>CM064057.1:18762453-19461166 GCA_032594955.1 Panicum miliaceum
CAAGCTATCGCGGTCTGAGGGAGCTTTGCTCGCTGCTGAGTCAAGGCTGGCGGCCTCTCGGAAGGCTGAAACCAAGAGCTCGGCAGCCCTGGTGCTTTCCCAGGAGAGGGAGCGCACCATCGAGAGTGAAACCAGTTGGCTGGAGAAGGCGGCCAATGACTTGATGGCAGAGCTAGGCTTGCTTCGGGACGCGGCGCATGGAGTCGTCGTCGACGTCTTGGGGCCCCGCCCGGCGGAGGAGTCGCTCGTTGCCGATCTCCAGGCGGTTCCAGGTGAGGTGTCAAGGCTCATCGCCGACGGTGTCTTCCACGATGCATCAGGTGTGCTTACCTCAGAGGCGACGCATTTCCTGGACCTCGACTTCCATGTGGTCGGCGATGGGTACGCGACTGGGTGGACGTTCGATCGAGTGCGTGAGGTGGGCCTGCGCATGGAGCGAGGGGGAGTTTAAATGAAGTCCGCTGCCGGTAGAGACTAACGAGGGGCAGAATGTATACAAAACAATGAAGTCAGTTTAAATTTTGTTGAGTTTTTGTAATTGTGAACATGAGGGGGAGTTTCGTGGCCCCCGAGTGACTAGTCTTGAATGTTCAAGGCTGCGAAACTCTAACTCAAACTGTGTTTCAAATTTTTCGCGTTTCTTGGTTCTTAGTTTTGTTTCTGTTGTGTGAACCGTCCCGTGCTTGCACTTTGTACCCTCAAACCGCTCGTTAACCGTAGCCAGCAGCATATAGCCTGGGGCTGGCCCTGTTAGCATCAGCTGCTAGTCACCATAGGTCGTGACAAGGACTCGGTGGGCTTAGTGTGTTACGAGGACCATTCACGCGACAGAGCAGGAAAAAGATTGCTCGTTTAGGCAGGAACAACAAGTTTTGCTTTTCAAAGGCAAAGTTCATGGTGAAACGATGGCCGCCACATGGTGGCACACCCTGGTGGGGTCCACAAGCATCCCGGGCAGAAAGTGTTCAGGCCGGGACGCTGGAAGAGCCTAGTGAAACAAAAATGAAAAGCGCAAGTACACGAATGAAAGTTCAGGGGTAAAAACGACGTAACTGTTCGATGTTCCAAGTGTTGGTGAGAACGTTGTCGTCACTGTCCTTCAGCCGGTAGGTGCCCAGTCGGACCACTTCCGCGATCGTGTATGACCCTTCCCATGGCGGAGAAAGCTTGTGTTTGTCTTTTGTTGACTGCGCCCTCCGAAGCACCATGTCACTGACTTCCATAGTCCTTCCTCATATCTTTCTCTCGTGGTACCTGCGTAGAGTTTGCTAATAGCGAGCGGAACGGAACAGGGCTATCTCCCGTGCTTCCTCCAAAAGATCGACGGCTTCCCTTTGAGCCTCTGTGGCTCGATACGGGTCAAAAGCCGTAACCCTTGGAGCGTCGTAATCTAAGTCGGACGGTATCACAGATTCTGATCCGTAAGTTAAAAAGAATGGGGTAAAACCCGTGGAGCGACTAGGAGTTGTTCTCAGGCTCCAGAGTATTGACGGTAGCTCGTCCATCTAACGACCAGCGAACTTGTTGAGCTGGTCAAAGATGCGCGGCTTGAGTCCTTGGAGGACAATGCCGCTCGCCCTTTCGACTTGGCCATTGGTGCGTGGGTGTCTGACTGATGCTCAGTCGATCCTGATCTCGTATTCCTCTGCAAAATCATGGAACTTTTTGCCTGTAAAGTTGGTCCCGTTGTCGGTGATTATGGTGTTTGGCATGCCAAATCGATAGACAATATCCTGGAAGAACTTTACGGCTTCTTGCGCGCTTGGTTTGACGATGGGTTTTGCCTCGATCCACTTGGTGAGCTTGTCTACCGCGATCATGTCTAATCCCCAAACTGCGAATGGCCAAGTGAGGGAATAGTTTGGAGCGCCGGAGCCGGCAGGTGCGTCTATCGGGCGTAGAACTAACACCCTTTGCATGTGCGAACGATCTTCTCTGCGTCTCGCAACGCAGTCGACCAGTAAAACCCTTGACAAAAGGCTTTGCCAACCAGAGAATGCGGGGCCACGTGGTGCTCGCAGATGCCGGCATGGATCTCGAGGAGTAGATCCTTGCCTTGTTGGATCGGAATGCACGTCATGAACATCACAACAGCTGAGGGGCTACGCTTGTATAGCTCGACGTTGATCGAGATGAACATCTTGGCCCGCCGAGCGACTCTGCGAGCCGCAGTTCGATCCTGTGGTAAGAAATCATCGAGGAGGTAGGCCAGGAGAGGCGCCCTCCAGTCAGAGTTGGCCATCTCCGCCCCAGGTGCAGGGTCAGTGACTTCCATGACTTGTCGGTCATTATTGCTGAGTGCGGTGTCAAGAGGTGAGGGCTCGGCAGGTGCCTGAGCCGGGCCCCCGAGTGTGTGATTACTAAGCTGTATTAAAGGCTTGAGGCATACTGAGGGTGTATGAAGGTCGTTGACGAACACACCGGTCGGTGCATCTTCCCGTTGTGCCGCCATCTCGGTGAGCGCGTCGGTGTCGGTGTCGGTGTCAGCGTTGTCTCTCCTTGGCAGGTAGTGCAGCTCGGTCCCTCGGAACTTGTCCTCCAGCTTTTGTACCTCCTGACGGTAAGCGTCCATGAGGGGGCTTTCGCAGTTCGCCTCCTTCATGGTTTGATCCACAACCAGCTTGCAATTGCCATATACGTAAAGTCGAGTCGCGCCAAGCTCGACAGCAATGCGAAGCCCGTTGATCAGCCCTTCATACTCGGTGACGTTGTTCGAAGTAGGGAAGTGAATGCGGATTGCATACCGGAGTCGGTTACCCTCAGGTGAGACTAGCACGACCCCGGCCCCCGCGCCCGGTCCCATGACCGATCCGTCAAGGTAAAGGGTCCAGTACTCATGGGCTATGTTAGGCGTGGGAGTCTTTACCTCAGTCCATTCGGCAATAAAGTCGGCTAGCGCTTGCGATTTGATCGCTGTGCAGGGAATGTATTTGAGGTCATATCCCATGAGCTCGACCGCCCATTTGGATATCCGCCCAGTCGCGTCGCGACTATGGAAGACTTCCCCTAGTGGAAACGAAGTAATGACTGTGACCTCATGATCTGTGAAGTAGTACTGGAGCTTTCTAGTGGCCATCAGCACGACATAAAGAAGCCTCTGCACTTGGTTGTACCGTGCTTTGGTTTCGGTAAGCACCTCACTCACATAGTACACTGGTCGCTGGACCTTCATGACGTGGCCCGGCTCCTTCCTCTCAACCACTAGTGCGGCGCTAACCACATGTGTCGTGGCTGCGAGGTAGAGCAAAAGGGGTTCTCGTCGCTCGGGAGCGACAAGAACTGGTGGCGTGGTCAGCAGCGCCTTCAGACTGTCAAGCGCCTGCTGAGCCTCCTCTGTCCAATCAAAGGTGTTTGATTTTTTGAGGAGTTTGTAGAGGGGCATGCCCCGTTCTCCCAGTCGGGATATGAACTGACTGAGGGCGGCCAAGCACCCGGTGAGCCGCTGGACGCCCTTTACGTTGCGGACAGGGCCCATCTTGGTGATGGCTGTGATCTTCTTGGGTTGGCTTCGATGCCACGCTCGGAAATGATGTAGCCGAGCAATTTTCCGTTGGGGGCCCTTAAAGTACACTTCTCTGGGTTCAGCTTGATGCTGAATTTATGCAAGTTAGCGAAAGTCGCATCAAGAGTGGCGATCAAATCATCCGCGCGAGGCGCTTTGACCATGATGTTGTCTACGTAGACGGAAATCGTGGGACTCGGGAGGTCGGTTCGCTCGGGCTGCCGAGGTGAATCGATCTGATCCGCGAAGCACTTTTGCATGCAGCGCTGGTAGGTCGCGCCTGCATTTTTGAGACCGAACGGCATCGTCACGTAACAGTAAGAGCCGAAGGGGGTGATAAAAGAGGTCGCGAGCTGGTCGGACTTTTTCATAGTGATCTGGTGGTAGCTCGAGTAGGCATCCAGAAATGAGAGGACTTCGCACCCAGAGGTGGAATCGACTATCTGGTCTATGCGTGGCAGTGGGAACGGGTCCTTAGGACACGCTTTGTTTAGACCAGTGTAGTCAACGCACATTCTCCATTTCCCATTCTTTTTCTTTACAAGAACGGGATTCGCGAGCCAGTCGGAGTGTTAGACCTCCTTGGTGAAGCCGGCCACGAGGAGCTTGGCGACTTCTTCGCCTATAGCTCTGCGCCATTCCTCGTTGAAGCGGTGCAAGCATTGTCGGATGGATTTTGATCCAGGCAGGATACGAAGCTCGTGCTCGGCGACCTCCCTCGGGATGCCAGGCATGTTAGACGACTTCCACGCGAACACATCCCAATTGGAGCGTAGGAAGTCGATGAGCACGTCTTCCTATTTGGAAGGGAGCTGGGCTCCGATTTGTACGACCTTAGCCGGGTCAGTCAGGTCAACTGTGACCGCCTTGGTGTCCTCCGTCGGGCGGAAGGCGCTGGCGGGACTCGGCTCGTTGTAGTTGGGGGTGCACTCCAACACCCTTGCTCGAAGTTGCTTGAACTCGAACAAGTTGGTGATGGCGGTCGCGAGCTCGAAGTGGTCGCGGCCGCAGCTGAAAGATTGCTTGAACGAGCCGCAGACGGTGATGACACCGTTCGGGCCTGGCATCTTCAGCTTGAGGTAGGTGTATTTGGGGATCGCCATGAACTTAGCATAGCACAGGCGACCGAGCACAGCTTGGTAGGACCCCTCAAAGTCCACCACCTTAAAGATCAGTTTCTCGGTGCGGCAATTGGTGCGGTCATCGAAAGTGACAGGCAGTTCGATGTTCCCCAGCGGGTAAGCCTTCATGCCGGGGACAATCCCGAAGAACGGGAAGATAGAAGGGCAGAGCTTGTCCCTCAAGACGCCCATGGCGTCCAGGTTGTCCACGTAGAGGATGTTGAGATTGTTGCCTCCATCCATCAGCACCCTGGTCAGGCGCTTGGTGCCAACGAAGGATCCACAACAAGCGGATAGCTCCCTGGTCGTGGTACGCTCGGCGGATGATCATCCCGACTGAAGGTGATCGGGGTGTTGGAACAACGGAGTCGCCTGAGGACTGCGGTTGCCGCCGAGAGGACCTTGAGGTGACGCAGCTTGAGCTGGCGCCGAGTGCAGTCGTCCTCGGTTCCTCATAAAATCATGAGGCATCCCTGAGCGCCGGGGAACGTGTTTTGAGGCTTGTCAGAACCTTCCGACTCCTTGGGTGCCTTCTTGCCGCGGTCGCCTCCCTCGCGTTTGCCAGTCGGATTGAGCACGCGCCTCAGGAGCTCGCAATCCTTGAGCTTGTGCTTGACGGGGTAGTCGTTGTTGGTGCACGACTTCTCCAGTAGCTGCTCGAAGTGTTCGTTGCCCCCTTTCCGCTTGGCAGGGCGGTCGGCGGCAGCGACAAGGTTGGGGTTCGGCCGGCGCTGGTTCCCCTTCCTCTTGTTCCCTTACTTCGAGGAGACAGGGGCTTCCTCTGGCTCCTTGGATTTGGCCTTGCCAGTGCCCTGTGTGCCGATGAAGACGGCGCCAACGGCCTACTCGCCGAAGGCGTGGTTCATGGCTATGTCCAGAAACTCGTGGGTGGTCCGCGGCTTCTGGCAGCCAAGCTTGTGGATGAGGGACGTGCAAGTGGTCCCTGAGATGAATGCACCAACGACGTCAACGTCGACGACGTCAGGGAGGGCGTTGCACTACTATGACAACCGGCGGATGTAATCCCTGAGGGACTCGCCAGGCTTCTGCTTGCAGCTTTTCAGGTCCTAGGAGTTTCTAGGGCGAATGTACGTGCCCTGAAAATTGCCCACGAAGACCTACTTGAGGTCAGCCCAGCTGTGGATGCTGTTGGCTAGCAAGAACTCGAGCCACGATCGGATGTGTTCCTCAACGCAGATGGGGAGGTACTGGATGATGAAGTTGTCGTTGGCCGCGCCCTCGGCTCGGCATGCAAGCCAGAAGTCTTCGAGCCATATAGCGGGGTTGGTTTCCCCGGTGTACTTGGCAACATTCGCCGGTGGTCGGAAACGCTGCGGGAACGTGCTTGTTGGATGTGCGACACAAAAGCCTGAGGACCTGGCCCGTCGGGACTCGTGCTACCTGGACGTCCTTTGTCGTGAGGGCAGGCTCTATGCCGCGGATTTTTGTCCTCACTTTCTATGTCCGACAAGGCGTCGTCGGGCGCGCGTGCAGCCATCTGGTCGACGTCAGCACCGTGGCATGCCCGCTGCCTGGCGTGGATGACGCTCCGTGCATCGTAGTTAGGATCTAGGCGGCCCTGGATCGGTGCAGCCCGCGGCGCGGGCGCTGGGTTGGCCTGAGGGGCGATGACGGCACCTCGAGCCCGCGGAGCTTGAGGCCCTTGCGGCTGAAGCACCGATTGGTTGGGTTGTTGAGGGCCCGCACCTCCGGCAGGGTAGGAAACCTTTCATCGCTGACGCATCGATGAGCTTTCTGCTTGCCGGAGGGCGGCACGCTCCACCAACGCCCTGATGTTGTGGTGGATCTCTTGTTGCTGAGGGTTGGCGGGAGGCGGCAGGTTGCGGAAGAGCACAGCCGCAGCCGTGATGTTCTACCCAGCTCGCTCGAACTGTGGGAGTTCGTCGCCTCCTGCAACGATGCTTCGCTGCACCTGTTGTGCACGTTCCCTGGCGGCGCTTCCTGCACCACGGGGGTTCGTCGGTGGTGGTGGTGCGTGCTGCGGGTCGTCTTGTGATTTCCGCAATGCCTCAGCGTGAGCCTGCGCGTTGGCCAGAGCCTGTGCGCGGGGATCCACCGTGGTGTGGGTGTGTTCCGAGCTTTCCACGGACGGATTCCCTCCGGGGAGGTCTGCCATGGCGCATCTCGGCCACATGGTGCACACAGGCGTCGACGCGTCCCCGACGCTCGAGGCATCGCTGAGGATGTCGTCTCCATCAGGAAGGAGATCGAAGAACGATGCGGGGCTATACCCGGTCATGCCCACAAACGGGGTCGCCATGGGAGGCAGCGGCATGATCTTGCCCAGCTCCCTGGCGTAGGCCACCGCCGCGTTCGAGAGGCCGAACAGCGACGCAGCCCGCGGTGTCGTTAGTGACGGCAGGGGCGTCCTACCTGAGAGCTGGCGAGCGACGTTGTTCAGGGAGTACAGAACTAGATCCACGTCGCTCGCGGAAGGATTGGCACAGAGCAGGAGCTCGATGCGACGGGCCAGTGCCTCGGGATCGTGTTCGGCGAGCAGGTTGATGATGAAGCCGAACTCCTCAGTTACCGCCAGAGTAATCACGTCCTCTCGGAGGTGGAGCATGCCGAGGTGGTCAGCGACGAAATCCAGGCTTCCGAAGCGGAAGGCCTGGAAAGGCACGACGGGCGGTGGCGACCATGGCCCGGCGCGCATTGGAGCAGAGAGGGCCGGCGAACCAAAGCAGAGCGGAGCGCTCGTGTCGTTGGTCCCGGTGAGGTTGATAATGAAAGCCATCCGATCGCCGGAGCAAAGGACGCACGACGTCCTCCCCACGGACGGCGCCAAACCTGTCGCTCCCGGAATTGGGCAACAGGTAAACTACTCGACAGCGTATGCCGTGCGTCATGATCGGAGGTGTCCTAGCACACAATGACTCGAGGGATTATACTGGTTCAGGCGAGAACACCCTACGTCCAATTAGGGGTCAGTCGGATGTATTGCTCGAGCCCGGGTGCTCGTGAGAGTTGGGGAGTACAAGCTTTTCGAGTGCTAGAGAGCTAGGTGTTCTGTCTAACTTGACTTCAGGTTTTTGTTTATCTAAAGGGACCCCTATTTTATAGCTCAAGGGGGGCCATGTTACAGTGAATTCCTTGGAGGAAAAGGCTCCGAGGAGAAATATCTTTGACTCCTGCGGTCGGGCGGCTCAGGTCGTCGTTGGTTCCATACAGGTGGTCAGTCGGCGATGTCCTTGGTGGATTGCATGATCCTGAAATCCAAGGGGTCTTCTGGTCTTGAGCCTATTCGGCGGGTTTGGTCAATTGACAAGTACGGGAGTCCTGATGGGACGATGCAGCCGTCTCATCCGAGGGGGGCTGTTTACATGTTAAGTCTCATCCTGGTTGATGGTTTCTTGGTGGTCAAGCCGTCATGACGGCAGGCCTGATCATCACAAGGACCAAATGGACGCCACGGTTCCGGTCCTCTGCTGTGGCAGAGGCACAGTGGCCCACTGTTCGAGTGTACGACCCGGGAGGGCCGCGCCCACTTGGTACGGCTGGGTCTGTCCCTTGCGGACCAAGCCTGGGCGTTCGCGATCAAGTGGGATTTTTCCTCCCGGTAGTGACCTGAGTTGGTCGGTACTCTGAGAGGAGAGAGAGAGAGAGAGAGATGGTGTCTGTTGTCCTTCAACTGATCTCGAGCGAGGGCACTCGGACTCGGCGTTGTGGGCTGTGGAATTTGGTTCGAGGAAACCCTTTGGATGGGGCCCATGGGCCTATGCGGCCCATAAGCGTTGTGTGGCTAGAAGCCCGCGGGCGCGGGGGTTGCACCAGCCTAGACCTTACAAGGTGGGCCCGCTGGGACCCCTGGTTCTATGAACCCAACATTATGCGTGGACTTTTCCTTTGCGTGCAAAATCAGATGTGTTGCCCACTATACTTGCCTTTGTTGCCTACGTGCATACCCAGTTTCAGCTGCCACTGCTCGCCTTTTAGTCAGACAACGGCAAAGAGTTTGATAACTATGCCTTGCGCTCGTTCTTTGCCTTTCATGGCATTGCGCTCCGGCTCTCTTGTCCTTACACCTCGCCGCAAAATGGCAAGGCCGAGATGATACTTCGCACGTTGAATGACAGCGTTCGCAGCTTGCTACTCCAGGCTCGCATGCCGGCACACTTCTAGGCTGAGGCATTATCCACAGCTACGTACCTGCTCAATCGGCGGCCGTGTCGAGCGCGGTCCGGTCACCCCGTTCCAGCTCCTCCTCGGCGTTCCCCCGTCGCTCTAGCACCTACATGTTTTTGGTTGTCTTTGCTATCCAAATCAAACAGCCACGGCTCCGAACAAACTCAGCCCCCATTCCACGGCGTGCGTCCTGCTTGGGTATCCGATTAATGATAAAGGTTACAGGTGCCTTGATCTAGCGTCTCGACGGGTCATCACTTCTCGTCATGTTGTCTTCAACGAGAACGTGTTCCCGTTCCGTTCGGCCTCGCCCGTCTCCACGCACCCGTCTACTACGGCCATCCTCAACGATCCGGCTCTGTACCAGCTGCCTCCGCCACGCACGTCAACCACCGCACGATGTCACGCGCCTTCACCAGCAGGTCGTCTGCCCCGGGACGCGCCCTCATCACCAGCTCAACCTGCATCGGCTCTCGGCACATCGACGGCACGATCGTCGCCGCCACGGGCTGGGCTATCGGCGCCCAGCTCACCTGCTTCGCCGGCCGAATGTCCGTTGATGCGCTCCGGGCTTTCGGTGCTCGTAGTGCACGCGTCACCGGCACCCGTCGTCTCCACGTCGCCGGCACAGCACGCATCCGCGGATCAGGTCGCGTCGCCCCATCACCGTCGCCAGCTGCACCACGCCATCACATGGTCACCAGGGCGCGTGCGGGGGTCTTCAAGCCGATCCCTCGGGACGCCCTCGCCGCGGACGCGCCGGCGACATCGCCGTCCTCGACCACCATTTCCCCGCTGCCGGCGTCCGCCCGAGCAGCACTGGAGGATCCTCACTGGCGTGCCACCATGCAGCTCGAGTTTGACGCCCTCCAGGCCAACTCAACCTGGCAGCTCGTTCCACGACCTCCCGGTGCGCACATCGTCACAGGCAAATGGGTGTTCAAACATAAGCTTCGCCCGAATGGATCCTTGGAGCGCTACAAAGCTAGATGGGTCGTCCACGGTTTCACACAACGCGCCGGCGTCGACTTTGGAGAAACGTTTTCTCCTGTTGTGAAGCCGGCCATGATTCGCACTGTTCTCGCCATCATCGCATCCCGCTAGTGGCCGACTCGGCAACTCGACGTCTCCAATGCCTTTCTCCATGGTCATCTGCAGGAACAGGTGTTTTGCTAGCAGCCTGCTGGCTTCGTCGACCGTGACAAGCCCGATGCCGTGTGCCTTCTTCGCAAGTCCCTCTACGGCTTGAAACAAGCTCCGCGAGCTTGGTTCACGCGATTCGCGAGCTTCATCAACACCCTCGGCTTCCACTCCACGCGTTCGGACTCGTCGCTCTTCGTTCTTCGCCAGGGCTCCGAGCTGGCCTACCTCCTCCTCTACATCGATGACATGGTGATCACGGCCTCGTCCACCGCTCTACTTCAGCATGTGGTGGATCGTCTTCGCGCCGAGTTCGCTGTCAAGGACATGGGGTCGCTGCACTTCTTCCTCGGCATCGACGTGCAGCGTACACAGGCCGGCTTCTACCTCTCACAAGCCAACTACGCCGAAGACGTACTTGATCGCGTCGGGATGACGGACTGCAAGACCGTCAGCACGCCTCTGGACGTGAAGAGCAAGCTGCCTGCCTCGGCTGGGCCTCCTGTCAAGGACCCGTCGTCCTACCGCAGCTTGGCCGGCACCCTCCAATACTTGACCATCACCTGGCCAGATCTTGCTCATGCGGTGCAACAGGTATGCCTCCACATGCACGATCCACGGGAAGGTCATCTGACTCTGCTCAAGAGGATCCTCCACTACGTCCGCAGCACGACGTCGCTCGGTCTTCACATATGCGCCTCGCCGACGCTATCCATCACCGCGTACTCGGACGCCGATTGGCCCGACACCAGGCGTTCCACTTCGGGATTTTGCATCTTCCTCGGCGACGCTCTCGTGTCATGGTCCTCCAGACGGCAGCCAACCGTGTTCAGGTCAAGCGCCGAGGCTGAGTACCATACCGTGGCGAACGCAACGGCGAAGTGCATTTGGCTTCGTCAACTCCTCAGCGAGCTTCACTGCGGCATCTCCAAGGCCACTGTGGCGTACTGTGACAACATTTCGGCCGTCTACATGTCCGCGAATCCCGTCCATCACAAGCGCACCAAACATATCGAGCTCGATATCCATTTTGTTCGTGAGAAAGTAGCCTTGGGCGAGCTTCGTGTGCTGCATGTTCCGACGGGCGAGCAGTTTGGGGACGCCATGACAAAGGGACTCCCGATGACCACATTCCAGGACTTCCGTTCCAGTCTTTGTGTGGGACAAGCACCGCATACGACTGCCGGGGGGGGGGGGGGGGGGGGGGGGGGGGGGGGGTTAGCGGATAAGGTAGACCAAGTTCTACGGAACGCACGCGCCACGCTCGCCAAGACGTTCGCGGCTGACTCGCACGTCGCCTGGCTCCCCGTTCGCCCCGCTCACGCTCTGCGTAGCCTTAGGAAAGTCTGTTGGAGCACTACTCTTGTACTTGTATAGATGTTCTCAAAATCAATGCAATTTGTGTGTTGGATCAATCTCTCTTTCAACAAGGAACCTTTCTCAGAGACTCAGGCAGCCAGGAATACAAGAGGATGATGACTAACAACATCAGATAGTTTTATCAAAAAAAAAACAACCTCAGATAAGCTGTGGGCGTGGCGACCTTTTGCCATCTTTTCTTTCCTGAAATGGCTTCTGCCATCCTGAGTTCGAGCCTAGAAGGGGCCCGCATACTTCCATGCCCATGCTGCGACTGAAAAAACACGAAGCGGCCCACCACAAAAATAGCTCGGAAGAAAAAGAAATCCAGCGCCCACCGTGGGGCTCGAACCCACGACCACAAGGTTAAGAGCCTTGCGCTCTACCGACTGAGCTAGACGGGCTTTTTGTGTGGCTCTCCTCTTGCTATAATAACTATCATACGTTCGTCATTTCCATCTAGCAGAAACTGTTGCCTGCATCTAACTTCATCAGCTCAGGTCATTGCACTACAATCTTCTTCCTGATGGGAAGGAAATCTCATTCGGCTGCTTCACAAATATACCTAGAATCACAAATACAAACTCAAAGTAAGCTTTACTCATCCTACCCAACTCTTCATCAAGTTCAAACTATTCATATATTCTCCCGCCTAAGCCTGAAAAATACTCACTACATAAACACAGCCCAATTGCAACGTACCAAAAAACACGCACCAACCGATTGAAACTCTACGTGAGCAGCCCGCATACACTCCCAATCATATTCAGGAGTTGCCTCGCACTATACGAGGTGTTTTCTATGCAATCCCAGAGCTAACTTCGCAGACCTCTGTTTAAACTCCGTGGAGCTTTCTTCCCCATATGATTCCTGGGTTATCTGACAGTGCCACTCTGCTGAGCCTGCTGATCCATTAATGCTTTCTCATCGTCATCTGCATCAAAATCTTCCTCGCTGTACTCCATATCAATCACAGTGCTGCCATCCTTGCTTCCAGCGCAATCTCCTACTCCATGACATCTTTCCAGCTCAACCTGCTGCAGCTCTGATGCAATAAGACTATCCATTCTTGCCCTCTCCCTGTCGCGTGGGTATGTCCGGTACAGCAGGGAATAGACGAAGCAGCAGAGGAGCATAGGGATGGCGATTGCTGTGCAGAGAGCTTTGGCAAGGGCACCAGCGTTTGACTTGTCCGTGCCAACACTGCCAGCCCCAGCTCCATAGGAGATGGGGTTGTAGCCATAGACATACTCTGCTAAGAAACCAACAGTAGGTGGAGCAAATGAGGATAAGACTGACTCAAAAGAACGGTCCAAGGCATAGATACTAGTCCTTGACCTCTCAGGAACAATCTCTGCGAATATGGGGCTGCACATGAAACAGAATCATTATTGCCAACATGCAGAATTTCATATACTAGCTGTGTTCCAAGTCACAAACATGTAAAAATTCAGTAAAGTAATAATGCTGAAACGGGTGCCTTGTGCATACTTCGGTGTTGATCATATGTTCAATAAGAAATGGATCAAACAACGGATGACAATGTACTTACTTGTTTGTAGCAGGACCATTCCAGGAGATGCTCAGGCCCATAATAAACATGACAAGTCCATGCAAGAAACCAGAAGATTCATCAGGTAGCCCTAACATCAATAGTGCAGCCAGTGGAATAGCAGACGCTGAGCTTATCTGTGCCAGGACTATTCGGCCAGAATCCGGGAAGCGAACAGCAAAGTGGTCCCCAGTCTTTCCACCTAATATCCCTCCAAGTGAGCTTGCCAATACAAATGTTAGCATGAGAAGTCCAGTTTTGTTGTGTGTAAAGCCCATCAGCTCCAACCACATTGGGGCAAAGGATAGGGCAGACCATGGAAATGAACCTATGATGCCCTGGGCCACAATGATCTGAAATGACGAGATTTGGACTACAGCTTTGGCTTCTGTCACTAAATCCTTCATCTCTTCCCAAGCAGACTTGCGCAAGAGTTGCTCGCCATTTCCTTCATGGAGGAAATGGGGGTCCACTGCAAATAGGCCTACCAGTGCACCGACTACCACACTGATGAGGCCAACAATGTGAAATGCAGCGCGCCAACCCGCAACACCCATGACTGTGGTTGATGCTAACATCAGGGAAAACATACCTCCAATAATTGAACCTATGTTGCCTGTGAATTGAAGCCATCCAAATGCGGCGCCACGGGTATTGTCATCAGAGCAATCTGCCACTAGAGACTGGATTGCAGGGGTGACAAGCGCAAGGCCAATACCATTCAAACCTCTAGCTACTGCTACCTGCTCAAGAAAGCATTTTCATGTAAGAGAAACATGTTGTTATCCTCTCTCTCTCTTTTTTTTTTAATGAATCAGTGTGTGTGTGTGTGGGGGGGGGGGGGGGGGGGGGGGGGGCAGGAGCCCACCTGAAATTTGTATTTCACTTATCATTCAAACAAATACATAAGAGGTTTTCCAAGCAAGCACGGGGCTAGGAGGATAAAGCACAGAGCAACCACGGGACTAGGAGGATAAAGAACTTAATCGGGTATGTCTTTATTCAACTTTGATTTTTTCGACGAACTTAAATTTTTTTTCGAAGAACGAGTTAAACTAATTTAAGCAACACTTCACATCTTCACATTGTAAAACAGGAATGAAAAGATATCAGATAGTACTTTAATGAATATCAGATAGTCTCGCATGAGCATATGAATTCGAGATGGAAATAAAGGAGAAATAGATCAACTGTTAATGACATGGATGTGGCACTTTACTCCTGTATTTAGTTGAGCCACAATAAATCCATTATTTGCAAACTGCAACTGGAGGTTGATTGTAATGCAATTCAGATTTATATTCCTAAAAGGCAATCAGCAAAATTTTTGTGCAAGCATATTCTTCTGTTACCTTAGTATAAACTTGGTTTATTGCATCATGTCAAATTTCAAAGCTAATGTGTCTAAGAAAACGCGTAAAACTGCACAGGAAAGCTGAGATTTGAGTCCTCATCAGCTTTTGGCAGCAAAGCACAACCACAAACTACTGTAGCAAAAGAAATGAATTATTTAAGGAGCAACCGAGGTAGCTAACCGAAGCATATACCCCAATTATACCACTAACCGATCTAGCCGAAAGTATTCCACAGCGGAAAAAATAAAGGCGTAGGATAAAGTAAGTATGGAAAAAAAAAAGGCATAGGATAAAGGAGATACGGTAGATCTCCTGGGAACGGACCTGGGCGAAGGTATCGGAGACGCCGACGAGGAAGGTGGCGGCGGCCCAGAGGACGGCCCCCAAGGCGACGACGTGGGTGCGGTTGTACCGCACGGCGGCGTAGGCGGCGAGCGGGTAGCAGGCGCCCTGCACGGCGGAGCGGTAGAGCGTGAGCGCGCCGAGCCCCATGGGCGTGACGTGCAGCGCGGCGCCCACCTCCTGGTACACCGCGGGCAGCAGCGCCTCGTCGGCGCGCTCCATGATGGCCGCCAGGTTCACCAGCGCCAGCGTTCGCCTCCCCGCTGCCGCGTCCATGGCTGCCGCGCGGCGCCCGGCTCGCGCACGCGGCGGTGGCCGGGTAGGCGATGCACCCCGGGACGGCGAGCAAGCAAGCGCGGTGGTGTGCTCCTCCTCAGCGAGAGCGGCGAGATTTTCGTTGGAAAAAAATGCTCGAAGGGGAAATGTTGGTAGTTGGGAGTGGGAACAGTGGCGTTTGCCGTCGTCGTCTCCCCGACGCGTTTGGAGGCTGCGACGCATGTGATCGCCGCCCTCCATTATTTATTGATCGGAGGATTTCATTGACCAATGCTCGTATCAGATTTTTACCGTTGACCTCCCGCAGCACATCAGTCCCCACTGTTTCTTGGGAAATTGCAGAGTTTCGATAGATTTTTTTTCGACGAAAGGCAAAAGTTTGGATGGATTTTAGCACCGGATCAGCTGTTGCACAGACACTACACCTAACAATAGTTATCAACTCCAGCAGATCCTCTGAACATCTTTCTATTAGAGGATCATCAAGTAAAAAATTTACACTCTAACGGACTCTCTACTGCACCTTCTATTTTGACGAGACTTATAAATTTTCTCCTCCACTGTCTATTCCTAGGGTTTCTCTAAGGAACCCTCTATATAATTTAAAATTAAGAGCTGCTGCTGTAGTTGAAGAAAATTTAGAAACCAGAGAAACATAGAGTCAGCCTCCGGAGGGTCTAATTTAAAAGGTGTCGCTGGAGTTGCTATAAACTTCGAATGTGAAAAGCAGCTGGTGAGTGAGCTCTCCGGACTTGGCTTGCTTTTCTTCCCGGAGCACTAGTGATGTGCGTCAGAATAGAATATTCAGCCGAGAGAAACGTGGCTGCCGCTTTCGCAGTCGGCAGTCGGCACGGGACCGGCCTCCCGGCTTGCAAAAATCGGAATTGTGACGTCACGGTATGGGCTCACCGTCGAAGAACCATTATGGGCTTGGCCCAGTTACTCACAACGTTTCGGACTGATTATTAAGCCCATCCCCCCTCCACAAGAATCAAGACCACCTTAGAAATCTGCTTCCGCACCAAGCCCACCCACACAGAAATGTGCTCTTCTGACTGTGTGTGGGTGAGTGTGACTACTCCGTCAGGGCACATCATTCTGCTACCTGGCCCACACGGCGTTTTTGGTGGGCTGGAGGGCCCGCAGGACAGAGCAGGGAGGAGGATTGGACTGCCCTGCCCTTTTGGACCTCGGGGCCCAACGAGAATCGTTTTCGGATCGGGGGACTCGTAAGGCTTTTTGCGAGCCAAGAAAAAGCGGCAATTGATAGGGCGGAGGAATGGGCGATTTTCTATTTATCGCGCATGCGAGCTGCCGCCAACCCATCGCATAAGACTTGCGGCAATGCGCCCCAATACCGCAGCTCACTGCCTCGATCTACGTGCAATATAGATATTCAAATAAAAATACTCTATGTCACAAATCAATTACTCAAATTAAATTTCGATTACACCGTTATATCTTTTACAGTGAGGTCTTCGAAACTAGACCACACTTTGCTATGTTTAGATAATATTTTTTCTGAAATATTTTTATTTATTTCGGAATATTTTTTTGGAATTTATCTTGTTCTGAAACATTTTGTTTTCTTCTCGGAATAATTTCTATTTTTGATGCAATATATGTGGAACATTTTTATTTGTTTAGAACAATTTATAATTTTTTGGAGTGGAACACGAAATTTGTTTTAGCTTTACCATCAAATTATTCTAATTAGATAAGTAATCCAAATATATTTATAACTTTTTGATGACGGGACGTATGCAGTGGTTGGTGGGGAGATAGACGTTCCCCGAGAAATGTATTAGCACCGCCTGGAAGAAAAGAATATATTTTCTCCCAAAAAAAAGAAAATAGCATTGCTAAAGACTTCGAACTAACGTTTCAAATCTAAAGCGAACAGAACAATTTTTGCACAAGTACAATTTTTTTTTTGCGGGTACTGCACAAGTACAATTTTTTTTCCTGTATATGACAACGAGGCCAATGTCGTGTTTGCTTTGGCTGAGGGTTTTCCAAAAGCTGCTTTTACAAACTGTTGTTCGAAAGGCTGCTTTTGGATTGGTTTTTGCTGTGGATCAATTGCGTAATACTTTATGCAATACCGTTTAAGACCTCGTCCTCTGAAGCCACGAACGCCTATGGACTAGTAGCTTTTTGGCTTGCTAAAAATAACAACTTCTGCAGAATCTGTTTTCACATGATGGTAGTTTGCACCAACTCCCTGCTTCTGAGCAGAAAAAAACGAGAAGCTGAAACCAAAAGGGAAAAAAAAAAGAAAAGGCTTCACGAATTAGTTTGCCAATGGACACATGGTGCAGGCATGGAGATCAATTCGCAAATAAAAGGGAAAGAATCTCAGAAACATCCGCCAGTGGGAGACTTCGATTCCGGTATAGATTGAGATGAATTCGCACGTTTCAATGGGACACAAAGGATAATGTCATAAGCAATGCTGGTTGTCATGCACGTGGAATTCTTTTTCAGACGGAATCACTTCCATCATCAAAGGCGATATGATCGCTAGCCAAATTCTGCTCACCGCAAGCCAGGGGGGATGTATTTTTAGCTGCGCGCGCTCTCGACCGAATCCTGCTTTACGGCCGCAAGAAATACCGGCTGTTCTCTTCGGCACGTGATATCATCTTGGGCAGTACAGAATTAGCGCTAATCCTAGTGTAACTAGATAGTACAAGTAGTACTGATTGCGGCAATCACGGATCCCTGAAAAGAAGGCCAAAAAAACAAAGGCAGCATCTTGGCACCATTCAGCTTGCGGCGTCGTCCCTTGATTCGCCTGCTGGTTTCCACGGTTTCCTTTTTCCTGCCGCTCGTGTCGCCGGCGGCAGTGGTCGGCGTCGGCGACATGGTGATGTCTCCTGCCGGCAAGGGGGAAGAGCCGGGGCCGCCGGCCGGTCCTTGTGTCACTGTGCGAGTGCCGGGGTGGGTCAACGTGCGCGTGGTACGGACTACGGACGGTGGCGCGGGGCCGCCGGCAGTGCGCCGTGCGCCGGCCAACCTCCTCCGGTCCCTCACCCCAACCGCCGCTGGTAGATAAGCTTCGGCTCGCCTTTTCACTTTCCTGCTCCCTCTCCCCTCCGTTTCCCCCCAGCCTCGGGCGGAGTCACCGTGGTCGCTCGCGTCCAACTCGGAACAGGGAATGGAACCACCGCGCGGGACGGGGCGGGGCGGTGACCGCGGCGCGGGGCGTGCCGCTTTCCGCCGCAATTCTCGCGGCCGGCCCCGGGACCGGACGGAACGCGCGCCAAGTCCACATAGCCGGCGCACCGCCAGGCCGGGCGCCACGGCCTGGCCGGTTTTTATTCCCCCGCCATTGCCGTTGGGTTTGGTTTCGGTTTCGGTTTCGCTCGTCACGCTCACACTAGCCTGACGCCACGGGTGCCCACTGTCCGGCGGCGCTCCGGACACCGGAGACGCCTTAGACGGGGAGGACTGAGCGTTAGGTAGATGTGGTCGTATGCTCGTACGTATGTCCGCTCGATTCTCTTTCCATTCTGATCTCTTCGCTGCTCTTCGTTTTGCTCCGGCTTGTGCGCGGTTAGGAACTCCACCATTTCAGACAAAAGTGATCTGCTATCCTCAAAGAAGACGGCAAAAGTGACACTGTCTTCGCAATTCCTTGACCTTTCTCCCACATAATTAGCATGGCTCTGTTGTAAATCTTTCTCACACATAATCTACTGTCCTTGACCGTGTACAACAACATGACTAATAAAGCTAACAACCTACGAGATTTACATCGAATATCTAGCGAGGTGATCCATTCATGGATTATTTGCGGGGACGGATCAATTAAGCAACTCTTTGCATTGTCACTTGAAAACGACTCACCTGATCACTCTAAAAAGAAGGGAACTCAGGTTCCTTTTTTTCAGTTAGCACAATAAAAAGTAAAAGTTAGCAAGGTCAAGTTCCCCTTATTCAGCTTAACCAAAAATTAAGCTGGTTTACAATACATTGAAAGGTAGCGTTACATGGCAGCACACCTAAGTAGCTTGCTCCAGTATCCATCAACAAAGCAATGATCAGGCATCCTTGCTATAGATTGTTGGCATGTCGTAGAAAAAGCAAAGGCTTTCACAGCCACATAATAACCGTAAAATGTTTGCGTTTCCCAGGATGATCTCCCCTCCCCTCCCGTTATTTCTCGAGTCGAGGGCCTCTCAGAAAGTAGCAAAAGCATCAGGAGCAGAGCACCCCCTCCAGGCCTCCCTCTTTCACTGTCGCGCAAGGAGCGCAGGCCTGGTGATGGCCGCAATACGGGCTCGTGTGATTGGGCATCATCGAGAGCGCGGCCGGCCGGCCAAGTGCTCGCCCCGCTGGCCGGCCTCTCCGTGCGCAGGCAAAGCCAAGGGGGGTCGCGTCGCGTCCGTGTCCGGTGGCTGGTGGTGACCGGTGAGTGACTGCTCAGCATCATGGTAACGTTTCCCTCCTTTTTGTTTCAGAAATATCTATTCTTTTGCAGAAGTATTATGGTCTCCGAAAAGAATAATTAATACACCCATTGCGGTTAATTGTTTATTTCCTTTGGAAATTATCACAATGTTTGCGCCTCGGTTCATCCAGCTAGCTCACCAAGACGAAGAGCAACCTGTACTCTACTGTGGGGAGTAGGTGCTGCGTCGTACGCGTGCCCCACCTGGAGCTTTTGGTCAAATCTGGCAAAGATCTGCCCCACCCGATCCCGTCCGCGGTGAGGCCGTACCGTTTGCTCCCCAACCTCCCGCCACGTACGCAGCAGTATGTCGTTGCTAGAAGAAGGGGGAAAAAAAGGACCCAGATCGAAGGTGAGCAAAATTGTGGGCTTTCGTCACGGAGAAGAGGAGGTGAAATTCTTGGCTGCCGTCAGTAATTGTGGTGCGTATGTCCCTCTCATCAGCTAACGACGGCTTCTATAGTCCGGTTGATTGTATGAACAGATCTCGCTGCGCACTGGACGTTCATGGCCACTAAACTAACCTGCTCCGTTTCAATTTCCAAGTGTTTTCTCGGTGCCCTCACAGGTTTTCTCCGTGGTCCGCGGAATTTTCAGCTGAGAAGCCGGGCCCGGTCATGGTCAGCCACCATCAGCCCATCACTGATCGACTCCTCAAAAGAAACAAAAAAACAACCCCCGTCAGAATATTCTTCGCGCACGACCGTCGACCCCGGCCCCGTGTTCGATCGCCTCCGTCCGCCCGCCCGCCCGCCCGCGCACCGGCTGGTGACCAGCCAAACCCCAGACCAGACGCTTCCATCACCGCTTACGCGCGGGCACGCGGCGCCCCCATCGCGACGAGGCCATCACCGTCGACGTCGTTCCCCTGGGCGCCGAGAGAGCGCAGAGCCGTGTGGACAGCGACACGAGCTGAGCTTACTACTCGGGGAGCCACGCCCGTGTCCAGTCCACCACCTACCTACCTGCGCCGGGCCGGGGCCGCGGCCGGGGAGGTTCCTTTCTCTCGTGCGCGATCGTCGTCGATCGGGTCGCGTTCGGCGCGGGCACGCGGCCGCTCCCCGCGTTGCGGATCCCACCGTCAGGTCTTGGGGCGAGTCGCTTTCGGCCTTTCAGCTAAATCGACACCGTTCGTTGCTCTATCGAGAAATTGACGCTTTGTGTGTGTGTGTGTGTGTGTGTAACTCGAGGAAAACGAAGAGAGAGAATTGACGAGTTGAAACTGGATTATTAAACAAACAAGTACCGGCCACAAAGGAGCGAGACGATCATGCCTGAATCATGTAGCGAGATTTCTTTAGTCTCTATTGACTTGCTCGTGTCTAAACAAGGCTGAATGTGTAACCTCACGGAACGTCGACAAGCGCTTTGGTAACTGAAATATAATATATAGATGTGCATATAATGTCCCTTCTTGAGATTTCATCAAGAAAAATGTGAGCACATATGCAAGGGCTTGAAGAATGCAGAGAAGAACAAAATAATTAAACTAAAGATTAAAGTCAGATTAGGTAGGTAGCACATGTAGACCAAAATACATAGTCCAAAATGACATGTTTTTGGTACATATTTATCAATACTTAAATATAAACAAATAAACTACAAATTAATTTTATAAAATTTAATAACATTGATATTAGTCATACAAAAACTCTTAAAAAGTTTCTATGGATACATCATTGGAAAATTAAAATGAATATCAATTTTCATGTTGTTCATATAGTGCAAATAAATGATTCAATTAAATACATATTAAATATATATATGGAGGTGTGAGGTAAAATAAAAAAATATTACTAAATAAGTCTATTGCAACCAGATAATGATAAATATGTATCTTTTAATAGATGAAAGAGAGTATATGATAAATAATTATAATTATTAGCTATAAGTCCTACTTTATATTAATTCTAACTAGCTAGCCCGTGTGAGGATAGACTAGTAATACTAATCGAAAGTTGGAGTGAAACTTCAAAGGTGAGGACGGAGTGGAATCCGAAATCAAGTGTGTAGTATACCAATGTTCGGGAGGCAAATAAAGGTTCGAAGCCCGAAATCAAGTTCGGGAGTTCTTCACCACACAAGCAGCAGCATGAAGCCGGGGATCCGACCGCGACCAATCATCCAAGGCAGGCAGACAACTGGGGTTCATGTATTGTCCGCTGCTCCTACTTCGACAAGGACCAGCATTACCGTGATGGAATAATTGGGTGACGTCGCGCCCATATCATGGCTCGCGGTCTACGAGGCAAAGACCGGCCGGCCGGAGATAAAAGACAGGGCATTCCCTGCACCGGTCGCCGTCGCCCGGCCTGGCAACTGACAAGCTCATGTGTCCTCCTCCCCTCCCATTCCTCACGAGCAGCCGCAGGCCGCAGCTGATCTGATCGACGGGTGATGGGCGGCGCGTCAATCCGACGGACGGGTGGCGCGGACGTGACGAGCGCGCGGCTGTTAGACCGGGCCAAACGGGCAAGCCTCACCACCGGTCCGGGGAAGCAGCCGACTTGCCGAGCACACCCCACAGCCCCAGGCGGCCACGGCGCCGCGCCCTGCCTAGTCGACATCAGCGAGCATTGCCGCTGCAGCTACTACTAGGGTTGCCACCGCCTGTCGCCCGCCGGGCACCGCTGCGGGCGGGAGGGCCATCATGCCGGCCTTGACCGGGGCCCCCGTGCGCGCGCTCGCTGCCGCCGCTGGCTCGTAGTACGGCGGCCGCATGCTCATGGCTGGTTCGGCCGCCCGGGCTCGCCATGGTTGATGGTTCAATGCTCTGCGCGCTCTCGCTCGCTGCTGGCAGAGGGGCTCGGGACTTGGTTGTCCCGTCGCCACTTACTCCAGACGACGATCGTTCTCTGCCTTTTGCCCTGCCCCTGCTGATTGAGGGGCCGGCACCGCGGCACGGTACTCGATCGTGCGCTGCGCGTGCATGCGGCGACCGGCTAGCTATGGGTGCTGGGGAAGGGAGTCGTTCGGCCACGGAGCCGGCGCGCAGCAGCATCAGGTGACCGATGGTTGCCGTGTTGCTCCATATGCGCTGCTCGGCGTTCCCGCTGTCGCTCGCTCGATCGTACGCAGCGCCAGGCCAGCCGCCCGGCCACGTCAGCTATTTCTGTTCCCCCCCCCCTCGTCTGTCCCCTCTCGGGGGTGGCACGACGTACGCCTCGTGCCGCGGCGCGCGCGCCTGCTCTGCTCGCACGGGGCCTGGGCAGGTGCGCGGCGGCGGCCGTGGCTGACGCGGAGGAAGCCGTACGTACGCGCGGCGGCTCTTTCAATAACCGGCGTAAAAAATTGAGCGGAAGCCGCCGGGCGCCGGGCGGACGGCGTTAGGTCGTGAACCGTTGGCCGCGGGCGGATGCCCCAGGATCCTGGCGGCCGTGCGCTCCCCGGTGAAGGCACGGCGGCGGCTATCAACAGCCTGCCGTTGCGGCGTTGCAAGTACCATCAGCTTTACTAAACGGGGACGCGAGCGTGATTTGCCGGGTAATTGAAGTACTGGAGTGAGTAATAAGTTGGATTAGACTCTACTATGCGCGAGCAGGCTACAATCGGAATGAACCTGCGCTCCTACAGCGTGCTAGCTGGCACGAGCCATCATCGCCGTCCTCGACTCCGTCCGTCCTCGCCAGTAAAGAGAGAAGTTCAGAACTCAACTGCCGCTGCTGCAGCCCCCCCGGCGCGGCAAATTGGCGACACGGCGTCCGTCCGGCGAGCCAGCAGGCCACCAGCTCGGGCAGGACGGCAGGAGCAGTGGAGTGGCCTGTGCGCTGCCGGCCAGACTTGCGTTCGGGCTCTGAAAAGCCCCTAAACTTTTGGGTTTGGCTCGAACTCTCACGCGGGCAGGATCAGGGTCCTGTGCGAGAGATCACCCTCATCATCACCTCGCCAGAGCGCAGCAACAGGGGAGATAGAGAGAAGCAATGCAGAGAGAGAGAGAGAGGGAGGGAGAGGAATAGGCATGATTGCAGCAGAACAGAGTTATTCCCTGCAAATGGGCGACCATGATTCCAGCAAGGGGGTTCACATGTTACCACTAGACGAGTAGACGACGGTGAAAAGGAGAGATGGATCCGCTGCGGGCGGACTGGATCGGTGGCTAATCATGCCGTCCCTCGTTGCATCAGTCAGATTTCGCGCTTTACATCTGGCTACGGCCATTAGGGTTAGGGCCCCGGCCCGGGCCTGGTTGTTTTCGTCAGGTAATCACTGCCCGCGCGCAACTAACCGATGCAACCAATGCAGTGCCTAATCATCTCCAGGATCACTCAACCTAATGATAGATTAGCTTTACTACTTGTCAAAAGAAAGAAAAAAAAAACCCAAAGGATTGGTGTCGCTTTCGCGACAGGTAACCGTAGAAACCTTTCGCTAGAGTGTTACGCCAGCACGCTGCCGCTGGCGTCGAGGATGCACGCGCGGAAATGTGAAACCGGATGATTCCGAAGATAGATTAGCTAGCTAAGCTGGTGATGATCATTAGCACTAATAATTCCTTTCAATTTCGTGGGGCAAAGAATGCCATCGCTGTACCGACGTGCTGTTGACGTACACATGGACGTGGACCTTGAGAACGAAACCGGATGGAGAGAGCTCCCGATCCCCACTTGGGAACACTGTAGCACGCAAAGCCTTGTAACGAGACCAAACAAAGGAAGAAGATCCCAAATCAAGCCATCAAGTGCAGGGATCAAACGCAATCTCCTCTTGCATGTAAATCCAACGCAGATGACAGCCCCGGCCCATGGATATGAACGAGAAAAAGTACCTGTCCATCCGAGTGCAATCAAGTGTAGGGGAGGGGGGACACATGCAACAACTGGTCTGGCTGCTCGCCCCACACTCCGCAATCTCTCCCCCCCTCTCACTCCTACTCCTATGGCCCAGAAAACCACACCACATGCTACAAAAAACCTCGGCGCGGATTAAAAAAGCCCTCTGTCTCTCCTCCACCCCCGTCCATCAACGGCGAGGAGGATCCCCGGTTGATTAAGACCGTGACGGTCCGTCACATGCGGCGATCTTTCTTTAATGCCGCGCGGGGCGGGGCTAGGCTGACACGGTCAGCTCGGGGGAGGTAGAGGTACGCTACGGTTGTTGGTCTCCTCCTCCCCCGTCCCCTCCCGCCAATCACATCCGATCCGTCGTCGTCTTCCTTCCTCCCTACTCGCCCCGTCCATCCCTCCATCCATCGATCGCCCCTCACGGTGGCCTGGCCCGGAGTGGAGTGGTTAGCGTTAGCTACTCGGCTCCCATCCAAGAATCGATCCCAAGCCGGTAGGCGACTACCGTCTCTCATCGCTTTCGACTTTTTTAGCAACCGATCTCTTCCTCCCAGTCTCTCTCTATCTCTCTCTAGAAGGAGCCTTAGCGGAAAGTAGCAGCTGTGCAGTTCGCATACACTCCAAATACGAGAAGTATGCGGTTTGGTGAGTGACGGTTGGGACCGGTGGATCAACTAAATTCGCGCGCGGGGGGGGGGGGGGGGGGGGGACTTGGCGCCGGAAATCTCGCCGCCAATCGCTGCCGGCCCGCCGCCGGTGGGGATTACTTGTTGCACTCGTGCTGGGGACGGGGCCCCGGGATCACGCACCAGAAACGGAGTCGGCGAGCGAGATGGACTTGGACAGCAACAACTGCTGCTTCGACTTGTGGACAGTGCACCGGCGACATGACGCTGCCGGGGAGGGAGCACTAGAGAACAACCAGGCAGCTGGCTTGCTTGCTTTCGGATTCCAATTGCACCATGCCCTCTCCCTCTCTGGGTATCTCTGCTGTGACATTATTTCATTCGCACGTCTAAATCGCGTGCGATTAATTGGAGAACGAATCTAAGTGAGATGGAGCCGAGGCAAGACGATGACTCGATGAGGTCTTTAATGTACAAAGGGGCTACGAATAACTGCCTCAGCAAACAGGTGATTAATAAGTAGCAAAAGGTGTAAGGCTAAAAAGGCTAATCAGACCTTTGTTTGTCATGCATGGCGGATTCGTCTCACCACCGTAGCCGTAGCAGCTCGCAGGACGAAGAGCCGACCGAGGCAGGCCGCAGCATGCACGACCCCTACTCCGATGTACAAATCCACGGGTCCAGCCCGTCGCCGCGCCCGGGCCGGCCGGGCGCGCCGGCGCCGCCGTCCGGTGGCTTGTCCGCGCTGCCGGCAGCCGATGACGAGGCCATCACCGCGCCGGCGTGGGAAGAGTAGTTCAGCTTGCAGCTGCCGCCCGACGCGCCGGCCGCGACCACGCCCGACAGCTCGTCGCCGCCGTGGCCGTGGGCGTCGCTCCGCGAGTGGTGCAAGTGCAGCCCCTCGGAGCCCAGGAGCCCGCCGTGGGTGAGCCCGAGGCTGCTGGAGCCGACGCCGGCCAGGAAATCCGACGGCGACGGCGCCGGATCGTGCAGCCGCGACGGCTGCGCGAACCCGCCCACCGCGCCGAAAATGGACTGCGACGAGGGTTGCGAGTCGAGGAGGTTCTGGAAGGACAGGTAGCTGCTGGCGTCCTGCTGCAGCCGGAGGAGCGCCGAGGACGTCAGCTGCTGGAAGGCGTCGCCCGCTCCGGCCGCCGCTGCCGGGGCGGCAGGGTTGGATGACGCTGCTGTGGTGGTGGCCGCATTGGCATTGGCGGCGCCGATGTTGGACGAGGACGGCGTCGATGATGAAGTCGACGACGACGACGTGAAGGGCGGGAAAGTGGAGGGCGCGGTGGGGACCTTGTGCGGGAATGGGCGGAGGAGGTACGGCGGCAGCGAGGGAGTGGCGTCCCCGGCGGCGCCGCCGGCGGCGGAGCGCAGGGAGGACGGCGGGGGGAAGATGTGGTCGAAGCGGGTGCGGAGCGACGCGGCGGGGCCCCCGAGCCCGACCCCGACGCCCGCGCCGAAGGGCGGGGACGGGATGCCCGTGAACTCCTGCACCATGGCGCGGAAGTTGGAGGTGTCGGTGGTGAGCACCGTCGTGGGCGCCCGCCGCGACGCGCGCGTCCGCTTCCGCGACCCCCTCGGCGGCTGCTGCGCCGGCGCAGGCGCGCCCACCCCGGCCCCCTGCCCCTGCGCCGCCGCCACGGCCGTGTCAGCACCCTGCGGCCGCACTCCCGCGCCCGCGTCGGTGTGCGCGACGCGCGGCGAGGACGACGTGGACAGACCCGAGGCGCCGGCGAACGACCCCGACGCCCCCGACCACGCACCCTGCTGCTGCGGCTGCAGAGGCGGCGCGGACGTGAACTCTTGGAGGCCGAAGTAGGATCCCTGGAGCGAGAACGCGGCGGCCGAGGGGGACGGCGACGGGCGGAGCAGCGCGGAGAGCGGGGAGGAGTCGACGCCCCCTCCGCCTCCTCCTCCCCCGCCCCGCGAGTCGAACTCGTCGTCGCCGCCGCTGGACGACTGGAGGCTCCCGCTATTGCCGGAGTCCATCGCGGCGGCGGCAGCAGCTCCACCGCCGCAAGTCCCACCACCAACCCTGGCGCTCCTCCTGCTCCCCTTCCCGGTGGTGCAACTCCCCAGAAACCAACTACCGCCACCACAAGCAGCTAAAAAGGCCGGATCTTTCACTCCGGGACTCACTGATCCAGGAGGGACGAGTGGCAGACGCGGAAAGAGGAGAGGCTTTGGGACGGACCGGCGACGTGGTATAAAAGGGGAGGGGGGAAGAGAAGGAGGCGGAGGGGAGAGGAGAGGAGAGGGGCAGCTGCTTCGGAGCACGTTCCCGCAAAAGGGACGGCGACTGACTGACGGCTGGGGGAGGGCCGGAGGAAGCCAGCCAGCGCTGGCCTTGGCTTGGCGTTGCTGTGCCGGGGTCGGGGAGTGCGACCTGGCTTGGCTGGCCGCGAGCGCCGGAGCGCGTGCGTGCCTGCGTGGTGCTGCGTGGTTTGGTGCACGGCATCGTCCCGATGCCCAGCCCAGCCCATAATTAGTCGCCGGCGAAAAGGAGAAGGGGGAGGGGGAAAGGCTGCGTGCGCGGCAGCTGACGGCGGGCCCGCCGGCAGCGAGATCCACAGGTTTGTTCCGTCTGCGCCACTCGCAGTTTGTCCCCGGGCCTCCATCAGCTGACCACTGTAGCACGGTTGCAACGTACCACGCGCAGTGATGTGAACAGTGGCTACAAGCGGAGCTGCAGCGTATCGGTGCCGGTAGGAGAACGCTAGTCCTGCACAAATTCTAATCTCTTGAGAGTTACCGATTTGGCGAGATGGTAAAGAGCTTGGACACTCCTGGCGGTGTTTCTGCCACGCCGAGGCCGCCTCGCTTCCCTGCCAAATATCCCCCGTTAGCTGTGGATAAAACAAGTACGTACATTCAGAATGTTTCTCCCTCTTCTTCTCTTTCGTCCCCAATTTTTTCCCAATATTTCCCAATTAAATTAGTTAGTGTCTAGAGCGGGAAGCCATTTCTCCCATCTCTGAGGAGTTGAGGATTAGATCGGTATGAAGTTTTCTCTCTCTCTCTCGAAAAGTAGGGTGATTTAAAGTTTCATTTCTTGCATTTGCAAAATTTGTTGGTTTTGCCCAATTCCTTCGTTCATCATTGTTTTAACAAAAATCCTAAAATGAATGTATAATTTCTTCACTCTATCCCCGCAACCGAATCTCCAACCCAATTCTACCATTTGCTAATGTAGAAAGGTACCTGCCTCTCTACTAGTTATATCATTGTTGTTCTACTAAGTTGAAATTAGCATTAATAGCAATAATCTTATCATGAGTTTAAAAACATAGTATTGCTTAACTTTTACGTTTTCGCGTTGTGTTTGCATGTAATGGTTTGCCCATTCTCCTTGCTTCTGTACTATAGCTCGTTAGAGGATCCTGTCGTCCCGCCTTAGTTGCACACATCTTAAACTGTGTTGCGTTCTTGATGTCACAACATGATCATACCTTTTGCGAGCGATTTACTTGTCATTGCATCCTCTTATTGTCGCATCTAGCTCTTTCGTAGCAACATTGCCATTTACTCCCTCCGCTCCAAATTTTCGGTCGTTTTAGGTTTTCTAGATATGTTAATTTTTTCATATATATCTAGATATAATGTATATCTAGATACGTAGTAGGAGGTACATATATATCTAGTAAATCTAATAAAACGATCTATAATTTGGAATAGAGGTAATGTATCACCTTACCGGTTCCTGCCACACCGTTAAACCTTAGTGCTACATCCTTCTTGACCTCCTTTAGGATACACTGGAGTTGAATGCTCGACATCCTAAAAAAAATATCATGGAAGTCTTGTGCCATTATGGTCGTAATTTCATAAGTAAAAAATTCTTATCATATAATAAAACCTCATTTTGTTGCAGCTCTGCTTTGTTAATCTAGTCGTTAACATATTCTTAAGAAACCCGTAGGTGTTTCAGTAGCCACCTCGTGCCTCCAATAACACGTATTCTAATCCTGTAGCATGTGCGCGCCCCCGCATTGGGATCGAGAGATTCCGCGGTTGTGTGGCCGGACCAGCCTCGTGGCTCGAGGCCCATGCGCGCGCGGCTCGGAAATTCGTAAGGCGCCGACGATTCTGCATTCAGCATGCGGCGCACGCCGCGCGATGACCGGGTTGGTTGCTTCTCTACTGTCCGAGACACGGCAGAGGTATTAAGACCCTGGTATGTAAAGTTTTAGCATATCACGTTAAAAAAAATCTTACTATTTAGAAATATTACAAGTAGATTAATAACAAAACTAATTATATAAATCGCACGTAAACAGCAAGATAAATCTAATAAGATATTAATCTATAATTAACGATGACTACTGTAGTATTATTGTTGTAAATCATGAATTAATTAGGTTCATTAGATTCGTCTCGCGAATTACAACTCATCCGTGCAAAAAGATTTATAAACAGATTGTATTTAGCATTCCTAAATTATAATATTGTTTTTAATGTGATGAGCGTAAAGTTTTAACGGTAGGATCTAAACAAGACCTGAATGCAGGTGCAGCTACGCCTCCAAACAACAGTAGTAGCTGAGGGCATATGCTTGACCGTAATGTTGAGAAAAAGGTAACCATAAACATTTAATGCTGCCGGAGAATGCACATTTATCATTGTGGACTTAAATCTTAATATCCATGCACTAAAAATTCACCTTAAGCTCTTAGAGTGCACCACAAGCAAATAAACTACAAATACTTTTTGGCTTTTTACAGTTGGGTTGTTGGGTTGTTCTTTCTGATCATGGATGGACGCGACTGAAATTTTTTAAAGACACAGTGGGACTCACATTAATAGGTTCTATGGACATAGCCATTGTAGATTTTGCTTTAGTTATTGTTCTCTGTAATTGGTCCCACACTTGCTGTTATTTCAGCCAGCAACATTGGCCTTGCCTCCAGGGATCGAGGAAGACACTGTTTACACCGCACGCGGCCCCCGTCTGGAACGAGGACACGTGCCACCGGCCGTGCGCGTGGAAACTCTCCTCTCTTTTTTTTTTTCTATCACAAGTTGCCGCCGGTCGCCGTGATAGGGGCATAGAGCACGAAACGGTGTTCCGGAGCTGGTTCTCGAATACGGTTGCCGCTGCAGTATACTACTGTTCCGGCGGCATGGTGGTGGCCAACTGACGGCCACTGTTCGTATCACGGTATCAGTATCACTTTGGATGTTTCCAGATCTTATTATATTCATGGCAATCGCAGCCGCGTCCTCATATATTTACGGTAACTGGAGCCGCCCGCCTTCACGTCTGGAGCAACACCAAATGAGCAACGCGACTACCTTTTGAGAGATTATTGGACCCGGTCAACTGACCAGTGGGTGAAGGATGGCTTCAGCCCCACGTCGCCGCCACTCCTTGTAACGGACGAAATTAAATTCCCGCCGCGGTAAAAAAAAAAAACACCAGTGTAACTTTGTTTTTGTTAGTTTATCATCAAAAGTCACAAACCCAAAGCCTGTATGTAGGCTCAAACCTGCTACCAGTCTCGCGTTAGCGTCGGCGTGCGATGGCTGACGCCAGGCGGCGGGACGCGAGACGACGAGACCCGTCAAAATTAACTGGCAGAATAAGCGGCGCGTGCTCTCCCGTGCGTCCCGGGTCGGCCAGCAGTTCTCGATTATTCAGCGCGACCCGCTGCGGACGCGTGAAAGAATTCTTCTAGAACTCTTGACCGGTGGATGGTAACGGCGGTCAACGGTCGCCGGGGGCAGCGGCGCCCTCCTTTCCTCTGCGCTTCGGGGGAAGCCGTCAGCCGTGGCATCTGTACCTGTCCGGTTAGGACTTAGGAGGGGGATATACTGCCACTTGGAGGTTAATAATACTACTTGGCAAAGTTACATACATCTGTGACGGTGGAAACTCTCAGTTATATTGGTTCTCAATAAAAGTAACTCCTTTTGAGGGTGCTAAATTTTTCAAGTCATAGATCCATCCACCTGGTTTCTAACCACAGGAAGCTTGAATCTCTAGTGAAATGGGGTTACTATAGTTTTTTTTCAGAAAATTGTAGCATGTCATAGCCTACTTTTCAGGGAAATTCGATAAAAATACATGTACTTTGTAAATTCCTATCCAATTTTTTTGGAGAGTTTGTAGTCCCACGGACCTTTCGCTTTCTAAGTTGGAGGGGAACCTCACGCAAATATTACTCTCTACTTTTGTCCACAAGTACCGTGGGTGCTGTCAGGCTGACCTAACATTAGGACCCCGTATAAAGGCTAGCGTTACAGCTTCTATAACGAGTTCCTTGTACTTCGTGTTTCATGGAGGCCCCACGAAGCAACAAAGTACTAGTCTGAACAGGAGGCAGCCCGAGAGAAAGTCTACGAAATAACCTACGACAGCCCAAGACTCTATGGGCCCAGAATGCTATGGGCCGAGCCGACTGATGTTCCTTCTACACCAGTCCACCACCACCGATCAAGCGAGCTGAGCTGGTCTCAAACCGCTCCACCCGTCGCGCCTTCCCGGCTTGCCGCGCCACACGTGTCGACGGAGCTGGCACGGGCCGCCGCGCGGGCCATCATTATAGTACCCTCACTCCCTCGACGCTCTCTGAGGCTCTGACCGACCGCTGCAAGCCTCTGCAACCGGCCACGATGCTGCGGAGGACGCTGCCGGCGTTGCGCTCGGTGAAGGACGGCGTGACGGACGCGGCCCGGCAGGCCGCCAAGGGCGACGCGCACTTCCCGTCGCTGCGCGGCCACCCGGCCGCGCGCGTGAACGCCCGCGAGTCCGCCGAGGGGCAGGCCCGGCTGGCCGCGGCGGAGGAGGAGCGGCGGCGCGGCGGCAGGCCGGAGGCGACCACGGTGAAGGAGTTCCAGGTGTACCGGTGGAACCCCGACTCGCCGGGGCTGCCGTTCCTGCAGTCCTACTTCGTGGACCTGGCCGCCTGCGGGCCCATGGTGCTGGACGTGCTGCAGAAGATCAAGTCGGAGCACGACTCCACGCTGGCGTTCCGGCGTTCGTGCCGGGAGGGCATCTGCGGGTCGTGCTCGATGAGCATCGACGGCGTGAACACGGTGGCGTGCCTCAAGCCCGTGGACGCGGACACGTCGCGGCCGAGCATGATCACGCCGCTTCTACCAGCAGTACAAGTCCGTGGAGCCGTGGCTCAAGACCAAGAGGCGGCCGCCGGGCGGCGGCGCGCGGCGCGAGCACCCGCAGTCGCCGGCGCAGCGGAAGGAGCTGGACGGGCTGTACGAGTGCATCCTGTGCGCGTGCTGCAGCACGGCCTGCCCGTCCTACTGGTGGAACTCGGAGGCGTTCCTCGGCCCCGCCGCGCTGCTGCACGCCTACCGCTGGGTCTCCGACAGCCGCGACGACTACGGTCAGGAGCGGGTGCAGGCGCTGTCGGAGGGCTGGGACAAGCTGTACGGGTGCAGGATGATCAAGAGCTGCACCGCGACGTGCCCCAAGAGCCTCGACCCCGCCGCCGCCATCTCCGCCCTCAAGGCCCTGCACCAGCTCCGCAAGGCCTGACGAGAGGCACGAGAGTGGCGGCCGGCATGTCTACGCCGGCGCTAGTAGAACGTAGGACGATGTCGTGTCTTGCGTGTTTTGAACTTGTGATCTGGGAATAAGGATGCTTTCTTTGTGGATTTCGTTGCTAGTGCTACTACAATGCTACTTGCCTGTAACGACGTCGACAAACAGAGTTTACTCAATTACTCTGTCCCGTCCCCAGAGCCCAGATGTGAACAATGCTACTTTTTGGTCTGCTCTCTTTGGAACACAAAATTGAGTGATTTTTGAATGCAAAATTTGAGTTATACAAGGAGGCATTTGCACAACATCACACAAGAAGCTCACAATTACACGGAGGACATTCATTCCAGCGAACAATTACATGAAAGACGTATGAACATTCGACCAAGCGACTTCTTCCAGAATCCAGACCACTTCACTTGTAAATTTGCAATGGAGGAGACGAATCCTGGCTTGTAACACGCCACAGCTACATCAAGCCCTTAGCAGATCTTATAGCTCCGGATGGACACCGCTAGCGGCCGGCGGCCGCCTTCCTTCTTCAGCTTGGCGTCGCGGCCGCACTGCCCCACGGCCGCCGCTGCGCTGGCGGTCGCGGCGCAGGCATGGTCCCGCGGGAACCGGTGCCTGAGGCACACCTCCAGGCCGCAGCCCTTGCACCGGATCCTGTTGGAGAACGTGAGCGCCTCCCTGCACCGGCGCACGGGGCACGCCGGCTTGCGCTTCCTCGCCAGGTCGCAGCGGCCCGACCGCGCGTGGTCGTCCAGGATCTCCCGCTCGGCCCGCCCCCGCGCCGCCCGCTCGATGGAGTCGCCGCAGTCCGGGCAGACCACGACGGTGCGGCCCTCGTCGGCGGCCTTGGCGCAGCCGTGGTCCCGGTACGTGCGGTGCGCGGCGCAGAAGAACCCGCCGCACCCGTCGCACTCGAAGGGGAGGAAGTCCAGCTGGTTGCAGTCGGCCTCGTCGCAGTGCGCGCCCAGCTCCGGGAACAATTCCGTGCCCCGCCGCGCCATCGCCGTCCTCCTCTGTCTTCTTCGTCTCTCTCTCTCTCTCTCTCTCTCTCTCTCTGTCTCTCCCGCGCGCGCGCTGATGCCTGATGGGTAATGTGTTGCGTTGGGTGGGATCGGTGCTGGATTTATAGGTTGCCGTGGACGTTTGTTTCGGACTCGGTGTGGATTCGCCTGCCACAAAGACGAACCGGACGTTTGTTTCGGACTTGGGAGTGGATCCGTCTTCCGTGAGGCGCAGCTGCATCGTCAATTTGATTTTGTTTTCTACGCTGCGTGTGCTGGTTTGTGCTTCGGATGAATAATTTGCAGCCCGGCCCATCGCGAGGCGACCGTTGCGGCGGATACGTTGGTAGATGGTACTAGTTGATGTTGGTTCGTGTTTGACGGGTTTGTTTGATTTTGGATCCTATGAAGGAGCTGCACATTTTTTCTATGGAACTTTAATTTTTTCGAAACGGAGTAAAAAAGCAGACACTTACAATTACAACAGACCATAAATACACGCATGTGCATCAAACACCATCAATTCCACAGATTTTATTCCACCGTGATGTCATGCCAACGAAGCCTATTTTTTGTATACAATAATTATATGTGCGACCTATTACATCTAGGAGCTAATAGGTCATCGTTTTCATCGAGAGGTAACCAAATGGACGGTAAAAGTTCTTTTGGAGCTCCATAAACGGTCAGGGTAGGGTGGCGCAGTGGCCACTAGCGCTTGACATAGCATGAGGTGATCCAAGCGGGGTGAGCATGCCATGTTTGCTATAGTACCTGCTAACTTGGTTCTCTGGAGGAAATGGCGAGGAAGAACATAATTGGATAGCCGTTGGATCTATAAGATGCATTAGCTGAAAATTACTCCCTCCGTTCCAAAATGTAGATCATTTTAAAAAATCTAGGTGCATAAATTTTATAATGCACCTAGATATACATTGTGTCTAAATCTATAGTAAAAATTATATATTTAAATTTACCAAAATAACCTATTCTTATAGATACAATTCACAACCTTGCTGGGCCACCAACCCGCCGTCAGCCAACAGTCGAACTGAAGATCCCTTTCTTGGGCCACAAGATGATAAAACTACCTTTCTTGGACCAGAAGTCGCGCACACCGCCGCGCCGCCCACAGAATTTCCATTCCATTTCTGCACAATCTTTTACCTCCTCCGCTCCTCCCCAACCCCAACCCTTTCCGTATTCTACTCTTCTCCACCGCCCCGCTCCGGAGCACCACCACGCCATGCTGACCCCGCGCGTCCTCAAGCTCTCGCTGCTCCGCCGCCTCCGCGCGGCCACCGAGCTTGCTCCGCCGTTGCGGCCCCGGTACGCCTCTCTATTCTCTCTCTCGTGGTGTTGTTTTTGCGGCTGTGCCTGCGCGCGCCAAGTGTTTGCGCTAATGCCGCAGCGGGTGGCGCCGCCCCGCGATGGCGTCCTCGGTTGCTGGAGGTTTTTGTCTGGGTATAATCGGATTGGTAGGTTGGGGTGTATTGGAGTGGGGGTTTGAAATTCGTCTTCGTTTAAGAGTTCCCCGGAGCGAAGCGGGGAGGATTTCGGGAGTGACGCGGTTGCGTTCCATGGGAGTAAATCGAGGGAACGAGTAGCTCGAAATAGATGCTAAGCATTCTACTGGTGCGACTAGCCATAGCGTGTTTACGTATGTACCCTGTGCACTTCATTGCCAGGTCGCTACTTGCAACATTATGCTGAATGTGCTGTTAGTCTGGGTGGGGTCAGGTTGTAGACGTGATTAAGTAATGAATTCACCTGCAGTACTAGTGTTTGGTAGCAGGATCTTATCATGATGGTATTACATTCCCTAAATTTGCTTGAAACTGGGCTGTCCAGGATCTGTTGACTCTTAGTGGTAAATGTGCTGCATGCATCTTTTTTATGCCTCCTACTACCATCAGTGGCTCTACATGGTATGGCTATAAATTCATATCATGTACTCAAATAACAGTATCCAATTCATTTGTGGTTAATCTGGCAAATTATAGTTGTCTCACTGTCCCTCATGTATTGCTGACCTTGGATTTAGTGCTGCAGTTGATCCTCCAGAGCATCAAATTAATGCTTGAATGTATTAATTGTGATCTGTATATGGTTATGATGGCAATGATGTGTGTTTTAGTAGAGAGTTTGCTTTTTGCTTGAGTTATTAAGATTTTTTTGCTTCTGCAGGGTGCTCCCTGCACGGGGTTACCAATCGAGAGGTTATTCTAGCGGTGGAAGCTCCAAGTATGACAGGCCAATGAGACAGTTTTCCGAACAGAATGAGTCAAGTCCCCGGCCATTGATATACTACATTGCTGTATGTTGTTTCTTCGGGTTGCATCATCTTCTTATTTTTCCATACTGTATTTAACTATGAGATCATCTACACTTTTGTTTCATGTCAAATCATGGTCATGAGATTTTTTGAAAAACATGTCTTTGGACATGTGCACTGCAATTCAGCCTGAATGAATCTTTAGAAGCATCCTGTAGCATGGTGTGTACCCTATGGGTGCTGTATTCTCTTCTACATAAATGAAATGGCAGTGCTCCTGCCTTTGTGTTTTTGAAAGAAAGCTCTCTTCATCCAAACAATTTCAACTGAATACTTCATCAGGATTTCTGTGTCAGAATTGTTCTTGAGCAAATATTGGTTTTGCAGCCATCAGCTCTACTATGTTTTGCTGGACTAGCTGCTTTTGTTCATTACAATGATGAGAGGCGTGCAGTTCCCTTAGGTACTCAGAATTTTCCAACATTGCAGTTTTATGTGATATCTTGGATGTTACACATTTCGATGCTATTTTATGTTTGTTAGACTTGATGATATGACAATAGTTCTTTAATTCTCTATTTCTCTGTTGTTCTATATAGATATCATTTCTGTATACTCTGACATCATATGGAACTTCCTGATGATGAACTAGTGTTGTCTCAAGACTTACTATGCTTTTGACACTGTTAGCTCCATTCTACAAACTATCGTGGATATTACTATTGTTTTTAATGGGATGATCTTTCTCGAAGAGAATTAGTAGAAACTGCATGACATCAATTTTTAGTTTACGTTTTTTGTGAATAGTAACTTTGCTTAAACAAGTGGTTCACATAAATTCTTTAGTAGTTTTATAATTGTGATCACTATTTCAGTTTTGCATTTTACTTCGTGGTATTTCAGCTAAAGGAGGAGGACAGACCAGTGTTCCTAAAAGGTGTACTACCAATAGACCTGCAATAGGAGGACCATTTAAGCTATATGATACAGAAAACAATGTGGTGACTGAATCGAAGCTTCAAGGAAACTGGACTCTGATGTACTTTGGCTATACATCATGCCCAGATGTGGGGCCAGCAGAAGTTCAGAAGATTGCTGACGTCATTAAGCTGTTAGGTGTGTTGCTATATACCACATTCTTCTTACACATTTAGTGATGAGCAGGCTATATAATTTGATGCCTCTAATCAAGTATGCACTCTGCAAGGGTTTATGTGCATGTTTAGCTTATCACGTTCAATGTTGATATTAGAAAGTCACTTTATCCAAGTTGGCTACATCGGGTTTGGGTACCCTCAGTTTATTCAGCTTCTCTGTAACCTATCTCGGCAATTACCGATTATCTATGATCTTTTGCTGAAAAATAGCTCCTAGTTATGTCTTCCATACTATGCTTACCCAGTCTTGGCTTCTGTTAGTTATCGTCAATTTTTTGCTCTACTCCGTGCCAGCTGGTTTAGAAAATTTTTGGTAGTTTATATTTTGCTTGCAATGAATTAAGTTGTCTTGGCTCAGCTATAAGCACTATTGATTTGTGATCTTCATAATTTGTGCCTTTGTTTTGTTTACTAGAGTCGAAGTATAGTATCAAGATTACACCGCTCTTTATCACAATTGATCCTCAACGTGATTCACCTGCTCAGCTTAAGGCATACCTTAGTGGTAAGTTACTCTGTGGGATTGGGATTTCAACATTCAAATTTTGAGTCAGGTCTGCAAGTGATAATTCGTGTCTTATTTTAAATGCAGAGTATGACCCGAGAATAGTAGGACTAACGGGTCCCATCAGTGCAGTAAGACAGATTGCACAGGAATACCGTGTATTCTTTAAAAGGGTGGAGGAAGTTGGTCTGGACTATCTTGTAGAAAGCTCCCATAACATGTAAGTGCACTTGGAGATGAGTTGTGCACATTGTCATGCTGATATTGTTTCCAGAAATTGACTATATGAAGTTACAGGTACTTGCTAGATCCATGCTTGGAGACAGTAAGATGCTTTGGAGTCGAGTATGAGGCATCAGATCTTGCTGAGGCAATAACAACGGAGGTCAAGAAAGCATCTGCTTCATCAACAAATTAGTCTAGCGGTATTACCACTTGACATTCATTTGTTTTGTTGATTGTACTCGTGTAACAAAAGCAAGATAGGCCTGTTTATACATTTGGGAACCTTTTCCTTTCTTCAAGTAAACAATTAACTGAATTGTTAATGCTTGGTAGTAATTTTTTGAAACTGTATTTTTTTAGTGCCTTTTGAAGTGAAAATATGCCTTTCCATCTGATAGTGAATTGGAAATATGAAATCCATTGCCTACTATAAAAATCAGGTCAACAACTAAAAGAATTTGAATATGTAGTTATTCTGTATGCTCGATTGGCGGCATTATTGTTGCCTGTGTACACTCTAGCGTCCAAATTGTTCTATATGCCTTTTATTTTCAGCCTGCAGACTGGTACACACTGAAGTGTTCCTTTATTTTATATTCTGACCAAATAAACCATCCTGCAAAACTCTGTTCTTATTGTCTTATTCTTTTGAGTGATGATGATTTAGTCTTGATCACACTTCCTGTGGAACTCCATGCTATTTCTCGTTCTGTATGGATTTAAACATGGCATGCATAGCAAGTTTTATTTTGCGTGTTAGTCTGACTGATAGTAATTTATAGTTGGCCACTTAAGCTGCTAACACAACTTTGCTATAACGAATTTTGCAGGGCCCAACATGGCAGTATCAGCAGTCCTCTAACCTTTGCTTCAGAGCACCTCCTCGCCCGTGTATAGCCCTCGGAAAAGGGGTCACAGTGGACCTTCCCATTCAGCTTCTTCTTGAATCACAACCAATCCACACTCCCATTCTCCCGCTTGGTGCCTAAGATCTGAGCTCAACTGTACAGAATGGCACTCTTCATGCGAAGTCTCTTCAGAATTACAAATCACTTGCAATTACAATTTTTGTGACCGGTGGATGATCTCACAGTACACCGCAGCATCGATCTGCTGCCCTGGACGTGGCAAATGACCTGCGGCTTGCAGGTTCTGTAGCACAGGTTCATGAACCGGCTTCATTGTTCTTCCATTTGGACGCTGAACAGGTAAACGATGCAAGGCTTTACAGCGCTGTCCATGTTATGTCATGTGTAGAGTAGAGATCTATCTCACAGGAGAACAACTGTGAACCCACGCTTTTGGTTCGTGCCCGGATCAGCTTTTTCTCCACGGGACGGGACGGAATGCCACCTCGCTTTCCCCTTTGCCCTTTTGCAGGTACTCGATCCGTGCATCGTGTGTCTGCCCCCGGCGAGACAGCGCCCACCTGCCGCCATTATGCCTGCCCAAGCCCGATCATTTCATATTCGTGTTCGTGCTAGGGCACTAGGTGTTGACATCTTGTGAGAGCCCTCTTTTTTTGGTGTAGACACTGGAGCGATTAGAATCAGGCCTGTAGCGTAGGACTAGTAGTAGTAGTTCGAGCACTTTCTGTGCTCGTGCGTTTGGTACGAGCTGAGCGTGATCTAGCGACTAGTGGTGATGCTTTGCTTGTTAATTATCGTTTGATGACCTGCTGATTGTGAAGCTGGTGTCCACCCGTTGCACGCTGGGGTGCCCTTGGAGCCCGTGCCGGGTGAGCAGTGATTCTTCGCCAGCTGACAGGCTGAGCCTGCAGGCCTGCAGCATCCAACAATCTTCTATTCTTCTTGGCAGAGTCTTTACTCTGCTGTTGCTGCGTAAAACAATCTGTCGCAGAGCCTGCGCTCTGTTTGTGCTGCCTGGAATTGGCAGGTCTTGACGGCATCGATGCCACGGTGAGCACGTAGCGTCAGACTGCTGCCAAATGGAGAGGGCAGAGCACAAGCTTACGTATTGTGGCGTCCGTTTCTAAATTTGAGCAGCGCATAAAAATAAAATTCTTGGCATGATTGAGATCCGAGAGACCGAGACTTTGCCAGGAACAAGATTTTCCCGTGGTTTCAGAGGATCTCGGCGCGAAATGCACGGGATTCACTTGAATTTCATATCAAGTTCCTATTGCAAATCATTCTAAGATTATGTCAACATTCACTTAGCACAAGTTTATACATGTTCCAACACATACTTTGGTGGTGCAATCCATCTATACAACATGCTCCGCGTCCTCACCGGCTTCGAGGCGCACCGGTGGTCACCTCTTCCAGCTCCGGCTCCTCGCGAGCGGGTCCCCGCCGCCGACGACCCACGTCTCCTTTGCGATGTCCAGTGACAGCTTCAGGAAGCCGGGCGCCGTGCTCATGAACACCAGCTCCTCCCTGTCCTCCTCTGTTTCACCGTCTCCCGCCGCAGCGTCCGCGGTCTCCTCCTCTTGCTCGACGTCTCCGGGCAGCAGCCCGTCGGTACCTCTCCTGGACATGGTCAGCCCCTTCGCCGGCGCCGAGCGGCACCGCATGAGCAGCAGCGCGTTGGGCGGCGGCGCCGAGGGCGCGTTCGCGCTGTCGTCCGTCTCCTCGCTCTGCGGCTGCTGCCCTTCGTCGTCGTCTTCTTGGTCGCGCTCCTCCTCCTCGTCCCCGTCGCAGTCTTGCTCCAGGGGCTCCTGGCCGCCTTCCAGCACCATGAGCCACTTGGAGAACACGCTCGCCGCGGCGCTCCCGCCGGCGCTGCGGTGCTCGCCTCCGCGTTCCTCGGCGTCGCCGTCGTCTTCGTCGGAGTCAGTGGTGGAGTCCACCGCCGCGCCGTGGAGGGACCCGAAGCAGCGCGCCTTGTGCCGCAGGCCCCGGAGCGCGCCGCCGAGGAACGGCAGCGCGTCCCGCCTGATGCCGAGGGTCTCGAGCCACCCCACCTTCTTCCGCCGCCCGTGCAGTCGCTCAATCTCCTCCACCACGGTCAGCCAGCTCCTGGCGCCGTCCTTACCATTCTTCGTCGCCGCCGCCGAGCCCGGCTTCACCTTCTTGGGCCGGCCGACCTTGATCTGGCCGACGCACGTGACCTTGGGCGACTGCGGCTCCTCCTCGTCCTCCGCCCTCTGCTTCGCCTTGGACCCCCGGAACATCGGGCTACTCCCGCGCGCTTTCCCGCCACCCGCAGCGGCGCTCGCGCCCGGCAGCTGGAGCTGGCGGCGGCGCGCGGCGGCCGCCTTGTCCATGGTGGTCCGGGACGGGCTGCGGATGGGCTTGGGCATCAGCGCCAGGTGCTGCCGCGCGGGGAAGCAGACCAGCAGGTCCGTCGGGGCCGTGCCGCCCTTCCCACCTCCTCCCACCGCCACCGCCTTCTTCATGGCCGCGATCGGATCCTCAGGCGGCCGGCGGCGGCAGCACGAGCGCTGTGAGATGGAGAGTGGGGTAGCAGCGGCGGATCGGCGGTGGCTTGAGGGAAAGCGAGGGAGGGTGCGGAGGAGGCGCTTTAAAAGAAAGCGCGCGGACGGGCAGCTTTGCGGTCGCTTTTGCTCGGCTGCTCCTACTGCAGGCAGCCACTCTGTCTGTCAAGCTCAGTGATGCTCAATGCAACGGTCATGACCCTTTTTGGCATCGATGCATCGTTTTCGGTTGCCGCTTTCTCTGTTTGACGTGCCTTCAGTTCTCTGCGCCTGCAGCAATTTTAGGACGGCCTGCATTTCCTCGAGAGAGCGACAGGCAAGCAGAGAACATACGGAGACAGCGAGACATCCATCGAGCCTGCAGTTCTTGTCTCTCTTGCTGTCCTGCATGGTTTCATTCCATGGGTTATTGGGTTGCAAAATTGGACCACTTCAATCCCGTTGCGAGGCTTAAGATAGCTAAAGCATAGCGAAAGAATGTTTCGATAAAGAGTGGATATGTCACCATGAAGTCGAGGCATAGCATAAATGCGGTTAGAGGTACAACCAAGGAAGACTAGAGGAATCTTTTCGAGTGTGCAAGGCACCTGCATGCTTGATCTTTTTTGATTGGGACTTTTTTGGAACGCAAGTGTACATGTAGTATGCCTGGATTATCCAAGTTTAAGAAACATGGAAATTTAAAATGAACCAAACGGCCGGGGCCGGCCTCCTTTTTATCTTTATGTTTAGCCTTTAAGGCTACAACTATGTTACTTCTTCTCTCTTTTCTTAATTCTTGCTTTCGGTGCCTTGCCCGGTAGGATGTCAAGCTGTACTTGCACCACTACAAGTTGCAGTATGGTTAGTTTCATGCATCACCTAATTGACCACCTAATCCACCCACCGGTGGCGGTGAAACAACTGTTCCTAGCATAGCCTATAGTTTACTTTTGTCTTTGTATCATGGCTTTATGTTACAACCACACCCTTACATGCAGTAAGGGTCTTGCTGCATTATGTTTATTGTATACTAATTTTCGGAGTCCCATGGCGTGGAAGCTTACCCAACTAATACATGGCTAAGTTCAGCATAAGAAAGACAAATGTGTTGAATTTGGGTCTCATGACCGAAATGTTGGGTTCTTTTTTTTCTTCATCTTTTCATGTTCTACTCTGTTTCGGTCTGGCAAATTTGAATCTTTTATTTGCACAAGTCAAACTTTGTAACCACAAAATTTAGATTTAGTGGGCTACATGAACTTCAAACTTTCAATCGCACCTGTACCCCTATCTTACACTAATTTCTTTCCACCCGACGCAACCGCCCTGACAACGCTCTGTCTATTGCTACTCCACCTCTAGCTACGTACCTCCACAGACTCTCGTCATCAGCGACCACTGTTAGCTAATGGATCATCCCCGGCCTTTCCCAATGCTATCTTCTACCACTACAGTTAGCGATGCCCATTCCACCATTCTATCGTACCTAGGAGTGGACCCATGTTTACCCCATGAGTGCACATGTCCCTAGTCAAAATTTTAGAGCTACGTTATTCAACAATTTTTCACCATATATAAGCTTCGTAAATTTTGAAATCTTTGAAGCATGCCCTTTGTCAAAGTTTGTCCTATGGCCGCTCCTGGCCCTACCCGCCATTAGCCGTTGTTGCTCTTTGCTCATCTTCGTCGAAACTCCTATAAAGCCGCCAATGTTAAAGGTAATCTCCACCCAAACCATGAATCCACAATCCCAAACTCCAAATCGCCTAACACATTTTGACTCAAAGATAAGCAAGATGCAAACCTCCTGCTCCGTAGTAAATCTCGTTTCCCAAACCTCTTAACTTTTTTAATTTGACTGTTAAAAGACGAAACAATTGAGCCTGTTTCAGAAAATGCAAAGTAAATTCTAGCTTCTGCATTGTCATCTATTTTCTCCTGCTTAATTTTGCAGGATCTGCTGCTCCCCGGGCTGTAATCACAAATAAGTGGCATTTTAGACATTACCAGGGTCTTCAAAACACAAGTTTTGACTATAGCTTTCTAACAATATATATATTTACAAAACATATATAGAAGAGGCATACTTGATGATACTATATTTTAAGACAAATGTGCTTGTATCGTTTTTAAATACTCAAACTAACATATAAACAGTAATGTGTAACTAAAGTTGAAATGATTCACTTAAAGAACCCTAAACACCACTTATATATAAATTGTAATTAGAGAAAGTGTATTTACCCTCAAAAAGAAAAAGAGAAAGTATATTTCAACAAACGAAAAATGCACGTTTCTTGAAATCATCACCCCCCACACACAAAATTTGATGTATGTATGTATGTATGTATGTATGTATGTATGTATGTATGTATTGTACTCTGAGCTATCACCATGCCTTTGCATTTTTGGCGCATAAAATGATTTGGTAGCCCTTTGGTGTCCAGCCTGGTATATTATATATGGAAGACTCGCAATAGCAGTCAGGTTTCCTGATGGAACCACAGGTTTGTTGTTAGTGGCTAGGCAGTTAGCAAACCTTTTTCTTGCCACTACACAAATGTTAAGGTTTATTGCTATAATGACAACACAAAGTACACTCACTAATATATGTAGGCACTACTCGCTCCATTCGGATTGCAAAGTATATTTTGTTTTGCTAGGACAAGATTTCTAACTAACAATTACTCTATTAATGATATATTATTTTTGTAACACAAATTATGTAATTGGATCCATATTCAATTTTGTTACTACGAGTATAATTTTGTATATCATAAATAAAATACTCATAAAATAATTTTTGGTCAAATTATTATTGTCCTGACGGAACAAAGTACGCTTTATAACCTTGGAGTGAATAGTTGGTACATGGGGAATTATTTGGAACCAATTAACTCGACACCATAAACAAGTGCACCTCTCTATAATACTAGTCTAGTCAAATTATTACTTTATACTCACCATCGCCTGAGAAATTATCAACAAGATTCCTCTCTAAAGAAGAAGAAATAAATCAGTAGCATAATTGAAGAGCCAGCTAACTCCGACTGGTTGGCCCAAACCGATCATATAATTTCAATCTTACTATTGATAATTTTTGACCGAAGTCAGTAGGGAAAGCCCAACCTATTTTTTGTAATTTTTTTTATTTTAGATCCTTTTAATTCGCTCCCACCGGGAGTCGAACTAGGCTTGTTGGATGATACTCATGTGCTCTAACCACTAGACTAGATATCATTTCACAATCTTACTATTAATAATTGAGCGCTACCCTTTTTTTAGCCTCCACCGTTAATCCTCACAGCATGCTAGAAATGGAAAGGATCCTAAAAATTCTCAAAAAAGATCTGACCAACTTGCATTAAGTCACCAGATCTATATAGACTATATTACTTCTACTCACATCTTCCTTTATAAAAAGAATTACTCACATCTGATGTAGTAAGTTACCCTCTTTTGCAATTATAAAAAACCCTAAAGTACCCCCATATGTGTCTAAATTATTTACTTCTGCCATTATTACTACATGAAAAAACTCACTCAAAGTGAAACCTCTTGGGCACTGAGATGTAGACTGAAATGCATGTCTATAGCCAAAACCTAGAATATAGATTATTGAATAAAAGTCGAAGGAGAGGGTTTCTGGGTTTGGAATAAAAGATACAACAAATGGTTAGGTTTTAACTTGACATGTGGAGAAAAGAAATTTCATTACAAATTATAATATGTAAGCTCAAAATTCCAAAATTTATGTTTATGAAGTCATGCATGGTGGATGAGCTGCAACAAGATCTGGCATAGCGAAAGCTTAAGGTTTCAAATGAACACATGTCGTCAAACACACAGTTGTCTAATGCAAAGAGAAAAATACTATGAATCAAGATGGAAAACACATAGAATAGTTGGTAACCAAGTCTATAGCAACGAGATAAGGATTATAGAGTACCTGAATGGGTATTATGCTAGAAAATCAACTAATGAAATAGAGCAAAGATAAGCATTTTTTATTAGTAGTAAGCCTTAGATTTATCAACGAACTTCTCATAGTTATGTCTCTAAAAATTACTAGCCCGTGCTGGAGCACGAGTTGATGAACTAGTGGTTGTTCTAATTGCCGAAACACAACCTTTTTGGTGAAGCATCATGCCTGAACAACTATCATGCTTTCATGGAGAAAGACCTCACTAATGAACGTCACTAACCCAGAGTTAGTGGGACTCCATTTGGAACCCTCAAATCTTCCATAAGAATCCTCGAGGACCGATATTTTTTCAGGATCCTGGAGTCTGAAAGGGAAATGCTAATGCCAAAGTTACGTTGGAAACAGCCGCAGCCTAGCTCTTAGCTAGTCCTCAAGGTACTTAGTTGGTGACATAAGTTAGGCCATAACCTTTTGCTATCCACTCATCGTTTTAGTTTTTCTAGATTCATAATGTTTGCAATGCAGCTAAATATAACATATGTCCAAGTGAATAGTATGAACCTAGAAAAGTTAAAACGCCTTACATTTTGGAATAAAGGGAGTAGTTTGCATGGGTACAAAATTAGCAGCTTGGGGACAATGGATCTAGCAAAATTATTCAGTGCTACCCCATTCATTTGCAATTGAACCAAGCTACAATCTTACAATCGGCAGCCGGTCGAGAGTTGGAACTGGTTCCTTCCTTTCAGCCGCCCAACAAGATTGCACAAAGTGGGCTCATACTGCTCCGTTTTACAACAGTATTATGTTCCTTTGTCGAGGAAGAGCTGTAATGATTTTGACGATCATATTGCTTCTCTGCATCACAAGGTTCGGCTCAAGGTCTTGCATAGCCTGGTGGTAGCTCCTTTGATTTTGTTGGATGAAAAGGGCAGCAGGCCGGGGAACTGAATCAATTCTTTTCATTCAGAGACATGACAAAGTTACCGGTAGCCTGGTGGTAGCTCCTTCAATATGTTGAACAAAACAAAATATCTGCACCGTGTGCGAGCACGTGAGGTCACCTAAGACACCGAAATCACAAGGTCACAACGCAACTAGACCCTGCAGACCTTCAAAGATCGGTAGGTAATTCGTGCAGATGATGATATCATGAACGACGACGACGCGTGTGGGTTCCTCTGTTTGTTGTGTTGGGCTGCAACTTCTTTCGGTTTTTGGAATGCTTGTGTTGGGCTTTGAGCCCAATGCGTCATGGGAAGTGGGCTTTGTCTGGTGAGTTTGGGTCGGGCTGGGATGAGTTTAACACGCTTAGTTTGTGATTACACCATGATTAGCAATGTGTTTTGTCCTCCCTCCCTCTCTCTCTCTCAAACGAGTTTTTTAATGCAAAAATTCATGTGTTCAAGATGGCGCTTCTTTTCTATAGAGTTAAATAGGCCGGTTGATATCAGATTTTCATGTCAAGATTCCTTAAACTTGATCAGCGCAAACTGATATAAGTCCAGTATGTGCCGGTGCTGCTCCAACCATGGTAGAAACTTTACCTTAAACTAGTATAGACACACGTGCGACGCACACATGATTTAAAAAACTAATTAACGTTTAATTTGAAAATGCATTGAATTATATATTAGTTAAATTATATTTAAATTAAATCTTAGAAACATGTACCATGATATACGTGCTCGTAGTTTAGGTGGATGCGAACCTACTTCGAAGGTTAGCAGGAGGTTTCACAAGACACATTGAATAGTGCTCATGAATTGGGAAAAATCTTAGGATAGTTATGAAAAAGTCTAGATTGGAATGCATCTCTAGGTCCTATATCTTTATAGGGGATTTTGTAAAACTACCAAGACACATACTATAGAATTCTGTTTTAAATTTTCCTTGAGGCCTATTTGCAAACTGGCCTTATCCTTTATGCATGGACCTTGGGGAGGCGGCACTTGTTGTCAGTCATGGCGGAGCTCCGGCGGCTGAAGTTCAAGGATGGGAGGCGCACGGGAGGGAGGAGGCTCCCTGACGGCATCGGTCGGCAAGTCCATCGCGAAGCTCCAGCAACTGTTGCCTCCTCTTGGTCCGCCACCGAGCCGGCGGAAATGGAGGGAGAAACGCGGCTACGCGCGCTGACGTTCGGCTCGCCACACCACCTCCTTCACCGATGCAAGACGTGCACCGCCTGCACAAGCACGAGCGCCTGCCCACCGCTAGGGCAGCCGTGGAGCCTGAAGGACGTGGCCTCCTCCCACGCGGCGAAGCCGAGCGCCCACACGTCATTGGCCATGCGATCGGCAGTGCGGCCTTGGCCTGCAGGTTCTCGGTGCGGTCCAAATTTGATTATTGGATTGAATCGAATTTCAATCAAATTCAATTTGATTCAGATTTAAAAACTCCTTTTTTTTTTGAGGCATCCATCCAATCCAGCTCAGTTCAATCAGGATGATGCATGCAGGTAGGGCGACGCCAGGAATTCAGGAACAGGTGATGATGAATTGATGATGATTATCCGGGATCTTGCAGTAATCTTGACGTACACATCCACCGCTCGCCCGCAAAATACCCTCGTGATTGCCAGGATCAGCCACCACGTACGTGTACGCCGTACACGGCTACAGCTAGCTCTACGGCAGCGCGGCAGGCATGCCAGGCGCCCTGGTTGCTGCCGCGGGGGGGTCCCAAGCCAGGCACGCCTGCCGCCGCAAACCCCAAGCCTGCAAGTTAGCAGTCGATGCCTCAACCTCGCTTCGCCTCCCCGGGTTGCCTCCACTGGCCACCCAACCGAACGCATGGTGCCGATGCGCTGTTCACCCGGACACGGCCACCCACGCGCGAGGCGACCGGGACCGGGGCGTCGCGTGCCCGCGTGATCCGGCGCTGCCCGTTTACGCCAGCAAGCACGGGGATGGCCGGCCGGACAGGTACGGACCGGACCGGACCGAGCGCGCTGCCGTGACGCGTCCAGGCGCGCCCGTCCAGCGCCAACGGCGGGCAAGCAAAATTCCGGGAGAAAAAAACTAATTTTTAGCAGAAATGCTCTCTAACTATTATATATAATGATTTATTCTCCCTCCAACCTCCCTCGATCCTGACAAACGGGTCCAGCGTGAGGGGTACGGTGGATCTGACTCATGTGAGAAAAAATTTTAATTCTATTCGTCCTAGAAAAAACTATGGAGGAACTTGGTCCGAGCCCCGAGCTCACCAACGGAAAGTGGGGTGCGGAGCTCCTAGGCGGCTAGGCCCACTGACATGTGAGGACCCGGATCTACAGTGCTAGTCCACAACCGAAACCTACGAGCTATGGGAGCGGTCATGTACGTATCTCGGTACGTGGGCTGGGCTGCAGCGTGCAGGCCCGCGCTTCAATGGGCTACTTGCCAGCCAGCCATAGCCCAGAGCACAGTCGCTGGCCGGTGGGCCTCCGGGAAATACCTTTGACCTAGCTCGCTGTTTGACGGCTGGTGGGTCCCCGCCCCGGTGTCCGTGATCCCTCCCGCCCGGCCGCCCCCATGCGGCGGCACCGCCGCACCGGTTACCCCATCCACCCCCGTCAGGCCCCCCAACCGCGCAGCCGTTTCGTTGAGTTCCGAGGGGGAGACGAGTCAGACTCAGACCGGACCAGGCGCGCCCCTCCGGCGGCCCGGGGAGCCTCCTCCCCGCCCCCCGCGCGCGACACGGCGCGCCGGCACCTCGACACGCGTCCCGCGCCGGCACCGCGCGTGTCGCGCGCCCCAGCGCCCCACGTACGCGCGTGTGTGTGCTGGGCGCTGGCCCGGGGCAGGCAGGCAGGCAGGCCGGAGCGGCCGCCGCCGCGATCGCGCGCGCGCGCGCCCAAAACGGCCGGCCGGGGGCTGACGGTGGTGACGCCCCCCACCCTGCATGCCGCTACGTGCGCGCGTCGAGGCGGGGCGGGGTGGCGGCCGGCCGCGGCGCCGTTCGCGCGCGCGACTTCACCGGGCGCGCCACGTACGCCCGAGCCCGCGGGCGCCTAGCAGCACTAGGCTGCAGGGCATGGGTCAAACGTAACGGGGGTCGGCGGGAGGAGGACTCCAGAGCGGCTGGAGGGTGTCAGTGTTAGTAGGAGGGCGCCGCTCGCTGCTAGCACGTCGAACCGAATCTATGTTCGGCCGGGATCTGGGCGCAGCAGGCCTCCTCCATGCCCGGATGGATCCGTGGTTTTCTTATGCAGAGCAGGGGAGGAATATACCATTTGGAAGGTGCCGCGCGGCGGGCGGGCGGGCATCGGAGACCGGGTACCGAGTCCAAGAATAAGACCCCGGCCGGCTTGCTTTGCGATCGCTTTCGAGGAGCAGCAGGCAGCAGGCAGCAGGCAGCAGGCATGCAGGTTACACGTACGTAGACGATGCAGCTGACTGCAGATTTCGTTTCTAGTATGGACTTTGGAGGAGAACGGTTCCTGTATGTTCAAATTCAAATATGGCGGTTGGCAATGCGAGTCAGAGCTGGACTAAGATAGAGTAAGACAAGTCCGATCCTCGATCCACGACCACGTACGTATCTCAAATTCAGCATACCTCGCACGTTTCAAAGTCCAGATGCTAAGAACTGACAGTTTTGTACCCAAATATAAGACATCGTAGAGTGTGTATATATAATGCGAACTACTTTCTCCGTCCTGAAAATATAAGGTATAGCAAAATTCAAAATTTATACCCAAATATAAGATATTCTAGAGTGTTTTGAAAACTAATTATTCCCATACGGCCATGAAATCAGTAAAATAATAACCAAATAAGGCATTAAGTAGGGGTATATGCGTTATTTCCTCATCTCCTTAATATATGATGAAAATGCTAAAATAGCCCATATTACAGAGAGGGAGTATGCTTTTTTTTTCCTCGAAAACGCAGGAGACCTGCTAGGACAGAGTATGGTACTTTCTTTCTTCAGAAATTATGCTCAATTTCTTGGTAAAAGATGTCGGCTATTTGCTATCTGGTTCAAATATTTTAGCATCATCAACTCTTTTCTAAATGTAAGTACGTCGTCCTAGACCTATTGGAGCTATTATGGAACTTAATATATGCTTTTCTTTCTTTGTAACCTTTGTCTAGTAAGTTTGCACGGATCTTGTTCACCGTAAATGAATGAATCATCCTTCTCAAATAATTTAAAATAGTACTCCCTCCGTTCCAAAATATAGTTTATTTTAATTTTTCTAAGTTCATAAATTTTGCTATGCATCTAGATACCTATTATATCTAGGTACATAGTAAATAATATAAATTTAGAAGACTAAAACGAGAGAGTAGTATATATGAAAAGATCATTTTATCCGGGCGTGGACAAGCATATCCCTAGCTACTTTATTTGTTCGAGTAGGCTAGTGAGCTGTGTATACTTGTTTACGTGACCATGTACGTGTTTGGTTTCTTGACACCAACACCGTATACCGTACTGACTTCTCGTTTAACGATACGTTTTCCCTTTTCGTTGAGACGCGTGCGTACGTACGCTACGCCGTCATGTGCATAGCTAGCGCTAGCTAGCCGTCACTATCAGCTAAAAAAGCCTATGCAGGTGATGAAAACGACATCAGTGCCCAAGTTAGGCGACGAGACGACGGCTATAGGCTGCTGGCTCTGTTGCACTGCCGTCTGTACAAAGTTCTCTTCACTTGCTTGCTATATAAAGCGCATATATAAAAGCTAGTGTCCCACGTAAAATCGTTGGATTATCGTTGGTTTTGGAACGTACTCCGCCAAGCATGGAGATGCACGACGTACGAGCACGCTCCCATGCATCCCAACGGCCGGTGCAAGTTTCCAAGTTGTAAGCGCTGGCCGGCCGGTGCATGCGAACTCGAGAGCAGCAGGGAGGGAGGGAGGGGAAGCGGTCGCACGGGTGCGACGCGGCAGGCGAGGGGGCCAGCGCAGCCGGGCGTGCGGCCGGGGCGGCCGCCACGTCGCGCAGAGTGGGGGCCACGTGTTGCGGCGTGGGCCCGAGGGCCCGGACGATGTGGCGGCCGCGGGCGCCGGGCGCGTGCGAGGTGTCCCCCGCGGCGTGCGTGGCGCGTGCATGCTCCCCTGCATGGCCCCGCCTCCCACGTACGCGCGCGCGGGCGCGGCCCAGGTTTCGCAAGCCGTGCGCGCGCGCGCTCTCTCCTCTCTCAAGGACGACTGAAACAGAGCGAGCGTGACGTCGCCGCAGGTCTCGGCAGGTCTTATTTAAGAGTGGCCGCCACCGTGCCTTCTCCCTCGTACTCCCACCGATCTCTCTCTAACCTTTACTACTAGTTCTCTTCGTCGTCTCTGACACCTCTCTCTCTCTAAGTCTCAGCTAGCGAGGACGAACACAGCTACCTAGCGTCTGCTGCCTCGAAGAAGAACTTCTTCTCGATCGTGGGTAAGCACTAGAGCAGTGCACCACCGCTGCTTCTGTCAAATCATCGCGTACAATCCTTGTTAAATCATCAACAACCATGCAAAATACCTGCCCGAGATCGAGACGTGGTCAAGGCGTGCCTACTTGCTGATGATGATGCCAAGGCGCGAAATATCTGAGAAAATATCTTAGGCCACGAGCTCGTCGTCGGATTATACGACGACGTGCGGAACTGGTCGTGCGTGCGTGCGTGGCACTTCTTCGTCTAGAGCTAGCCGGCGATGCCTGCTCGTTAGTTATTTAATCGATCGAGACGTGTGCATGTTCTAACGTGTGGCCTGCATGTTCTCCCTGCTTCAAGCAGCATTGCCAACCCCGGAGATGGCGTCTCGGGAGGGAGGAGGCGCGGCGGCGGCGGGCCGGCCGGCGCTGCGGGTGGGGCGGACGCGGGAGTACCGAACGGGCATGGACACGGAGCTGCTGGCCGTCGACGGCGGCGGCCCGGCGGCGGTCAGCCTCTTCGTGCTCTGCGGCGACCGCTTCGAGGCCGCGCAGCTCTTCCGATCGGGGCCACTCTCCCTGCGCATGCTCCGCGTCGAGGGCCACCCGGTGTCCATGGCCTCCTGCACCGTCGCCGACCACCAGTGGATGCTCGCGCGCGACGCGCTCGTGGCGCGGGTCGACGCGCGCGCCTTCGTCTTCGAGCTGCCAGGATTCTTCTACGCCGTCGTCGTGCCGCCCGACGCCGCCGCCGCGGACCGCAAGTGCGCCACCATGGCGGAGATCTTCTCGCGCTTCTGCTCCTATCACGACCTCACCAAGCCAGACGGTACGATCGGTCGAATGCGTACCCACCTTCTTCTCCGCATCGTACCATGAATGCGCTGACAGATTTAGGTGCGCGCTCGGTGTTTCTTCCGTCAGGTGACGACGACGACGACGAAGCAGGTGAGGTCGACCAGAACCCGTGGGCCCGTGCCCACGCCCGGATACAGCGCATCAGGCGGCACGCCTCGCCGCCCGGACACCACGCCGCCGCCGCCGCCGCCGACGTGCCGTCCGACAGCGCCAGGCAGATGGAGCGCGCCGTCCGCACGTCAGCGGTCGTCAAGCTGCTCACCCGCTCCCTCCTCGCCGGGGTGCTCCAGCCCGCCCGCCACCTGACCATCGCCGTGGGCGGCGGCGGGGGCGCCAATGCCGGCACGAGCAGCGCGCGCGCCGCGGCCGCGGCCGCGGCGCTGCCGAGCAAGTCGGTCGTGTCCGACCTTCTCGACGCCATCGAGACGAACCGGGCCGCGCCCCGCCGCGACGCGCGCCGCGGGTCCGGCGGCGGCCTGGTCGGGTGGTGGACCCTCAACGTGGAGGGCATAATGCTGCTGCTGAGGGTCGTGCAGGCGGTCCGGGGCAGGAAGCGTCTGGCGGCGCCGGCGGCGGGCGAGAAGAGGCCGCGCGACGAGGGATCCGGCCGGGACGGCATGAGGGGCGGGGTCATTGGAGGCGGCGGGGGCGGCGGCGGCGGCGGCGCAGCGGCGTTCGGCGGCGGGGCGGCGCGGCGCTGGTGCGGTGGGAGGCCGAGGAAGCTGGGTAGCACCGTTGGCGCCTGCGGGAGCTCTTGACGTCTACGTGTCGGTCGTTCCCGAAGGGGAACCGAGATTAATTAGTAAGACGAATAGTAATTAGCCAGGTGGTTTAGTATAATTAGAGAAACCTGTTAATCTGTTAGACTGCTATGTATTTTTGTTTGCATCAAATAGATGCATGTTTGATGATCGGTACCGGTATGTTCTAATAATTATATCATTCATGAGTGGCTTTATTTTTCTACTCAGTTTTCAGTTTCCTATATTCCAGGATCTGTACACATGGGTATGTATCATTTACCATTGAAAGCTACAGAGACGAGCATCTCACGTTGAGTCTCAAAGAGACGAAGACCTAGATCGATACGTTTCTACCAGGAAACAAAAAGTGTATAAGCGGAGGTGAAGAAATAAAAAGTGATTATTATTAGGGGTGGTAAAGAGTTTTAAATTTTAATCTATTATTATTAGAGGTGGTAAAGAATTTTAAATTTTAATTTAGATAATTTAAGAGGTGGATCTTAAAAGAGTCGGGATAAACTATAATTATAAAATTTTAAACTATAAATAAAAATATATAAGTAAATTATAATCCGTTACCATCTCTAATCTTGCTGCACGCCAGCAGCGGACAGTTGCACGTATATAGTATTTGTCACGATGCGCAGAGTCAAATAAAAGGAAGTGAGGAAATGGTGTTTTTTTTGAAGCAACCTCTCATAAACTAATATTAGATTATAATACAACTCCTTTACCATGAGACGCACGAGATTTTTTTTAATTGTGATTTTGCCAGGATTATCTGGCTTACTGTAGACCCTCCCCTATGGTACGATACTCTGGCTGAAAGATGAGTACAATATAGTATACTGCCTGAAAGATGAGTACAATATACTAATATACTATATGTATCCTCCTCCCATCCTCGGTCTCCAATAACCTTGTACGTAACATTTCACAAAAAATAGAAACCCATAATAACTAGTGTTTTAACAACAAGGGTTCTGTTTAGATTCGTGACTACAAGGATCCAAATAGGTGGGCTAATTTTAGACTAAAGTGAATTAGCCCCCCCTAAAAGAAATCCTTAGCCCCTTCAAAAGGTCTTAAGGCTGTCCGTACTCGTCGTACTCTATTTCCATCCTCTAAAAAAAATATTTCTTTCTGGTCATCAAAATTCTCTCCTCTATACCCTGTTTCTGCGCACCCATCATCCTCTATGTCTCCTACTTTATACCAACTACCAGCAGCGGAACCCTCTAGGGCTTATGGATGAAATGCGTGGCTATCTAAGCGCCCAAACAATTTGCTACCTAGCTTGATCTAATACCAATCTAGCACGAAAATTCTAGCAAAGTGAAATTTTGAATGTATTGTAATTATTATAAACAGTCAAAATGCTAGAAAGTAATCGCTCAAAAGTAAAGAGAAGGGTTGGAAATGGACAAGGATTCACTTTGACAATGAGTTCTAGGTGCTCATTATTGCGGCATTATTCCAAGTGTAAGTGTTTCTTCGCTTGATTGATTGCATATCTACGGTATTCTTAATTGTCAAGCTCAGTTGCTGAGGGGTCAAATCTATTGCAGAAGAAGAGGATAGTGCTAAATAAAAGAGCAAATTCCCTATATGCCATTGAAAAATGTAATACATCCTCTATGTGCCATTGAAAATTAGCATATCCCCTTAATACCATCGTTTTTAATTTTTCATCCTTATTGCCGTTGAAAACCACTAGCGGAGCAGTTAAATTGGAAGGTAAAAAGACAATAATACCCCTGGTTGCTCTGCCTTGCCCTCTCTCCTACCACTGACGTGTGGGACCCACATGTCAGATTCATCTTTAACCCAATTCCCATCCGCTTCCACGCGTTGTAGGTGGAGAGTAGCACCACGCGCGCGCCGCACCTGCCTGCGAAGTGGGCTCGAGCTCGCAGGCGGGGTCGCTGTCGGCTGTCGTCGCGAAATTCCAAGCAGGCGGAGCCGACCGAGACGCCGACGCGAGAAGGCCGACATGTCGTGCGGGGCGCGCTTGCCGAGCGCCACGCCCACGAGGGTGACACGGCGGGGCTGCGCAAAGGCGACGGCCAACCCCTGCCGCTGACGGGCGGGGCTCGCGGGTGAACGCCGCCGCCGCCGCCGCCGAGGCCCGCTGCCGCCGCCCCCCCCCGTGGCTCCACCACCACCATCAGCAGCAAGACGTATCCCAACAGAGGAGGAATTTGCCTGCGGGAGGAAGCGGATGGGAATTTGGGAATTGGGTTGAAGATGAATCTGCCGTGTGGGTCCCACACGTCAGTGGTAGGAGAGAGGGCAAGGGAGAGAAGCCAGAGGTTTTATTATCTTTTTACGTTTCAGATTAACTGCTCCGTTAGTGGTTTTTGATGGCATAGCATAGAGGGGATGGAAAATTAAAAATGATGGCATTAAGGGGATATGCTAATTTTCAATGGCACATAAGGAATGAGTTAGATTTTTCAATGGCATACAGGGAATTTACTCTAAATAGAAGCTTGTAAGGCTTCAGTGTACAGTTTGAATGTTTTGGCCTTGTAATTTGGGATGCAATATCCTGTCTATATATATAATTAATATAGGCCAACCTGCCTTTGGCAAAAAAAAAAAGGAAGAAGAAGAGGTAGTCACTACTAAAAAATGATTTGTAGCAACGTCTCAATTTTTATTTCCGGGGCGGATCAAAATGTAACCTGTTGCTATAAATGAAGCAGGATTACTGTAGCAGTTGATCCGCCCCTACAAATGATGGGCCATGCCATCACCCGCCCCTAAAAATTCATTTTTAGGTGCGGGTGACGCCATCACCCGCCCATACAAATTAGGGGCTCATTATTGCCGCATTATTCCAAGTGTAAGTATGGGCGGGTGATGGCGTCACCCGCACTTAAAAATGAATTTTTAGGGGCGGGTGATGGCATGGCCCGCCTCTACAAATGGTGTCACACAAAACAATTCATAACGTTTTCGTATGACCTCGGATGAAATTAAATTTTATAACAAAATTGTAGAGCTTGGCGAGATCTACAATTTTGTAGTTGATAACTTTTATATTTAAGATTATTTAGTAGTCAAAAATATTATTATAAGTTCTCTAATTTCAAAATCTACATGTTTTGATTTGTTTTTAAATAACTTCGGATGTAGAGTTGTTCTATATCAAAGTTGTAGTGGTGATATCTAAAATTTTATAGTTTATATATTATTCATTTAATACCGTTTAGGATCACAAGATCATTTACTAGTTGTACCCTACATATGACTGTGACTATATACCATCTCATGCAACTCAAGTTATATTTTCAAATTTCCACAATCTTAACCCTTTATATACACTGGAATATATTTAGCATATTAATATATCTATAGTTCACAATAATTATAGTGTAGATGTTTCAAATTTTTTTCATTTGTTCTTCTATATTTAAAAATTTAAATAAATTTTTTAAATAAAATAAAAATAATATTTTGAGGGGAGGATGGTGGCAAATATCCGCCCTTGGAAATCAACCCCGTCAAGATTGCTCGCTCGCTCCTCGATCCGGCACCATCACTCTGTCATCGATCCACTCCTTCCCCTCAGCCAATAACTCGGGCAGTAGGTTCACATGCACAGCAGTAGCACATGCATACGGGTCCCTCTCGCTCTTCCTTATCTCTTGAAAAGGGAGCAGCAGCACAAGCGCACAGGCCCCTCTCTCTCCACTCCTCTTCCTTATCTCTTTGTCTTCGACGGCTTCCTTATCTCTTCATCTTCAGCGGGCTCGGCAGCGCGCGCATGGCGGCGGCAGCGGCGGCGGCCTCGGCGCGGGGATGCGCGCACGGCGGCCTCAGTGCGGGGCTGCGCGCATGACAGCGGCGGCGGGAGGCCGTGCGCAAGGCGCGGGGCCGCGGCGGCGTGTGGCTGCGCGAACGGCGGCGGCGGCGCCGGCGCGGGGCTGCGGCGGCATGCGGCTGCACGAACGGCGGCCTCTGCATGAGGCCGCGTGTACGGCGCGGGGCTGCGGCATCGCGTGGTTGCGCGCACGGCGGCGGCGGCGCGGAATGCGCGCACAACGGCCTCGACGCGGGGAGCGGCGGCGGTTGCCAGTTCGTGGGAGCAACGACGGTGCACGACGGGCGGAGCGCGTGGCGACTTGGCTCTGGTGATTTTTTTTTTAGGATTTGCAAGGGCGGGTCATTTCTGGAGGCGGGTTATGCACCCTTCCTTGAAAATAGATTTGCAGCGGGTAAGGGGATTTGTAGGGGGTAAGGGGGTGACCCGTCTCTGAAAATACATTTCAGAAGTGGGCACGTTACCCGCCCTTGCAAACAGCTATTTTTAGTACCTACATCTAAAAATAAATTTTTACCCACCTCTAAAAACTTTTTTTTTAGTTGTAAGTATATAGGATTAAGAATATCGACTAGACGGGGATGAATATACGGTTTCAACTAAAATCACAAACACTGGGCCAATTTAATTAGTGACACAAGAGGGCTTCTACCTCTACTAAAACCTATCTCTAGTGAGATTTTGCAACCTAGGGTGACAAGTAGTAAATCAAGCTCTAGTGAAGTAAAGTGCTCAAAGTAAATTACATGAATAAAATGAGCAAAGAAAGTTACAAGAATTTTTTCCGTATTGTCGATACTTGCCGGTCACCCCTAATCCACGTTGAGGTGGACTCAAAGCTTGAACCGCTCCTCTATCAAGAATCTCTTTTGACCTTGAGCCGGCTTGAATCAATGAGCCTGTCCAAACCTCGATTCCACTAGAGTTGCTCTTCACCACTCCGGCGAGGTGAGCACAATGACCTCTTAACCAAACCGGGGCTCCTCCACAATCTTCTTGAAGGGCTCCACGGATTCACCTTCTCCAAGCCGTCTAGGAGGCGGCAACCTCCAAGAGTAACAAGCCGATGACGCTTGCTTGAAGACTCTTTAGTGCCATAATGCTCAAACTCTTGATGCAATGCATTAGGATGCTCTCACACTCTCAAGAATGCAACCACTAAGCAATGTGAGTGAGAGAGAGAGAGGAGGGAGCTGGCTCTAGAATGTCAAGAAAGCTTTTTCAAAGTGCCAAGAGAGCCTCCTAAGGCCGGGCAATGGGATATATATAGCCAGCCCTTCGAAATCTAGCCGTTACCATCAAAACCCGTGAAAACAGAGCATTCACGGACTGTCCGCCTCACAAAAACGGGACAGTCCACCATTCAAACCCAACGGCTAGAACTGCAATAAATGCATTACAAAGACCCAACGGCCGGATAGTCGACCGTTGAAGCCTTAGCGAACCGTCTGCCTCACAAGGAGCGGACTGTCCGCAGTACAAAGACCCCGAGCCATAGAACCTCCAAAGTTTCTGTCGATTTAAAACATTAGCCGGTGGACCGTCCGCTCCCCCTGGGCGGACCGTCCGCCATTCAAACTTCCGGCGCCACCAGGAACAACAATACTTCTGGACAGACCACTTGTTAGCTGGCGGACCATCTGCCTACTAGGGCCGGACTGTCCGCAGTTCACTTTCAACTCACCACCAGAGAAATCAAGTTTCTTCTTACTAAACTTTCTAAGAGTTGGCGGACAGTCCGCGCATCTGAGCTAGACTGTCCGCGCCAGATTGTCAGCATACAATCAAATTACCATCTCTCAAACTAAGTTAGCCTTCATGTATGCAATGCAAATGTTTAAACAAAATAGCACTATAGAATCGTCAAGCAAAGGCACGATGACCCCTCTTGATAGTACGGCTATCTATCCTACTAATCTGATCATTTCTCATCCACTGATCACCTTATGACCGGCAAAAATAGAAAGACCCTACCGTATACGCTTGCCTTGAGCATATCCATTCGACATCATCTCCTAGTGTCTTCATGATATTAATTTAAGCTCATCTTTCTTGGACCAACCTATACTTATTTCTTCTCAAAGAGATTGTTAGTCCACCAATATTGTCATTAATTACCAAAATTCGAATTAGGGGTCTAGATGCTTTCAGAGTAGAAACTCCTAGTTTTTTTTAAAGAAGATTGCTATAAAGCATCCATTAGTTCTTCTGGATTCATTGCTTGTATCTATAGATTTGCTTAATAGAGATAGGCTTTGAATCATGTGTCTGCTTCACAATTTAGGCTGACAAGCACCCATGGTCCATGGAGGACGAGATGAGTAATAAAATGACTCGCTGGGGTGCATAAATCCAAAAGTGCCACTTTTACTATGTGACTGGATGGATAAAATTATTTTGCTGAAAAGATGGATATATGCACTACTTTTCCAACCAAAGCACAATTGACAGTACCGTGTCCGATCAACCATGATCAGGTAACTAAGATGATAGTAATTGCAACAGTGCACGTGGCGGTGAGCCGTTGATCGGATAGGCCTTTCAAGTGAAAGGGGAGACCCGCCTTAAGCTCCTGGAGGCAGGATCTCAGCAGTTGCAGAGATGAAGCAACTCGATCTACACCGAGCTCTGAAGATGACCAAAGCTGCCAGCCAATCCGATCGAACTCCAGCGCCCACCCCCATATCTTCGAGATGACACCGGACGACGACATGATTGCAAGCACGACGGACGCATGGCCATCCTCCCCATCTCCGACGTGGAATCCAACTCGATCGATCCCCGCCCCCCGCCGCGCCTCGTCATCCGTCATCATCACGCGCTCACAGATACACGGATTCCTCTTTGCTAGCCCCAGCTACCCCGGTGGGCGACGACGGCTTCTCCAATCGGATGGCCAGAGCCCGCAGCTAGTAGTGTGGAGGTGGCTCCGATCCCTTTCGCGCGCGGCTTGCTGCATTGGCTCCAAAGCGGCACGCAAAGCGGCCGCACAAGAACATTATCCTCAAATGGTAAGAATGCGTGCGCGCGCATCGCTGTTGGCATGCGTTATCCAAGATTCCATCCTGCTAATCGTTGGTGGCTCGCTTCGTCTTTTGATGTGGTACCGGCCAATGGTGCTGCAAAGCTGGGCCGCCTCACCACCAGGCCCAGCTTTGGATCAAATCAGCAAACAGCCGCGCGCGAGTTAAAGGATCGGCTTGTTCTTAATCCCACTGGTCGGGTGATGAAAGGGACCTGGCGTTGGGGACACGCGCGCGCGTATGCTTATCGGAATTTTCTCGAGAGCCACTGATATTTTTGATACGTAGCAGGAGGTAGGACAGCTCTGATAATTGCATCAGGATTTGCTGGACCCAGATTATCGATCAGTGGTGCTGGTTGCGACTTGCTTTAATCTCTTCACACAGACCACAGTTGATTGCTTGTTAAGTGTAGCTGAGACTATAGTCGGGTAAAAGGTAGTGCCGGTACCTCTCTTTCTCTAGTTAATTCCTTCTGGACCTTTGCTTAAGAAAGAGGAACATATATAGATCACTTTTGGATCCCTTCTAGACAGCAGTTCGCCTTTCATTCGTCGGCAAATATCAGTGGCTAGCTAATGATTGTTGCTTGGGCTGTAGCTTATTAGTGTCGTTAGCAACAAGAACCAGATTGAATCATGGTAATGCATGCACACCATTGGCGTTGGCTATTATTGCACAATCATCGGTGAGTTTGTCGCTCCCTCATCTCCGGGCCATTGTGGACGGTGCAGTGCACAGTGCAAAGTTCAGAGAGGTTTTGGCATCCAAGAAACTGTACTGCCGAGGTACGAGGTTCCTGAGCATGATGGCGGGGAGCCTGCACGTGGGAATTATTTGCAGTTGCAGGCGGGTGGAGGTGAGGCCTTATTTTGTCGATCTCGTGATTGGGGTAGGTGTGCTTGCATATATGTCTCCAAGGACTGAAGAGTCCCTTCGAAACAAAATGATTCAGCCGCAGCTACCTCGGATATGATTGAACAGACTGAAAAGCATTTGAAAATGGCGCTACCGGTTCCGTGAACTCCACTACGTACCTAGTTGTCTGCAAGCGCATGGTGTTTCTGCTTCTACTTCCTTTTTTTGTTAGATCGAAGCAACGATGATAATGACTGAAGTTTCATCCTGTGTCGATATAGATGCAAACAAATTAGTGGTCAGCGAACCGAACGGACCGTTCCTAAGTGACCGTACACGATGAAGCTTCACGCCTTCACCAGCGCGCACACAATTACTGGACAAAGCCTGATGGCAGTTCAGGGACCACGACAGATAATGGCAAGAAGACAGAAACGAGTACACGTCGGATCCATCAGAAAAAGGCAGGGCCGCAGTGTTCCGACCATGTGAGCAAGGTACTAGCTAGCTGTCCTTGCAACAAGGCCAATAATTATGAAACTTGGCGGATCGATCGGTGCCAATTAGCCATGCACCAACAATGATTTTTTCTTCTACGCCTAAGAAACAGAAACAGGTGACTCTTTCATCTGGATGCAAGCAGCACATATATAACAAAAACCCTACTTCTATGCAGGTACATGCACATGGTTGTTAGAACCTCTGAGTTCTATCGAACGAAATTCTGTGGAAAGATTTTAAAACCTAAGATCGATAACCGGGGCAAATCTGATCGATCTATGGTTCATATTAGAACTTAGGTTGGATTGTAAGAACGTTTTTTTCAATGATTTGCGATCTTATATTAATAACGTAGTAGTACTGGATTCAGAACATGTAAGCTTAACAACTTACGCATGCATGCATCAGTAGTAGTGCACGTTAGCATTCAGAGATAAAACTGATCAAGGAATTGGAAGGAGAGACAGGTATAAATTTGCTCTTGGTTACTCGATTCTTTTCCTCTTGTATATACAATAACATCATCAACTACATAATGTACATGCTTGTCATCATACACCCGTTCGGGCCCTCGGGAAAAAGAAGAAGGGAGAGGAAAACAGAGCTCTCGCACTCTACGAGATGGTACAACAAACAGCGCTAACTAGATCCACTGCATCCCGCAATCAGCTTTGATTTGCATCCGCGCCGCATTGTCCAAATGTCCAGGGTACAAGAAGAAGAGTCATTGCAGCCTGAGCCTGAGCCTCGCCCTGGAGAGTCGCTTCCACTCCACGAGGCGCAGCAGGAACTCCATGACCTCGGCGGGCTCCTGGAGCGAGTAGGAGGCGCTCGTCTCCTTGGGGTGCCTGGACACGAGGATGCCCACGCCCTGCCCCCGCCGCCGCAGGACCTTGAAGGCGTCCTCGTCGGTGCGGTCGTCGCCGATGTAGACGGGAAGGACGTTGGTGCAGTCTGCGAAGCCGAGCGACTCGAGCAGGAACTCGAGCGCCTTGCCCTTGTCCCACTTGATGGTGGGCCGCACCTCCAGCACCATCCGCCCCTGCGTCAGCCGCAGCTTCGGGTACCCCCGCAGCACGCCCTTCACCGCCTCCGACAGATCGCCCCACATCTGCACACGGTGGAAGGGCTTTATATTTAGCGTGGATATGATTTGGAGTTGCCATTCGCCGGAGATAATGCGAAACGAAAGCGATCGGAACGAAAGGTGAGGACGGACGGGATGAGGAAAGCGACGGCCATTTGCGGCCAACGGAATCAACCAACCTTTTCGTCGACGCATCTGAAGTGGACGGACACGCAGAACTTGTTGTTCTCGACCTTGGCCCCCGGGATGGAGCGCGTCGTCTCGACCAGGCGCTCGTGCACCTCCTCGATCATCGGCAGGAACTCGCTCGCCGGCTGGAACAGGACGCCTCCTCCCTTCGCCTGCTGAGGCATGCACCGAAATAATCATGGGAGGGGGGCAAAAAAAGCGGCTTTTGTCTTGTGAACCGCCTGGTGAGGGCAGCGAGAGGGCGGCGGAGCGAGTAGTCACCTTGGCCTTTGCGTGCCGGGAAGAGGCCTTGGCCGGGCCCTTGATGTCCATGCCGTGGCTCCCCGCGTAGTACAGCTCCGCCAGCTTCACGAACTCGAACACCTGCTCGTTGCGTCGGGACGGAAAAAAAATAATAAAGGTCGGTTAATTAGTTGCCGTCGGCGAAGTGAGTCATGCTGGCAGCAATGGGGGATGCTGATGGCTTTGGCGTTCGTACCTTGTCGAGGCACCGGCCGCTCACGATCGCCGTCGGGAAGTGCTTGGCGACGCTGCGCACGGCCATCCGCATCTGCTTGTTCACAATCGAGAACCAACGCATACGTGTGAATAATTGTTTGCGGGGAAGAAGACATGGTGGCGCCGGGCGGCACGCGACGCTGGCGGCGGGGAGCTCACCGTCTCGCTCATGAAGGCGGCGTCGGGGTCGTCCACGATGGGCGACAGGGTGCCGTCGTAGTCCAGGAACATCACGATGCGCTTGCCCTCGGACGCGGCCACGATCTGCTCGAACTTGCCCAGCGCCGACGGGTGCCGCACCATCCACGCGGCGCGTTCGTCGTCCACGCCGGCGGCGAGCGCGGCAGCGGCCTTGGCGTGCGTGGGCGACGACGCGCGCATGGACTCGACGCCCCATGCGCCGCCCAGCATCCCACCCGCCCCGGCGCCGAGCTCCACCTGCAGGCACTTGCGCCGCACGGAGGCGGCGATCCCGCCGCCGCGCGGCGGCGGGTACGGGAACAGCGTCCCCGGGCAGGGGCACGCCGCCTGCGCCGAGACGCCCACCTCCGAGACGCCCACGCTCGGCTTCGCCATCGCTCGGAACTCACGTCCTGATCGTGCAGTGATCGATCTGCGGATGGAAACAAGAACCCTGACCAGGCAGTGACCGGAGAGAATCGAGGGCGATGATTGGTGTGGGCGGTGAGGAGGCGGTAGGCGGGTATTTATAGCAGCGGCGGCGCGGAGGGAGGCGACGCGGGTGACGCGGATCCGGCGTGGGCCACTGCGGGCGGCCGGCGCGCCTTGGACGCGTCCGCCGTCGCGCGGCCCAGCTCGGCGCCAGGTGGCCCGCGCGTGCACATGCCGGGCCCGCCGGGGGCGTGTACGTGTGGGCCTCCTGCGCGTGACACCTTGGCGTCAACTTCCACGACAAAGCTCTTCTTCAGTCTTTCCTCACTCGGCGTAGTAACGCTAGCTGTTTGTTATTGTGCAGTTCCAGCTTTACAGCCGAGCTCGTTTTGTCCCGGTGGTGGGCTGAAACTCGTGCGTTATTTTTTTTTCTCGAGTAAAACTTGTGCGTTATTGATTCGGCGAAACACTAGAGGTTTTCTGGTCGAGGTTTCAATCTTAGTCGAAGTTTCTTAACCTGAACATAAATAAGGTAGGATGATGCCATGATAGTTTAGATCCTGTTTGGTTTGATGTGGCTTATGGTTAGGGACTTAAATTAAATCCCAATAAATCCCTAAAATGCCAATGGTGATTTGGGACTTATGGTGTATAAGCTCATAAGTTATAAAATTGTTGCTTATAGGATTGTTGTGCTCACGGCCTAGTTTCCCCGCTCCCCCCCTCTCGTCAGCTGGACGCGCTTTCCCCGCCGCCGCTTCGGCGCCAGCGCCCACCACCACCACCACCACCTCCTCAGTGCCGGCCCTAGGGGTAGGGCAGCAGGTGCGACGGCCGGGGGCCGAAGCCGAGAGGGGGCCCAAGCCCAAGTATGTATACATACAGTATACGTATGTGTATCGGGCAAAAAGGAATGTCCGGTTTTGTTTCCGAGAATCCGATCGGTCATCCCCCGTCTGCCCGCCCATCCCAACTCCCAAGCGACCAGGCGTTTTGCTAGGGCCGGCCTCTCGGCGACTAGGCGTCAGGCGAATCGCGTTGAATTCGCGATCAACGGGCAGCGGCGTGCAGCCGTGTGCCCGTGCAGGCCGGCGAGGAGGCAACCAGGGCCCCGCGTGATGGCGTCCTACGATCCTAGGACCGGCACACAGACATCCAGCGGGCAGCGACAGCCATCCAGGGCGTCACCGATCAGGCGTCCAGGTCTAGACTCTAGCTGATCTCCCATCTAGTCGTCTCTAACTTCTATTCTAGTATTCAAGACACAATTCTAGCACCGCCTTTTTTGCTTTTTAGCCCTTTTTGCGAAAGAATTTCACATTTGGACCCCTGGAGAAACGATTTGCATATTTGGACCCTGGGGGTCGGCGCCATGACTCATGGCGCCGAGACGGCGCCATGATTCACGGCGCCAAGGTGCCAGGACCCGGCCACCAGGGCACCTGAGGTGGCGCCTACGTGGCACAAAGATCGGCGCCGTAGGTCATGGCGCCGAGCTCGGCGCCACAGATCTTGACGCCGAGATCGGCGCCATGACCTACGACGCCGAGTCTTATTTCAAATCCGACGTGCCCTTCTCCCTGCCCGAGCTCTCCCTCTTTGTTCTTCTTCCTCTTTGGCGCCGAGCTCTTCCCAACCTGCGCCATCCTCTTGAATCACCCTATTCGACCGTGAAAACTTTAATTTGATCCATACATTTTGAGGAGCAAGGTATCCTCCTTCCCCTCCATTTTTACGCATCAATTCGGTCTATATTACGCGTATTAGTAAACCCTAGGTGTTTCATCACATAAATTAATTCTAGAATTTCAATCCGTATATTGTATAAATGAAGGATGCCTAGGCGTGGTAAAGCAAGTAAACCGAGAGTGCGCACGGGGAATGCCTTCGCCCATTTGCCTTTGCCTAGTGGTGTTCCGGTGCCCATGTGCTTTTGCGGTGATCCTTGCAAGTTTGACAAGTCCGAAGAAGAAGAAACGTATAGGCAGAGGTATTGGATGTGTGTGAATTATGCGTTCGACCCTACACCTCGCCAAATTCGCATTGGGCTTCTGGTATGTAATTCGTACTAGGTTAAATTTTTTCATTTCATATGTATTGAATGAAGTTTATATGTGCCTTATTTGGTGTTTGATAATTTCATGTTTTGCAGGCTCCTCCCCCACTATGCGATTTTGAGCATTGGATTGACACTGAAATCGCGGAGGAGGACAAGGAGTATCTGCAGATGACGAAGGAGTGGGAGGCCGAGAGGAAGGGTTTGTTGAAGAAGAGATACCAGGAGGAGGCCGTCGAGAAGGCGCGGAAGGAAGAAGCCGAAAGGAGGCATGCTGCCGAGCGTAGGGAGGATAGGGAGAAGAAGCTTGAGTGTGTTCGCCGTGCTAAGGCAGCACTTGAGGAAAATCCCGATGCTTTGAGGAAGGGAAAGTGGCCTCGTTGCACCCAGTAGTTTGCTAGGTTTATTCGTACTATGCTTTAGCACTAAACAATGTTCACTACTATTAGGCTATTCTCTATGTTGCCATGTTATGGACTTGTCATGTTCTGTTCTTTAGCCATGTACTGATATTTTATTTGTGCTATCATATATTGGACTTCTTATCGTGGTATTATTTTGTCTCGTTGCACCCAGTAGTTCTATGGTTTAACGATGATCAAAGTTGTCAACATTTCCCTATGTGTCATGTACTGGACTTGATGTTGCTTGATTGTGTTATCATGTACTTGATTTTGCATTGATATCATGTCATGGACTTGATGTTGTTTCATTGTGTTGTCATGTACTTAACTTTGCATTGGGTTGTTATTTATTGCATCTTCCTGGTGATTATTGTGCTGTTGTTTAATTCATTACGGTCATAATATTCACTTCAGTATTGCTCGGCTAATGAAACGACCTCACAACATGGCATTAAAGACTAACAAAGTAGTGCAATACATAATTGAACACGCAGAATACATGAAATGGCATGTGAGGACCCGTACTAAACAAGGGTAAAGACATCCTGTACTAAACCTAACATGCCTTAGGTAAATAAACCAAGCAACAATAACATGAGTATATCATGTCAATAAGATAGGTAGATCCTAGTAGTGCCCCCACATAACATATTGTGTTGCCCCTTCTCCATAGTATCCTCCCATAGTCGGCGGAGGTGGAGGTGGCGGTGGCGGTGGCGGTGAGGGCGGTGGCCCCTTCCTGTGACAAGCGCAGTTGCAATATGGATCAATGCATTGTGGTTCTTGTGAACCAGCATCATTGGTGGTGTCATCCTCTTCCTCATCTGATTCACTGTTACTCACTTGAGTTTCTAGATCGAAGATACGATTCTGCAGGTAGGCAATGTAATCCTTATGCGGATGAATAGGAGGAGGATCGACCCACCTAACAAACCCATAGTTTTCTGGAGCATTGGAGGACTGAACAGATAACACTTATAAGTTGTATTTGTTGATACTGGTTTTTGCACAACTGGTTAAAATCAAAGTCAGAAGATCCGAATTGATTAAAGGGCCTAGAATTGGCGTAAAAAGGTTGACCGTCATGTGAAGCTGATAAAGTTGAGTGATTGCCGATGAAAAAGGCACCTTGACTAATGGGCCGACGCTGAATCAAGAGCAAAGAATGAAGCATATTGGGCTTTTTGGGCCAGGAGGAGCGTCGCAGCCGATGGGGCTATAAAAAGAGCTGGCAGAGCTACGCCAACAAGTTATCTCTTAGATTTTGTTTAGGAAAGTTTGTTTTCTTTGTCGTCAAGTTTGTACATCGTAATAGACTAGGGTTTGTAGATTAGGCTATAAATAGCTGCCCTCGGGCATGTACCAAAACCATCCAATGATCAATACACAAACCCCATTTACCTTTTTTCCCTTTTCGGCAGCTTTGCCTTAGTTGCAGTAGATTTTCTTTTTACGAGTTCTTTCCTACACGTGGGGTTGCATCGACTTCGATCTTCGACTTGCTGGTAAGTTCCGCGTCGAACGAGACAGATAGGCTCAAGGTTGACGGCGCATTGCTTCTTCCTCTATCCTATATTAGTTCAAGTTATCGAGCAGATTGGATCTAGGTCTGGTCTGTTCACCAAGTTATCGATATCAGCTTGTTCTTGTTAGAATAATCTGTTTAGTCGAGCTTGCTTCTTGCTGTTATCACAAGTTATCGGTATTTGCTAGATTTGGCAGGATTAGATTCGTTTGATCTTGTTTTTATTTAGTTTTTACCATAATTTATCCGGCCTAGATCTAAATACTATTGCCCGACGCGCAGCTCATCTGTTGCTCATCGCCAGGCCGATCGGGTTTGGCTCTTGGTGTTGTCTACCGAGGCTTCGCAAACCAGCTTAGCGCTGCTTTACCTGCACAATCAGCCGGAACTTTGGCTAATTGATCTACTACCACATCGGACGCTTGGCCGATGCACGTGGTGGAATGATTCGGAACACCAGCCGATATGTTCCGGTAATTTGACGTTTTACTTGTCCCTTGTCAATTGTAGGTCAAATTGACTCGCACGCCCTGCACCACCACGCAGCCGATTTGGACGCCGCGCAGGAGCGAAGCAAGAGGCTCCCGGGTCTTCGCGTGTGCCGGCGTTGAAGGCCGACCAATGGCTTTTGCGTCAACGGTATTAAAGAAGAGAAACATATTCAACAAATGTATAGTAATAACAAGTGCCCATGCTCGCGGGCATTTGAAGAAACGACGCCCTCCATGCATGCATTTTGGCCACTCTTCTCTGCGGTTATTGTACCCTCTGAGAGGGCGATCCTTGCTGAATTCACTCTTACTCTCAACTGGAAACTCAAACACTGGTTCTTCAAAGAAATCTGGACCAAGAGAACCCTCATACACAATGGGAGGTCCGTTCCTCCCCCCTTTCCTCTCCCAGTCCCGAAACCCTTCCCACTAGATGACCCTCCAGACATTACTACTAGGGCAACGCTCTCGTTTTGAAGTGAGTAGCAATGCATCTCGCAATGCGTATTTATAAGGGGAGGCTGGTTCAGTAGCTGTTGTAGTCTACACCCATAGCAATGCAAAGACTATTTCAAAGGACACTGAAAAGCCTAGGTGAAATATAACCTGTCACTGGAAGGCTATCTGGATGAAGTGACTTGTCACTGCAAAGGCTATTTGGATGAAATAACTTGTCACTGCAAAGGCTGCTAGAAAATAGACTGAAAAGCCTATTCGAAAACTCACTAAAAAGCCTATAACTTCAAAGCCTATTCAAAAATTCAGCTTTATGTAATGGATTTATTTTATTTCCAATTATGTTGTAGTGAATTTGATTTAATCCATGTGCTGGCATGTTATTGACTTAATGTAATGGAATTCATGTTGCTTCAGTGTGACTTTATGTAATGGTTTTAAGGAAGAGGAACTTAAGGATGAGATTGACGTATTTTTTGTCCCTATTAAAATTTTGTAATTCATATAGGTTCAGTTTATGTATTTATGGGAACAAAATTGACATGCCCTTTGCCATTCATTTTGGGCAATATTTATGCCATTAAATCACGAATAAAATTTGCCAGAGCTTCCCTTGTATTTGGAGCATCCACATGAGAATAATACATCACAATACGATACAAACATGTACTCAACCAAATACGACCTACATATCCAGCAAATATCACAATCTCATACATACAAGTCAGAAGCAAAGTCCATCGTCCATAATGTTCATACAAACAAGTCAGAGTCCATAGTCCATGATGTCCTAAGTAGTCCAGCAACTAACCCTCACTCCCTCCTAGCTTTACCCTTGCCCTTAGCACCAAGAGCGTCGGTGCCTGGAGTGTAAGTCTCTCGCGGACGGCGCAACCTGCGTGGTGGAGGTTGTGACTTCTGCGTTAAAGGAGCATCCTGCGGCTGAGACGGTCCAAGCTCCTCGGCATCGTCGCCACCACTATCCTCGAACGTAGCCTGTGTGGTCTGGGACGAGCTCTGGCCTCCTGATCCTGCAGCTCGTTGCGTAGAAGTACCGAGTCCTGTAGTGGTGTCAGAACGTCATGGCGATGGCCCCCGCACGTCCATCGCAGGCATAGTCTTGCAACCACAATGAGCGGCAGCACGGTGAAGCTGATGTGCTAGTCGCTGGAGTACAACGTTAACTCAGTGCTTTTGAAACTAGTGGAGTTTAAAAAGTTAATGAACGGAGTCATTGCAAACTTACTCCAAGGTAGTTGTTGAGTGCCGTCTCGTCCACTCCTATCCTTGGGAAGCGCTCGATGTCCACCACGGACTGGTTTAGCGCGTTACCCTACAAACAAGTGAAACAAGCGGTAAACCGTCATGTCGATAATTAACGGTCATGTTCGTGATATATTTGCAAAAAGGGATGTTATGTTAACTTACCACTCGGTCTAGGATTGGTGTAGCCTGCACCATGGTCCCTGCCCGAGTCACAAGGTCGTAGGACGTATCTTCATCGTTCGAAGACTTGATGTTGCTGTAGTCCCCCTATGTCCATTGCCCCTTCAGCTTTGTCCGTGTCGCACCCAAGTACCAAGCAAGGTACACACGGAAGTTGTAGTTCGTATGCGGTTCTTCATTTTCATTGATGTTCTCGTTGAAGAGATCCTATTCGTCGATGTGTGCGCGGTGCAGCATCTTAAAATCGGTCATCTTTTTCTACCTTTGACGATTGATCCTGTAACAACAAAGAAGCATGTTGTAATGTACTAGTTGCAACGTATTTTAAGAATGAAGCGAAGTTTCCAATAAGTGGACCTCTGAATGAGAAATGTAGATAGCACTTACTTATGCAATTCCACGGACGTCGAGAACGGAGGCACCGACCACTCCTGTCGCAAGCCAAACTGCCGAGCAACTCTGTCCAGCAGGTGGTACTCAACAGTGTAGAAGCAGATTAGAGGGCACATCATCCTATACAGTTCCTCGTCCGCGTAGCACAAGCTGCTCAATTGAAGCTGACCCATGTGTATGTCATCATACGGCTTCCAAGTCACCTATAGAAAATTTAACACATTTTAAACAATTTTGGTAGTTAAGCAAATTGAAGTAGTGTAACACATTTGCAACAGTTATGGTATTAAAGCAAATTGAACTCACCAACGAGAGCGTGAGTGCGTCGAGCTTGTTTGTGTACTCGATGTAAGCCCGCTCTTGCCTGATGAATGGAACTTTAACCTGATCCCACATGTAGGCTACCGTCGGTCGTAGTCGAGGGTCGGGCATGTTGAACCAAGCACGGGGAGCAAGAACAGTGGGCCGACCAACCAGTAGATGTGACCACATCCAAATCTGCAAAAGGTAGAGACAACCGCCTATGGACCCGTTCAGCGAAGTGCACCGGCACGCCTCCCAAAGCTGACGGTATAGGAAAGACAACACTTCTGACCCCCAGCTGTACCCCCCGGTTGTGTCCCAATCTATCAAGCATGGTAGGTACATCCAAGATGCACTGTCACCTGCATGGAACGATTATTGATATGCAATGCAAATGAGATGGTGCCGAAATGTCATTCAGCTGGTAATGGTATTGTACAAAAGTGAAATCGAATACAAGCTGTCACCTGTGCTGTCCGGGAAGAGAACACACCCAAACAAGAAAAGGATCCAAGCTTGGCTGTAGTGGGTAACTGTATGGGCGTCTGCAGCATAAGGACAGTGCGCAAAGTGCTCCTGAAGCCAACTAATAGGAACACCTGAGGTCCGAGGAGCCGGTCCCGCTGCAGGAAGCTCTCTCCCAAGGAAGGCCTACACTCGAGCCCTCCAACCGTCTGGCCTGCACTGCCCGGTTACTGCACGGCCTCTAACACTGAGCCCAAGGATCTTCTGGACATCCTGAAGTGTCACTGCCATCTCGCCACAGGGAAGGTGGAAACTATGGGTTTCCGGCCTCCACCTACACAAACATGTACATGCTCAATCATCAGTACGACAATATAACTGGCACGACACATTAAAAGTGATTTAAGAGTCGTTGATTGCACCTGTCAACCAAAGTTGTGATCACCGCGGGGTTGAAAGGAGGAAACTCGTGGCGAACCTGGTACGATACGACGTCGAGGCCTGCCCTCCGCAGGAGAGGAGTGTACCTCTCATCGTATCGCATGTCCTGGATCCTGTCATGGGTTCGAAGATGAAGAGGGGGAGTTCCTGCAAAACAATTTATTTCAGTATTAGTACTTTAAGCGATAGGCAAGTGAGTTAGACAACAATAAGAACTCATTACCTTCCCCTCCACGGTGCGTCGTCCTCGGTGGTTCTGCTTGTAATACGGATCCAGAAGATGCAGCACCTCCATCCTACATAAAGGACAAGTAAAGTCAGCAAATACAAGCAAGAATAATATAATCAAATTAATAGAACATATACGTAATGAAAACAAATTATAAATATCAATGTAACAAGTACAACTAGTAAATTAGTCACTAAAATAGCAATGGAACAATGAACAAGTACAACTAGTAAATTAGTCACGTATAGCGCACCTGACTAATTGGCCAAGTGCATCTACGGACATTGTGCCCAACTCTACCGCATCTGCGACAATTGCTTTGCTCCGGTCACTAACAAAGGGTCTAGCACACCTGGTTCTTCCTAAAACCTGGTCCATGCTCATGTTGTGTCTCGCTCTTTTTGTAGAGCCACGCTTGTTCCAACGGCAACCAGGATCGACAATGTATTTTGGACCCGTGTATGGTGGCCACTGTCCTTCGTCTAGGTATGGCTCAAACCGGGGAGACCATGTAAGTACGAGGCTGTCAACACTTAACTCCCTCGGTATCCGGCTCTCGAAGTCAAATTTGCTATGTTGAGCTGCCGCAATATAATGAGAACATGGAAAGTGGTACTACCTAGTTTTCCCACACGTGCATGAGAAATCAATCTGTCGTTGTCAAGATTGGTGATCAAGACTTAGACTAGTAAATTTCATTTATGCGCGTACGGCCTCAGATGGTTGCACGGGTGACACGGGATTTAGACTGGTTCGGGCGTGAAGAAGCCCTACGTCCAGTATGGGGAGCTGCTCGTGTTACCCACGCGGGTTCTGTAGTAGGGGTTACAGAAGGGCGAGAGAGGGAACCGGTCCCAAGTCTCTAAGGTGTGCACAGGGGCTCTAATGGCGCAGGCGTGTTCTTCTTTTCCGGGAAGAAGAAAGCCTGTGTGAGGAAGTGTGTGTCCGAAAAACCTCTCCCCATCCCCTGGGCCTGGCCTTCCCTTTATAGCTCCAGGGAGTTGACCAGGCATATGCAAGACGTGCGTGGGGGTACACAGAGAGAGAAAGAATGGAGGGGGAGAGGGAACACGGAGTCCAAGGAGAAGGTTCGTGCTCCCCGGGCGCCGCGGTTGTCTTCCGTCTCCTTGCTTCGCCGGGCGGCCTGCGCTGATCTAGTCACTGTCCTCCTCGGGAGCCGGTTACGGCGGGCGTGCGTGATGATGGTTGTGGCTTCCGTCCCGTCGGGGCTGACGGCTGCCACGACTATCCCTGTTGTGCTGCAGGCGGCCTGAGCGGCGCGGACGCCCTGTCCCTGTCGCCGGAATCGCGGGGCGCGAGGACGGGTAGGTGGAGCGTGGACGGTCAGGCGTGCTCCTGTGCCAGGCGACGTGGGTCATGATGGCTTGACAGGAAACCAGAGAAGACTGAACCGCTGTACCATGCGTGGCGCGGTCGTGGGCGGGTAGGTGCGACGGGTCATGTCAACGGCGTGGACGCCTTTCCGCACGCCCGAGCCGTGGAGCATTTAAGGCAAAGCTGCGCCCGAGACTGATTTCCGTCCGGCGGGCCCACGCGAGTCCGACCCTAGGCCCCTGGGTCGGGTGAGGCGGACCCTTGGGGAAAGGGGTCGGGCGAGACGGACCCTTGTGGCAAGGGGTCGGGCGAGACGGACCCTTGTGGCAAGGGGTCGGGCGAGGCGGACCCTTGTGGAAAGGGGTCGGGCGAGACGGACCCTTGTGGCAAGGGGACGGGCGAGACGGACCCTCGTGGCGAGGGGTTGGGCGAGGCGGAGCCCGCCTGCCTGGGGATCGGGAGCATCCGATCACAAGGGACGGGGTCGGGTGAAGCGGAGCGCTTCCTCCTTGTGGTGGGTTGACGATGGTCACCGTTGCCGTGGGTCGGTCCGGGCCTCCATAATCGGTACCAGGACAGTCATTAGATGACCTTTTACTTTTCCCCCTGACAGTAGCCCCCGAGCCTGTGGTGGAGCGGGGACGCTCCTCCAGAGGCTGATACCGTTGTTCGTCGGGAGCCCTTGCCCTCCGTGTGGGCTGCTTGGCGACTGTCTCGACATGAGGGGAACCTTGCCGTTCCGGGGGACTCCCTACGTCCGGAGGCCTCATGTTGTGACCACCCGCGTGGTCATCGGTTGCGAATCTAGCCCCCGAGCCCCCGGTCGTTGCAGGAGACCGGTCAGGGGGCTAGACCGACTTTTGTACGTTACCCCTCAAGCGTCCGTTCGCTGGGACGGAGGGGGTGAGCCGTGCCACGTTATCCTCGTCGGACGAACCGTGGTGCTCGTTGAGCTGCAATCGCATCAATTCGAGTGGGGTCCCGGTCCCCGTTCGGGGGGGTCCGGCCTGGGTCAAGCTGGTGGCGTACCCCGGATTCTGGTCGGCCAGTTCAATTATTTCCCGAGCCCGTTCGATTGGACCCGGTGGCTCGTTGCCTTTCGTCGGGGAAAAACCATGAACTTTGATGCCGGCCGAACTCGAATGTGAGGTCGGGACGCCTTGAGCAATTGGGTGCCCGGGTGATGGCCGCTAGCGGACCCGTCCCTTCTCATCCCTCGCTCGGGGTTATCCTGGGGCAGCTGTCGAACCCACGGTGGTCCAGCCTTCGAACCTCTGGACCGTAACGGGCCGTAGGGACGTTTTCAGTCCCGTATCCCTTCTTACCTTTCCGTCGCGTCTTGGGCCGAGTGCGGGGGGGATCGTGCGCGCGTACTTCTCGGAAGACGAAGTGGCGGTAGGTGCTGACCTGCGGAACGAGAGGGAGTAGACGTTTCCCGTAGAGTCGTGCGCACGGAAGACGAAGTGGCAGTAGGTGCCGACCCGCGAAGCGAGGGGGAGTAGACGTTTCCTGCAGAGTCGTGCGCACGTCTTCCAAAAAAGGAGGGGAACGGGCGTGATGAGGTGTACTTGACGCCGCATTAACTGCGATGGGCGCGTCCGTTCCGCTCTCCACGCGTCGCTCTATAAGACGGGGGGCCGCCTCGCCGGTTCCGCCCCCACCTTGTGCTGAGCCTTTCGCCTTCCTCTTTGCCTTTTGGTTTGCTGCGCCGGCCGTTTGCCTTCTTCTTCCCCAGCGCTCCGGCCTTCTTCCCCTTCCACCGGCAAGCTTTCCCCCATCGCGCAATGGCGACCTGGGAGCGTTCCAGCTTCGGGACCTCACGTGCTGAGGGCCTCGTGAAGAAGGGCCTCCTCTGCAACAGGACTGAGCGGGATGAGTGGCTATTTCCTGACTCGAAGGAGGCGCCAGCTCCGCCCAACGGGTACGTCGTCTCGTTTGCCCACTTCCACGAGCGGGGGTTCGCGGCGCCGCCAAGCCTCTTCTTCCGCGGGCTGCTTCATCACTACGGGCTCGAGCTGCAGCACCTCAACCTCAACGGGATCCAGCACATCGCGGCATTCGTCGCGCTGTGCGAAGGATTCCTGGGCATCGAGCCCAATTTCTCGCTGTGGAAGTACTTCTTCATGGTGAGTTTGTACCAGAAGGCCGAGAAGCGGAGCGGCCAGCCGCGAGCGACCCCGGTGGCGATTGGATGCGCCGGGATCCATCTTCGCCAGTCCCGTGCCAGGGAATATATGGCGATGAAGACCGCGGCGTCCCACAAGGGGTGGCATCAGCAGTGGTTCTACGTGAAGAACTACTCCGAATCCCCCTTGCCGGAGTTCACCGGCCGCGTCTTCGAGGCGGCGCCGGAGGTGTGGGCGTACGGCCCAGTGGAGAAGGAGAAGAAGCGAATCTCCAGCCTCCTCCGCGCCATCGAGTACCTGAAGACGAAGGGGCTCACCGGGGCTGGAGTCATCGGGGCGTACCACTCTCGGAGGGTGGCGCCGCTGATGCTTCGGATCCGCTCGCTCGCCGAGATTGCTCCTGATGCTCCAACCGAAGGGACCGTCCTCGCGACGGGCGCGCTCTCCGCCTCCGAGATTCGCCAGCGCGTCCGGGAGGCGCTGGAAGACAAGGATGTCGTCTTCCCGGTGCCCGGCCACCCTCCGATGCGGCCGGACAGGGGCTTCGTTGATCTGGTAAGTGTTTCGTGCGCCCGTTGCTTCTCCTTGCGCCCCTTGACTCGTCATTCTGACGCAGAATCTTGCGCTTGCAGGGCCAACTGACGAACGTCGTCGGCGCGCGCCCGCCCGTCCCTGAGGACGCTGAGCAGCGGCTGCGGAACCGCCTCTTTGCTGAAAAGCAGAAGAAACGCAAGGACAAGAAGGAGGCGAAGAAGCAGAAAAGGCTCGCCAAGGAGTTCCGGCGGCGGCAGAAGGGTCCGGTCCTCTCGGACGATGACGACGATGATGATGACGATGATGACGATGACGATGACAATGACGAGGAGGAGGAGGAGGAGGATGAGGAAGAGGAGGAGGGCGTCCCGGCCCCTCAGCCGGGCGCGTTAGTTATCCGGGAGCAGCGCTCCAAGGCGGCCGCGGGGGACGGCTCGAGCGGCCCGTCCACCAGGGACCCGACCCCTCAAGGCCTCGAGGCCGCGCCTCAAGGGTCGGCGCGGGGTGCGCCCTAGGAGTCGGGAGGGCCGACCTGCTCCGTCCGCCCGAGGCCCGACCCCACAGGGCTCCGGGGCCGCGCCTCGAGGGTCGGCGCGGGGCGCGCCCCAGGAGTCAAGGGGGCCGACCCCCGCCCCTCTACCCCTGACCTGGGAGCAGAGCAGCAGCAGCAAGCGACCGTTGCCAGATGCCCCAGGGTCGGCCTCGGGCTCAAAGGCGAAGCGCGCCCGCCGGCCCAGCGCCCGCAGAGGGTAAGTGGAAAGGTCCTTGTCCGCCCGTTCCCTTTTCCTTCATCAAGTTGCTTTTGTTGACGTCACTTGTTGCCTTGCAGCGTCCCTCCCAAAACCCACGCTCCGCCGGTGGCGGCGAAGAAGTCGCTGCGGGCGCCGTCCACCTCCACGGGGCGGGCCGCGGCCCCATCGGGGGCGAGAGGTGATGTCAGCGGGGAGACCGCGGAGGTTGCCGTCGGGGTGGCTCCCACGACGGCGGGCCCCGCGAAGCGGGGGATTGTCCCCGCGGGCCCTCGGATTGGAGAGGTGATAAACCTCGATGACGAGGGGGAGGAGGAGCGCGCCGCTCCGGCGGTGGCGAGGGGGGCGGAGGAGTCTGCCCCTGCGGCTGCGACGGGTACGGCGGCGGAGGAGGCGGGGACGCATGTCCCGACGGTCGCAGCGGAGGCATCGACGGTGGCGCCGCACGTATCCGCCCGGGACGCCGCGGCGGGGGCGACGGTGGCGGCAGAGGCGGAGGTGCCTGCCCCGGCGGCCGTGGAGGGGGCGCTCGACCCGGTGGTTGCGGCGGAGACCGCGGCGATCTTGGCAGGGATAGCGGTGCATGCGACGGAGCCGCCGTTGAGGCCAGCAGAAGCCGTGATGGCCGTGCCCGCCCTTGCAGCGGCGTCAGGGACCGCGGAGCCGGGGCCCCTGCCCTCGCTGGGCGACGCCGAGGAGTGGGAGAAGTGGCGGGCCATGCAGGATGCGCTCGACAGCGCTCGTGCAGCGCTGGACAACGTCATTGCTCCCGTCGGTCTGGTATGCCATTCCTCGCGGTGACCATTCTCTTCTCCGCCGCTCTATCGCTGACTGTGGGTTGTTTTGCAGGCCCTCCAGGAGTGTAGCCGGGGGAAATCTAATCTCCTTCGGCTCGGGCAGGAACGTCTCTCCGCGGAGAAGCAGCGGTCCAAGGAGCTGGCCGCGCAGGTCGCCGCCGCTTAGCAGGTCATTGATGACCTGCGGAGGCGCGAGCAGGCGGCGAAGGATGGTTTCCAGGCTGCTGTCGAGGAGGCCCGCTCTGCCCGCGCGGACCTCAAGGCCGTTGTCGACAAGGCCCAGCTTGACGCCGCGGAGCTCCTTCGGCTGAAGGAGGAGCACGAGGCGGTGAAGAAGGAGCGTGAGGCGGTGAAGAAGGAGCGCGAGGCCTTTCGGAAGACCGTCAAGCGCATCCGCCAGGAGCGACAGCAGGCCTGGCAGGACCGGGATCTTGAGGCGACCCGAAGGGTCGAGGCCGAGAAGATGGTGGCCAACCTCGGGACTGAGGTTGGTCAGCTTCAGACCGCCGCGACCGCGTTGAAGGCGCAGTCCGAGGGTAAGGCTCTTCCCATCCTTCTCCCTTTGCGAGGTTGGCGGGGTCTCTGACCCGGCGTGTTTTTTCGCACAGGTCTTGCGGGCGAAGTCGTCCAGCATAAGGGGGCTCTTGATGCGGAGCGCGCCGAGCACGACAGCCTGTGGGACGCGGTCCGTGTTGTCTGCACTGGCCTCGGCGTGGTCCAGGCTGAAGGGACGAGCTCGCTGGCGGCTCGCGCCCTCGGGGTGTACCGGCGGACCCACGAGATTGCTCGTGAGGCGCTTCGCGTTGGCGTGAGGCGGGCTTTCGGGGCCTTCGGGTCCCATTACACTAGCCTTGATTTTGACCTGATGAGCGAAGGGTACGCCCCCGGGTACACCGAGGCTGAGCTGGACGAGATCGATGCGTCGGTGCTCGGCCCGGCGGATGCCTTGGCAGTGCAGCTGGAGGAGGAGGCCGTCCCACCGGAGGAGCCCTGAATGGTCCCGCTGGGTCGGGTTCAGATACCCGGCCATGTAAATGTGTTAGTGTATTTTGGACTTGCTTTTGTAATGGCCGCGGGGGCCGTTTTTGCAATTTATCAACGTCCACTTCCGATCCCCTTCCTTGTCCTTTTGGGTCTGTAAAGTTTAGAATACGGGTCGGATGCGTCAGTAAGCGCTGATGGGCGATAGTACCGTAGCCGCTGGGGCGTGGGCTTTCTCGCAGTCCGATCAGTCTTGCCTGGGCATCGTTTGCGCACTCTCCCCTTTTCATGCCCAACCGTCTAGGAAGGGGAGGGGCCGGATCGGAGGAAAGTTGTTTTGGGAGGACCTCGGGTGACTTGGGCCAGAGCCCCTGATAGCCCCCGAGGGATATGCGACCCTGAGGCAGGGTCAGGGTCGGATATCCCTGAGCCCGTAACGAGACTCAAAAAAGGTCGACTCAAAACTGCTTTTCTCCGTGGACTAGAAATTTGCACGGATGCGTGTCTTTAAACTTGGAAACAGAATTTAAGGGTAGAAGCGTCTTAGCTGTTCTATGTTCCAAGCGTTGCTGAAGATCCGCCCGTCGGGGGTCGCCAGCTTGTACGTGCCTGGACGCAGTACTTGGGCGATGACAAAAGGACCTTCCCACGGAGGGGTTAGCTTTTGCCGACCCCTGTTGTCCTGGACGAGGAGGAGTACTAGGTCCCCGATGCTGAAGGCTCGGCCTTGCACCTTGCGACTGTGGTGTCGTCGCAAGGCCTGCTGGTACTTGGCTGAGTGTAACAGGGCCACATCGCGTGCTTCGTCGAGTTGGTCTTGTGCGTCCTCGAGCGACGCCTGGTTTCCCTGCTCGTCATACGCCCTGACCCTCGGCGATCCGTACTCTAGGTCCGTGGGGAGGATTGCCTCTGATCCGTAGACCATGAAGAACGGGGTGAAGCCAGTTGCCCTGCTGGGGGTCGTCCTCAAACTCCATAGGACCACGGGGAGCTCCGTAACCCACCGGCCGCCGAACTTCTTTTGGCGGTCGAAGATCCGTGGCTTGAGACCCTGGAGTATCATGCCGTTGGCTCATTCAACCTGCCCATTCGTGCGGGGGTGTGCCACGGCCGACCAGTCCACTCGGATGTGGTAGTCGTCGTAGAACCGGAGGAACTTCTTCCCGGTAAATTGCGTGCTGTTGTCCGTGATGATGGAGTTGGGGACCCCAAAGTGATGAGTCATGTCGGTGAAGAATCGCGCCGCCTGTTCAGATGTGATCTGCGCGATGGGTCGTGCCTCGATCCACTTAGAGAACTTGTCGATGGCGACAAGCAAGTGGGTGAAGCCCCCGGGCGCTTTCTTGAAGGGCCCGACGAGGTCCAGTCCCCAGACCGCAAAGGGCCATGTGATGGGGATAGTCTAGAGCGCTTGTGCGTGCATGTGAGTTTGGCGTGCGAAAAATTGGTACCCTTCGCAGGTGCGGACCACATTGGTGGCATCGGCGACCGCCGTTGGCCAGTAGAAACTATGCCGGAAAGCCTTCTCAACGAGGGTTCTTGGCGCGGCGTGGTGGCCGCAGGCCCCTGCGTGGATGTCGTGAATTAGTGCCTTTCCTTGCTCGATCGGGATGCATCGCTGGAGGATGCCGGTGTGGCTTCGCTTGTAGAGCTCCTGGTCGATGACGACAAATGTCTTGGCGCGGCGCGCGATCCTTCGTGCCTCCGTCTTGTCCTTCGGGAGAGTCTCGCGGACGAGGTAGTCCAGGTACGGAGTTCTCCAGTCGGGCGGGGGGTCGGGCCCCGTGACTGGAGTTGTGTCCACCTCCATGACCTCGGGGTCGGACGGAGCACGGGTTACATCTGGGTCGGCGCCCGAGCCCAGGACAGGTGGCGCGTCGCCGACCTTTCCTGGTTCCTGATAACGGACCGAGGGCTCGAACTGATCGCTGATGAAGACACCATCGAGGATGGGCTTTCGGCCGGATGTTGCCTTTGCCAGTTCGTCGGCTGCCTCGTTGAAACGCCTTGCGATGTGGTTGAGCTCTAACCCGTCGAACTTGTCCTCGAGCTTGCGGACCTCGTTGCAATAGGCTGTCATCTTGGGGTCGTGGCAGCTCCATTCCTTCATGACTTGTTCGACGACTAGCTGGGAGTCGCCTCGGACGTCCAGTCGTCGGATGCCCAGCTCGATGGCGATGCGGAGCCCGTTGAGGAGAGCCTCATACTCGGCGACGTTATTAGACGCGGGGAAATGGAAGCGGATCATGTACCTCATGCGGACGCCGAGAGGAGAGATGAAGACTAGGCCTGCTCCGGCGCGAGCCTTCATCAGCGACCCATCAAAGTGCATCGTCCAGTACTCCTGTTTCTCCGGTGCTGATGGCGTCTGTATCTCCGTCCATTCTGCCACGAAATCAGCGAGCATCTGGGACTTGATGGCGGTGCGGGGGGCATAGGTGATGCCCTGGTCCATGAGCTCGAGTGCCCACTTTGCGACCCGGCCCGTGGCGTCCTGGTTCCGGACCACCTCGCCGAGGGGAAAAGACGAGACGACTGTCACCGGGTGCGAGCTGAAGTAATGCCGCAGCTTCCTCTTCGTGATGAGGACGGCGTAGATGAGCTTCTGGATCTGCGGATATCGCGTCTTGGACTCAGACAAGACCTCACTGACGAAGTAGACTGGGCGCTGTACCTTGAGGGTGTGTCCCTCTTCCTCTCGCTCTACCACTAGGGCGGCGCTGACCACCTGGGTGGTTGCCGCGATGTAGAGCAGAAGGGGTTCCCCGTCGGCGGGTGGCACCAGGATCGGAGCTTTTGTCAAGAGTTCCTTGAGCCGGTCAAGTGCCTCCTGGGCCTCAACGGTCCACTCGAAGCGGTCAGTCTTCTTCAGGAGCCGGTAAAGGGGGAGCCCTCGCTCGCCGAGGCGCGAGATGAAGCGACTCAGGGCCGCCAGGCATCCCGTGATACGTTGGACCCCCTTTATGTTTCGGATTGGCCCCATGTCATTGATGGCCGTTATCTTCTCCGGGTTGGCTTCGATGCCGCGCACGGAGACGATGAAACCTAGCAGCATTCCCCTTGGAACCCCAAAAACGCATTTCTCTGGGTTGAGCTTGATGCGCTTGTCTCTCAGCCTCTTAAAGGCGAGTTCGAGGTCGGGGATGAGCTGGTCACCCTTCTTGGACTTGACTACGATGTCATCAACATAAGCCTCAACGGTTTGCCCGATGAGGTCCCCAAAACACTTGAGCATACATCGCTGGAATGTAGCCCCCGCGTTTTTGAGGCTGAACGGCATCTTGACGTAGCAATAGGGGCCGAATGGGGTGATGAAGGAGGTCGCGAGCTGGTCGGACTCTTTCATCGCGATTTGATGATAGTCGGAATACGCGTCGAGGAAGCTGAGGGTTTCGCACCCGGCGGTCGAGTCGACTATCTGGTCAATGCGCGGCAAAGGAAACGGATCCTTTGGGCACGCCTTGTTGAGACCGGTGTAGTCAACGCACGGCAAAGGAAACGGATCCTTTGGGCACGCCTTGTTGAGACCAGTGTAGTCAACGCACATTCGCCATTTCCCATTCTTTTTTCGTACAAGAACAGGATTAGCCAACCACTCGGGGTGGTACACTTCCTTGATGAACCCGGCCGCCAAAAGCTTCTGGAGCTCCTCGCCTATGGCCTTGCGCCTCTCCTCGTTGAAGCGGCGCAAACCTTGCTTCACTGGCTTGGAGCTAGCCTTGATGTTCAAGGATTGCTCGGCGACTTCCCTCGGAATGCCGGGCATGTCCGAGGGGTTCCACGCAAAGACGTCGATGTTCGCGCGGAGGAAGTCGACGAGCGCGCTTTCCTATTTGGGGGATAGGTTAGCGCTGATTCGGACGGTCTGGCTGTCGGAACCGCTAGGGTTGAGGGGGACCTCCTTTACGCCTTCGGTGGTCTCGAAAGCGGTGGGCGATCGCTGGGAGTCGGGCCGACCCTCGGCGCCCTCCGCGAGCTGGGCGCCGGCTCTTCCACGACATTGATGGCCGCGGCGTACTCGCAGCACTCAACATCACACTCGTACGCCTTCTGGAAGGACGTGCCGACGGTAATGACACCGTTGGGCCCCGGCAGCTTGAGCTTGAGGTAGGTGTAGTTGGGGATGGCCATGAACTTTGCGTAGCTTGGCCGCCCCAGGATTGCGTGGTAGGTTCCACGGAAGCCCACCACCTCAAAGGTGAGGTTCTCCTTCCTGTTGTTGGACGGAGTCCCGAAAGTAACGGGCAGGTCGATCTGCCCGAGGGGCATTGCCTGTTTCCCCGGCACGATGCCGTGGAAAGGCGCCTTGCTGGGACAGAGACGGGAGCGGTCGATCCCCATGGCGTCGAGGGTCTCGGCGTAGAGGATGTTGAGTCCGCTGCCTCCGTCCATGAGCACCTTGGTGAGGCGCGTTGTGCCGATGATTGGGTCCACGACGAGGGGATAGCGCCCTGGCTGCAGGACACGCCCCGGGTGGTCGGACCGATCGAACGTGATGGCAGATCCCGACCAGTCGAGGAAGGTCGGCGTCGCAGGCTCGGCCGTGTAAACCTCGCGGCGCTCCAGCTTCCGGCGTCGTCTGGAATCATAGGCCGCCGAGCCGCCGAAGATCATGAAACAACCGTCCACCTTGGGGAAACCGTCTTCTTTCCCTCCGTCGTCCTTCCTTTCCTCGTCGGGTTTCCGCCTACGGTCGCCCTTCATCGGGTTCCTTGCAAAGTATCTTTTCATGAGGTTGCAGTCTTTGTAGGCGTGCTTCGCGGGGAAGTCGTGGTTCGGACACGGTCCCTCAGGCAAGTTGTTGAAGAAGCCGGGGGTGCCCTCTGGGGGCGGCTGACCCCGCTTGCGCTCAGCATCCGCCACGAGGGGTGCCTCACGCCGCTGCTTGTTCTTTTTCTTCTGCGGACGGTTGGAGGTACCCTCGTCGGCGTCCTCCTTCCGCTTCGCCTCGCCCTTGGAGCGGTCGAAAATTGCTCCGACGGCTTCCTCGCCCGAGGTGAAGCTGGTGGCGATGTTGAGGAGGTCCTCCGTGGTCCGCGGGCCATGGCGACCGAGCTCATGGACAAGGGGTCGGCAGGAAGTTCCCGCCAGGAACGCCCCTATGACATCGGCGTCTGCGACGTTGGAGAGCTCGGTGCGCTTCCTGGAGAAGCGTTGGATGTAATCTCGGAGGGATTCGCCTGGCTCCTGGCGACAGCTCCGGAGATCCCAAGAATTGCCAGGGCGCATGTACGTGCCCTGGAAGTTTCCTACGAAAATTTCCCTCAAGTCGTTCCAGCTGCGGATCCATCCCGAGGGGATATGCTCTAGCCAGGCTCGCGCTGAGTTGGCTAGGAAGAGTGGGAGGTTGCGGATGATGAACAGGTCATCATCCGCCCCGCCGGCCTGACATGCAAGCCGGTAGTCGCTGAGCCATAGCCCGGGGTTCGTTTCCCCGGAGTATTTGGCCACGTTGGTTGGTTGCCTGAAGCGCGGCGGAAATGGCGCGCTCAGGATGCGTGCGGAGGAGGCTCGGGGCCCCGCCGGGTCGGGGCTGGGGCTGCGGTCTTCCTCGCTGTCGTAGCGGCCGCCACGGTGGACGTGGTAGCCGCGGTCCAGCCCCTCCTCCTTGTCCGCGCGGGAGCGCCTCCTCGCGTCCAGGGTGTCACGGGCGTCGCGGATGGGACCGACGCGCCGGTGGATGGATGGAGCCCTGCCCCTTGCGGGTGGCGGCGTCCGTCGAGCGGGCGCGGCCTGGTTCGTCCGGGGAGGAGGCTGGTGGACAGACTCCCCCCGCCTTTCGGACGGCGTGGTGGGGGCCGCCCCGCTGGCGTTTTGCCCGCGTCGTCGGGACGCGGAGCTCTCCGCCTGCTGAACAGCGGCACACTCGAGCAGGTCGCGTACCTCTCGATGCGCCTGACGTTCTTCGGGTGTCGCCGGCTCCGGGAGTCGTCGAAGCAGGGCCGCCGCCGCGGCAATGTTTTGGCTGGCGCGGGCGAAGAGCTGGGGGCCATCCTCGTCAGCGCAGATGCGCAGCTGGACGTCGCGCGCTCGCTGTCGCGCCCCGCCCTCGTTGCGGGGGCGCTCGCCCTCCTGGCGGGGCGCCACGCGCGCCTCCGGCTGTCGTGGCCGCTCCGAGACCCGGGCGAGGGCTCCCGTCGTGGCCGCGGCACGTGGTGGGGGAGTTCGCTGCCTCCTCCTGGTGCCATCGCCGTTGGACCCCTCGGAGTGCGCGTCGGCCATGAAGCACTCACGCGAGGGGTGGTGACTCCTGCTGCTGGAGCCCGCATTGGAGATCGTCCTCGCCGCGCCCGCGAGCTCGTTGCTCGCGGGCGGCGCGTCCATGGGTCGTGCCAGGGCATGACCGCAGGCAGTCACGGCGCTACGCAGCCCGAAAAGCCGTTCCATCGAAGGAGGCCCTCCGGCGCGCGTCCGGCCACCCGTCACCACCCTGGCGGCGGAGCCAGAGGCGATGAGGCGAGTGGGTGAAGCAAGGAGAGGGATAAGGTCGATTCCCTCTCCGGTGGCGAGGAAGTCCAGGCTCCCAAAGCGGACCAGGGAGCCCGGGGCGAAACTGGCGTCGTGGCTGGCCATCTGAAGCCGGTGATGTACGCGCAAAGGTCCCCTACCTGGCACGCCAACTGTCGTTGTCAAGATTGGTGATCAAGACTTAGACTAGTAAATTTCTTTTATGCGCGTACGGCCTCAGATGGTTGCACGGGTGACACGGGATTTAGACTGGTTCGGGCGTGAAGAAGCCCTACGTCCAGTATGGGGAGCTGCTCGTGTTACCCACGCGGGTTCTGTAGTAGGGGTTACAGAAGGGCGAGAGAGGGAACCGGTCCCAAGTCTCTAAGGTGTGCACAGGGGCTCTAATGGCGCAGGCGTGTTCTTCTTTTCCGGGAAGAAGAAAGCCTGTGTGAGGAAGTGTGTGTCCGAAAAACCTCTCCCCGTCCCCTGGGCCTGGCCTTCCCTTTATAGCTCCAGGGAGTTGACCAGGCATATGCGAGACGTGCGTGGGGGTACACAGAGAGAGAAAGAATGGAGGGGGAGAGGGGACACGGAGTCCAAGGAGAAGGTTCGTTCTCCCCGGGCACCGCGGTTGTCTTCCGTGTCCTTGCTTCGCCGGGCGGCCTGCACTGATCTGGTCGCTGTCCTCCTCGGGAGCCGGTTACGGCGGGCGTGCGTGATGATGGCTGTGGCTTCCGTCCCGTCGGGGCTGACGGCTGCCACGACTATCCCTGTTGTGCTGCAGGCGGCCTGAGCGGCGCGGACGCCCTGTCCCTGTCGCCGGAATCGTGGGGCGCGAGGACGGGTAGGTGGAGCGTGGACGGTCAGGCATGCTCCTGTGCCAGGCGACGTGGGTCATGATGGCCTGACAGCGAACCAGAGAAGACTGAACCGCTGTACCATGCGCGGCGCGGTCGTGGGCGGGTAGGTGCGACAGGTCACGTCAATGGCGTGGACGCCTTTCCGCACGCCCGAGCCGTGGAGCATTTAAGGCAAAGCTGCGCCCGAGACTGATTTCCGTCCGGCGGGCCCACGCGAGTCCGACCCTAGGCCCCTGGGTCGGGCGAGGCGGACCCTTGTGGAAAGGGGTCGGGCGAGACGGACCCTTGTGGCAAGGGGTCGGGCGAGACAGACCCTTGTGGCAAGGGGTCGGGTGAGGCGGACCCTTGTGGAAAGGGGTCGGGCGAGACGGACCCTTGTGGCAAGGGGTCGGGCGAGGCGGACCCTCGTGGCGAGGGGTCGGGCGAGGCGGAGCCCGCCTGCCTGGGGATCGGGAGCGTCCGATCACAAGGGATGGGGTCGGGCGAAGCGGAGCGCTTCCTCCTTGTGTTGGGCTGACGATGGTCGCCGTTGCCGTGGGTCGGTCCGGGCCTCCATAATCGTTGCCAGGACAGTCATTAGATGACCGTTTACTTTTCCCCCTGACACAATCAGTATGATAACATAGCATCTTGAACGCCGCACCTCACCATCGGATGCTGTCCCACCCCTTTTCGTGACCTCGTACTTTCGTGTCGTGTGGTCAAAGCATTCTACCTCATATGTGCGAGCCTTGTCCTTTGCTTTCTGGAGATGTTGCAAAGGTTTAGGTACCCATAACTAGTTCATACTTTGTAGCTCCAATGCCTTTTCGTACCTCTCATTGAACCATGCTACCATCTTGGAAAATGAGTACGCCACGATAGCATTGATGGGCATGCCACGTATCCCTTTAAGGACACTGTTAAAAAATTCTGCCATGTTGCTAGTCCGAAGTTCCCACCTCCAGCCACCATCGTCATACGCCTTTGACCATTTCTCAGGCTCCCTCAGTACCCTCTCTAGCCACCGCAGACCTTGGTCTTTTGTTGCCTCTTTTAGCTTAGCCAACTCCTTCTCAAAGAACTCGACCTCAAGCACGCGAGCAACCTCCTCAAACATAGAAAAGTTGTCCCTGATCCCATCTGCATCAAACAAATTCTAAGCAAGGTGGCGAGTGCACCAACGGTGATGCAATGGTGCATACCCCGGGATCTGCTCTTATACGGCACTAAGTATGCCCTGGTGCCTATCAGATATGACACCAACCTCCGTGTCAAGGCCGACAACATGTATCTGGACAAGACGAAAGAACCATCCCCAGCTGTCTTTGTTCTCCCTCTCCACCAAAGCGAATGCCAAAGGAACCAATGCACTGTTGACGTCACACGCAATGGCTATCAATAGGCAACCCGCGTACTTGCTAATGAGAAAATTACCATCAATGGAGAACACCGGACAACAATGCCTGAAAGCCTGCACACACTGCGGAAAGCACCAGAATGCACGAAAGAATATCAAACTATTTCCAATCTGTTCATTCGGTTTCGGGATGTACTCATAATGCATGCCTGGATTAGCTGCTTTGATGGCATTGAACAATGTAGGCAACTGTTCATACCCCTCCTCCCAGTCCCCGTATATCATCTTTCTAGCCGTTGCTTTGCCTGCCATGCTTTCCCATACTTTACCTTGTAATAAAATATCTTCTCAGCCACGTCCATAATTGTCCTAACCTTCAAATTGGGCTGACCCTTCAATAATGAGCACAACCTCGTGGCTATTCGGGTAGAGGTCAACTGCCGATGCTTGAGCTGTATTTCTTTCTCAAAACATGTGTGTGGACCTACAATTTTGGTGATCTTGAACTTTTCCGTCGCCTTTTGTTTCCGAGCACATACCCTCCAATTGCAATCATCCTTCTCGCACACTAACATGTATTGCCGCTCCACATAGGAATGCCTAACCTTGAATGGTCTTTTCCTCTTCACAGAATACTCCTGTAACCACCGTCTCAATGTAGGCAAGTCCTTGAATATAAGACCCTTCTGAATTTTCATGCTGCTCCCAACCTCATGAGTCTCAATCAGCTCTTCATCTCTTCCTTCTGTATAAGCACCCTGAGAATACCTGAGATCGCTGAATTCATGAACAAGCGGATCACGGTCAGGACAGAACTACTTGATGAGCTCGATATCTTCTTCAGTCAATGGTGGCACAGGGTGGTCATCATCAGAATCAACAGCTCTTGCTGTTCCATATGGCTCCTCATCATCCTCAATCTGTACATCAACATTGTTCGAAGCATAGCCGATATTGGATGATGGAGGAACAGGACAAACACCAGCATTATCTGGAATGTCCCCTGCATTTGAACCACAAATAAGGATGGTCGTTGGATGAATGAATGAAAAGGAAGCAAGGGTGAATAACGAATGAAAAGAAAGCAAGGGTGAATAACGAAGACACGTGTTACTTAGATACTTACTTGGATGGTTTTGTGAAAGAGGAATCTCCTGAGAGACCATACCAGGAACATCAGTGCGGCATTCTGCACCGGGCTCATTAGGGGTGGATTTAGCATCAGGAACCACAACCCTCTCTTCCACATGTACCTCAGGGTTTGGTATTTGAGAATCAGGAGGTGGTCCAAACTCAAGTTCTGGGGAGAACCCATGAGGGGGGGGGGGGGGGAATGGCCATTGCCAGGAGAATGCACCTAAGGGTTTGGATCAATTGACAACTTCCATAGAAGCAAATCCAAACATAATTCTTTCTTCATGGCAGTCTTCATGTACTTGTCCCAGTCACCCTTATTTTCAATTGGGATCAGACGGGTAACAATTCGGCCCGGTTTACCAACTTGAAGTACCCCTTCAACTGAAATTGCACCCTTATTGGAATTGCATTGAAGCTCATCACGAGCCCTACCAAACAACTCACTAAGTAACGGTCAGTCATCGAATATAAGAGGGATGCTGCGCATTCCATCAAAACTAACATCCCAATCCCATCTCGTACTACACTTCCTCCATGAAAAAGTGTGACCACATTGTCCATCTAGTTGGCATGAAAAACACGGAAGTTATAACACGTGTAAAAAAAATACACTAACAGCTTTGTCTACGTACGTACGTTCATTGTCTAACTACCTAAATTATCTAACTACATCATCTACCTATGTAAATTTATTGGACTAACTATCTAAATCTAGGTGCTAACTACCTTGGTACCGAGCTAAAACAATTTACTAACTACATTATATAATTGTATTACTAACTACATCACTTAACTATCTAAATCAAAAAGCTAACTACCTTGCTACCTACACAAAACAATTTACTAACTACATTAACTAACTATATATAAAGTTACTAGCTACATTGCTAACTATCTAACTAAATTACCTATAACAAAATAAATGAATTAACTAAATTAGTAATTATCTAACTACATTACTTATATCTAAATTACAATATCTAACAATATCTAACTATCTATATCTAACTCAAAATGTCTCGTTGACGGGGGTGGCGGCGCCGCTGCTAGAGCGCCGGGGCAGGGGCGGGCGGGGCACTAGATGCACCGGGGGAGCGCACCGACGGGGCAGGCCGCGCAGCCAAGGCCCGGTCGCGGCGCGGGGCCGGCGAGGCGACGGCGACGGCGAGCACGGGCGAGTTGAGGTGAGGCAAATGGCGGCGAGGGAAGGAGCAAGGCCGGTGTGGGGCCTATGGCGCCGACCTCGGCGGCAGGAACCGTGGCGCCGTCCTGGGCCACGTCAGCTGCCGCGCGTCAGCATCTGCGTCAGCTCGGGCGTTAGACCTCGGCACCATGACTCGTGGCGCCGAGACGTGTAACCTCGTGCCACAGGTCTTGGCGCCGACCGCTTGGGTCCAGAAATGGAATTCGTTTCTCCAGGGGTCCAAACATGAAATTCTTTCGCGAAAAGGGCTAAAAAGCAAAAAGTGCGGATTCTAGCACTCATATGGCCTTACTATAAGAACAATTTATTGAATCACAAAGAGGTTCTTTGCATAAGTTTTTTCCAACATCAAGTAGTGTTGTGCCTAATGATAATAGAGTAGATGCAACTGATATTGAAGAAGAAGGGCAACAACAAGTTGATGATAATCTAGTAGATGCAACAGAGAATGAAAATGTACAACCTTCCTCTCAACCTGAAAATTCAATTGAGGATGCGCAAGAGGCTTCTATTCATGATGTTTTTGATCCTAGAACTTGGGAGAATCTTGATAATAAGGGTAGAGATATTTTGATTGAAAAAGGGCCAGTGAGAGAATTGAATCTCGAGTTCCCTGCAGATGCTCTTAATGACGTTTTTCATATACTTACTACTCTAGAAAGTTAAGCAATAATGAGGTGGTTGATAGAAAATGGTTGGTGTACTCTAAACATGTGGACAAAGTCTTTTATTTTTACTGCAAATTGTTCAAAACAAATCAGAACAAAAGTTTGCTAGCAAATGATGGATTGAAGGACTGGAAACATCTTAGTCTTAGACTCAAGCAACATGAGAATAGTGTTGAGCATATAACAAACATGAATACTTGGAATGAACTTAGGCTGAGGTTGAGCAAAAATCAAACAATTGATAATGATTTGCAACGGGAAATTGCAAAGGAGAGAGAGCGTTGGAGACAAGTTTTAGTAAGAATTGTTTCTACCGTCAAATTTCTTGCTAAACATAATTTGGCTTTCCGAGGAAAAAAATGAGAAACTATATCAAGGTAACAATGGTAATTTTATGGGCACAATTGAGATGATGGGTGAATTTGATGCTGTGATGCAAGACCATATTAGGCGGATTCAAAATAGTTAGATTCATCATCATTATCTTAGGCATAAAATTCAGAATGAAATGATTTCCCTTCTTGCAGATTGTGTGAAATAAACTATATTAAAGATTATCAAGAATTCCAAGTATTTTTCTGTGATTTTAGATTGTACTCCAGATGTGAGCCGTGAAGAACAAATGACTCTAATTATTCGTTGTGTCAATATGTCGAGTAGTGTTCCAAAGGTAGAGGATTTCTTCCTAGAGTTCTTGAAGGTAGATGACGCATTAGGATTGCGTCTTTTCAATGAACTAAAGAAGGCATTGGCCTCTCTTGATTTGAATATTGATGATGTCAGAACCGCTTGCTTGAAATTAATCTAAGAGCACTATACATGCCGTGTGCATGTCATAGTCTGAATCTTACTCTATGTGATATGGGAAACTCTAGCAGGTAAACTATTATTTCTATTATACAATGATTTCGGAAACATAGGATACTTACTATTTGTTAAATGTTGCAGGCACGCTATTTCTTTTTTTGGTATCATCCAACGGATATACACATTGTTTGCAAAGTCTACCAAAAGGTGGAAGATTTTGGTGGGCAATGTCCCAGGATTGACAGTTAAGTCATGTCTAAAACACGCTGGGAGAGCAGAATAAAAAGTGTTCAAGCTATAACATTCCAAACTCCTCAAATAACATCAGCTATAAAAGCGCTAGAGGGGGCTGCAACTGATGACCGTGACTCAATGACAGTTAGTGAATGTCAATCTTTGGTGAGTGCACTTGCGAATTTTGAATTTTTAGTTGGTTTGGTTATTTGGTACGGCATTTTATTCTCTATAAATAAGATAAGCAAGAAGTTGCAATCTAAAATTGTGAGTATAGATGCTACTCTCAAACATATTGAAGGTGTCATATCATATTTTAAGAAGTATAGAGATGAAGGTTTCACTTCTAGTATGGATAAAGCAAAAGACATTGCATCTGAAATGGATATAGAGCCAAAATTTCGTACAAAATGTCAAGGAAAGAGAAAGAAACATTTTGATGAACAAGATGACCAAGACGAGGAAATACAACGGTCTGTTGTGGACTCATTTAGAGTGGAGTACTTCAATGTTATGATTGATGCTGCAATTGCTTCATTGACTACTAGATTTGAACAGATGAAACAATCTGATAATATTTTTGGGTTCTTGTTCAACTCAGAAAAATTGAAATCTTTGGATGAAGCTGATCTTTGGCTGCACTGCGAGAATTTTGTGGAAACATTTTCTCATGATAACTCATCCGATGTTGAGATCAATGATTTTTTTTCAAGAGTTAAAGGTGCTGCAAATGACTTGACCAGATTCTTTGATATCAGCATTTGAGATTCTGGAGTTTGTTATGGTTGCGGATTGTTATCCAAATGTTTCGGTTGCCTATCGAATCCTCTTAACTGTACCTATGACTGTAGCTTCGGCTGAAAGAAGTTTCTCAAAACTGAAGTTGTTGAAGAACTATTTGAGATCGACTATGTCACAAGAAAGATTAAATGGCTTGGCTATGTGTGCCATCGAGAGGGCTATATTGGACACTATTGATCTCAATACCGTCCTTGATGATTTTGCATCAAGAAACGCCCGAAGAAGTGCCTTTTTATGAGAAGCAACAGATATTATGGAGTACAAATATAAGGTAATCATATTAATTCAAGAAGTACAAATAGCCCTTCAAAAAAGTTTCTAGAATTACAAATATATTGCTGTTTTAGTCTACATTAAATATATATCAATATATTTGATTTCGCTTTGCAACATATATCAATAGCAATATATATTATAAGATTTTATATAAAGTCTAGACTGTAGAGGGCCCATCACGACAAGTTCGCCAGAGGGCCCTCAGAATCCTAGGACCAGCACTGCACCTCCTCCTCCTCCCCTCCCTACACCACACCCTCCGTTGCTCCCCCTTCAAAGCCGCATGCAGATCTTGGGGCTGCCACGCGGCCGCCGCCGCCGGCGGCCGTGGCACCTGCGCCGGCGCCCGCCTCCATAGCTAGCGCATCGTCTGCTTCAGCCTCCCACCCCTCATGGCCGCCCCTGCTCCACCCGGCGTCGACGAGCCCAGGTCCGGGCGGGCCGGCTGCCACCGTCGTCAGGGACGTCGAGCTCTCAGGAGCAGGAGTTGGGCACACGGATGGACCTTTGGGGGCTGCCGTGGCACTGCCAGCCGAGGCCGCCCTTGGCGCGCCTCCGCGGTTGCTAGGCACCGCCGCCGCCATGGCGACCAACACGCCCCCGAGGAGTGCCGCCGCCACGGGAGACGACCCGGCCAGCACGGCTGCCGTGTCGCCGCACGCCGCCTCCTGCTCTCCCCACCCCTCGCCGGTGGTGGATCCATTCTTCCCGGGCCGCTCTTCGGGAGGGCGCTCGAAGCACCGCCGGTGGGCAGAGGACGACAACTACCACCCCGCAACATACCTGGAGGCCGCATGTTGCTCGGCGATGCCGGTCGCTACGTCCCCGGCAGCATGTGCCCAGTCCCGCTTGGTCGTGGCCCTAAGCCGCGACTATGCGGACGGTGGACGACAAGGTCCAGAGCAAAGGCGGCGGATGGGCAGCCGTCCGCGCCCCCAGTTGGTGTGCGGCCTGCCTGCATGGCCAGTGGATGGCCGTGTACCTGCCCGCCAACGCCTCAGCCGCCGAGGAAGGGTCTTCGCCCCAAACGACGATGGGTGGCAGGAGATCCTCCCTAGGCAGGAGACGCGACCTGCGGCCACCTCCGCTGAGCCATGTCGCGGCCCACAATAGCTTCCGCAGACTCGGAAGATCCCCATAGAGCTTCACGGCAGATGCTTCATCTGCCTTTCCTACTCGCATCGTGTTGCAACCTGTCGTTTGCCGCAACATTGCTTACGTTGTCATCGCTTCCTCCACCTCACTAGGGATTGGACGGCCTAGGTTTGCGGCGGCAATGATGACGAGGAGGTCTGCTTCGGCGACGGCGATGAGAGGTGGCGAGCTACGGCATTCTGCGCTTGGTGGCCGCCCTACGGCTACACCCCATGGCGCTCCACCAGCCTCGGTAGGGGCCACGCAGGGTGGGGACGATGGTCCACCTAGTTCGGGTGTGGCCGAGCAGGAGGTCGTGGGAGGCGCCACCGGCTTCTGTCAACAGCGACGGCACCACTGGAGGCATTGGAGTAAGGCGGCGAGAGACATCGACAAGGAGGCCGACTACACCGACAACATCGATACCTCTGCTACTCACTGCTTCCCCAAGCCTGATCCACTGGTGTTGGAGCGTGTGCGGCTGTGGGGACTCCCGCGTGGGTCGACCCAATGCTGGAGGAGCTTGCCGCCTCACTCGGAGCTCAAGCGTTGGCCGCCTTCCAGGAGGAAGCTTCGTTGCCGAACACCCATTCTCCGGTCATGGCAGCTCAATGGACGACGAAGTCGCCCCCGTTGTTGCCTGCGCAAGGGTTGCCACAACAGGGGCCAACGGAATCAGCCCCGCTGTTCCTTGAGCATAGGCAGCCGCAGGTGGTGCAGGCCACCAAATCAAGTGTTGATGCAGGTACGAAGGACGAGGCGGCCTATCCTCCAAGTTTCGGCTCGGCCGCGCCCTTGGTAGACAATGGCTTGCTCTGTACGCCGCCGCGGATTGGCCCCTCGGTAGAGGACAGCGACAACTTCGCCGGACGCCATCTCAACAGCTTTATCAAGCGAGTTTCGAAGAAAGTTGACTCCCCGCTAATCCGTGAGCCTCCCAAGCAGCCGTCACCTACTAAGCCGACACTTCCAAAGTAGAGCAGGCGGTTGGCGGCCCAGAGCCTCTCTCGAGTACCTGCCTCCAAGCGCGGTGAGGTGCTTGTCATGCAGCATATGGGCTTCGCCTCGGGCCTTTCAACGCCATGCGTGGTGGAACGGAAGGCCTATGACGCCTCTTCAATGGCCCCGCTCCCAACGTCAAGGCTTTGGATGCGCTCTTCAAGGATGCCGGAAAAGGATTGTGCAGGCAGCAGCGAAGAGGAAAGCACCCTCTTAGGTTGTTCCGCTGCGCATACTTCGGTGGTTTATCTTGTGTAATATCGAAACTTGAACTTGTTGTTTGTTAGGACGGTCCAACAGCTCCGGCTGTTCCTGTAGACCTCCTAGAGCGCCTTCAAAAAGCGCGTCGTTTGTACGATTACTTTATTCAACCTTATAATTATAAAGATGCGCAAATCTTTTGTGTATTCGAGAGAAAAAGGAGCTTCTGCCATGGGATACCCTTCGTTTAATGAGGCCCAAGGCCCACCCCCACCCCCATGGGGTAAAACTGACTTAGCACCATCACAATCAATGACTTAAGTCCCTTTAAATCCCTAGAACCAAATAGGGTGGAATTTATTTTTAGTCCCTAGGTTGGAACTTATTTTGGTCCCTAGAGAACCAAACATGGCCTTACTTTTGAAGAGGCACCGTGAAATTTTACGTACTACTCATTACTCCCTTGGATACCAAATACGATTGGATTTTGATATAGGCATAAAATTTAGATACAATGCACTGACGGTCATCAAGCTTATTTATTGGTGTCATTTTGTCCGTTAATTACACCACTTAATGTCCAAGTGATATTAATTTGCATACACTTGTCTATGTTGGGGCTTAGGGGCCGGGATGACATGTGGGTCTCACCAGATATATTTTTATTGATTTAAATTGAAAGATTTTGGGTGACATTGATGCTACATAGGTAAGGATGTGAAACGGATGACAGGTATCCGAATTATCCGATATTCGTATCCGCTTAAACATCAATATGGATATCCGTATTCGTATTCGAATTTAATGTGGTAGCAAAGTGGATACATCCGAATCCGATTTCCATTAATTTTCTCTATCCGATTCCATATCCGTATTCGACAATATCCAACACTATCCGTATCCGTATTGACTGAAACTATTTAAAAGTCATCTCCATTTCCTATAACCAATGTTATATTAGTTTTTATAATAAAAATATAAGAAGATTAAGCTTACTTTTAAATATTTTATTGTTTTATCTATTTATATGTGAAACTATTTTTATAAATTTTATTTATATATTAATAAAAATTGTCTATATATTTATTTCTAGTTTTATTTTATATATTTATTTATTAAATATTGCTGATAAATATATTATTTTTAACTAGTTATCTTTGTTATGTTATTAAACTTTAATTTTTCTACATGTGTAATGATTTTATATTCTAAAACTACTAATAAAGAAAATAGATAAATATTATCTTGTACGGTGACTAAATATCCGAATGCGAATCCGTATCCGAGATATCCATTTTGCATTCGTATCCGATAATATCCATATCCATATTCGAATTAAAATGCGGTAAATAGTGTTATCCGGATCCGATTACATGAGAATCTGATCCGTTTCCATCCTTATACATAGGTAGGGCAACACTGTTTGGAGATATTTTGATCTTCTCGAGTAAACCACTGATCAAGTTTAGAAATCTATATATAAAAATTATTGCTTTTCGAGGACCAAGGGGACCTATTTGATACCCCGAACAAGTTTAGGAGATGTCAGTGCATTTTGTTCTAAGGAATATAATGACTTTAGTATTACATTGGGCTGAACATTGATTTTTTGCAAAGACCACGGAAACCTCACATGCTAAATTGCTAAGGCGTAGGAGTTCTTAATGCTGACCAAGTATAGGGCCACATGCTGTTTGAGTGGTTTGTGAAAAAAACTGTAGGTGTACACAATACTTATGCATTACATATATACCCATCATTCCCAGAGTAAAATAATGGATCAACTAGACTATTATTTTAGTGGTAGGCTACATGCCCATTAATAGTGAGGTGCTTGTAGCAACTTAGTCAACCTTAACATTACATCTGCAGTTGTAGTCTCTCGTAATAAGTATGCGTGTGTGGTCACATGGGGTGGTGTACGTTTGTGTGAGTATTTGCATCTGCACAATATTTCTAATAAAAAGTATGTACGGAGAAGCTTACATCATTGATTAGATGCGTTTAAATAAGGCAGACATGGAAGAAATAAAACAAAAATATGTATTGGAATGGACTTAATATTTGGTTATTTGGTATGTATATATATATATATACCTAAGAAATGTAGAAAATAGCTATAAAATATCCAGTTTTAGAAAACAACACTCACTCTCTCTTTACGAGAATTTCAAGTGGGTTGGTTCAATTCCTAGCTTTTTGGATTTGTATTGCCTTACGAACTTGCTAACTAAAAGAAGGTAGGTCCACAAACAAGTCTATATTGGAATAGATAGAGAGCATTTTTCCCCTTTGTAATTTCAAAAAAAGTGGAGAGCCCTAGCATTGAATGAACGTAGTTACTCATCGAATTACCTGAAGTGAAGGAATGCCCAGACTTATTTACTTGTTCGAATAGATTGACTCGGTAGGCCGTAGGAAAAGATAACTCATGCCTACTTTACTTACTTGCCCAAACCCTACCTACATATTTAATATATATATGAAAAATCTATTCTGCACGCACGTGTAGCTACTCCCACATGAGTATCTCATGATGTAGGACAAATCTGACTCAACGAAAGGTATGTACATGAAGTATGTGATCATACTAGATCATCTATGATGGTATATACTTTGGTTATATGACCATACATAGAGTATGTGGACATACCAATTTTTATATATTTAAAAAATAGGAATACTTTTAAAATTTTCATATATCCCTTTGAAATATCTTAGAAAGGGAATACTCTTTTTAAAGTAAGATGCGTTGGATGAAATTTAGTACAATCGTACTACTACCTCCAGTCATGTAGACTTGGCGTTTCAAACAAGAAAAATAAGTACAAAACAAGATGGTTTTGCCACCTGAAACGTCAAGTCAACTTGAACGGAGGTACGAAGGAAATTCATTCGAGCGTATAACTATCAATGAAGATTTTAGGTATTCCTTTCGAATATGCGCTCATTTGGATTCGACGGGGCTAAAGTTTAGCCGAATCATATCGAATATTTCTAGAATATTTAGAAAGATTAAATATGAGCTATTTATAAAACTAAATCCAGAACCCTCGGGCTATTTCACGAGACGAATCTATTAAGCCTAATTAATTCATAATTTGCACATATTTACTGTAGCATCACATAGACTAATTATGAAAAAAATAGGCTTAATAGATTCATCTCACGAAATAGTCGTTGGTTATTTTGGCCTGCATATATGCAACATGGTACTAGTATAGTTTAGTGTAGCCAGTAGGCAGTAGGAGGATATCACATCTCTTAGGTCGGTACCATGGTCAGGTTTGGTGGGAGCGAACCATATTCAGAAGGAACCCGCGCGGCGCGGTGCATGCACCTCGCTTGTAGTTGGTTGGCCGGGCGGCCGGTCCAGCCCGGGAAAAGGACGGGACCTGCAGCCTGCCCGGTGGCTGCCTCGGCTGCCCTCGACCGTGCCAGGAGCCGCGAGCTCCTTTCCACGTCGAAGCTGGTGCGGTGTCGCGCCCGCATGATTAGGTGACCGGGGGCCAAATAATTTTAGCGGCAGGGGGGGCACATGTTCGCGTCGTTTTCCGCCCTAGGACCGCCGCTGCCGAGGGGCGGGGGCGCGCGCGGGGTTGGGGGCGCCAACAAAACCGTGCGCCGGGACGGCGGCGAAACCGGCTGCCGGGGCGCGTATATTTTCTTGCCAAGTGCCACCACGCGCGCTGGGAACATGTCGACACAAACCGGAGGAGGGTGGAGGGATCGGTCGCCGCCGGACCGTCGGTGGCGGCCTGTCAGGGGCCCGCCGTCGACAGCGTATCCCACCGGCATCCGCATCTACAGAGGAAGGTGCCAACGTAGGACGACACAAAAACATAAGGGGCTCGCCTCACCTGCGACTTCCGAGTGCCGATGCGTCCAGTGCATTGCGTGCCTGCTACCTACGCTTCTGCTCCATCAGTGAGAACTACATAAGAGGTGGCCGGATCTATGTGATGAACCTTCTTTGAGCGTTGTTTACCCCAGGAAACATCTTTGAGGTATCATCCAAGTGCTATAACCATTTCTAACTTCTAATATCATATATACGATATCATAAATATTGATACTTTGCTGTATAACCTTTGTCCAACTTAAGGTAGTTTGATTTAGGACAAATTTCTTTCTGAAAAGAAAAAAACCTCTTAGACATATTTCAGTCAATTTGCTGCCAAACGGCATGACTTCCAACAGCTCACAATAAAGCAGAAGACGAGATTGAAACAAAGATAAAAATGGTTTCCAACCAGGTTCTCCAAAAAAGATATCTTACTCTATTACTAATTGGAGGCTCTTTTTTAAGTCTCCACGTAAAATCACCTAGGATTCTAGGTGAACACTCTAAAAAAATAGAGAAATTCTCACAAAAATCAGAAACATCCGGCCATCAATCCGATAACGCTAATTATAATAATCATTGGATCTTATCTTTCCTAATAAATTACCCACCTCTGCCATATGAAAATAGACTAAAGTAACCCCCTTATAAAAAATTTAAAATAAACCCCTAATCTTCGTGTAAATTATCCACCTATTCTATTATAAAAATAATGCAAATAACCCCCTAAATTTGCATAAAGATTATGCAATTATGTTATTATTAAAAGCTAAAGTAACCCCTAAATCTGAATCTAATTATATAATTATAAAAAAAATATAAAAATGCACCAATATAATATTTTAAATTACTATTTATATCATTATTAATATATTATTTATGTTATTATTTATAAAAATACTACCCACGATATGTGTCACCGTGTATTCATGTATGATGGAAGAGATAAGAATACCAATTCACAAATAAATGGTTCAATTAAATATATATCAAACACACATAGAGGTGTGATGAATAATAAAATCTATTGCAACTCGAGAATGATAAATATATATTTTAGAGTATATGTTAGAATATTTAATAGATGAAAGAGGACGTGAGATAAATAATTATAATTATTAGCTATATAAACCTTAATTATTAATTCTAATTAGTCCGTGCGGGATCACGGGTTGCTAGGCTAGTTTTACACACAAGCAGAATATGTGCCTATACAATCTATCAGTCTATCACCGTAGATACGCACTGCAGGTTCCTTAGCTAGGAAAATTGAAGGAATAAGAATCCTGGTACTGATTCTCTTGACCCTTTTCCCCCATAGAGCAACCGGCAAGGTGAAGGCTCTGACCGTTGTAGATTGAAATAATCTCGTACTGGAAACGGGTGCCTATGGGCGGAAAGGAGCTCATCACTCATGCAAGTTGCGAAGGCAGATTTGTGGTGGTGTAAAGCTCGATCGCTTAGATATGATAGAGCTAGCTGTTCTTCACTGATCCAAAGAGGCAGATTCCATCGCCAAGTGGACTATAACTTTGTTCTGCTGGCCAGCAGTACCAGCACCAGTCGGCTTCTTTCGGTTTATTCTCTCTCACAAAATACTATTAAACCAGCCGGTTTTTAGACCAGCCGAACAGAATATATACATCTTAGGTGTAGCTAACTAGCTATAGACCGTTGGACTTGGCCGGCCGGCGCCCCCTGCTCACATGGGAGCTCGATTGACCGATCACGAGAGTTTATGTCGTCGATCGTGATGGAGCTGGTCGGCGGCCGGCACGGTGAATGCAGCCCCAAAACACGGCAGGGGAGGCAGACCCTTGCGTTCACCGTTCAGCGCGACCGCCGCCGGTGTGGCGGTGTCGGGTGGTCGGCCGGCATGAAGAGTACAAAGCAGAGCCGAACAATACTTCTACAGAAACAGAGGCCCTCCCCCTCTTGATCATCTATTTGTGTGCCTAGATACATGCAGACCTGAAGCCTGATCAGTATGAGTCATGTCATTGTTGCTATGTAGCTCATAAATTTCCTTTGTTCTATATATAAGGGATTGTGTTATTACTTGGAGGTGAGTAAGAACACAACATATTGTGTGAGTTGTTTGTTAAATCGTGTCAAGGCTATATGTATCAAATATGTAACTGCTTACAAGACGGGAGTAGTGTACTGGCCGGAAGAAGTGCAGAGTGGTCAGGGAACATCCTATTTGCACATGCCTATCACCTTTTTGTGTCCTGCGAGCAAAGTCTATTTCAAAGGGAGCATTAATCCCCTCAAAAAGAAGAGAGAGCATTAATAATATAATCAAACGCAGAACATTTTTAGACGCAGCGCAGAACCTTAATCCTAACCAAATCTGATCTTATATGATTAGCGCCACTATGCTTGCTTCCTAGCTAGACTTCTAAACTTTTCGGGACCTATCAAAGGATCTCCGTAAATGCATTTCCTCTTGCCCAGATCTTCAGGATTCTTGCTTTAACGAAAGAAAGAGGAAAGGAGCCGTGCAACTTGTACTTCGTCCAATGTATGATTGAGCAGTAGCAACTAGCAAGTGATGGGAATAACAAAAAGGCTACCAACAACCACTAGCTAGTGACCTTCATAAACAATCTGTATACATATACTACTCCGCGCTCTATGGGACAAAGAATGTTAGATAGGTGCAAGTAACAGCGCCTGTATACCTTTTACCGCATTATTAATACTATAATAGGTGACCATAGAGCCAGAACCATATCCTGGCCACACAATCATGTAACAGAATGTTAATTTGTTCGATACGGACATGTCATCAATAGAGTAACATACACAGTAGGTAGAACAACTTGTGTGGTGGGTGAAAGTAGGTCATAGATCTTGTAACCACATGGATACGTAGTAACCAACGGATGGAGGCACGGAGCATTGCTACCATATGGTGCCAACTAAGCACCAAGCAAGCATCACGAATGTGCATCGATCCTGTCTGCTGTAGTTGCAAGTAGGCAGTAGGGTTCACCGCAGAGAATAATCGGTTGAACATGTTTGGCAGATGCTGCTGTCGTTGCACGTAGGCAGCAAAGTATGCCACAAACAATTGGTTGAACACATTTGATAGAAACTGCCACTGCTGCCGGCACGAGGCCATGGCTAGTTGGTTAAACACTATGTAAGAAGCTGATGTTGCAAGTCAGTGCCATGGTTGGCCACATACGGCAATAGCTGGTGCTTTTATTGCAGTGTCATGATGCTCTGTGTCGTCTGATGTTCATGGTATTGCTGATGTAGGATGGCCAACGTACGGTTGTTAAAGGATCGCAGCTGTTGAGGTGCAATCTGAATGCTTGTAGTGTGTGCTTTGTTGCTGTGTGTCGTACTGCACGCGTGGGTTTGGGGCTGCCAATGCGAACGGGTGCGGGAAGTACAATGGAGTATTGACTGCAGCAATACCATTTACTGGTGAAATGTTTAGTGGAAAACTGACTGCGGTAGTGGTGCTCACCGAGAGGGAAACGACAAAAAAGAAGACAATTATCTTGGCTGCCATTATTCCTGAGAGTTTGCCGATATTGTGATTTTGCTGTCTAAATTGCTAGTTGGAGTAAGTCATATGAGTGATGGAAACATTTGATTTGGACCTATTTAAACACCTAGGATATCATGTCTCATAAGCAAGATTTTGGCATTTGGTAATAAACAATTTGTAATCTAGATAAGCATAGATGTATGGCATCAATTCGATTATAGCCTTTGCTGATTCATTTCGTTGGAACTATGTAATATGTGTTGGCAAGATAATGCTAGCTCTTGGCAAAAGTGCCTTTTTGCTGGAGTTTTCTTAATGGATGAGCAAGTAAGGTTGGATGTGCTTATCTTTACATATGCCACATCAATTGGGTTTGTGCCTTGTGTAACTGAGTTTGTAATGTCATGATAATCCTATGAAACTGAATTTGTCCACAACTTAGAATATATTCCACCTGCACAAGTCATGAAACTTTACTGTATGCCCTTATTTTCCTCTTCATGGGCCTGGACTACATAGGGTCAGTTGAGCTTGGAGAGAGAATGGCGCTGCTATAGTCCACTAGATATTGCACTATTGCCTCACCCTCCTTTTAAGTTGCAAGTTAGTAGTAGTGCTTTGCTAGACACTTAATCTTTTACACAATTGCAAAAGAAAAATGAGATATGAAGAGGCAAAGGGGACTACTAGACCTCAGTAATGATATGTGAATCACAAGGCAGAGCAGCCCAGTCCGTTGCCTGAGCCCATAACTACTTCTCCCCACGATTGCCATGCTTGAGCACCACATGTAGAGACGCCTCATGCACAGTCGCTCGCCCTGCTCTTGCTATTGCTCTAGTACTCGTGATGGATGCAACCCAGCCTTACTTGTGGAGCCACAGCTCAGAGACGCACGCACCACCGTACCGGTCTCGGCTTCAAATGAATATGTCTTTCATCTCCTTTCTTTTCTTCTTTCACCTAATCCTTTTTCTTCTTGTTCCCGCTTGCACGTGATCAACGGCAGCACCATAGAAGGATCTAAATATGACGACATGTATATAAGCTCGTCAACATGGAGGCACATAATATATCCACAGAACAGATCCGTTTCTCGAAGGCTGAAGCTTCGACAAGAACACGGTGATTTGCAATATTGAAAGTATTCGTGACTCAAAAGAAGTTGAAAACCTAACTTATTAGCAAGAGTTATCTATACAGCTCCTAATTAATCACCACATGAACCTAACCCAAATAAGATTTTCCGTATCTAAAGATACTTAAAAGCAATGTAGAAAAAGAAGCTTGGCTATCTAGGTTCCTGCGCGTACATGCATGCTTTGCATAATTCTCGCACATGATCCACACTGTGCGTGCAGTCCACTGGAATTTCAGGTCACGGCGGCTGCTTTCCTCGGCTGTGTTTCTCGGTTGCGCTCTGCTGCCTTTGTCATTTGTCAATATCTTCTGAGTTTAACTGCGTGTACTCTCAAAAAAAAAAGAGGCGACAGTCCACCTCTTCCAATTATCCCTCACAATGAAGTGATGAACTGATGCCTTCACCTGAAATGATCACGGATTAGCCCACGGTAGCCCAACATTAGCCCAAGGCCCATACCGAATTATTCCTGGACCAGGCACATGCCTCTTCGACTCTCCGACGGGGCCTGCTAGCTATCGCCGCTCGCAAACTATCACCTGAAGGCCCGGCGGACTGTTTCCGCTCGACGTGGTTGCGGGGCCGTATTTCAGCCCATTAGCCCATTTACATTTACAAGAACCATCACCTGAAGAATATATTAGGTGGGCTGTTGTTAGCCCATATAGGAGAGAGAGCCCAACCACCGAACTATTTTCACGGGTAGCGCAGTTCTATAGAGGATAGTCCAACTGATGTCATTCACGTGCATGCACGTTTGGTATTTAAAAAAGCAATAATTATTAAACTGAGCAACTAAATTAAATTCCGATTGTACCACTGTGTTTCTTATGATAAGATCTTCAAAACAAAACCACACTTGCCTATATTTGCACGATATTTTTAAAAAAGTATCTTTTTAATGTAAAAGTTAGTTTCAGATTCTGGGAACAAAAAATTTAACAATACGAACAAATAATTATTTTTACGAACAAAAGATTAAACATACCGAACAAATAATAATGTACTACGAATAAAAATATTAAACATCTCGAACATTTAATTGTACAGAATAAAAAGTAAAAAATAAAATCACGAACAAATAAGTCAACATCACCGAACAAAACTAGTCTACAAATACGAACAAATAATTTGAAATTATATGGAACAAATTAGTTACGCACACACAGTTAACTTTATATGAAGAACAAACGCATCCATATTATAAAAAATATTCTTATGAGCATATATACATGTGCTAAACGAGTTTGTGTATAAAGAAAATAGTAAATACAAATGGAAAATATGAATAAAATAAATAGACAGGAGAGAATAGAAATAAAAAATGTAAGAATAATTAAATAAGTAAATAATAGAAAAAAGAAGGAAATAAAAGATAGTAAAAGTAGTTTGAAAAGATTTGCTGAATGAAAAGAAGAAAGAATGTAGCAGAAGAGGAAAAAGAAAAGGAACGGAGTAGAAAATAGAGGGCAAAAGAAAATACGGAAGAGAAAAATAGGAAGGAAAAAAACGAATAGCAGATATCTTCTTGCATGGATCACGCTAACTTGACTGATGCAACGTAGCAGGCTAGGAGCAGACATCTAAACCTGGGGCTCTAAGCATGCGTTGGGCCACAAATCAGAATAAACTACTACGCTAAATACAACCCAAGGTGCACGTCTTCATACGATAGTTTCGAATATGCAACACAAGCGATAGCCTCTCCCACTCCTCGTCGTGCCTCATCGACTCGATTCGCCTTCCGCCGGCGTTCGGTTTAATTTCCACGTGCGAGTGCGACTCCGCCTCCGCTAGCAACAGGGAGGACGGCGCCCTCCGTTACTCCGTCCCTTCCGAGAGCTCGAGACGCCGTGCGCTGGCGCCGTCCTGCCTGTTGCTAGGCTGCAACACGCCAGGTAAGCCTCCTATCTAATCCAATTGGAAATTTGCAAGCCTGCAATCTGATTGATCGGGTGGGGAGAGGATAGGTCAGTACGGCTCGATTAAATATTTAAATTAGTCAACTGACAATTGTTTTATTTTCTGATTAGTGGGAACTACACGTATGTGGAATAAAAGGGGAGATGATTTTTTGCGAAGTTACATGACCATTTATATTGAGAAAGAGTTGTCAGCAAATAAGTTCTGTTGACATAATTGAGGCTTGTGATCTAGGTGGTGGTCCCCGCTAAGATAAATCCAATTAAGTTAACAGAGATATAATCATGTACTACCTCCATATCAATTTATTTGACGTTGCTTAGTTCAAATGAACTAACAAATGTCAAATATTTTGAGTTGGAGGGAGTAAGTCTTTTTTGTTCTCCAAACATACCACGTATATGCTGCCTTATTTTGTTCTTTGTTAGATCTAACTAGTATACAATTGCATGCTTCAAATTGTGTTGATTTGCCTATTATCTATGCCCTATTCTAGTTGATACTTGTACGCCTGTGTTAATGTATATCATGTCATACTGCTGTCACCTTGTACATCGCTCGCTGAAGATCATCACTAGCGCGCCATAAGCCACCAAAGTTTTATCATCACAAATCCATGTACGCCACCACCAATGTTTTTCAGGGCCGGCGCTGCTAGTCCACTGTGGCACCGTGTATTGTACTATTGCCTCATCCACACTCCCTCCACTAGCAAGTAACTTAAAAAAATAACAGTAGGCCTACACTTATCTTAGTAACTGGTAGCATAAATTCTCAACATCAAAACTATACCAATTATGAATATAGAATGCAATGAGAATACTTTATATAATACCTTGCTTATTTCTGATGTGCCACATGCACTCGGCTGTAAACTTTATTATTACTTTCTAGAGTACAGCTCATAATTTACTCATTTAGAAAAATCCACCACCAATGAAAGATTGTTGCCGGTACGCAGCTGGGTTCGCAAGAGCCACTTGGCTAAACACGTCTGGCACCACTTGCTGTAGTTGCAAGTAGGCAGCAGGGTTCATTGTGGCAAACTGGTTGAACATATTTGGTAACAGCTGTTGTGTCTGCACGTAGGCTGCAGCATAATTTGCCACGGCCAATTGGTTGAATACGTTTCGCAGGACCTGCTCCTGTTGCCAGTACGTGGGTGGGTTGGCCACAGCCAGGTTGTTCAATACATATAGAAGAAATTGTTATTGCAAGTAGGTGGCAGGGTTCGCCACATAATACAGTAGTTGTTGTTGCTGCTGCAGTGCTATGATGCTCTGTACCGCCTGATGTGCCTGGTATTGCTGATGAGCGATGGCCCATGGTTGTTGCACGATCCCAGCCGATGAGGCTGCGATACGTGTCTATGGGTTTGCTGATCCCACTGCGAATGGGTGTAGGAAGTAGAAAGTATTGGTTGCGGCAATGGCAATGGCACTCAGTGGTGAAAAGTATGGTGGAAACAATGCGGTAGTGGTGCTCCTGAGAGAGCAAGGAGAGCAAAGTGGACAAGTGTTTTGGCTGCCATTGTTGCCAATGTGATTTCACTGTCTAAGAAGCTGATTGGTCTCCGCTATATAAGTGATGGACTAACATTTCATTTGGGGCCTATTTATACACATAGGAGATCATGTAGCACAACCAATATTTTGGAATTTGGTAAACATATTCTAATCCGGATAAGCGTAGATGATATGACATCAATCAATTACAACCTCTGCTGATTCATTTTAGTTGGAACTATATACTATGTATGTGTGTTGGCATGATAAAGCTAGCCACTCCCTCCATCCCCAAATATAGGTCGTTTTAACTTTTCTAGGTTCATGGATTCTGCTATGCACCTAGACATCCATTATATCTAGGTATATAGCAAATACTATGAATCTAAAAATACTAAAACGACGTACATTCTTTAATGGAGGGGGTACTTGGTATAAGTGCTTTTTGTTGGAACTTTCTTAATACATGAGCAAGTGAGGTAGGGTGTGTTTATCTTTACACATGCCATGGCAAATGGGTTTGTGCTTTGTGCAAATGAGTTTGTAATGTTACGGTATACTGACGTGGACCTCTAGTCCTTTTAAACTGAAGTTGTGCACAATTTAAAATGTGCTCCACCTCAAGTCTTGATATCACGTATGATTAGTGGAGCATGGAGATAATTGCACTGCTAGTCCATTGTGGCACCGTATCTTTAAAATACGAAAACTGACCCTGCTATCGGGCGAAAAACAAGCGCACGTTAGGCCACATCTACAATAAATGTTATCTGTTGGATCACCACCTTGTTTAATCGGGTAGCCAGAATATGAGCCAGCGCAAGGATTCGTTTCTAGATCCTTCCTCAACACGTGTTGCGTTACTCCAATGCTGTCATGCGGCGCCATTAATCTTGAGAATTTTTCCCATTCCCACGATGTGTTACTCGAGTTGCTCACCTCCATAAATCTCAGGAACTCTTCCCCTTCAATAGCAGTAGTGTTTTCTTTCTCCCACAACGCTCAGAGCTTTCCATATTCAGTAAGATTCAATTTGTTATCATTATTTTGAGCAGTAATTACGGCGAACAATTTGGTAGCAACTATTTATAGTAGGATTGTTCTGTTTATTACAACTTACCACATGGTACCCATTTGAATCGTTTAGGAGCAACCGTGAATTACGCACCCAATTTCACAAAATGGAGATAACTATAGATGATAGTGGTAGGCAAAAACCCTCACAACACAAGGTATCTCGTACGGAAAAACTGGCAACTAACTTTTTTCAACATTTTATTGTTGAGATGTCATGCAAAATCCGAACCTAGGATCATGGTCTGCCGCTAACATCTACCGCAGCAAAACAAACTCCCTTTCTTCCTTTAGATATTAGTTACATTTTCTCGCAACTTCATGCTAATTTAATACCAAATATTCTTTTCAGTGGATTACAGTTTATTCACATATGCCTTTGGTGTACCTGTCCAACGAAGGATAACTTTAATTTTATTGTAGATAAACACATGCTTCTCAATCCATAATGATTAAGATAAGAGTTACTATGGTGCTGTCTCGACTTCCATTCCTGGTAGGTTCAGGTGGATCCTTAGCATATTTAAATTCTGATATGTACCAAATATATATGCCTCGAAATTTAGATTAACTCCTGATATTCTAATGATAACGGAGTTTCAACATGTGCATATATTTGGTTGATAATGCAAAGATTTTCTCTACCGATGATCTCTCTCGATATGCTCTACGGTTATAGATAAAATAATAAATTCTGATATGTACCAAATATATATGCTCGAAATTTAGATTAACTCCCGATATTCTAATGACAACGGAGTTCAACATGTGCATATATTTGGTCGATAATGCAATGGTTTTCACTACCAATGCTCTCTCGATATGCTCTACGACTATAGATAAAATAATAAATTTGGAGCCCTCATAAATATTTAAATTCCAATTATATTCAATAATAAGTATGAAAGTTTCCCTAGCATAAAAATACCAGCTAAACCCCACAAAGGGCACCGTATCTTTAAAAGACGAAACCTGACCCTGCTCTTCTGCCGAAATCGAGTGTACGTGAAGCCACGTCTACAATAAATATTAGCCGTTGATCGCCGCGTTGTTTAATCAGGTGGCCCGGAACACGAGCCGAGAGGCCGGGACATGAGCTAGCGCAAGGATTAGTTCTAGTTCCTTCCAGAACACGAGCTATCATGCGGCACCACTAAACCCATAATTTTTTTCCATTCCCACGGCGCGGTACTTGCTCAGCTCCATAAATATCAGCAACTGTTCCCTTGGCAGTTGTAGCGTTTTCTTTCTCCCACAACACTTAAAGCTTCCCATATTCAGTGAGACTCAATATATTATCATTATTTGGAACATATGGTGATCAACTTGACATCAACATCGTAGTAGGATTATTCTGTTTATTTACAGCTTACCAGACGAATCCATTTGAAATGGAGATCACTATAGATGGTAGTGACAGGCAAAATCCCATTCAACACAACGTATCTCATACGGAATAAAAGGCAACTCACTTTCTTCAACATTTTATACTTCCTCTGTTTTTATTTAGATATCGTATTAGGTTTGTCCTAATTCAAATTTCACTAACTTTGACCAAATCTATAGAAAAATATAGCAACATCTATACTATCCAAGGCCCTATCAACATATAGTTCATGCTGGATTCAATGAAACAAATTTGGTATTGTAGATATTATTATTTTTTTATATTTGATCAAAGTTGGTTAAATTTGACTTAGGACAAACTTAATGTGATAAGTAAATAAAAATAGAGGGAGTAGGTGAGATGTCACCCAAAAGCCGGAGCAAGGGTCACGGTCTGCAATCAACATCTGAGGTAGCATCCTTTTCTTCCTCTAGATTCTGTAAATTAAAGCCCCCGGGCTAGGCGCAAGGGGAGGCTGTCCACGTCGTCTCCGGTCCCGACCGTCGGATTGGCAGGGCGGACAGCCCAGATCTTGCAAATCTCAGTTATTTTGTAAAAAGTCCCTCGACCTTCGAAATCAACCCGCAGTCCGGCCTCCTCTCTCAGGTAAATTTTTTGAAAAAACCCACACTTTTTCTCAAAATCAACCCGCAGTCCAACATTCCCGGTTCATATAAATATACAAAGAAAACCTTAAGTTTTCATAAAATCAATCTGCCGTCCTATTCCTCTCACAGGAATTTTTAAGGAAAATCCTCGGATTTTACCTAAATCAAACCACAACCCGTTCCATTCGTTATCTCCACACGAGCTTTAATTTGTTCAAAAAAAGTTGTTCAACATAAAATTTGTTCAAAAATTAAAAAAACTACACCTTTATTACAGAGCTAATTTTAAAATTCAAAATTCTTTCGCAATCATTTGCACAAATGCTCCCTTCTATTTACTGAAAAATCAACCCGCATTCCAGAGAATTATTCTTAAAAAAGAACCTTATCTTACACAACTAACCCGTCACAATCTAAGATCCTATTCTTGTGACAAAAAATATACGAAACCAACACGAATATGTCATTTCTAATACTGACACTACTTTCATAAATAAAGTTTTGCAACAATATAAGATCCTATTTTGCTAAAGAATATAATACCATACCACCGTTCTTCTATGGCTTCTCATGCTACCTTCATAGTAGCACATCATTTCTTAATATATGCACTACTTGCTTGAAGAAAATACCATCATGTTTGTTAATTGCTACATGATTGAAAGTCTAATTCTCCTCATTGCGCAATTATATTAAGCTCCGAGCTAATTATGCTCGGCCCTCCCTAATAGATAATTTAACCGCTCCTTCCACGGCAATAAGTATAATAAAAATATCATTGTATCATTTTGATACCCAAGATAATACATTACTTAAATAATAGCGTCATTACAGTAGAGTGCCCAAAATATACACGAAGTGCAACATAAGGCTGCAAACCAACACTTTACGGAAATAACAAAGCGATAAATTTATCTTGAATACGTTTCTTAAAAAGCTCTACATTTGCCTACACACAACAATTGCTATTTCCAAACGAAATCTCAGTTAATAAGTGGCGTGTAAGGGCGCGCGCAATGTACTCATATTAGTTACATTTCCTCGCGACTTCATTCTAGTTTAATACCAAATATTCTTTCCATTGAATTACAGTTTATTCGCATACCCTCCATCCAAAACATAAATCATTTTAGGATTCAAATTTTGTCCTAGAAAACAAATCATTTTACCCTATTTAGTATGTGCATGCACATGCAAAAATCAATTTGTACCAAATATGACTAATAAATAGGAGCAATGTAGATCATTTTACCACTTTCTTAATCTATCCTAACACTACTAGAAATCGAAGCTTCCATGACGAAATTCCTCGTGACGTTTCTAACTTTGTCACAGAACATGCCCCTTCTATGACGCAACAAGAACGAGTTGAAACGGATCTAAAACGACGAAGATAGGGCTAAAGCAAGGCTCCAGGGACTTATCTGCAAAGAAACTGAACTTCCAGGGGCTAAATCTGAAGAAATCAGGGGCTAAAACATAATTAAACCTTAAACAGAGGGTCGGGGTGCAAAACTGGAGATCCTGGATGGCGGGTACTAATTCTGGAAAGGTCAGGGGTCGGGACAGAAAAAGAAAGGGCTCAACTCTAATTATTTTTCTACTGATCTGGACTGCGGTTTGATTTCTGGAAAGCCTAGGGGCTTTTCTGCAAAGGTTCCCGAGACGGCTAGGGTTTGGCTTAGTCGGGTGGATCTGATCCGTTGGATCACGATCCGACGCAGGGTAAGGGTCGGGCGAGGGCGGCGGCTCGTGCGCGGCTCAGATCTGTTCTGGCCGTTAGATCTAGATCGGGCGGCAGGTTGTGGGTCGGGCGAATCGGGTCGACTCGGCAGAGTAAGGGTCGGGCGAATCGGCGGAGTAAGTGTCAGGCGAATCGGCAGGCGGTGCTGGGCGCCGGCGGCGAGCAGGCACGGCGGTGCCTCGCCGGTGTACACCGGAATCGGTGCTCCGGGGCATGGATTGGCATGGGAAAGAGCCGAGGAGCGAGAGTGGGCGACGGGGAACTCTCATAGGGGCTCGGGACGGCTGTGCGGCGGCCGGAGACCGGCGGATCACGGTGGCGGGCAGAGCCCGAGCTCCGGCGAGCAATTGCCGGGGCAAGAGAGCGAGAGGGAGGGGGGGGGGGAACGGGAGCGGCGTGGTGCTTACTTCCTCGCTAGAGTCTTGCGGGGGTTGAAGACGGCGGAGTCGAGGCGAAACGGCGGGTCGACGACGAGGTGCGGCACGGGCGGAGATGTTCGCTCCGGCGAGGAAATGCCGGCGTGGAGCGACGGCACGAAGGGGAAGGAGTGGACGACGACGCTGGGTCCAAGGCAGGGCTCCGACGATGGTCGCAGTCGACGGAGAGGCAGCGAGACGGTGGGTCGACGTCGCGGCGGCGACGACGGGCTCGGGCTCAGGAAAAATAGCGGCGCAGAGCGGCGGGGTAGTCGGGCGTGTGGTGAAATCGGAGTGGAAGGGGAGCGCTGGCGCTCGGGCTCGGGTTTTATAGGGCGAGGAAAGGAGGCAGAGCGGCTGGGGAAAGGAAGGCGGCGGCTCACGCGGTGGCCGGGATTGACGCGACGGAATTGCTGCGGTCGCCCGCGAAGGAAAGGGGCGGGTCGCCCGGGGAAGCGCGTGCCACGACATTATGGCAGGCCAGCGTCACGGGGAAGGAAGGAGGAGATGCGGGCGACGGGCGCGGGGGGCGAACAGGATTCGGGGTGAAGAAGAAAAGGAAAGGGGAGGGAGGCACGGACGACGGGCGACGGCGACGGGCACGGGCGCGTCTGGTGTCGCGACAGGAAAGGAAAGAGAGAGGAGCGGGAGGAAGAAGAAAGGAAGGTGGGGCGGGCGCGGGATTCCCGGCGAGGTCTGGGGGGGGGGGGGGAGAAAGGGAAGCGCCGGCGACACAAGAAGGAAGGTGGGAGCGGGAGGTAGGGGATGGTGCCGACTGGTGGGCCCGGCGTGTCGGTGAGAGAGAAGGGTGAGCAGTGGTGAGAGGGGGGCAGTGGGTTGGGCCCGGCTGGGCTGTTTGGGCCGCAGGGAGAGAAAAGAAAGAGAGGAGAGGGAGAGGTTTTGGGCCCGTTGGAAGAAGGGAAAGAGAGAGAGAGAAAGATGGGATGAGCCAAAAGAGATAGGGAAGAGAGAAAAAAAAGATTTTAGGGTAGTTTTTGGGTATTTTTATTTTGCAAACTCAAACACGCAAACAAACAAAAACCAATGCAATGACATGAATGCAACATACATAAAACCATTTTATTTAATTCAGAAAGATAATTATTTATTTTTCCTGTACTAAATTCTCTGTAAAGAAAATAAATGTTGAAATTTTTATATAATTATGAAAAAATCATTGCTTTATTATTATTATTTTTTTCTTTAATCATATCCTGAAATCCAACAATTTCAGGGTGTGACAGAGATGTATCATTTTGTGAACAAAGTATGGTCCAACTTTAGTAAAACCATTTAAGTTTTTTATGGCAAGCTTATGGACCAAAATTATGTTATCTTGTCAATTTGTTGAATTTTCTGACCAAATTTAGATATTATTGCAATTATTATGTGGTAATTTGAAGAAAGAAATTCGAATTGTCACTCGAAGACAGTTGAATTTTTCATCTATCACCAAGATATAAACTAGAATAGAATGTATGAGACGAAGTATAATTTTTGTGCAATTTTTCGAATCTTATTGGAGGTACATATAGTTCAACTTGAAATTACTTTCGATAAGCACGTAGAAATTTATTTAAATAACAGAAAATATCAAATATATTCGAAAATTCTTAAAACTCCAACGTAGAAACCTATATGTAGTCTAGTATATATTAAAAATTCATTAGCATATTTAAAATACTTTTTGTATGTTAGTTCATAAAAATGTTTTAATAGTTGAAATAAAAATAAAAAAATAAATAGGCTGGGAAGACTAGCAAGGCCCGTTTCTTATCAAAGTCCGATTTTTTATACCCGTACATTTCTGATCGGACGATTCCCGTTAATCCATTGACGAATAAAAAGACCAGCTCAATCTGAAAACCCAGCATCTTCTCCCTCCTCTCCTCACTTCTCGGATCCAGCCGCCGCCCCTCCCCTCCCCTCGCCCTTGCCTCCCTCCTCTCCACTGCCGCCGCTCCCATCCCCCACCCCTGCCGCGCCGGCGAGGTGCGCAGGCGAGCCGGCGGGTGAGCAGGCGAGCAGACGGGCGTGGGGCAGGGCGCTCCCCATCGGTGCGTGCGTGGGGCATGGCACTCCCCATCGGTGCTCCCCATCGGGCGTGCACGCACGCACGAGGGTGTTCGTGAGATCCCTGTCAGCTGCTAGTCTGCGCCTCCATGGACTTCCTGGCGCTCGGGTCCTGGAGGCAGCGGTGCAGGCGCTGCAGCGAGTTCGCGCGGCTTCGGCGTCCCGGCAGCAGCGGCTGCGACGCGTGAGCGCGTGGCGGCGGTGCGTGGGATCCGCGGCTCCCCATCAGCACGCTCGTGGGGCGGGGGCCGCTGCTCCCCATCAACCTGGGCTCCGTCCGCCTGGACGCGACTCCGCTCCGCAGCATGTCTGTGGACGGGGAGTAGGTGCGCGATGACGCCAAGGAGCAGCGTCGCCATGCGTTGTACGAGCCTGGGCAGTGCCTGTTCGTCGATGTTGGGTGCCCTTGTGCGAGCTGGCCTCTCACGGTATGACCATTTGCTTTTCCTTTAACATGTATGTTACTTAAACTCTACTCATTGATGTATAGTATGTATATGACATAAGAAGTTTATCTCCTTTGTACACTGTTTCCTTTTTTATAGCACATTGTTCCTTATCCTCTATCTCTGTAACATTGAAAACTGGGTTATGTTGAATGGTAATTTTTTTTTCCAGAATGAAGGAGTTATTCGATGCATATATTTAAGCGTTACTACTTACTAATCACTATGAGCATGGATCGTTTATGTGCATTCTGAAATTTTTTTTCAGGAGTGCTTTCTTCACCATTTGAATATGCACTACAGTATATTTAATATTTGAACTGCACTGTGTTTATTAGTATGCTGTTCACTCTATTTATTTAGTCGTTATGCCTATTTCTGAATATTGATCATAGACAATATTACAAATATTTAATGCCAGATTACAGAAGTTCCTCTGGAGGAGGAGCAGTCATTCTTGATGATAGTACCTTCCATGAGTCAGTACATATGGACAGCTTTGACATTGACAGAACTTTGACTTTAGTAAGTACTCTAATAAGGCTTTTGTTTCTAGTAATGTCATTTCTTCGTGTAGAACTTCAAGCACTATATTTACAATGTGTTAACTGTTAGATAATTTACATCTACCATTGCATAGATACCACCAGATGGAGAATTTGCTGTAATGAACTACCGGATGACCCAAGAATTTAAGCCACCGTTCCGTGTAACTGCACTGATTGAAGAAGCTGGACCATCGAGGGTATGGAATTCTTGTCTTGCTATTAGACATTGTTGCTATTATGTTTCCAATTTGGTGAAACCCAATTCTTTTATTATCTACACAGTCTGAAGTTCTACTGAAGATAAGAGCAGACTTCTCTGCAAATGTCACAGCTAACACAATCACAGTACAAATGCCCGTGCCCTCCTACACAATGAGGGATCCAGGAGACTTGAGAAGGAATCTAAAGAAGGCAAAGTGCCAACAAGGATCATCATATGTACATCCTGCATATATATGCATTGGAACTGTTAACTTTGCTATAATTATTTTACTTTTGACACTACAGATTGTTGGTGGTTCTGAGCACACCCTTCGTGCAAAGCTGACGTTTTCCCAGGAGTCACATGGTACATATTTTGTTTAAAGCATCTCGTGCTTATGCCCTGACTTGGCAGGGTCGTTTAACTTGTTAGGCAACTTGTTGTGACATCCTCCTTTGTGAAATGCAGGAAATATCACAAAGGAAGCTGATGCAGTGAACATGGATTTCACTATACCTATGTACAATGCGTCAAAGTTGCAGGTAAGGCCATCTGCTGTATGGTCCTTTGTGGAATGTGTCCATTGGCACTATAGAGCTTGGAAGTGTGCTGGTTCCACTAGCAAAATTACTGGTTCACGATTGATCATGCTATAGGTTGCATAACATGTGTTTATTCTTGATTTTGTTACTTTGCTTTTCAGGTTGAGGACTAGATGTAGGAAGGAGCAAGCAGTTAGAAGAGATTGGTTGAGGATAAGATGCTAGGAACAAGCAGAAAATAGAAGAGATAATATATGTGGTGTCTTGTTTGTGTACTTTGTATCGTATTAAGTCATTTTATGTGTGTTTGGTAGCTCAAAAGTAGTTCTGCTATCAACTTTTATTTTGAAATATTTTTATGTATGTAATTTGGGCTTTGACAATAAGTTTGGCCCACATATTTACAGAATTGGATTGGTCTTTAAATTTATGGGCTATATGGAAATAAAATTTCTAACATGGGCTGAGCCCATAAATAAATGGGCCTGCAATTAGGTTGCCACATCAGCATCCATGCTGGTCTAGTGGTGATGTCGCGGTTTATTCCGTGATGAATATTTATCCTAAGTGGCGATGATTTGTGACGTTTATTTTCATCACTAATTTAGGACCTGGGTTGTGCTAGTGGGCCTGAGCCGGCCTAGGCTGGGCTAGCGGGCCTATGGCCATGGATCTAGTCGTTTTGTGACGTTTTTGACGCGTCATAGAAGCAAAATATGCTTCTGTGATGAAAGTTTTTTCGTCATAGAAAAAACAGTTCCGTGACGTTTTTCGGAAGTTCGTCACGGTAGACCTAATAGGACGCGGCTTCTAAGACGAACGAAAATTCGTCACAAATTCGTCACGGAAAACCTTCTTTAATGTATTTCGCGTTTACCGTGACGAAGGGATGCGCCGATTTCTAGTAGTGTTAAATTTCCTTAGCATATTTAAATTTTGATATATGTACCACGTATATATACCTCAAAATTTAGATTAACTTCTGAAATCCTAATGACAACAGAGTTTAAAAATGTGCATATATTTGGTTGATAACGCAAAGGTTTTCTCTACCTATGCCCTGGCAATGTGCTCTACGCCTATAGATAAAACAATAAGTCCATAGTCCTTGTGCATGTCTAAATCCCAATTATATTCAACAAACAAACATAAAAGTTTTTCTAAAATAAAACACCGGGTAGACCCTCACGTTTCTAGTATTGCACTATTGCCTCATCCACACTCCCACAACTAGCAAGTAACTTTGCTAGTCCCCCAAACTTCGACTCCATGAGCAACACTGAGCCATTACCAAACACGAGATTTTATAACCCTTAACCCCCCCCCCCCCCCCCCCCCCCCAAAAAAAAAAAATATAACTCTAGGCCTACACTTGTCTTAGTAACTAATAGCATAGTCAGTTAAGTTGTGCATCGGTTCTCGACATCACAACTATACAAATTATATTGTAATATTGTTCTTTATACAAACAAATCAGCCTCGAAAGTCATGAAACATATGTTATCAGCTATCATCATTGATTTAGGGACACAACCAGAATCTGTTCCACGTTAATCCACAATTATGAAGATATGAAGAGCCACTTGATGTATCCCAATTTCTTCACTTCAGCAACATTACACATAGCATATTTCTCCAATTCATTTATCATGACACATCAGAAAATCTTGTGGACACCTTTCCATGCAGCCAGCATCATCTTCTTTACTAACATAATTATTTTTTAGCATGTTGATGATAGTTATGAGTCGTATAGTGTGGCCATAAAATATATCACATGTAAATTATATATCCTTGTGGGAAGGTTTGCTTCTCGGGTTACGCCTCATGAAGTTTCATAGCCAGTTATTTCCTCAAATCGGTTATCCTATATAGAGCTTCATTACGTGTAACCGGGTATGGTAATGAAAGCGTGTTTACAGAATATGCAATGTAACATTGAGGAGTAAGCCTAGATTAAAGTCCATGTAGCTGACCAAGGCGGAAAGGTGACAATATTTAGTTATACACAACATGCATAGCTATACAAGAAAAGGAATTTTAAATATTTAACTTTCAGAGAGATTAAAACAAAGGAGTCCAAGTTGTGGAAACTGTTGGCTAGGAGCCTAAACATGTCAAGGGTGAAGTAAAGCATCTCATTGTGCATGTCCTTACTCTTCTTTGAAGGATCAATGCCAGGTCCCGCTCTGTTGATGTGATTGTTCTTGAACTGGACTATTCCCTCGTTACGGCATGACAATAAGCACTTATTAATGAAATTAAACTGGTCTTATTAAATTGCGTCCAAGCCACTATCCTAACTTTTTTGTTCCATAAGAATTGTTTATTTAGCTTATGATAATGGCAAGATGTTACTGGTAGCCATGCTAGATAATGCGCGGAGGGTCTCAAGTTTGTAGTTACGATTAGTGTCTCAGGTTCTTAATTTTACAACACAAAGAATTATAAAATAATTATAAGTATAGAATGCGATGAGAATACTTTATATAATACCTTGCTTATTTTTGATGTGCCGTAGGCACTCGGCTGTTGTCGGTGTTTTACCGGCAAGCCTACTTAGGGACACCCTAAGGTAATAGACATGTGGTCAGGGTGTCGCCGAGATCAGGAACTCGATGGTGCAAGGAACATAAGGGTTTAGACAGGTTCGGGCCGCAATATGCGTAATACCCTACATCCTGTATGGTTTGTATTGCCTTGAAGGTTATGAGATATTTGGAGGGGGTCCCTGCCCGCCCTTATATACTCCGGGAGGGGCAGGGTTACATGGAAATCCTAGTCTGGTACGAGCTTAGGAGTCCTAACCGAGTACTTTCGGGTAATTTTCTTCTGTACTGACTAGTTGTACTTGTTTACGAGTACTTTACAGTATGGATAAGGTATGAGACATGCCCCACCCGTACTCTAGAATGTTCTATGCCACGCGTGTAGTCCCGTTGCCCCGGGTCTGACAAGCCCCTGAGCTCTACATAGCCGAGTACTGCTGGCTTCGAGTATCTCTGGAAGCCATCCTTCGGTTTCTGCTGAAACTCCATCTTGAAGATGTCTTTCAAGTACTTTCCTTGGCTGCTCGAGGCTGTGAGGTGCTCTAGCCCCGAGTACTTTCAAGTCTTTTCTTTCTATGGGGTGCGATGCAAATCGCACTCCATATGGAGTAGCCCCCGAGCCTTAGGTTGAATAGAAGAAACAGGCTGAGGGTCCCACTAATCTTGAATCTTCTTTCTTTTAAATACTTTTGAAAAATAAGCCATTGATAACACGTGTCCCGCAGCCCTCGAGCCTTGAATCCAAATCCCAAGGTTTGGGAAAAAGGATCCAAAAGAACGTGGCATACTGAACAGTGTTCTGTGTAAAATGTGTGTATAAATCGTGTGATCTGCCTTGATGGTTTACCCTGGAAATCAATTGGTTCAAAATTCAAAAAACCCTTTTTTTGGAATAAGGTCCCTGAAAAATAGTTAATCAAATAAACTCCCCAAAACTTCTTCCCAAATAACCACTCAAAACAAATCACGCCCTTTTTTAGGGAAATAACTCTTCAGCTTCCAAACAGTAGATCTGGGCCTACCTGCTGGTTATTTAATCGCACGGTGACTCTAGGGTTTTTACCTTTTCGGTCTCTGCCTTAGCCATTTTGCTTTCTCAGCCTCCTGCGTTGCCAGTTGCTTTTGATCTAGGGTTTGAGAGCCCCACTCAACGCATCCTCCATCATCAGCCAAACTAGTCGAGGAATCCACCCTCGCCATTAGTGAGTGCTTGCACCCTTCTCTTGAAGCCCCCGAGCATATGCGAGTGAAGCGGCTCGTGACATACAAAATGGGCAACAAGAAACAAGCGACCAAGGGGAATAAGGAGGAGTCGACCACTGGTGATTGGGAGAGAAGTAAATGCACCCGTGCTGACCTTCTTAACTTGGTTGCTCAAGGTCTTCTTCAGGGGGAGGAGATGGTTCAATGGAAACCCTCCTTCCGCCAACCTTATCCTCAGGAGGATGTAGATCAAATCGTCATTTTTGAACATTTTGTCGAGAGGGGATTGGCCCTTCCCGCTTCTGATTTCTTCCGCGGCCTTCTTTACCATTGGGGTATTCAGATCCATCATCTGAACCCTAATTCCATTGTCCACCTCTCCATCTTTGTTCATTTTTGCGAAGCTTTTCTTGGCATCGAGCCACATTTCGATCTTTTTCGTTACTTCTTTCATCTGCGCCAACAACCGTCTGAGGAGAGGCAATACCTTATTGGTGGAGTCGGGATCCAGTTTAAGCAGGGGAAGGGGAAAGAGTACATCCAGTACACACTTCCCACAAACCACTCGGGCTGGAGGTCCTTGTGGTTCTACATCAGAAACCATAAGCCCGCACTGCTAGAGAGAACTTCAGGGAAGGCAGTGTGGAGGTCGGAATGGAACGAGAAGTTGAATGAGAATCAAATGACACAAGTCCGTGATCTGCTCGGCCTAATTGCTGCACATAAGGAAACATGCATGACTAGTGCATCTATCCTGGCATCCATGTATAAACGGCGCATCATGCCACTGCAGAAGAGGTGTCGCTTTGGATTCGAGTACTTAGGAAGTAATGATCCATCCCGTCTTTCCGCAGAAATTCTTCCACCACAAACGGCCATTGACTGTGTTCGTCGAGTACTTCTCGATGTGAACACTGTTCCTTATGTGCCAAGGCTCTTCAGCGCGGGGAATCCACTGGAGCCGGTATGAGTATTATCCTTTGTCGAGTACTTAAAGTACTTGTAGATGCAATTTATCACTGGTTGCTAACTTGTTTTTGTTGCTGTGCAGGGGCACACTGATTTGTACCGATGTCCTGCTCCAGATCCTGAGGTGCCTCGGCCGGAGCATCTCAAGCCACGTGCGTTCGAGAGGCCCAAGATCAGTAGCCTAAATCGTGACCCTTTAATTGATGAAGAAATGACAGATTTTGATGACAGTCTTCCTCTGGCAGTTTTCCTGAAGAAATCTAGTAAGGAGTCGACCAGCGGTACCATGGAGGTTCCAAGCCATCCAACCAAGCCGCAGGGAACCGTGAGAAAGCGCAAGCTCTCCCTAACCGGCCTGTTAGATGACAACTCGAGGTAAACACGACCTTCAAGTACTTTTCTTGTTGATTCTGAAGTTCTTTTCTGAATTATTCTTGTTATGTTCTCAGTCCTCCGGCCTCTCCCCTATCCACGCGTTCTAAGGATGGGGGAAAGACGGGCTCTGCCAGGGATGATGCCGCACCAGTAGTCAACATCCAGCCTGGTGCGGCGGACCGTTCCGCTGTTGATGTTGTGCCAAACCCGAGCAACCCCATCCCAGTGAGCGCCTCGGAGGCTCAAGCGAAGGAGCCTGCTTGCAGCTCAAGGAAGTTGAGTACTTGAGGGCCCAGGCTTATTCAACTAAAGAAGGTGGTGACCAAGAAGTCTTCCGAGTAAGTGTCGAGTACTTGAACTTGTACCCTTTGTGAATCTTTTTGTCCAATGTTTGGTAGTTAACATAGTCGTTTGCTACCCAGACCTTCCTCTGCTCTGGGCTTGGACGAGCCTAGCGATGCCCCAGCGACCCAAGCCCCCGAGCTTGAAAAAGGCTCGGATGTTGCAGCATTGCAGACGGATGCTCCTCCTCCTCCTCCATCCACCAGTGAGAAAGAAACCATGCCGGAGCAAATTGAACCGGAACGAATGGAGCTTGAGACTCCTGCACCTGAACTACTCGAGGGTGAGCCCATCGTGCCTCCTCCACCTCCCAGCACCAATCTGCCCAAAGCAATACTAGTGAATGCGGGTGAAGTGGCAGGCGAGGCATCCAAGGAGTCAGGCGCGGAAGATATGGGTACCGCGGGTACTTCGGGTCCTGGCACCAGCACTGCCGAGGCCGCGGGCGCAGCAGGCCCTGGCGCTGGGGATGCCGCAGCCGCGGGTACATCGAAACCCAGCGCAGATGCAGCAGAGGAGGATCTATTGGTGACGCCATATGGCTGGCAACACACCATCGCGACGGATCTTATTGATAATCCGTATTTGACCAGGGAGAAGAGGAAACATCTCCAAGATGTCTTCAAGGACTTATACGAGTTCACCACTGTAAGTATTCATCTTCCTCGAGTAGTTTGCTGAATCGTCTATTTTGGTATAATCTTTGCTAAGTGCTGAATTTTAACCTTGCAGAATCTGATGGACCGATCCCAGGAGAAATCCGAAAAACTCAAGTTTATTGAGGACGACCATCGCAAATGGCATGAGAAAGATAAGCGCATTGATGAAGAAATCCGGAAAAGGATTGATCCGCGCAACGAGCTCGAGCAATTGAAGAAAGAACGTACTCGAGAGAATTGGCTCCTCAAGAACGACATCCAGAATATTAAGAAAGAGAAAACCGAGCTGATAGAGAAGAACAAGGAGATTGCCAAGGCCCATAGAGGTAATTTGTCACCTTGTATTTGTTGTCTTTACTCTTGGTTGTTCGAGTAGTTTCTGAAACTCCCGAATACTTCCTCTTGTCTTTTGCACGCAGAACTCAAATCTACTTTGCAAAAGAAAGAGAATATGATTATTGATTTGAATAACCATGTTACCGTGGCGCAGATGACGTCGAGCACCTTGAGAAGATCCTCCAGGATACGGATGTCCAGTTCCGCGACGCCATGCAGCAAATCAAGACTATGCTTGTGGAGAAGGATCTCATCCAAAAAGAACTCGAAGAATTCAAAGCCGCTGCATAGGCTGTCGTGGCGATGGTGGAGTTTCCAACTGAAGGTGATGCTGGCGAGTAGACTTTACTGGAGGAGCTTCGCGCAACTCCCTAGAAGGTCGCCAGCTACATCTCGGAGGCCACCAGGACATATATCGCTCAAGCACTCGCACTGGTGAAATCCTTCTGGCCTAAGGCGCAGCTCGAATCACTCGGCGATGGCATGGCGGCCGTCTGCTCTATTGAGCAATTCACAAAATATCGTGAAGAAGTCGAGCCTATTGCTGATAAGATAGCGGAGAGCCTGGAGCAAGAGGGTTAGGTGCAACAAAAACAATGTGTCATGAAAAACACTTATGCTATCTGTGATTATATGTCTAAATTTGCCTGTTGATCTTTCTTCAGCATGTATCTTTATGTGATGTTTGCTGGTATGATCGTAGGACTTAAAGTAGTTGGAGACGTTTGCGTTAATCTATTCGAAGAGCATCGGCTTGGATGTAGTCAATAACTCGACGTTCCATAAAAGTTCTCGTAGAGGAAAAGGACTTAGCCTGGATTTACCCGACCAAACAGTACGCTAGGCTGGCCTTTGTGGCTTAAAAGCCTAAACGGTTCAACGTCCTGCGTGTAGCAGGGAATAACTTGACCGTGTAATGGGCTTGGTAACCCCTTCGTATGATGCCTTAACGCTCTCTATCGAGTAGTCATAGCAGTGGCCGGAATTATAGGAGTACAAGAAGTACTCGAGTGCTTTGCCTCATGGGCTGTACTGGACGCAAGTACTCGTGGCGGAGCCCCCGAGTATAGGCGAGCTAAGTATAAGTACTCGTGGCGAAGCCCCCGAGTGTAAGTAGTCGAAAGAACGTATAGACTCGTGGCGGAGCCCCCGAGTTTAACGTAGGCGAAAAATGTAAGAACTCGTGGCAGAGCCCCCGAGTTAGGACATACATAAAGTAGTCGAATTACAGCGAAATCAACTCTTTATTTATAATAATGCTGACATGCAGCTGGCGAATTGTTTTTACAATTTCTACTAGGCGTAGAATTTCTGGAGATTCTCTATCTTCCAGGAGTTAGGAACTTTCTGGCCATCATGGTACTGCAGGCGATATGTCCCTAGTCTTGTAACTTCTGACACGATGAAGGGACCTTGCCACCGAGAATTAAGCTTGTGAAGCCCAGTTTCGTCCAGGATACGGCGAAGGACCAGATCACCGATGTTGAAAGACCGCTCCCGCACATTGCGATCATGATAGCGACGGATGCCCTGCAGATAGTGGGCTGACTGAACGAGAGCGCTGCATCTGGCTTCGTCGACTGAGTCCAGTTCCAGCTGCCTAGCTTCGTCCGCCACTCCTTCTTCGTACATCTCGACTCTGGGAGAGCACCACATGATGTCTGCTGGGAAAATAGCTTCTGACCCATAGACAAGAAAGAAGGGAGTATGTCATGTGGCTTTTGACGGTTGAGTTCGAAGCCCCAAGACGACATGAGGCAATTCATTAATCCACTTGCCACCCTTTTTGGTGTTCTCGTCATAGAGTCTCTTCTTTAGGCCATCTAGAATCAAGCCGTTTGCCCTCTCGACTTGTCCGTTGGCCCTTGGGTGTGCCACTGACACATACTTCACTTTTATTGCATTATTATCACAGAATTCCCAAAACTGATTTGCAGTGAAATTTGAGCCCAGATCTGTGATGATGGTGTTGGGATAGCCAAAGCGGTACATGATATCTGAGATGAAGTTGACCGCCCTGTCTGGAGTGAGCTTGGTAATCGGCTTGTACTTGATCCACTTGGTAAACTTGTAGATAACCACTAATACATGAGTAAAGCTTCTTGGAGCTGTGGTCAAAGGTCCAATTATGTCGAGGCTCCAGCAGGCGAAGGGCCAGAAGGGCGGTATGGTGATGAGGTTGTGCACCAGGACATGAGACTGTTTGCCGAAAAACTGGCACTTCTGACATTTGCGTACGAGATCTTCGGCATCAGAAACTGCTGTTGGCCACCAAACACCTGCCCTGTAAGCTTTGCCGACTAGTGTCTTGGACGCTGCGTGATTGCCACAGGTCCCTTCATGTATTTCGAGTAGAATATTGTGGCCACAAGCACTCGGGACGCACTTCAAAAGTACTCCAGAGCTTTCTCCATGCTTGTAGAGTAAATCACCCACTATCACAAGGCCTTTACCGCGCCTCATGATGCGTATTGCTTCTGCGCTCTTCTTTGTTACCCCAGGAGGTAGTTTCTTTTCCTTTATGAAGTTAATATAAGTGCCCCCGCCAATTGACCTCCATCACCATGACCTCCTGACTGGAATCCAAGGATCTCGAGCCGATGGTTACCTGTGGCGTGGTCTTGATCGACGGTTCCTTGAGTTCTTGGACAAAGACTCCTGCTGGGACTTGGGCCCGAGTAGATCCAAGCTTGGAGAGTACATCTGCTCCAACGTTGTTGTCCTGAACGATGTGGTGAATCTCCAGGCCGGCAAATTTGTTCTCCAGCTTGCGCACTTCCATGATGTATGCGTCCATCTCCTCCTTTGTGCAGTCCCACTCTTTGTTGACTTGCTGTACGACGAGCAGAGAGTCACCATACACGAGTAGTTTTTTGATGCCCAGGGAAACTGCTAGGCGGAGCCCATGTAGTAGCGCTTCGTACTCGACATCATTATTGGACACCTTCCAAAGGATTTGTAAGACATACTTGAGTTGTTCGCCCTTTGGAGTTATGAAAAGTACTCCTGCCCCGCTGCCCTCGAGCTTGAGTGATCCGTCGAAGTACATCATCCAATGCTCTGGGCGGCTGGCTGGGGTTGGTACTTGATTTTCCCGCCACTCAGTCTTGAAATTAACCAGTGCTTGGGATTTGATGGCTGTCCTTGGCTTGAAGTTAATAGAGAGAGTCCCCAGTTCTACTGCCCACTTGGATATACGACCAGTGGCATCCCGGTTGTGGAGTATATCCGCCAACGGGAAGTCAGTAACAACTGAGATCTTGTACTCGTCAAAGTAGTAGCGAAGCTTTCTGGATGTAATTAGTATCGCGTAGAGCAGTTTTTGAATTGAAGGATAGCGGACCTTCGACTCAGAGAGTACTTCATTGATGAAATAAACTGGCCTCTACACACCAAATGCATGGCCCTCCTCGTTGCGCTCCACCACGATTGCTGTGCTGATCACATGAGTAGTTGCTGCAATGTACATCAGCAAGTTCTCGCCTGGACGTGGTGCCGTGAGTATGGGGGGTGACTCCAGATGTTGCTTGAGGTCCTGCAGTGCCTGCTCAGCTTCCTCCGTCCAGTGAAACTTGTCCTTTTGCTTCAAGAGCTTGAAGAAGGGAAGGCCCCGTTCTCCAAGTCGTGAGATGAATCTGTTGAGCGCCGCCAATGACCCTGTTAGCTTCTGGACATCCTTGATTGTTGCCGGAGCCTTCATATTGGTGATGGCGGTGATCTTCTCTGGGTTAGCTTCAATCCCCCTGTGACTGATGATGAACCCGAGTAGTCTCCCTGACGGTACGCCGAAGACGCACTTAGTCGGGTTGAGATTCAATTGGAACTTCCGGAGGCTGTTGAATGTTTCCTCTAGGTCTGAAATGAGGTCCTCGGGAATTCTGGTCTTTAACGACCACGTCATCCACATAGGCTTCTACATTGCGGTGCAGCTGGTCTGCAAAACACATTTGAATTGCCCGCTGGTACATAGCCCCGGCGTTCTTCAGCCCAAAGGACATGGTTTTATAGGCATAAGTCCCAAAGGGCGTGATGAAGGTGGTCTTGATTTGGTCTTCTTCCTTGAGGGCAATCTGGTGGTAGCCCGAGTAGCAATCAATGAAGCATAGGAGCACACAGCCGGCAGTGGAGTCGATTACTTGATCAATGCGTGGTAGCCCAAAGTGATCCTTCGGGCAGTGCTTGTTGAGATCGGTATAATCAACACACATTCTCCATTCATTATTATTCTTCTTTTTTACAAGAACTGGGTTGGCAACCCACTCTGGGTGGTACACCTCTTTGATGAAACCAGCCGCGAGTAGTTTGGCCAACTCCTTTTTGATTGCTTCCCTCTTATCTTGAGCGAATCTACGGAGACCCTGCCTCTTAGGTGTAGCATCAGGATCTACTTCAAACTATGCTCGATCAGTTCCTTGGGCACCCCTGGCATATCCATTGGTTTCCACGCGAATATGTCTCAGTTGGCCCTAAGGAAACTGATGAGCGCGCTTTCCTATTTGGAATCGAGCTATGACCCAATCAGGGCTGTCTTGGATGGGTCTCCCTCCTGCAGCTGGATGGTCTTCAGAGCGAGTTTTCCAGTGGGTTGCAGGTTGGTCTTGTTCACCTTATTTGTGGGGATTTCCAGCCCTGTCTCGGATAGTTGTTGTGCGACCGCGAGTACTTCTCCTGAAGTATCTGGTACACGCGTGGTCGATGCGTACTCGATGGCCTTCTGATCACAGTTGTAAGACTTCTCCAGGTCGCCGTGGAAGGTGAGGAACCCACCCTTTCCTGGCATCTTAAGGAATAAGCAGACGTAGTGTGGCACGGCCATGAACTTGGCCATTGCAGATCATCCCAGAATGGCGTGATACAAACTCTCGAAGTCAGACACTTCGACCTTGATGTACTCGGTATGGTAGTTTTCCCGCGGGCCAAAGGTGACGGGGAGCACTACCGTGCCAAGGGGTGTAGCAGCGTTCCCAGGTACGATGCCATAGAAGGGAACTTTGTTGGGGGTGAGGCGTTCGATGAAGGTCACCCCCATTCTCCTCAGAGTACTCACGAAGATGAGGTTGAGGCCACTGCCCTCATCGATGAGTACTTTGGTGAGTTTGACGTCCGCGATGACTGGATTTAGGACGAGCGGGAGTTTACCCGACTATGAAAAACTAGTCCACTGATCGGCCCTGGAGAACGAGATGGGGACCTCCGACCACCGGAGGGGTTGTGGTACCCCGGGTTCAACGGACATGATCTCGTGGCGATGAAGCTTCTGAGTCCTTTTGGAGGCAAATCCTGATTCCCTGCCAAAGATGACATTGACGATCTTGGACACGTCCGGGAAGTCAGCGGTGTCTGTCTTGTTCTCCGGGTCTTCGTCATCCTTGTCCTTCTTCTTCTTCTTGTCGCCCTTCTTCAAGGGCGGAGCGTTGAGGGACTTCCGGAGCTGGTAGCACTCGAAAGCAGCGTGCTTCGAGTGTGGGTGCCATGGGCATTGCTTCTGCATGAGCTTGTCAAATTCCTCTTGCAGGTTGGATGCCTTCTTGCCTCGCGGGGCGCGATTGATAGCCGCGACAAGATCGTCTAGCTTGCGCTTTTGGGAGGATCCTGAGTAGTCCCGCTGACTTCTGTCGTTGCGGTTGTCGTTGTTTCGCTTGTTGCTGTAGTCGTTGATGCGCTTCGAGAACTGATCGCGCTCCTGCTCCTCTTGGTCCGCCCAAGTTTACATCATGTCGCGGAGGGTGGCAACATTCTTGGAGCGATTGCGGCCGAAGTCGCGGAACAGAGCCTGATCGGTGAGCGATGGCGATCGTAGCTCAGGTGTTGAAGAAGCGGCGGGTGTACGAGCGCAAGAGCTCGTTCCTCTCTTGCTTGCACTGGGACAGGTCGTGTCGAGTACCTGCCCTTGCAATCGCTCCTTGGAAGTTGTCGATGAAGACGTTCCACAGTTGCTCCCAGGAGTCGATGGAGTTCTGTGTGAGGCTCTCTAGCCATGTTAGTGGGGCGGTCTCCAGAGCCATCGGGAAGTAGACGGCCTTGGTGGTATTGGTGCCGCCTGCAACTTCAATGGCTATTGAGTAGCATCAGACCCACTGTTGAGGAGATTGCTTACCATCGTACTTGGTGATGCCGACTTGTTTGAATCCCTCCGGGTACTTGTAGTTGTCGATCAGGAGGAAAATGCGGGGAAACGATCATTGCCATCCCGTGCGGTGTTTCCCTTAGCTCCAGCGCGTTCCCTTCTCCGGTTCTCAATGACGGAGTGGGCGTTGGCAGCTTTTCAAGCTTCGAGTAGTGGTAGTTGTGAACGGAGCCTTCTGGATGCGGTGCCTGGCTTGCTGGGCGGCTTCCTTGAGGAGCCGCGGGGCGGCTTCCTTGCAAGCCAGCTCTGTGGCTTCCATGTTGGTTGTTGGAGGGAGTGACCTATCGCCTGGGATGACCCCCTGGTGTTCTGCCGACCTAGCTTTCGCCTTCTCCCTCGCGTTTTCCGCACGAGACTGAGAGCAGCGGGTTCTGCTGGTTGATCTGGAGTAATGCCCGCTGGGCCATGCGAACGACGGTCTGGACTTGCAAGTCAGGGTTGCCAGCTAGCACTGCGGTTTTACCAGCAATGTTAGCGGCAGGGGTGTTGAAACCCGCGTCTTGTGTTGCCGCGAACTCTGCATCGAGGTCGCGTTGGATGCCTAGGCGGCGTTCATTGGCATCCCTTCTACGCTTGGCACGCTTCATGTTGCATAGCCTGCGAACCTTACGAGCCTCAGAGGTCTCGTTGGCAGCATCTGCAGTGTTTTCGTCGTCGAAGATCTGCTCAGGCCTCTTATTGCGGTTCCTGTCGCTGTACTCGTCGGACTCCGCCATGTAGATGTGGCGGTGTGTGGATGGGTTGTCGGAGCTGTAGTCAACGAGTACACTTCCGCTGGGGATGGACTCGAGTGGTCTACCCTCTTGAAAAGGCAGAGAATCGAGGTGGACGACTAGTCTTGCGTCGTCTCCGAGTAGTTCAAAGGGTTTCAGGCCCTTCCAGTACACGAAGCGACCCTGGCCACCCAATTAGGGTTCGGCCTTGGGATCAAAGTCCGTGTCGTAGTCGTCGAAGATAGGGGCCTCCCGGCATGCGGTGGCGGCCTTCTCTTCGAGCCCGAGTAGTTCCTCCAAATCCTCCTCGAATGCGTAGCGGAATTCGACTTTACGGCCTCCTGATAAACGGTGGCCATGTTGTGCAGACCGAACAGGAATCGGTCATGCCTTTCCTCAGATCAAATCGAGTCCAATTCAAGGAGTCTTGATGCAGCACGAGTCGGAGTTGCGTCGAAAATGGACAGCTTCTCGATCTCCCTAACGAGGTCAGGGAGCAGCGTCTCGTCGAGATTGTCGACGAACTTGTCGAGATCGCTGCTTGGAGTTGCTACAGATGCCTCCGGCTTGTTGTCGACAAGATGCCGACGAAAGTTGCCTGCGCCATTAGAGACGCAGACTCAAGAGCTGAAGACGAAGGTTGTGCCCACAGGGGGCACGACGCTGGTGAAGCTGAAAGTTGCCATCGAATTTGCTGGTGGATCTTTGATGAACATCCCTACCTGGCGCGCCAGCTATCGGTATTTTACTGGCAAGCCTACCTAGGGACACCCTAAGGTAGTAGACTTGTGGTCAGGGTGTCGCCGAGATCAGGAACTCGATGGTGTAAGGAACACAAGAGTTTAGACAGGTTCGGGTCGTAGTATGCGTAATACCCTATGTCCTGTATGGTTTGTATTGCCTTGAAGGTTATGAGATATTTGGAGAGGATCTCTGCCCGCCCTTATATACTCTGGCGGGGGTAGGGTTACATGGAAATCCTAGTCTGGTACGAACTTAGGAGTCCTAACCGAGTTCTTACGTGTAGTTTCCTTCTGTACCGACTAGTTGTACTTGCTTACGAGTACTTTACAGTATGGATAAGGTATGGGACATGCCCCTCCCCTTACTCTAGAATGTTCTATGCCACGCGTGCAGTCCCGTTACCCCGGGTCTGACAGATGCAAACTTTCTTATTACTTTCTAGAGTACAACTCATAATTTACTCATTTAGAAAAAATCCACCACCAATGAAGGGTTGTTGCCGGAAACCAGCTGGGTTCCCTAGAGCCAGTTGGCTAAAAACGTCTGGAACCACTTGTTGTAGTTGCAAGTAGGCAGCAGGGTGCACCGTGGCAAACTGGTTGAACACATTTGGTAGCAGCTATTGTGTCTGCACTTAGGCTGCACCAGGATTTGCCACGGCCAATTGGTTGAATACATTTCGCAGCACCGGCTCCTGTTGCCAGTACGTGGTTGGGTTGGTCACAGCCAGCTGGTTCAATACATATGGAAGAAATTGTTGTTGCAAGTAGGTGGCAGTGTCCGCCACATAATGTAGTAGTTGTTGGTGTTGCTTCTGCTAAAGTGCTATGATGCTCTGTACCGCCTGATGTGCCTGGTATTGCTGATGAGCAATGGCCCAAGGTTGTTGCACGATCCCAGCCGATGAGGCTGCGATACTTGCAGTGTGTGCTTGTTGCTGTGTGTAGTAGCGTGTCCATGGGTTTGCCGATCCCATTGCGAATGGGTGTGGGACGTAGAACGGAATATTGGTTGCCGCAATTGCACTCAGTGGTGAAAAGTATGGTGGAAAAACAACTGCGGTAGTGGTTCTCACTAAGAGAGCAAGGAGAGCAAAGAGGACAATTGTTTTGGCTGCCACTGTTGCTAATGTGATTTCACAGTCTAAGATGCTGATTGGTCTCCGCTAAATGAGTGATGGACTAACATTTCATTTGGGGCCTATTTATACACATAGGAGATCATGTAGCACAACCAATGTTTTGGAATTTGGTAAACATATTCTAATTCGGATAAGCGTAGATGATATGACATCAATCCAATTACAGCCTCTGCTGATTCATTTTATTTGGAACTATGTACCATGTATGTGTGTTGGCATGATAAAGCTAGCTACTCCCTCCATCCCCTAATATATGTCGTTTTGACTTTCCTAGGTTCATGGATTCTGCTATGCACCTAGACATACATTATAACTAGGTACATAGCAAATACAATGAATCTAAAAATGCCAAAACGACATGCATTTTTTAATGGAGGGGGTACATGGCATAAGTGCTTTTTGTTGGAACTTTCTTAATACATGAGCAAGTGAGGTAGGGTGTGTTTATCTTTACACATGCGACGGCAAATGGGTTTGTACTTTGTGGAAATGAGTTTTTAATGTGGTATACTGACGTGGACCTCTAGTCCTTTTAAACTGAATTTGTCCAAACCTTATAATGTACTCCACCACAAGTCATGACATCACGTATGATTAGTGGAGCATGGAGATAATTGCACTGCTAGTCCACTATGGCATCAAACTATTGCCTCATCCACACTCACACAACTTGCAAGTAACGTTGTTAGTCCCCCAAACTTCGACTCCATGAGCAACACTGAGTCATTACCAAACACGAGATTTTACTCCCCTCGCCCCCCTCCCCCCCCCCCCCCCCCCCCAAAAAAAAAAAAATTCTAGGCCTACGCTTGTCTTAGTAACTGATAGCATAGCCAGTTAAGTTGTGCATCAGTTCTCAACATCACAACTATCCAAATTGTGTTGTAATATTGTTCTTTCTACAACAAATCAGCCATGAAAGTCATGAAACATATGTTATCAGCTATCATCAAGGATTTAGGGACACAATCAGAATCTGTTCCACGTTAATCCACAATTATGAAGATATGAAGAGCCACTTGATGTATCCCAATTTTTTCACTTCAGTGTCATTACAGATAGCATATTTCTCCAATTTGATTTATCATGACACATCAGAAAATTTTGTGCACACCTTTTTAGGCAACTAATATCATCTTCTTTACTAACATAATTACTTTTTAGCATGATGATGATAGTTATGAGTCGTATAGTGTGGCCATAAAATATATCACATATGTAAATTATTTTTATATCCTTGTGGAAAGGTTTGCTTCTCTGGTTACGCCTCATGAAGTTTCATAGCAAGTTATTTCCTCAAATCGGTTATCCTATATAGAGCTTTATTACGTGTAACCGAGTATGGTAATGAAAGTGTGTTTACAGAATATGCGGAGTGAGGAATAAGCCTAGATTAAAGTCCATGTAGCTGACCAAGGCGGAAAGGTGACAATATTTAGTTATACACAACATGCGTAGCTATAGAATAAAAGGAATTTTAAATATTTAACTTTTAGAGAGATTGAAATAGAGGAGTCCATGTTGTGGAAACTGTTGGCTAGGAGCCTAAACATGTCAAGGGTGAAGTAAAGCATCTCATTGTGCATGTCCATACTCTTCCTTGAAGGATCAACGCTAGGTCCCACTCTGTTGATGTGATTGTTCTTGAACTGGACTATTCGCTCGTTACGGCATGACAATAAGAACTTGTTAATGAAATTGAACTGGTCTTATTAAATTGCGTCCAAGCCACTATCCTAACTTTTTTGTTCGATAAGAATTGTTTACTTAGCTTATGAAAATGGCAAGATGTTACTCGTAGCCATGCTGGATAACGCGTGGAGGGTCTCAAGTTTGTAGTTACGATTAGTGTCTCCGGTTCTTAATTTTACAACACAAAGAATTATAAAATAATTATGAATATAGAATGCAATGAGAATACTTTATATAATACCTTGCTTAGTTCGTATGTGACGCAGGAACTCGGCTGTAAACTTTATTGTTACTTTCTAGATTACAACTCATAATTTACTCATTTAGAAAATTCCACCACCAATGAAGGGTTGTTGCCGGTATGCAGCTGGGTTCGCTAGAGCAGCTTGGCTAAACACGTCTGGCACCACTTGCTGTAGTTGCAAGTAGGCTGCAGGGTTGACCGTGGCAAACTGGTTGAACACATTTGGTAGCAGCTGTTGTGTCTGCACGTAGGCTGCACCAGGAATTGCCACGGCCAATTGGTTGAATATGTTTCGCAGCACCTGCTCCCGTTGCCAATATGTGGCTGGGTTGGCCACAGCTAGTTGGTTCAATCCATATGGAAGAAATTGTTGGTGCAAGTAGGTGGCAGGGTTCGCCACATAATGCAGTAGTTGTTGCTGCTGCAGTGCTATGATGCTCTGTACCGCCTGATGTGACTGGTATTGCTGAAGAGCGATGGCCCGTGGTTGTTGCACGATCCCAGCCGATGAGGCTGCAATACTTGCAGTGAGTGCTTGTTGCTGTGTGTAGTACCGTGTCCATGGGTTTGCCGATGCCACTGCGAATGGGTGTGGGAAGTAGAACGGAGTATTGGTTGTGGCAATGGCACTCAATGGTGAGAAGTATGGTGGTAAAACAACTGCAGTAGTGGTGCTCAATAAGAGAGCAAGGAGAGCAAAGAGGAAATTTGTTTTGGATGCCATTGTTGCTAATGTGATTTCACTGTCTAAGATGTTGATTGGTCTCTGCTATACGAGTGATGGACTAACATTTCTTTTGGGGCCTATTTATACACATAGGATATCATGTAGCACAACCAATGTTTTGGAATTGGTAAATGTATTCTAATCTGGATAGGCATAGATGATATGACATCAATCCAGTTACAGCCTCTGCTGATTCATTTTATTTGGAACTATGTACCATGTATGTGTGTTGGCGTGATAAAGCTAGCTACTCCCTCTGTCCCCTAATATATGTCGTTTTAACTTTTCTAGGTTCATGGATTCTGCTATGCACCTAGACATACATTATATCTAGGTACATAGCAAACACTATGAATCTAAAAATGCCAAAACGACCTACATTTTTAATGGAGGGGGTACTTGGCATAAGTGCTTTTTGTTGGAACTTTCTTAATACATGAGCAAGTGAGGTAGGGTGTGTTTATCTTTACACATGCCACAGAAAATGGATTTGTGCTTTGTGGAAATGAGTTTGTAATGTTATGCTATATTGATGTGGACCTCTAGTCCTTTTAAACTGAATTTGTCCACAACTTAAAATGTACTCCACCTCGAGTCATAACAACATGTAAGCATGGAGATAATTGCACTGCTAGTCCACTGTGGCATCGTATATTGCGCTATTGCCTCGTCCAAACTCGCACAACTAGCAAGTAACTTTGCTAGTCCCCCAAAGTTCGACTCCATGAGCAACACTGAGCCATTACCAAACACGAGATTTTACTCCCCCCCCCCCCCCCCCCCCAAAAAAAAAATATAACTCTAGACCTACACTTGTCTTAGTAACTGATAGCATAGTCAGTTAAGTTGTGCATCCGTTCTCAACATCAAAACTATACAAATTATGTTGTAATATTGTTCTTTCTACGAACAAATCAGCCTCGAAAGTCATGAAACATATGTTATCAGCTATCATCAAGGATTTAGGGACACAACCAGAATCTGTTCCACGTTAGTCCACAATTATGAAGATATGAAGAGCCACTTGATGTATCCCAATTTCTTCACTTCAGCAGCATTACACATAGCATATTTCTCCAATTCGATTTATCATGACACATCAGAAAATCTTGTGAACACCTTTCCAGGCAGCCAGCATCATCTTCTTTACTAACATAATTACCTTTTAGCATGATGATAATAGTTATGAGTCGTATAGTGTGGCTGCTGGTGGTCGATTTCGATAATTTTTACAACCAACGTTTCTCCGGTTTTCATGATTTATAAGTCAAATCTGAGTTAAGACTAACCACACTAACAAGTTCCACATGTTTTGTCACATATATCATTTTAGGAATTTAGTGTGCGAAAATGGACAGAACTGGGAGAAATCCCAGGTCGGCCGGCCTTGCTCCCTCTCTTCTGGCCATCTCATCGATCCAGGAACAAAGAAACACAACCAGGATGATCAAGGATCGTGCACTTGATGTCAGTTTGATCCGAGGACCCGAAAGGCTCCACACACGGATCGTAGGGCCCACCTGCATGTCCAAAATGATTGCTTAACTAAAATGCAACTGTCACCGACCTCAGGAGGCAACCAGGAGCGTCCACGAGAGAGGCGGTGCCAGATGGCACCAACCCCAGGCCGGCCGGCCCCACGTGGAGGCCCCTGGTGCCCAACTTCACGTGGAAGTTACGTTAACCGCCATAGTTGCGTGGTCTTGACGCCCTTTACCGGTTATCGACCTCTAGCTGCTATAAATAGAGCTCCACTACCCACTTGTAACACACACCATTCCTGAGAGAAGTGAGATTCTTAGTTACTCCAGTTCAGTTGTAGAATAGGGAGTGTGAGGTGAGAGCTTGAGCAAGAGCCAAGCTAGGAAAGGAGCCGGGTTTTCTCTTGGTCCTTCTCCACTTTTGTATCCACCTCAGGGGAATATTATCAAAGTAAGTTCCTCACTTATCTTTAGTATCTCACTAGTCATTCTCTTTACTTTCAGTACTTAGTTAGTTTACTTTCTTTGATCTGCATGATCCCTTGTCTACGTGGTTCAGCAAGCCTGGCCATTTGGGGTTTCTTCTTGCCTTAACGTGAGGTGGAAGTCAGTAATTTGATAGTTGAAGCGTGGTGGTTAGGCTTGATAGTTATCTTGGGTTGTGTTCCACCTCACGGAACTGATGTGGTAGGCGGTAGGTGGTGACAACCCTGTTCGTCCCTTGTAGTACACCACGTTCGGGTGTTTTCATAGCAGTAGATCGTTGGCCAAGTTAGACCCCTCATTTCTCCCTCATTCTAAGGTCCTTCCGCCTCAGCCGCCGAAGCAGATCAAGTTAGTGTAATAGCTAGTTATCTGGGTGATGAGTTGGCTAACTGAAGTTAAGCCATCTACCCTCTTTCCTCGTCTCTCTAGGTGGGTCCGGTTGAATAGTTCTAGGTCTGGTTGCGCTTGCCGTTCCTTGGATTCGATATCCCAGGTAAACTCCCTGGTGAAAGCTACATCGGTATCTGTGCGTTTGCGGATTAGTTCGTAAAGGCTAAGGAGTGCCAACAAGCTTTCTGGCGCCGTTGCTAGGGAACAGTAGCAATACTAGTTTTTAGAGCTTTTTCAGGCATACACCTTTCTGCCCATACCATCTACCCCATGGAGTTCGCTCCTAATTATCCGGCGATTCCATACTGCGAGTACTTGGAACTGCCACCATCCTACCACCCCATATTATCTGATGGCTACGAGATCCGTCCCAGTCTCGTAGCCATGGATGTCCTTTTCTGGTAGAAAGGACGAATGTCCTTACACTCACCTGTAGGATTTCAAGGAGTGTTCTCTCCTCATTATACCCGGTATGTCTCAACACACACTATGGTGGAAGCTATTTCCGTTCTCTCTGACGGGAGCAGCCAAGAGTTGGTACAACCAGAGAGTAGGGAGAGTTGGAGGAGATTGGATTGCATTGAAGGATGAGTTCTACTTGTTCTTCTATCCTGTCTCCAAAGTGGTGCCACATCACCTCCAACTTCTGTCATTCCGACAAGGCAATGAGTCACTCGGAACAGCCTGGGCAAGATTCCTGTAGATGGCTACCTCTGGTCCACCACACAATATTCCAGAGGAAATGCTCATGCAACACTTCATTGAAGGGTTAAATCCGGAGAGTGCACATTTCCTAAATGGCGCTTCCGAGGGATCGATCATGTACAAAACCGTATCTAAGGCAAAGGATATTCTGAAAAGAGTCCTCAACAGTACTCAATACACGGGAGTCTAGGACGATCTACCCGAACCAAGTGATCAGCCCAAAGAGAAGCAGCAGATACACCATATTTTAGTTGCATCCTATCCAGGGGCGGGCCCACATTGTATCAAGGGTATTCAACTGAATACCCATTATGTTTGGCAAATTTTTTTATATGTAGGTATTTCTCAAGTATATGGAGAAAAAAATAAAAAATGAAAAACCTAACAGGCTAAAAACACAAAGCAGCCCACGTTGCCCCCGGCCCACATGTGGCCTACCCCAACTCGGCGGCCCTGCTCTCACTGCCTCACCTCCCTCCACGACGCCTTCCCCCCGGCCCACCTCAGCTCCCTGCGTCTACCTAGCTACCTTCCCATCGGGAGCCTCCATCCAGCTGCAACCCTAGGGCTGCAGGCGGCAGCGGCGCGTGGCACGGGCGCACGGCGGCCGGCGGCGGGTTGCAGGCACAGGCGGCAGGCGGGTAGCAAGGGCGCAGGCGCGCGGCTGCGCAGAGGAGCTGCGGAGGGGCCGCAGCCGGCGGGGGCACGGGCACACGGCGGCCGGCGGCGAAGGCTGAGGGCGGCGGGCTGCAGGCGCAGGTGGCGGGCGGCGGCAGGCAGGGGCCGCGGCCGTCAGCAGGCGCAGGCAGCTGCAAGGGTTGAAGGATAACCGAGCCTGCCCTTAACACGGAGGTCGGTGTAAATTTTTCCATTTATTTCTGAAAAAGGTCATTGGAATTTATGGAATTAATGGATAATTCACAACAATGCTTGTAATCCGTAGGTTGAACCATGAAAAAGGAGGATGAGGTGGCAGTGCCACTACCTATTTGAGATCTTTTATGTGCTACTAATATGTACTTTGGGTTGCTAAATTTTTTTTGCACTACTTAAAATTTTGAATACCCATCTCTCAAATCCTGGGCCCGCGCCTGATCCTATCCACCTCCATTATATATAGAGGGAACCACCGAACCACCCAAGACCTCTGATTCGGAGCCACTCATTGAAGATATGCCTATGTTCGTCCCTGATCTCTTCATGGAAGAAGAGTATATGGAGTCTGACAATTCAACAAGATTACCCAAGGAACATAATGCTCGGGGTCTGAGGCGTTCATTCGGGAAGCCACTCCGCAGATTGACGGGACGACCCGAAAGTCGAGGTGAATGTCATATTCAAAGCCATGGCATGTCACATTGCACTAGAAGGACCCCTGTCTTTCTCGCGTAAGCACCCGAAGTGGATCAACGGCCAGATCATGGAAAGTATAGGTATCCAACGAGTTATTCCCGTTCGCATGGGAGTCAACAAAGTATACCTGGACTTCCATATCTTCGATATCCTGGAAGGTGAAGAGTTTGTCTTGATTGGACAGCCAATAGAGACACTTGTCAAGGTTAAGATTGGCAAAGATATCATCCCGATCAGCCTAGTGCGTTCGTGCAACATGTTGACGCTCGCTACAGACCAATTTCGAGCGTCAATTTGATCAGAAAATTGGGATGACTAGCATACTTAACTTGCATATTTATCTAGAATAATATTATTTCCACATTCCCCTTGGAGAATTGGTAATGTAGGGAAATTGAGCAGAATTCAAGTGTTAAACAAGCACCTCAATAAAGCAAGTGACGTCGACCATTTGGACTCCCATGGATTGAAGGGCCCACCAAAGCATGCAACTAACTTAGGACAGCGTCCACTCACGCACAGGAGTGACCAGGACCCACATGGCAGCCACCCAGAGCAAACTGGGCTCAATCTGGGCCAGGCCCAGGTCGGCCGACCCAGCCAGGAGGAAATGACTTACCTCCTTTGACGTGGCGCTTTCCCATTGGCTCGTAACGTCGGTTTGGCAAGGCTTCAGGCATTTGGGCGCCAAGGAGCTGCTGCACACCCCCCTCACTCACCTCTATAAATTTGAGCGCGCGGGGTGGGGGGGGGGGGGGGGGTTGCTACAATAGAGACACACCACAAGTTGAAGCCTCTCTCAAGTTTCTCTCTTGCTTAGTCTTTAGGATAGTGAAGTTTAGGTAAAGTAGCTCTTCTTCGGTTCCCGAGTCTTGCCTAGGAGTGTTCGGTATGGGTTTTACTCTTCCTCTCCTTTGTAATATTCAGAATTCTTTAATAGAGTTATCTTCTAGTTTAGTGTACTCGTATAGTATATGTTCTGTGTATTCAGATGTGTATGCTATGCTTAGTTTATATCTATGTCTTATATCTTGCATGATTAGACGTGGTAAGACATCTAGGCTACAACATTGATTCCAGTATTCGCATGTTTGCTCTAGTGTGATTTCTTTCCATCCGAAGGGTGGGGGCTCCGCGCGGGACATTAGAGTATCGCTTATTAGTGTAGACGTGGTGTCTGGGCTAATCAATGTTGCTGGATGTGGCTCTATACCATGGTTAGATGAGGTAGGCGGCAGGTGGTGACAGCCCTATCCATCCAGCGTAACCCTCCTCATTCGTGTAGTAGCTGTAGGAGGTGCATAAAATAGCCGTGAGGATATAGTGGCCACCTAGCCATATCCTGTGCGATCTCCTGGTGATGCCTGGGAGCCTGGAGCCCGTTCCTAATCATGTGTATGTGTATGAGTGCTTAGTATAGACTATATGCTTAGTTAGGAGTACATAAGTCCTTAGATTAGCTTTCTTCTTCCTTTCTCCCTTCTTGTAAGCTTTGGATAGAGATAGAACTTGAGTAACTTGTGTGTCACACTACCTCTTTACCATATATTATCTTACCCCTGTTTATTCAATAGAATTTCCAAGCTAGAACTAATCAACATACTAATCTATTCCAATAACCGCCGCCTTCCCTGCGGAAATATAAATACGACCCCGTACTCACGGTTAAAATGCTACAACGGTATTCCGTGCGCTTGCGGATCCTTCTGTAACGTAAGAAATACCCCATGGCATTTCTGGCGTTGTTGCTGGGAAAAACCTATCCTAGTGATGACGCTACGAAATGCCAACACAACACAATTGCCGAAGATAGGCCGGAGAAAGACCTAGTGGAAGAATCAGTGAATATCGTTCAAGAAGGGATCACTCAGCCCATTATTGAAGTAGATATCACACACTTCACCCAGGAAACAGAACCGGACGGCCAGAGTAAGCTAAATACAGTGGAGAAATTGCAACCTTCACTGCTGTTGGCGTTTCTTATGCCCAATAGAATAAATATTCCGCAAGCGCACAGAATACACCACTGTAGCACTTCACCTTGGAGTATTCCAGGGTATCGAATTTCCACGGGGAAGCGTTATGGTCTAAAGAGTATCAATTGAATGGATGGTAAACTTTACTGAGGATAAATCACCAGCTAGCTAGCAGGGGTAAGCTAGATAAATAGATAGGATAAATGGCTAAACAATGACCGAGTGACACACAGGAGACTCTACCTTAGGGTGGTAAGTAGCTGGGAGGACAACGAGTGAGAAAGACACTTAAAACACTTCTAAACTAACGAGCTAGCCTCTCTAACCTAAACCTGAACCAACCTAGCTGTCAGGAGAACAGAGCTTACTTCGGCGGCTGGGGCAGAAGGACCACAGACTGACGGAGAAATGGGGGGTCCAACTCGGCCAACGATCTACTGCTATGAAAACACCCGAACGTGGTGGACTACAAGGGACGGACATGGTTGTCACCACCTGCCGCCTACCACATCAGTTCCGTGGGGTGGAACACACTTTCTAGCTAACACTAAGCCAAACACCACGTTTGCACTCGGAATTAGGATTTCCCCTGTGGCCTACAAGAGAAACCCCCCTCAACCTAGGGAACTAACTTGAGCCCCCTAGTCCGGGTGAGAAAACCCGCAAGATAAGGTCCCGACAGACTAAAACTAGAACAAAGTCTAAGCTAAAGGATAGAGCTTCCGCACACAAGCAAGAGCTTGGAAATAAATAAATAAAAGCGGAAGGTAAAGCTGACTCGATAAGATAAAGAAGATAACTTATATTGATAATGTCAAAGGAAGGATAAAAGAGCTTATACCAGACTTCCGAGGACGACTCCAGAATCCCGAGACAAGCTCGACTCGACTCTAACTCCCAGACTACTAAACCTAACTCTAGAATTGAAGTGAAGAGAGAACTCCTTCTGAGTGTGTGTCTTACAAGTGAGGATGGGAGGTCTATTTATAGCTAGTGAAGGTCGGTAACCGGTGAAAAGCGTCAAGATTACGCAGCCTTGACAGTTGCTTAACTTCAACATGAAGACTGAGCATTAGTGGTTGCCAGGTGGGGCCGGCCGTCCTCCCCCAGGCCGGTCGGCCTCAATTTGGTGCCAAGTGGCACCGACCTTCTCGTGGACACTCCTGATTGCCTCCTGAGGTCGGTAATAATTGCTATTTAGTTAAGCAACCGTTTCAGACATGCAGGTGGACCCTTGAATCCGTGTGTGAAGCCTTTCGAGTCCTCAGATCAAACTGACTTCAAGTGCATGATGCATGATCCTCCTGGGTGTGTTTGTTGACTCTTGGATCGATGACGTGGCCGGAAGAGGGGGGACCAGGCCGGCCGGCCTCCCGACCGGCCTGGGATTTCTCCCAAACTGGCTCATTTTTGGTACACATGCTCCTGCATAGAGAACTCATCCAATACTTGTGGAATTTATTAGTTTAATAAAATATGCATGGAACATAATTCAAAACTCTGAATTCTTCCCGAGATGTTGACGGACGATGGTCGAATAACAGCCGTCAACACGCCCCCAAGCTTAAACTCTTGCTTGCCCTCGAGCAAGGCTTAATACATAGGCTCGGCGGATCAGGAGTTGCATCAATGTCCACCCCCTGCAGGTACCCTGTGCATAGCAAATTACTCATACTCGTATATACCTGAGGATGCTGATCGTACCTTGGTTTGGAGTGTGGGGCTTAGTCACAATTCCTCCCTCGCCTTGAGCGGTTGAGAAACTGAACAGTTCCACCAGAGTTTTTTTGCTACCTGTTCAGGTTCCTTCTCGGAATTTTGATAATTTTTTTTTCAAAAGAATTGTTTTGAGGTTCCCCAGTGGTACTCTCAAGGTCAGTCAAGGTGTATAATCCTCACCATGGTCAGAACTTGACCATTTTCTTCCTACTTCTAAGGCTGATATGTGGAGCTTAAGGGTAGGAGATGTGCCGCATACCTTGGTTACCTTTGTTGCAGAGCCGAAGAGTGGTTCGAAGGAGGTAGGTACCCGATCAAATTCCGATCTTGTGGAATATGTAATTTCCAGGGGAGAGGGAGAGAATGGACTCACACTTGGAATCATTTGGGTCATTTATTTGCACTCCTGAGCTCTTCTATCTCTTTTCTTCTTTTCTTTCTTTTCTCTTACTCTTTTTTTTTAAGGATAGCCCATACTCTCATGATATAGATGGATACTGAGCGGAGTGACTGACTGCATAGACCTTTCATGAATGGGTTCACAGTGGAGATTTTAGGCTGAGGTATGGATGTGATATCTGGCGAAGGTGGATGTCGATACCTGGAGTAGGCTAGCAAAACAATGGGTACGCAAAGGAGAAAGATCGGTAGATGATAGGTACCGTTCCTCGGACGGACTCACTGTTCGACAAGGCTCAAAGCAACTCGAGATAGCATATGTAGCTTAAAATGGTGGTAAATATTTTATGGCTCTGGATAGGATATTTAAACCAAAGGGGAACTCTTTACCATGTAACCATTTTCAAAGAAATTCCGAGAGGTTCCCTACTAGAGCATGCATTTTGAAACCAGGTTCACTATCTCAAATTTTTCCCAACAGCTTAGGCATGGAAATCATGTTCGTGCTCCCACAAATCCAAAACAGGGTTTACTAGCAAGATCAAGTACTAAGCAAGTAACAAGCTATAAACGAGGCACTTGCAGAACATGAAAAGAGCAACTATTCATCATTTTCGATGGTAGAGTTTGCACGGATTTCCACACATATAAGTTGGGAATTCATTTTATTTATCATTTTTTAAGCATGGCGACTCAGAACGAAAAGGATGGGTTGGACGACTTACCTGGGTACTCCCCCAAGCTTCGATGAAGCACAATCCTGGATGCTCCCCCAAGCTTCAATGAAGCTCAGTTCTGCTGGCTTGGGTCCTGTGGTGGCTGCTGGTATAGGTATGGCAGATTTGGATAGTATTGCGGCGGGTATGGATAGTACTGCTGTGGATGTGGCTGCTGCTGAGGGTCGTGCTACTGCTGCGGCGGATATGGGTAAGGAGGATATGGATAGTGCTGCTGTGGTGGACGCTGAGGCTGCTGTGGTGGATGCAGATGCTGGCCGAGGCCTAAGTGGGCAAAGATGCTGGTGGTGTCATGGAGTAGAGAGTTGTTCATACTCCAATTTTGCTGGGTGAGCTCGATGTTGTGTGCGAGGTCGATACTGAGCTGGTCCTGCTGCTGCCCCATGGTGTTGACCCGAGTCGTGAGATCAGTGATCCCACGCAAGGCCTGTAGCGTGCTGAGCTCAACGGACCAACCCGCACCTTGTTTGGACGTTCCTCCAGCAGTGCTCGTACCTCCCTGAGTAAAATACTCATATGTTTCTTTGAAGCTCATGTGGGAGGTTCCAGCATGGTGAGAGAGCCCTGCTTGTTCTTGCTGCTGAGTGCTCGTTCGTGTCTGCCGCCGAGTTGTTGTGCCGGCGACGCTGTGACGAGCTGGCTCCTTTTTCTGGATCTGCAAGAGATAACTCTTCACCGAGTAGAGAGAGAGTCTCGGGCATGGCAGCTCGACCTCTCTATCATACCCGGGGTAAGGCATAAACAGCGAGTTACCTGGCCCCTCGCGCATCATGTGTCCCTGCACAAAATGTTCCACACCTACCCGAAGCTGGTACTCTTCCCCCCATGACAAGAAAGTGACCTGGGCATTGTCCAGTGCCTTGACATGCGTAGCAATACGCGTGACCAAGGTGGTGATATCAATGGGGCTCCTGCCGGCGATCATTTTCTGCCAGTGAGCAAGCATGCTCATGACTGGGGAGAGCTTTATCTTCTTTGCCATCACAAAGAGATACTGCAGCTCGGGGAGATTGCAAAGGCGCAGATTGGAGCGCGGGTGCACCACCATACCAATCCACTTTGCTAACATCCTGAGAGTAGGGTGATGGATAGAAACTATGCTATTCTTATTACTCACAGGTTCCTCGGAAATTTCGTTCCACCAAGTGGTTCGATCATATTTATAAGTTTTAGCCAACATACTCGGATCTATCAAGCACTTTTTATCAAAGCCTAGAGCAACACTAAGTTCTTTCGCCGTTAATTTGAATTGCTCATCGAAGAAACGGAAGTAAATATAAGTGGTATTACCTTCTTTTTTGAAACTGAGAGTCATGAGGGAGGTAGTCAAGAAAGAGGTTCTGAAGCTACTGCACGTGGGCATCATCTATCCCATGCAAGACAGTGAGTGGGTCAGTCCAGTTCAAGTAGTCCCAAAGAAGGGGGGCATGACAATTGTCCAGAATGAGAGAAATGAGCTCATACCTCAGCGGACAGTTACTGGATGGAGGATGTGCATCGATTACCGGATGCTGAACAAGACTACCCGGAAGGATCACTTCCCCCTTCCCTTCATCGATGAAATGCTTGAACGGCTGGCCAAGCACTCATTCTTCTGCTACCTCGATGGATACTCTAGTTATCATCAAATTCCTATTCACCCCGATAATCAGAGTAAGACTACCTTCACCTGCCCCTACAACACGTTCGCTTACAGTCGAATGTCGTTTGGTCTCTGCAACGCACCTGCTTCATTCCAACAGTGCATGGTGGCGATTTTCTCTGACTTGAATGAGAACATCATGGAAGTCTTCATGGATGATTTCTCGGTCTATGGCAAGAGCTTCGAAGAATGCCTTGAGAATCTAGATAAGGTCCTCAAGAGGTGCTAAGAAACGCACTTAGTCCTTAATTGGGAGAAGTCCCATTTCATGGTCAGAGAAGGAATTTTCCTTGGACATAAAGTGTCAAGAAAAGGGATAGAAGTGGATCGATCTAAGATCGAAGTTATCGAGCAGTTACTGCCCCCGACAAATGTCAAGGGAGTTCGGAGTTTTCTAGGTCACGTGGGCTTTTATAGGAGATTCATCAAGGATTTTTCCCATATTGCCAGGCCTCTGTCAAGTCTCCTGGCCAAGGAGACCCCATTCAACTTCGACGAAGACTGCCTCGTAGCATTTTATACCCTCAAAAAGGCATTAGTGTCCGCACCCATCATACAATCGCCAAATTGGAGTCTTCCATTCGAGATCATGTGCGATGCAAGTAACTACGCCATCGGCGCAGTGCTCCGTCAATGCAAGGATAAGCAGCATTATGCCATATCCTACGCAAGGAAGACATTGACTGGACCTCAGTTGAACTATGAAACAACGGAGAAGGAACTTTTGGCAATGGTATTCGCCATTGACAAGTTCATATCCTACTTGGTCGGTGCCAAGGTGATAGTATACACAGATCATGCTGCACTGAAGTACCTCCTTACCAAGAAGGATGCAAAGCCACGAGTCATCCGTTGGATTCTGCTTCTACAAGAATTTGGTCTAGAAATCAGAGATAAGAAAGGAGCAGACAATTGTGTGCCGGTCCATCTCTCAAGAATGCAATTCAAAGGATCAGATCTACCGATCGACGATTACTTGAGAAATGACACTCTCCTGAAGGTCTCTACATCCAGCCCATGGTATGCCAACTTAGTAAATTTCATGGTGGCCGGATATATACCTCCAGGAGAAGATAGAAAAAGATTGACCCACCTCAGCAAGTATCACCTATGGGATGACCCCTATCTCTTCAAGGTTTTTGTTGATGGTTTACTCCGCCGCTGCATCCTGCTGTGTGAGACCCACAAGATTCTTGAGCGTTGCCACTCCTTACCCTATAGAGGGCATTACGGAGCATTCTGAACCCATGCTAAAGTTTGGCAGAGTGGATTCTTCTGGCCAACCATGGAAACGTGAAGGAATTTGTGCGGCGATGCCCAAGTTGTCAGAAGCATGGGAACATTAATTCCAGAGATGCTATGCCATTGAAGAGCAACCTTCAAGTGGAGATATTCGATGTCTGGGGAATAGACTTCATGGGTCCTTTCCTGATATCAGAGTAGTGCGAATACATCTTGGTGGTCGTGGACTATGTGTCCAAATGGGTTGAAGCACTTCCCTTCATTGCGGCCGAGTCAAAGAACTCGAAGAAAATGTTCCAGAAAATTATATTTCCTCGCTTCGGTGTTCCAAGAGTCGTGATCAGTGATGGAGGCTCACACTTCATTGATAAGACATTCAGGAAGTGTCTCGGCGAGTTGGGAGTAGACCACCGGGTGGCAACTCCGTACCACCCTCGACAAGCGGTCAAACAGAAATGTCAAACAAGCAAATTAAGAACATGTTGACACCATTTTTTGACACGTGTCAACCTATTGGGCAGGTGGCCGATGGTAGAAGGGCCGATGACAAATCAAGAGCAAAGAATGAAGCGTATTGGGCCTTTGGGCCAAAAGGAGCGTCACAGCCGATGGAGCATAGAAAGAGCTGACGAGGCTATGTTAGCAAGTTATCTTTTAGTTTAGGAAAGTTTTATTTCTTTGTTGTCAAGTAATTTGTAAGTCGTAATTGACTAGGGTTTGGGCTTAGGCTATAAATAACTTCCCTCGGGCATGTACCAAACCATCCAATCATCAATACACAAACCTTTTTTTCCTTTTTTCCCTTTTCAGCGGCTTTGCCTTAGTTGCAGTAGATTTTTCTTTTACGAGTTCTTTCCTGCACGTGGGGCTGCATCGACTTCGATCTCCAGCTTGCTAGTAAGTTCCGCGTCGAACGAGGCAGATAGGCTCAAGGTTGACGGCGCATCGCTTCTTCCTCTATCCTGTGTTAGTTCAAGTTATCGAGCAAATTAAATCTAGGTTTGGTCTGTTCACCAAGTTATCGATATCAGCTTGTTCTTTTTAGATTAACCTGCTTAGTCTAGCTTGTTTCTTGCTGTTATCACAAGTCATCGGTATTTTCTAGATTTGACAGGGTTAGATTTGTTTAATCCTATTTTTGTTTAGCTTTTACCACAATTTATCCAGCCTAGATCTAAATACCATCGGCCAATGCACAGTTTGCATGTTGCACGTCGCTAGGCCGATCGGGTTCGGATCTAGGTGTTGTTTACCGAGGCCTCGCTAACCCGTTTGGCGTTGCCTTATCTACACAATCGGCCGGAGCTTTGGCCGATTGATCTATTGCTGCATCGGACGCTTGGCCGATGCTCGTGGTGGAATGATTCAGAACACCAGCCGATACATTCTGGTAATTTAATGTTTTACCTGTCCCTTGTCAATTGTAGGTCGAATTGACTGGCACGCCCTGCACCACCACGTAGCCGATTTGGACACCGCGCAGGAGCGAAGCAAGAGGACCTGGGTCCTCGCGTGTGCCGGCACTGGAGGCCAACCTACGGCTTTTTGCGTCAACACGCTTTTGGCACGCCCAGTGCGACACGACAACGACACCACGATGACCGAGAACAATGGGATGGATGATAACAAGATCTTACGGCCTACCATGGAAGATCTTGATAAGGATCAGAAGCGGTTGGTTGAAGAAACCATGAAGCAAACTCAAGACGCCTGCATCAGGTCATTCACTTTGACCAGAAGAGGGCAGGCAATACAGAAGCAGCCGCTACCATGGCCGGGGGACAACTCCATCACGCAAGACTCGGCCAAGTTCAAGGAGATGTTCGATCAGTCCATAAGCCACACACTGATTAATCAGTCAGGGGTTCTGATCGAGACCATCAAGGACGCTGTCAAGAATGATCTAGCTGAAGGTGATCAAGGAGGCAACACAGGACCATCCTACTCCAACATAGAGTCATCCATCGCAGCTGGTGCCAAAATATCAGCAACGATGGTCGATGGTGCTCTGCCCAGTACAACAAGTGTGCCAATGGCCGGCGCTGGAACAAGCACATCACCGTACGTGTTGAGGCGCCTGGGATCTTCAGCAGCACACACTTCATCACCGCCTACAGCTACCGCCAGTCCTACGATGAATGCATCAACACCAAGCAGAGGCATCTTAAACTCCCCAACTGGATTTGTACCTTCTACTTTGGGTATGTTGATGGAATTCTGGCCGTACGTCTATCCATGGATGTTTAGACAAAACAGCAACACGGTGAACTCCCCTACTACTAAATTGTCGATGGTGCCGTCTGCCCCGACAATTCAACATCTACTGCAGACTACAACGGCACCAACCCAGACTTGGGGCATCACGCAGATGCATCAGCTTTTCAGCCGATGGATGATACTGTGGGACAGCCGACGAGTCCCCAAAACCAGAGGGCCCTTCAAGACGCAAGCTTTCAGATGCCACACCTCATGGTGCAGCAGCCTGAAGTTGATTGGGCCAGCAAGATAGCCGATGTGATGAAGAATCAGTTCGGCCTGAAGCCAAAGAAACCTGCATTCATGTGCATGAAGCCTTACCCAGAAGCCTACAATCAGATTCCACTGCCTCATTGGTACAAGTTGCCAGATTTCACCAAATTCTCTAGACACGGCAACATGTCGACCGTTGAGCACGACAGCAGGTTTCTGGTACAATGCGGGGAAGCTACAGAAACAGATGCCTTGAAGATCCGCTTGTTCCCGCTATCTCTCTCTGGGTCGGCCTTTGCCTGGATTGCATCCCTGCCAGCCAACTCCATAATCACTTGGGCCGATCTCGAAAAGCAGTTCCACAAGTACATCTTCATGGGGGTACAAGAGATGAAGATCACCGAGTTGACTACGGTACGACAGAGGAATGACGAGCTTGTCCCAGACTACATTCAGAGATTCAGGGACGTCAGCAGTCGTTGCTTCAATCTGTCTCTTAGCGATGGCCAGTTAGCTGAATTGGCCTTTCAGGGACTTCTGCCACACATCAAGGAGAAGTTCTCATCCCATGAGTTCGAGAGCCTAAGCCATCAAGCATCCAGGCTTGCCAATCTTGATGTTCGAGCCCACGATGCCAGGAAGAACATGATCCAGAAGAAGGTCAACTATGTTGGGGATTCTTCTGAATTGGAAAGTGTGGCTGAGATCGGTGTTGCTGAATCAGTCAAGGCCAAGAAGCTGATCTCATGCCCGTTCGCAAAGAAGGAAGCCGAAAGCTACGGGTTCGACATCACAAAGGCCGATAGGATCTTTGATTTGCTACAGCAAGAGGGTCAGGTCAAGTTACCCCCCAACCATGTGATCCCATCGGCCAACAAAATAAAGGGCCACAGGTATTGTAAGTGGCATCATTCTGTCACTCATAATACTAACAACTGCAAGACGTTCAGGAAGGAAATTCAGACAGCCATCGAGCAAGGAAGGATCAAGTTCGACAGGCCGATGAAGATTGATGAACATCCCTTCCCAGCCAGCGCGGTTGACGTGGGAGCCTAGGAAGTCGATGGAGGCGCAAAGGTATCACCCTCTGATCATCCTGATCATGATACCAAAAATCCGAAGACTCGTGTATTGGCCAACGGCAGGGGGAACCAAGACTGATATGAACAAGGTGGGAGTTTCAGGAGGCCACGCAGAGTTGTACATCTCAGATGCTCCTGAACAAATACCAACGCTAGCAAGAAAGGGAAAGACGCCGTCAAGAGGAAAGAGACAGGCGTGATGCAGAACACTGGAGATGCCCGTTCTTTGCATTCTGCTGGAACGAGGGCTTGCCCTTTCCATCGGCTGATGATTGTCCCGAATGGAATGGGGCACAGGAAGGTCGATATGACCTCAAGAGGCAGTGTCATGAAGACAACCATCAGCAGTCCATTTTCAGAGGCTAGCACAATCGTGTCTCTCTTCATGATCGGCTGGGTCCACGCATCCCAAGCAAGCAACAATTGAAGAAAAAGATGCGGATCGCGTACCTGATGAAGCGCCTCTGGATCGATCTCTCGAGCGTCACGACAGTTACAGGTATGATCCAGAGGAGTACCCAAAATCATGCATTCAGGGGTTGACCCGTTCTCAAAAGAGGAGGCTTCAGAGGCTCCGTCACCGGGAGCAAGAAGAAGCACGTGCCTATGAGAAGAAGACAGTCAAATCGCAAGTGTGGCGTGTGAAGACCGATGAAATTACCCGTCAGCATCGGTTAATATGGTTTGTGTGCTACCCAAGGAATTCAAAGCACCAGTTCACGATGATGGTGAGGTAGCAGTGATGGAACTCGCGCTGGGTCCAGTCCAAGCATCATTCAAGAAGCCAGGTGAGGTGGAGCGAAAACATCTAAGGCCTTTATATGTGAAGGGGCGTGTTGACGGCAGGCCGATAACTGAAATTTTGGTGAATGGAGGAGCTGCTATCAATGTCATGCCTTATATTGTTCTCCAAAAGCTTGGGTATTACGAGGAAGATATGATGGGGACTGACATGATGCTCAAGAGCTACAAAGGGAAGACCTCGCCTGCTCGGGGGGCAATCTCTGTCGATCTGACGATTGGGAGCAAGACCCTACCTACTGTTTTCTTTGTCATGGATAGCAAGGGTTCATATAATCTACTTTTGGGCCGAGACTGGATCCATGCTAATTGCTACATTCCATCCACGTTGCATCAATACCTTATTCAGTGGCTGAAAGATGGTTCAGTCGAAGTAGTACCCGCGGTGGTGGAGTGGCTCGGTCTCGGACTTCGTCTTGAACTCATGGAGCTATAAAGGTGGTGGACTTTTCTTTGCTTCTTGACACGGGACATCAACAACGTGGAAATTCTCCTTCACGTCAGAATTGCAGGTCGGAAAGATCGCTGTCTACGCTTCTGATTAGAACTGCAGTGATGGATTCCATTCTGGGTCATCGCAGAGCCATCAGTTGTCTGCATTAGATAGGAACTCGACGACACATGCAGCATCACACGGTGTTCGATCGGAGGGCGTCCACGCCGGGCGAGTTAGAGAGGAAAAAATTTGTGACTCGTCGAATCATCCGAGTGGTACTAGATTGCTTTTGTTGATGTGGTCCATCAAGCTCGCCCAATGATCGCGACGATCTGCCCCATGGTGGGCGCCGGCTGTCGGTACTTTTACCACCAACCTACCTAGGGATACCCTAAGGTAGGTGATTATTTGGTGAGGGATCGCCGGATCTGGAACTTGAAGGTAAACGCGAGGATACAAGACACTGATTTAGACAGGTTCGGGCTGCTAGAGTAGCGTAATACCCTACGTCATATTTGGGTGTTGTATATTGCACCCTGCGTTTGGGTGTTGAGTTGCCTGTTGGCTGCTCTGTTCTACCTATCTAGGTACCCCTACCCTCCTTTATATATCCTAGGGGGTGGGGTTCCTAGTAGGATTAAACGGTATGAGTCCAAGTAGGATAATAGGGTAGAGTCCTAGTAGGAATTCGACTTCTTTTCCCCCACGGGTAGCTTCCTTGCGGTACCTAGGGGATCTATCCCTGACACCAGGGTCAGGTCCCCTCGTGCATTCTGGTGCGTGCACGCCATCCACAAGGGGTGCAGCCCCAAACACGGAGTGCATGTCGAGTGCCTGCAAATGGTGGATCCAAGGAGCCCACGTCACAGCCCCAATAGCGAGGACTACTTTGGGGATGACGAGAGCAGTGGCGAGAAGGAAGAGTGCTCGGAGATTCAAGCACTGAGGGAGCAGCTCGCGGCGCTCGAGCTGAAACTTAAGGACTAGGCTAGATTAGGGTTTTTAGTTCTAGGTTTAGGTGCTGCCTTTATTTTTTTTTCTCAATTTTTATTTTCAAAGAATTGTATTCATGCAGCACCCCATTTGAATTCAATAAAGAGGAATTTAATTTTGAATCATGCTTTGTCTCGTGCGGTGGTGCACACTTGTGCGCCAACCACACACCCCTGGACTAATTCGTGTCGAAGTGCATCAAGAATCACAGGTTACAAAACGTCACGAACTCACTGCGCGAAAACGAGCACGGAATGAATCGAACCCGAGCCGGGTGGCCTGAACCAAGCCGGTCGGCCTCAGAGTATAACAAACGTGTCAAAAAGGCATGACCCTCCATCATGAAGGAACCGAGCCTGAGCCTGTGGAACTTGCCCTTTGCAGAGGGGCCACAAACCCTGGCCGGCCGGCCTAGGCCGGCCGGCCCCACCTGGCAGCCGCCAGCGCGGCGCCTTCTCAACACGACGGTTTGCAACCCTTTTTACCTCAGTTCATCCTGCCTTTGATTCAAATTTGTATCTTTTGTTAAACAAATTGAAATTTCCTCAAATCAAATAGGAAGAGATGAAATCCTTCCATGTGAATCAAAGAATAATTGAGTTATATCTCGCTTGCAAAGTACTTGGAACTTTATGATAGGATCGTCTCATCTTCTGCCTATTGATTTTTATGATATAATGACTTGCAAGCACTGATATTTCGGATTTCAATGTCTTGGAGAATTTATGAGAACAAAAAGGCAACTCTCAGCTTATCAAATCCTATCCAGAGCCATATACATGTTTTTGATAAATCTCTGAGCCCCACACAACCTTTCTGTGCCCTTGAGCTTGATCAAGTATTTTCGCCTCATGAGAACTGTGGTGCACCCTAGTACTCTTAGTCACCCACGTACACGTTAAACCTGAAAGTCCAGAAGAGTAGGGTGCTCAAGTAGCTCACCATCCCCCTGAAAGAAAAAGAAACCAAGTCAGGAAAGCCATCTGACCTGAGTCAAAAAAAAAGAGAAGAAGGGGAAATGGATGATGCTCGAGCACTTACCACCGAAGGACAATCTCTTTACACATGCACGTGGCTAAGGTCCTCAGGACGCATAGGTTCTCCGAGACAAAATATTTGATTTCGCAACAGAGGAGATACAGCATGTGCCACAAATCCCTACCCGAGCTCCACATATAAGCCTCTAGAAGTAGGAGAAACCGTGTGAGGCCCCGGAAGATGCATACCTCGCTCTGAGCGACTGAGTGCCTTGAGAGAATGGGAGTATGCCTTGAAGTTCCAAAAGAATTTCTCTAAGTACTGAGAATAAGAAGGATCAAGCTTCGCGATGACTTGTTCTGGAGATCAATAGGTGAAAGAGAAGGTGTTAGCCAATTGGAATCCAAGGTATGAGGAAAAGCTTTGAAATATAATTTCAAAATTCTTTGAGGATCATGACCCTAGACTTGCTTAGTCCCCGGATCATCTCAATCATTTTGCTCGGGACGAGCAAAAGTCTACGTGTGGGGGTGTGTTGGCGGTCGATTTCGATGATTTTTACCGCCAATATTTCTCCGGTTTTCATGATTTATAAGTCAAATCTGAGTTAAGACTAACCACACTAACAAGTTCCACAAGTTTTGTCACATATATAATAAAAGGAATTTTAAATATTTAAGTTTAAGAGAGATTGAAACGGAGGAGTCCAAGTTGTGAAAACTGTTGGCTAGGAGCCTAAACATGTCAAGGGTGAAGTAAAGTATCTCATTGTGCATGTCCTTACTCTTCCTTGAAGGATCAACGCTAGGTCCCACTCTGTTGATGTGATTGTTCTTGAACTGGACTATTCGCTCGTTACGGCATGACAATAAGAACTTGTTAATGAAATTGAACTGGTCTTATTAAATTGTGTCCAAGCCACTATCCTAACTTTTTTGTTCGATAAGAATTGTTTATTTAGCTTATGAAAACGGCAAGATGTTACTGGTGGCCACGCTGGATACCGCGCGGAGGGTCTCAAGTTTGTAGTTACGATTAGCGTCTCAGGTTCAAAATTTTACAACACAAAGAATTATAAAATAATTATGAATATAGGATGCCATGAGAATACTTTATATAATACCTTGCTTATTTCTGATGTGCCACAAGCACTCAGCTGTACACTTTATTTTTACTTTCTAGAGTACAGCTCATAGTTTACTCATTTAGAAAATTCCACCACCAATGAAGGGTTGTTGCCTGTACGCAGCTGGGTTCGCTAAAGCCACTTGGCTAAACACGTCTGGCACCACTTGCTGTAGTTGCAAGTAGGCAGCAGGGTTCACCGTGGCAAACTGGTTGAACACATTTAATTTGGTAGCAGCTGTTATTTCTGTACGTAGGCTGCAGAAGGATTTTCCATGGCCAATTGGTTGAATACCTTTCGCAGTACCTGCTCCTGTTGCCAGTACATGGCTGGGTTGGCCACAGCCAGTTGGTTCAATACATATGGAAGAAATTATTGTTGCAAGTAGGTGGCAGGATTCACCACATAATGCAGTGGATGCTGTTGCTGCTGCAATGCTATGATGCTCTGTACTGCTTGATGCGCCTAGTATTGCCGATGTGCGATGGCCCATGGTTATTGCATGATCCAGCCGATGAGGATGCGATACTTGCATTGAGTGCTTGTTGCTGTGTGTAGTACCGTGTCCATGGGTTTGCCAATCCCACTACGGTAGGGTGTGAGAAGTATATCGGAGTATTGGTTGCAACAATAGCACTCAGTGGTGAAAAGTATGGTGGAAAAACAACTGCGGTAGTGGTGCTCACTGAGAGAGCAAGGAGAGCAAAGAGGACAATTGTTTTGGCTGCCATTGCTACTAATGTGATTTCACTATCTAAGATTTCACATAGAAGATCATGTAGCACAACCAATGTTTTGGAGTTTTGGTAAACATATTCAAATCTGGATAAGCGTAGATGATATGACATCAATCCAATTACAACCTCTCCTGATTCATTTTATTTGGAACTATGTACTATGTATGTGTGTTGGCATGATAAAGCTAGCTACTCCGTCCGTCCCCAAATATAGGTCATTTTGACTTTCCTAGGTTCATGAATTCTGCTATGCGTATTTTGAAAGTTTGGGAACCTAGCATATAGCACTTCAAGTCAAGTTCGGGAATCAACAGTGCATTTTGCTCAAAGAAGAAGAAGAGCCGGCCGGCCGCCCCTAGCGGCGGCGGCCTACGGGCTGTGCCGAAGTCGGCCAGCTCCCTTCCTCCCTCCCCCACTCCCTCCCCCAGCCCCGAAACCTAGGTAGCTCCTCCCCGCCCGTTTGTGGTCGCCGGCGACCGCCGGGGTACGGATCCTTAGAATCCTCCGCCGGATCTGTGCCTCCCTTAGCTGGATCTAGGTCGGCACGACGTCCCTTCGCCCTACTTTTAGCCGGTGGCGCCGGCGCGGCGCTCCCCTCTCCTTTGTCGGCGGGAGTGCTGCTTCCTTGGGTCGTGGCCCCGGGGCCGCCCTCCCTTTCACCGTGATGCCGGCATGGTGCTAACTCCCTTCGCCGGCAGAGCCCCCCTCCCTTCGCCGGCGATTGGGGTCATGGCCCTAGTGCTCGCTCGGGGCACCTCCCTGCTGCTGGTGCCTTGGGGCACGTCTGGCCGTTCTGTTGTTGGTGTCGCTCACTGCCAGTGTGGCCTCCCCATGGCTCGTCGTGGTGGTCCCCGTTCCTTGGGTGGTCAACGTTGTCCATGGCCTCCTCGCGTCGTTGGTCTGTCGAGTTCACTGTGGATGTACTTCACCCGATCCGGAGAGGAAACATCTTGTGTTTGTGCGTGCTTCATGTCGTCTTCTTTACCATGGACTGCTCTGTTGTGCTGTTGTCGGGTTCATATTTGGCGGATACTTTGCCGTCGGTGATTCTAGTGGATGCTTCTATGGCGATTCTGGTGGATGCTTCTGATGTAGCACTTGCGCGATCTTCCAATAGGTATTGGTAAATTCGATTGGTGGAGTCTCAACGTTGGCGATCCGGCTTCCAATCAGACAAGATTCGAAGCCTGTAACCATTACACTGTTCCTCTGTTGATTATCAACCAAGCACAACTTGATTGACCTCGCCGAGAAGGCTTTTCCTGCAGGCGAATCGAAGAACACAAGCAAGATAGGGTAAACACGCAATCTGAAATTGCAGATGTATATGAAGCAAAGATGAATATGGGGTTCCAGCTCTGAATACAAAAGGAATAATCGCCACAGTGGTGTAGAACAAGAACAAGGGCACTCATTCACAGCAAAAGGACTCGACGTCACAGTTACAACGAAGATAACTGTTTCTCGATGGAAAACTAGCACTCAACAAAACCTTAACCCTAATGTGGCGGTGGCTACTGAATATATGAGGTTTAGGTCATGGCTAACCACCCTGGACACGCTCCTATGGGGCTCCAACACGATACACGGGCCAACGGCCAAAAAGATGGCGGCGCAACACCCTATCAGATTCTGGATGTCCAATCGTTTCATCGATTCCCGTTGACTCAGATAGAATTTTAATGTGGAACTGGTGCCATTGGAAGCTCTATGAAATTCTGTTTCCATCCATATATAAAACGTCCAAAACGGACTTCGTATGCGACCTGGGCGTCATTTTTTGTGCGTGCTGCTCCTAGACTCCGAGGTGGACTCGAACTTGAGTCGTTTTGGGCCTCCACCTTGGGGACTCGAATTGAATTAGCCTCGGGTCTCCTTCTTCACTTGGAAACCCTTGCTTTACTCCTTCTTTCCCACTCCATGCACTACTCATGGACATATGCATAGGTGCAATGTCCTAATCATTCTCCCCTTTTTGATGAAAAGTCATCCTCGACGTTGACTGTGCTCGATACCGTTCCTGCACAACATAAAGGAGAACGGGGTTGCCAAAACAAAGGAAACCAAAATAATTGTGAGTAAGCATATGACCATGTTTTCAAGTTTCTAGTTGTTGGCGCTAAAAATCGGCCAGGAATCGGCCGATGGTCTTCAGCGTCGGACATACGACCCGGGAGAATCTGCTTAGCTCCTGTTCGGGTTATTGCCCTGGTGCGGTTCGCGCGGCGTGCCAGTCAATCTGACCTGTTGATTGATAAGAAAATAAGAGTATTAAATTCCGGGCGTTCCAATCGGCTGGAGTTCCGATCTGTCCCGAAGAGCGCGTCGGCGAATCGGCCGATTTGCTATGAAGATAACCGGCTACATGTCAGCCGATAATCACGTAATAATTGTCAAGAAAACTGCTAGAGCAACTTAAACAATTATTACAGATGCAACACTTGAAATAGATCTAATCGGCTATATGACGATGAACGTGGAAGAGCGATGATAAAGCCGATAGTTCCAATCTCAAGCTGGATAACTGGTGATAATACTAGAACAACAGGTAAAACCTATAATTCTAGTAAATATCGATAACTGGTGAATAAATCCAAATGAAACCACAGCGATGCGCCCGAGGTTAAAGCTCAGATGTTATTCGGTAAGCGGAACCTACCAATTGGCCGGAGATCGAGTTGATGCAGCCCTGCCAATCTGTACGAACTCGTGAAAGAAGAAAAAGTATTGGCGAAGTCGCCGACTTGAAAGTAAAGTACTATGAAAAAAAGTAGATGTGTTTTGTTGATTGATTGTTGATTTTTTTCACGAAGCCCTGACGACTCCTATTTATACCCTAAAACCAGGACTCCTGGTCGATTACGACTTGTTACAATCTTATTAAAAACTGCTATATCTATAATATTTTTATAAAGGAAACAGACTCCCGCAGAATCTTCTGCCGCCGTTTCTTAATCCAATCAGGACTCTTTTCTTTTGCCTCTTGACCGAATCAGCATTATTCCGTTGACCAACATTAGGCCACTTTCAACTGAGATCCTCTGTTGTGGTCCCAATCTTGTTGGCGCAAGTTGCATCGCCAATCGGCCGATTCCCAACTGTAACCTCAATCGGCCGATTCTTTACTGTAGCCTTTAGATCTGCCACATCGGCCAATCTCTTCTCCTGACGCCGATTCAACATGTATCAAAATCTGGCATCAACACTAGTGTGTGATCTTGCACAAAAATTTCAGCAAGCATGTAGGCTCCTGGATCAGAGTGCACATGATTGTTGCCAATACTATCCTGTAAAAGATTAGTACTAACAAAAGACAATGCGGAAATAGATTTCTTTAAAACAAAACTAGAGGAACATGGAATGACAATTTTAGTAGTATGGCAGCCCTCTAGTCGATCACAATTTTGCACAACAAAAGTAGACTTCATATTTCCATAAATATACTCGATGTACCTTATACTGTCCTTTGTAGTTATATTTGCCAATAGCATGATATGTGTGTCTAGAAAATCATGACAAATCAGCATATTGAAAACGTCTCTCTTCCACACAATCTATATTACACAAATCATCAAATTCAATGTAACCAAAAGTACATAAAGAAGACAACAATTTTAGCTCATCATTTGCACTAGCAATATGCATAACATGTTTGTTTTCAGCACAAGTGATTTGTTCCAAAATATGTAAATCTAAAGCATTATCAAACAATTCATCTTTAACAAAAGGAACATCAATCAAATCATCATGTGACAAAGACAAATCAAGGGAGGATTCCACTAAGGATTTCTCTATGATAGCATGGTTTGTGGAAAAATTGAGCATATTAAGACAATTCACACCATACGTGAGTGTAGCACCATGTGCATTACCTGTGTTGACAGCAGAAGTAATAGGTGCATTGTGAAGTGACGGTTCTGAATTTGCACATGAGGTTGTGAGCTACTCATTATCGTCCGAGTCATCGTCTCTCTTATGTACATTACCCTGCAAAATGTTAGGCATAGCAAGAGATACAACAATAGACTCTTCTTCTAAATGATGCACCTCATCTTATGAATTCAAAGTAGGAGGTGGATTAACAAAAGTTTCTCTCATAAGAATTTTCATATCATTCCAAGTTTGAGGTTTATCTAAAGGACTTAAAGACTCCCACCAAGATAAAGCAGAATGTCGCAAAACACTAGCTGCATTTTTTACCTTCCTCCTTGGACACATAAAGCGAGTAGCAAATATGTTATCTATGGCAATTTCCCACTCAGTGTACTCATCAGCACCTATACCATCATAAGTTAGAGGATACGAACAACCTGTCATTGTTAGAAGATAGCAAAAGATAATATAAAAGTATTATCCCTATCAACTATCAACTACTGGGTGGTGGTGATAGTGGAAAGCAATTTCACAAGCGGCTTACCACCGTCTTGCAAGTGTTCTTACCAAAGCCTAACAGGGCGGCACAATCTATTATCAAGCTTGGGTGTAACAATTGCAAGGAAGAATCCATGCTGATAGAAGTATATGTGGAGTTTTGGGTAGGCATAGTATGGTAGCAAGAAATATCAATAATTCAATCCAGAATTACAAGACTGAAAAGTAATCCCAAGCTAGTCTATCTCGCTGGTCTAAACTTGTCCTGGACCTAGTTCAAACAAGCAATAATACAACTCACCACAAGACCACAAAAGGATGCTAGCACTTCTGAATTTTTTTTCTTCTTTGCCTTTGCTTTCTTTCCTTTATTTTTATGGTGTAGCTTTATCTTTTCTCTCTTTTTTCTGCACCTTTGCCTTTCTTTTTGTCTTTTCTCTCTATCTTTCAACGTAGCTGATTTTTTCTTGACACAAAAGCAACTAGTACAACAAGGAACAAATGGGAACACTTTACTTTAACAAATTAGCACAAAGACCACCTCAAGCAAGACTTGATACTAGAGACAAGAACAATACCAAGACACGACAAACACAATGACACAGCGAGGGACTAAAATTCAGAAAAGCAAACTGAACTGAAAAATTGTGGGGAGCAAAGGGGTTATAGGACATCAGAATTATTTTTTTATAGGGCTTTTGTAGACTCTAGGTAATGAAAGCGAGATGAATCTAAAGGTCACACGATAATATACCTCACAGTTAACCTGAATCCTTATACCACTTGATGTAGCACTGGTCCGATCTTCCGATAGGTACTGATAAATTTGATTGGTGGAGTCTCGACGTTGGTGATGCAGCTTCCAATCAGACATGATTCGAACCCTGCAACCATTACACCGCTGCCCCGTTGGTTATCAACCAATCACAACTTGATTGACCTCGCCGAGAAGGCTTTTCCTGCAAGCAAATCGAAGAACACAAGCAAGATAGGGTAAACACGCAATCTGAAATTGCAGATGTATATGAAGCAAAGATGAATATGGGATTCAAGCTCTGAACACAAAAGGACTAATCGCCACAGTGGTGTAGAACAAGAACGAGGGCCCTGATTCACAGCAAAAGGACACGACGTCACAGTTACAATGAAGATGGTTGTTTCTTGATGGAAAACTAGCACTCAACAAAACCCTAACCCTAATGTGGCGGGGGCTACTGAATATATGAGGGTTAGATCGTGGCTAACCCCCCTGGACGCGCTCCTATGGGCTCCAACACGATACACAGGCCAACGGTCCAAAAGATGGTGGCGCAGCACCCTGTCAGATTCTAGGTGTCCACTTGTTTCGACAATTCCCGTTGACTCAGATGGAATTTTAATGTGGTACTAGTGCCATTGGAAGCTCTATGAAATTTTGTTTCCATCCATATATAGAACATCCAAAACAGACTTTGTATGCGACATAGGCGTCATTTTTGGTGCGTGCTACTCCTGGACTCCGAGGTGGACTCGAACTTGAGTTGTTTTAGGCCTCCACCTTAGGGACTCGAATTGAATTAGTCTCGGGCCTCCTCTTGACTTGGAAACCCTTACTTAACTCCTTCCCCACTCCATGCACCACTCGTGGACATATGCAAAGGTGATATGTCCTCATCAGCTTCTATGGTGGATGCTTGGCCGTCGTGCTCCATCGCTCTAGCTAATGCTTTGCCGCTATTATCGTGGTCGTTGCTGGTTGTTCCAGGCGGATACTTTGCCATCACGGCTATCCTGAATTAGCAGTATGTTTAGACAGTCATGGCGTTGAGGTTTCTATCTCATGGACTCAGTTGTACTCAGTCGTCTAGTTAGGTTTGGGTTCCTTTTTTTTAATCATACTCTTTTGTGTTAGCTTAGGTTGCTTGTCACCGGCTTGGTGTTGTTCTCTACGCTAGGAGGGTTCTCTTGTAGTCGCGTCATGTAGTTCTTCTTCTCTTAATGTAAAACGTGCTCAGGTACAGTCTCGAAAAAAAAGTCTGCCCATCTTGAAAGGGAAGAAACTAATTGATGATTCGCTAAGAAGAGAGGGACGAAGAGATTTAGCCGTGCATCTGAGAAAAGCTGAAACTGTTGCAATTGCAAGCTTTGGTGGACAAGACTGGCCTTCATAAGTGCGAGCTGGTGATACCATACTGCCGGATAACCAAAATTAAAGCCGGATTGGAGCTTGGTCGACCACTTTCAAGTTTCAACGCAACGCTTACAGGTTATCTGCTCGGTGCGCTCGTGCTCGCTGCATGGCCACGGAAGTAACTAGTAAGAAAACATTGGAAAACAAGTGCTGCACTGGCGTAGTTGGGCGACAGCCTTCACTCGTCTCCTCTTTTTTCGGCTGCTTGCTTTGCTTGTTCGTGGACTACGGTCATCGGCCGTCGCCGCCATTGCTTCAATAAGATAAGATCGCGGTGGGGAGCACGGGCATTTCATCGCCCAATTTCGCTAGATCTGGTGGTGAAACAAACGGAGATGATCTTGGCACTGATTTCTCAAGGCGGCCCTAGTTGCAGCAGCTCATGTCCGCGGTGAGCCGGTGAGCCAGCGAAACGCGTCTCGAAAGGGGAGGCCACTGACAGGTAACTGGGGCCAGCGCTAGGTAGGAGAGGACCCACATGTTAGTAGCACCGGTAGCGGCGTCAGTGCGCTTTGTCCGGTGGGTTGGTGTGCCCGCCTTTCGCAATTAACAAGGCGCAGGCAGCAGCCCTGAGCTACCAGGCTAGCAGTGGAGGGGTCACTGGCGCAGCCAAGTTGCCACGGACGGGCGAGACCTCGCCAGGGGCGCGAGGACGCTCGCCGTTTTCGCGCCACTGTCAGTTACCACATGCCAAAGCAAAACGCGAAAGCAGAGGAGGCAAAGCGGCGGGGGGGCACCAGCACCAGATACTGCGTTGCGGCGCTCTGTTCCTGCGGCTTTCCTTTCCATCCACGCCTTCCCTGCCTTTTGACCCGTCCGCCTGCTCCCTCCCCCAGCGGCCAGCGTAACACGCGCACAGGGATTGCTCTCGTCTAGTCGTATCGCACAAGCCGGCGGGCGACGGGCGGCACGGCACGCGCGGGCCCGGCGGTCCAGGGCGTGGGCGTTCCAGCGCGGGCCCCGTCGTCTCCCTCGCGCCACGTCGGAGGAGGGGCCACCGCTATCCGTCCTTTAATTAGGTGGCCTCCTCGGCAACTTGTAGGCGGCATTGATAGCTGCACGCTGCGGCGCTCGCGCCCCCGTCCCGGAGATGGCGTGCACGCGGAGACGACGCGGATCCGCCGCTCGCCTCCACCTCTGCGGCGGTCGCCGGTAGCAGTAGCAGCTACTACTGTACCTGCTATGCCAGTACCCGAGTTTAACATTCTTTGGCGGGAAAATCGCTCCCTCGGCAGTCTTGGTTCAAACTTGAAGAAAAGTTGAACGGCCCAAAGCGGAGACAGTTAACCTAACATAACCTATATCGTTCGATTGGCCAACTGCGATTACGAGGAACTCCACTCCAGCCCACGGTCCGCCCGCCTTCAAGCCACGCTCGGGATAGGAAAATCAGGAACCGGATGCCGCGAGATCCGCTGCATGTGGAGCGCGCATCCGCCGTGAAAAGGATGCGTCACGTACGACATCACCCCCCGCTCGTAGTATTCGGGGACTTCCGGGCGCGGAGTACGTGACGCCCATGAAAACTCACGTCCCCTTACCTGACCAAGTGACCAGAGAAGAGACCGGTCCACGAGCGCTGTCGCTCTCGCATCGCGGCGGAAAAATCGTGCCGCCACCATCCGCGAAGCTTCGCGCCGTCGGGGAGCGTCTACATGATGGAGATACTCCTGTACGTGCGCGCACCCAACACGGCAGTGATGCGAGGTGTGGTCTGTGTTTGTTTCCGAGTGCGCCGCGCAACTGGCCGGGGATATACGGATATACCGTAGCCGCTGGATGGTCTAGGACAATCCGTCAGTCAGTCAGATCACGCCTAGATGAAGCAAGTGCAGGTCTTCTTCTTCCTCAAAAAAAAAAGAAGAAAAAAGAAGATGAAGCTAGTCTGATGGAGACTGCTTTTGCTTCGTGATGGCCAGTTCATGAATTGCGCAGCCCGTAATGTCCAGCTCAATTGGATCACACGCCTCGCGTGGGTGCATACATCGACGTTGGACGGACGACACGCAACGGATTAATGAACAGCGAGGAGCTTTTGTGCTGGTGAGAGAAAGATTACTGAAACTGAATCGGATGGGGACGGTTTGCTTGCCAAATTAGCAGACAGACAGCTGCAAGTGTGACGGAGACTGTCTTGCTCGGTCATGGCCTAGTTCATGATACCGGCAGCCTGGGAACTTTTGGTTCACTCATGGCCAGTTCATGACGATTCAACCAGCCTGTGCTCCACTTCCACCCATGATACAAATCAGTTTTGTCTATCATTCATGCAGAATATCTGTGATCGTGGATTAACACATCTCGCATGGAACCAGAAATAGCACACGGATTTTTACAACCAGAAAATATATAGCACTAACAATAGCAGTTCATCAGATTACAGGTCCTCGACACCGCGAGCTGATTTTACACCATACTGACAATAATAATACCACGTCATGCTCTGCTGTTCTTACAACCCGTAGAGCAGCAGGAGCAGCAGCACCACCTACCAAGAAACGAAGCTACAACAATGGACACTTGACCGGCCGGCCGGAGCCACTGAGCAGTGACCGACCGACCACCGGGAGACGCCGGACACAAAAACGCCGGCCTCCCATCGGCTGGTTCTCCCCTCCGGGAAGCAGATCCTAACAGACATCTACAACTCACTGGACACCAATACCAAAAACGAATCCTGAAACATCTACACAAAACGAACGGGATTAGAGCTAATTATCCACTAGTGCCCGCGCGAGATGTCAAAAATACCATCTGCGCGACGGCCGTTAAGCCTCTGCTGCTGTAGTAATAGTAGTAGTGGTAAGGAGCCAAGAAGGTGGTTAATTGGCGGCGAGGAGGGAGTCCCAGTCGATCTCGTACGACGGGTACTTGGTGAGCGCGAAGCCGGCGGCCTCGTCCCATGGCGCCTCGCTGAAATCCAGCTGCTGCATCTCCGGCACCGCCGACTCGGGCGAGGCGGACGGCGACGGGGAGGACTCGGCGGCGGACTCGAGGCAGGACGAGGACGCGTCGTCGGAGGACGGCGAGGAGCAGTTGCTGGTGGGGGCGGAGGAAGACGTGGCGGCGGCGGCGGCGGCGGACTTCTTGGCGCCCTTCTTGGATGCGGCGATGTTCTGGCAGAGCTGCTGGAGCTTGGCGTCGACGGAGGCGTGAAGCGGGCCGCGGGAGGCGGCGTTGTCGGGGAAGTTGAGGCGCGCCGCGTCGCCGCGGAGGCGGTAGGCGGCCTGGTCGTAGGCGAGCGCCGCCTCCTCGGCGGTGTCGAAGGTGCCGAGCCAGAGGCGGGTGCGGTTGCGCGGGAGGCGGATCTCCGCCACCCACTTGCCCCAGTGGCGCTGCCGCACGCCGCGGTACAGCTTCTGCGGCCGCGGCGGGGTCGGGGCCGCCGACGAGACCTTCATGGGCTGGGCCCGCGGGCCCAGGACGGAGGACTGCCCCTGGCGCTGCAGGTGGAGGCGGGCCTGGATGTACTGCATCTGGGCCGGGCTCAGCTGGCTCGCCCCCTCGGCACCGGCGAACGGGTACCCGCCGTAGGCGGCGGCGTGGTGGAAGGAGAACGGTGAAGTGGGGCTGAGAGGGTGGTGGTGTTGGAGAAGCGGACTGGATTCGTGAGGAGCAGAGGCATCCCGGATAAAAGGCTCGAGTGCTCTCATCAGCTCCTCCCCGGACAGATCTATAGCGGCAGCCATCTAGACTATAGCAGACCTGAAGAAACAAACTCTTTTTTTTGTTTTTTTTTCTCTCTAGCAAACCAAGAACAAATCAGGCAGAACCCAAGAGCCACAGTAAAAACAGATGGCCTCTGGTGGTAGATCTGCACACGAACTTGCGCAAGGGAGGCGTGGAAAAAGAACCCCTCTTGGCTACCAAACTAGCAACCTAGACTGCTACTTCAAACCCAAACAGAAGAAGAAATAGCAGATCTGGAGCCCAGGATCGAAAAGGCCCCGGGTCTCTCGCTGTCTGCTCGATGAAGACGAAAACCAGACCAAGAAAACAAGAGGGAGGAAGAGGAAGAAGAGGGTCGGGAGTGAACTTTACCTGCGACGCGCGAGAACTCGCTCAGATCTAAGCTTACCTCGCTCGAACTCACTGGAACGGTGGGTGGGTGGGCGCTGGATGGGAGGCGGATTTGGCTGTGGGCGAGTGGGAAGATGGGGTGGCTGGTGGTGTGGGCTGGGAGTGTTGGTGAGGCGGGGAGGAGGAAAGGAGGTGCGAGGAGCTCATTTATAGCCAGCCGGCCTCGCTCGCCATTTCCCCATTTGTTTACCGCGCTAATCCCCACTGTCATCGACGTGGCAGGGTAATTTTGGAGCAGTGATTAGGGATTACTTCGCCCTTACTCCTCCGATAGGCCCTTTTCAGGGGGCGTGTCAGCGATGATGATGGCGGAGCCGGGCCGGGTCACTGAACCGTGGGCCCCGCTGTCCGCGGGCTCCACGCGGTGGCATAATTGCACGGGGGAGCTGCTGCGAGGAATGGAATGCGTTGGAGCTGCGACGGGGCGCCGCCGTTGCGAACAGCGCGTTCGACCAGTAGCGGAGCGCCACGTAAGGGTGGCACTGGCACGTACGATCATCAAGCCCGAACGCTTGGTGTCGTGACGGGATACGTGTCAGGAGGCTGTTGGGTGGCGCTGGTGTTTGGTGCGAGACGGCGGGCAGCCTAGGACCCGCCGCGAATTTGCTAGAGAACCGATTTTTTTTCTCTCTCTCTCTAACAACTCGTCAGCAAGTTGCGAGGGCGTGTCTATTTCTATAATCCCCGGAGGATCATCTGAACATTATAAATTGCTCGCAAGTTGTGACGGCGTTTTCTGACTTTCTCAACAAAACGTCAACGGTGAATTTGTTTCTTCTTTTCCTTTCTTTCACATCGAAAATAGCTTTACTACTTTATTCGGTTTTTTTAAATGCAAGTTACCCCTTGTTTAGATGAAAAACTCTATACCAAAAAATATCACATCGAATATTTTCACACATATATAATATATTAAATGGAAATGAAAAAAAAACCCTATCACGGATTGGGTATATTTTGCGAGACGAATCTAATAAGCCTAATTAGTCCGTAATTAGACAATGTTGTGCTACAGTAAATATGTGCTAATAATATATTAATTAGGATTAATAGATTCATCTCGTAATTTACAGACGAGTTCTGTAATTAGTTTTTAAATTAATCTATATTTAAATATATACTAATATTCTTCAAAAATTTTACACCCTTACATTTAAACGAGGGTTTAGTTCACCGGTGCTACTTGCTTGCAAACCTGTGGCACGTCGTCGAGAGCCATGCGTGTCGGGAAAACACTCGAGAGGAACGAAACAAATTCATGGCTTTTCCATCATACGTTCCTAGTGCGTGCGTGTCCAGTCGTTGGGGCTCGGCACATGCCGGCCGCCGGCGTCATGCGTGCGTGGCCACATCGTCCGCCGTCGTCGTCCTCAATCCTCACCGCACGCACATCCTTCTCGTGCCGTGCGACGCCGTCGCTATGGTGGCTCTACGTGACGCCATTACCGCTTCGCCGCGGTCACGCCCGCCTTTCGCAGTGTCACGCGTCGCTTCCTCTCTTTGGGTTCACACACTGTGCGTGCGCGCCTGTGTGGCAGCGTGCTAGGTCGTAAACACTGGCCCAGAACCAGCAAATGCTGTTCTTTTAAAAAAAAAACACGAAATGCAGCCGATCCGATTGGCAGCTAGCTAGCCATCGTCGTTTTATCTTTTGGAAAGCTGAGCGGGGTTGATGAGGCTGGTCAACGATCATAAGCTAGCCACGACTCGGAAGCATGATTGATCGAGTTGCCCCCATGTGCAGGGCACCTCTTCTTGTTACCTCCCGAAATGGAGGGGAGCTGACCAAACCTCTAGATCCACAACCAAGCAACTCGAGCTTCCAGAAGAATCAGAACCAGGTGCAGCCTAGCTGGAACTGACATCGGATAGATCCAGATCAGTTCTTCTGATTAAACCATGCATGCAGCTAGCTCTTCGTGTCTCTCGCGGGTTGCAAGGGCGTTGACCAAACGCATCTAGATCCACGACGAGCAGCAGCATCGTACTTGACCCCCAAACAAAAAGAAGCTCGATACTGGAACAGGTGCAGGCAGACTACTTGACCCTCTCAAGATCAAATCCAGCTCTCTGTCTGACCTTCACGAGTTAAGCACGCTTAGTTTTTTAAGGCAAATTGCTAAAGCGAAAGCAAAGCGCTAGTTCTTTTCAAAAAGAAGGAAGCAAAGCGCTAGCATTGGTAACAATGGAATTACAATACTACATGCCGGCTGCAGCGATGCTCCGGTCACCGTGGTCTGGACTCTGGATGGGTAGTTGGGGACGGGCAGCAGCAGCAAAGCTGCGTGCGCCTTCAATGAGCTAGTCCCAGCCCCGGCCGTATGTACGCGCGCCCATCTCGGCGCCGGAGACAGCTGCTCCGCGCCGCAAGCCATGTGCGCGGCGTCCTGTGGGCGCTGGCCGAGGACCAGGCCACATGCCGCCGCCTCCTCCGATCCACGCCGCGGGGCTCGCCATGTGACGCTGCTGCCGCTGCCTGGAATCGTGCAGCGCGCGCGTCCTAGCGATCTGCGAAGAAACCGTCGCCGGTTCGTGATTCCTCCTGGGATTCGCGGCTCTTTTTGTGCGCTTGTAGCCTAAACCTGCGTGCGGGTACCGTGCGGTTCGAGGCCTCGCCGCTATGCGCGTGCCGCCGAGCTCGTTCCTTCTAATCTCCTAGCTTGGACAACGCCATGATGAGCCCACGACGGGGGTTAATTTTAACCCCTGCTTTTCGTAGGTTAAAATAACTAGTTCGTCGTATGTGCCGGTAATTGTGCAATGTTAGCATGAGAGTGAGTTCATTATGACCGCAAACACCGTGCGCATTAAGATGGCCCGTGCTATCATTGTTCTTTGCATCTACGATTTTGCTTCTCTTTACTATGTGAAATACCTTCGATCTTTGATCCATGGGGGTGAGGCTATATGTCACGACACTCCCACCAATCATAATCTGAAAAGCTGTAACTATTGAATCGAGCATCCAAATTAAATTTGAATTGTATCATTATCTTTCTTATGTGGTAAGATCTTCAAAACAAAATCACAATTACCTATATTTGCAAGATACTTTTTAAAAACATTTTCTTTGATACTAATAATTAATCTCAGTTATTGAAAATAAATATTTTAACAACACGAACAAATAATTATTTTCTACGAAAACAACTTAAACATGACCAACAAAATTATAGTGTACTAGGAACAAAAATATTAAACATTGCGAACATTTAATTGTATAGGATAACTAATAAAAAATGAATACCACGAACAAATGAGTCAACATCACCGAATAAATTAGTCTACAAATACGAACAAATGATTTGATATTACGAATAAATTAGTTTCACGCATACAATTAATCTTAAACGAAGAACAAATGATTCTACATTTAAAAAAATTACCTTATAATCATACACCGGCTAAACAAGTTACAAATAAATCATTTCACAAGCTAACTAATCGCTAACTAATGACTCTACAATAATACTAAATTAGTGTACATTGAGCATGACTCATCCTTAAATTTGAAACTAAATGTATTATACTATTGCAACAAGTAAGTATAGATATCTTAATGTTCCCGTATATAAAAAAATAATCATCGTTGATATGAATTACAAAATGAATAAATTAAAATTCAAATAAAGATTATAGTACATGAGGTTCATAATTAATAAAAAATAAATATAATATATTATGAATAAAAAAGTTCAATATGGATTAATGCTAAAACATAAAATTAATTAAATCTAAAAGTAAATAAACATAAAAGGTACAAGAAAATAAAATTAAGAAAAGTAGAACGGAAAGAGAAGAAAATAGAAGCAAAAGGAAAAGAAAAATATAATATATGAAGGAGAATAAATATAATTAAAATAAATATTACACTCCGAAGAAACAATACTGCCAAGATAATTAGAAGATAAAAGAATGGAAAGCAGAAAAAAGAAAATGTTTTTGCATATGCAGACTTATAGGAAAAAAATAAAAAAGAAAAAAGAAAAAGAAAAAGAAAAAAAGATGAAGGAAAGGAATAAATAAGAGAATAAAGAAAGGAAAAAAAGAAAGAACCACTGTCAAATCCCAAACGTGAGCTGCGTGGGCTAGAATCAATGCGTCGACACGGTGTCCATGCATACATAGTAAATCAACTAGAGAATTAATGCATCTGCAAGGCTGCATGCATGCATGTATGCAAAGCATCTACGAAATATTGCTAGATGCCAAGGCAACGACGGGGGCTACTTTTAGAGTTTATTGGGCTGAATTAGACCTGAACCACTCCAAAATTTATAGCACAAGCAATATATAGCCACCCTGTGATCCATGTGCACGCGTCCAAGCTCGCCCTTTCCCCTAGTCCTTTTAGAGTGTGCCACAAGGCTACGACGGGGGATAATTTTAGAGTTTATCTCCTTAGCCTTTACCAATCGAACTGAAAATATGCATGGGAATTAATCACCATTTTGACCATTAGATCTCAATTCAACAGGTCAGATATGATTTGCATACTCAGAAAAACAACTCTTGGTCACATGCGTCGCTCTCCCTAGACGACTCGAGGGTGATATATCGTGCCGCCACCAAGCTCGCCACATCCCTAGCGCCATCAACGCTGGCCCACAGTGGTGCCAAAGTCAGCCTGCGCGTGCCCTCCCCTTCCTTCCCCTGTTCCCTCCTGCTCCACCCCCATCTGGGTAGCTGTTCCGCTGGACCTGCCGGTCGCCGGATCAACCATGCATCCCCTAGCCTGGGTCTGTGCTTTTTCGGCCCAGGGCGGATGTTGTCCCTCCAGCTGTCTTTGGCGCCCTCCTCCTCACCTTCCGACCTTGGGGAGAACCTTGCAGCCAGATCTGCTGGCGGGACGCCGGTCCGACCGTTCTGCATTCGCATCTTCTCGTGGGCATGGGGTGATCGTTCCCCGCCGTCGCCGACAGCTACCCTTGGCCTGGGGCCCAAGGTGATCACGCGCGATCGCTCGACAGTTGCCACCACCTCATGGTGGCCGTCGTCGTGCATAGTGAGATCGGGCATCGTCACTGTGGAGGCTATCATTGCCTCTGCTTGGGGAGTGTTTGTCTATGTGCTTGCATTGGTTGCTACATCTTCGTCGAGGTCAGCCCATCATCGTAATGCCGCCTACTGCTCTGTTATGTAGGTTGCTGCTATATATGATGCCTGGTCGTGTTGCTCGTCCTTCATCCTCGGTCGTAGGGTGGAGATGCTGCTACGCCGTCCCACCTTGGTTGCTGTTGCTGATCACTGCTGCGGTTGCTATTCATTCTCGCTCTTTCAGTCGTGTGATCACTGTTGACGCAAAAAGCCGTAGGTCGGCCATCAGCGCCGGCACACGCGAGGACCTGGGAGATTCTGCTTCGCTCTAGTGCAGAGTCCAACTTAGCTGCGCAGTGGTGCAGGGCGTGGTAGTCAATTTGACCTACAATTGATAAGGGACAGGGAAAACATTAAATACTCGGAACGTATTGGCTGGGATTCCGAATCGTTCCGCAGGAGGTATCGGCCAAGAGTCCGATACAATAGCAGATCAATCGGCCTAAGTCCTGGCCGATTGCGTAGGGGAGGCAACGCTAAACGGGTTAGCGAGGCCTTGGTAAACAATACCTAGATCTGAACCCTATCGGCCTAACGACATGCAACATGCAAGTTGTGCGTTGGCCGATGGTATTTAGATCTAGGCTGGATAAATTGTGGTAAAAGCTAAATACAAACAAGATTAAACAGATCTAACCTTGTCAAATCTAGCAAATACCGGTAACTGGTGATAACACCAAGAAAATAAGCTAGACTAAGCAGATTAATCTAACAGGAAACAAGCTGCTATCGATAACTTGGTGAATAGACCAGACCGAGATTCAATCTGCTCGATAACTTGAACCAAATAGGATGGAGGAAGAAGTGATGCGCCCTCAACCTTGAGCCTATCTGCCTCGTTCGACCCGAAACTTACTAGCAAACCGGAGATCGAAGTGAATGCAGCCCCACATGCAGGAAAGAAATCGTAAAAAGAAAACTCTACTGCAACTAAGGTGTAACACCCAAAAATTTAGGAATCAAAATTCAAAAAGTATTTTTATAAAAATCAAAAGATAAAATTGTGCATGCATCTTTATTTCTATTCTTCTTCTATTCTTTCTTTCAGCCCAGCCCAATCCTTCTTTTTCTCCTTCCTTTCTTTTCTCGCGGCCCAACTCAGCGGCCGATCTGCTCACCCGACCCTTTCTTTCACCGACGTCTAGGCCCCACCTGTCGGCGCCTTCTTCCACTTTCCTTTCTTCTTCCTCTGCTCCGCATCGCTCCCGCTCCTTTGTTTCCTTTCTCCGCCGCGACAGCAGGCGCGCCGCGCCGTCGTTCGCGTCCCCTTCTCCTTCCTTCTTTCTTTCTTACCCCGAGTCCGGATCGACTTCGCGCCGTCGCCCGCGTCTCTCTTTCCTTCTCGCGATGCTGGCTTACCTTACTAGCCGCAGTTCTGCCCTTTCCTTCACAAGAGCCGCCGCCTTCCTTATTCCCGGCCACTCCGCCCCTATAAAATCCCGCCGGAGCCCCGCTTTTGTGACAACCCTGGTAATTTAAAATCCCAAAATCAATGTCATTAGCCTAACTCTGTGTTAAACCAACTAACGAGAGGGTGGAAAGACTTAAAACGGGTTCAGTTGGAATTCAAATTAAATTTGGGCACATTTGGACACAATTGAAACTTTTAAAATAACTTTAAAACCATAAGCCAAATGAAATTTTGCCTGAAACCAAGGTTGTAGAACTTTTTATTTTGAACAACTTTCATGTTCAAAAGTTTTTGAAATTCAAATCAGAAAGAGGAGAAAACGCCCTGTTTGCACCCAGCCCCCTGAACTTTTTCGAATTTTTGCATTTCGGTCCCTGGCGTCTCCCCCTCTGCTCTGCCGCGCCGCGCGCGCTCGCCCGCCCGCCGCGCGCCAGGTGGCCGGCGTCGCCTGACCGGCGCGGAGCGCCAGGCCAGTGGCCGCCGCACCACCCCGCCACGGCCGGCTTTGCCCCGCCCCGACGCCGCGCGGCCAGTCCCCGCCCGCGCGTGCGCTGCCGCGCCCAGGCCGCCGCCCGCCCGGCCAGTCTCCGCGCTCCGCCGTGCCGCCCCGGCCCCCGCGCCCCACCAGTCGTTGCGCCCGCCCTCCGCCCGAGCCGCTGCCGCTGCTGCTTCCCCACTCCGCGCCCGGCACTATCTCCTCGCGCCCACGCCAGTATCTCGGCCGCCCAGTCGCCGCGCCCGCTCGCCGCACGCCGCGCCGGCGTTCTGCTGCCGCCCGCCGCGCCCAGTGCACGCCGCTGCCGTGCCCCGCCCCGCGCGTCGCCCAGGCATCTCCACGCCCCCTCCTGACCCTATAAAAGCCCCGCCCCGACCGCCCGCGCGAGCCCCCGGCCACCAGAACACCTCGCCGCGCCATCGCCGCCGCCGAGCAACACCCGTCCGTGGACAGCCCACTGCCGCCGCCCACTGCCCAAACTGAGCACCCAGCCACCACTACATCACCTCACCGCAGCTCGCCGACCCACCCAACGCCACCCAGAGCCACCGGAGCGCCGCCGCCTGCGCTGCCGTCGCCGCCGCCGCCCCTGCTCGCCGTGGGCAGCACAACTCCGACCCCCTCCGTCCAAGCCGAGCCCCGGAGTAGCTTCCCCATGCGCCACTGAAGCTCACCGACCGGACCACGCCGCCCCAAGCCCGCCGGAGCACCGCCGTCGACGCGAGCCGCGCCGCCGCCGCCTCTGCTCCAACGCCGGCGAGCCCTTCCCGGCCGTCCCCCACCTGAACAACACCCCCACAAGGTAGCCCTCGCACCCCTGAACCTTCCCCGACCCCCGCCCCTCGCCGCCGGCGAGCCCCCTCGCCGGAATTTCGGCCGGCCGCCGCACCCGAGCCGCCAAGGACCCAATTGCAAGGATTTAAATCTTTAGAAGGGTCTGAGCGTAAGATTCAAGGACCTAGTTGTAAAAGAAAATTTCAAACCTAGATTCAAATTCAGTGAACTTGTAAAATTCGTATAAAATCGTAGAAAATTCAGAAAAATGCAAACTCAACTGTTCTAGAATCCTCAGAACAAACTCTACCACTTTTGTTACACAAATTTTCTCAGAATCTCAAAATATTTTGCTCTACATTAAATAGAAGCTTTAATGGACATATTTTATACCCACTGTTCTAGAACAATGCTGACCCTGAATTTTGGGCAGTAAATTAGTTGCTGGATGATTAGGACTGTGTAAAAAGATCAGACCCAAATTCCATCTCTAGCTCTGCTGTTTGTTAAACTTAGTTTTAATTCATGTGTAAATGGAATGTTTTATCCCTGTAGTTAGGTGGTGAGTCACCCATTGAAATTTTTCCTATGCTAATGTATTGGTAACTAGAAGCCAGAGAAAAATTAGGAGACTTTTTATCTCACAGTAACCTATTTACTTGAATTATGTGCTAATAACATACATTAAATCAAGAAAATAGTATCTTAGCTTGGAAAATCCCCAAATTATTACTGGGAGTTACACTGTGGTAGAGGTTGCTGTGTAAAAAGTTTCATGGACAAAAACCCTGTGTAGGGTCCTGTAAAAATGAATCTTTAAAAAGCCTAGGTGTAGAATGTCATATTTTCTATGATCTAAATACTGCTTGATAAATCCTACAAAAATTACAGTAGCTTCTGCTTGCTCAAGTGAGAGCCCTGTAAAAATCTTAGCCACAATTGTTGCACCAATTGATCTGTACAAAAAGAACAAGTATCTAACAGCAACAATGAAATATATTTTTCAGAATTAATCTGTTACATAAAATTGGCTGAAAATTTTACAGTAAGCACACCTTTCCTTGATGTGCCTAAATCCAAAATTTCATGACGAGAAACTATCCCTTGTAGTAATTACTCTCAAATCGTAATCAAGTGCTATTTCCACGACTTAAACTTGTGCACTCATGTAGAATCGACGACTCTCGCTGACGGAACCTACGAGCTGGTGCCCGCGCCCGAGAGTGAGCAGCGTGAAGCTCAAGCAAATCTAACTGAAGCTCTTGAAGACCCGAGCCCAAGTTCGGAAGATCCCCAAGCGAACTGCGAAGGCAAGCCCCGGAGCATAACCCATTCTTTCCGAAATTATGCAACTCATTACTCTTTGCTTGTGCATTAAGTTTATAGGAGTTGGATGAAAACTTAGTTGCATGATGTCAGGAACCCTTGCTTGAAAACTAGATGTAAGATTCGATAGAATGCTGTGCTAATAGGACTCCGGTAAAAGTCGAGTGATTTCCTGTCACTCGCGAGAAAATAGGAGTTGAATGACTACTACACACTGCAATCATAAGGACACGGACGGGTTATGTAACGATGGTTACGATTGAGGCCCGTCTGTCTAGTGAAAAATGCTAAGGCCGCAGGGTGTGGTAGTGATGGTTAAGTCTTGAACGTACTAAACACATGCCGAGATTATGGGAATCGGTAAGCTTAAGTACCTGATTGGCCCGGCAAGGGGACGGCATCCTACCCTTTGAACTTCGGTCCCATGTGCATATGGCGAGTGCAGAGAGTGGTCACGACCCGGCGCCGAACCGTGGCGTGGGGCTCTTGTAGTCTCGGAGGGTAGCCCCGATCCACGACCCGGAAAGAAAGGGGAAAAGTTGCACGTGTGACTCTAGGGAGTAACCACGTGACGTGTGTTTGGGTTTCCCTTGCAAGGTTAAGAAATTCGATTCGAATCGTCCGTTTCTCACGGCTATTGAGACTGCTTAACCATTTTTACCCACAGAGTAAGAAGAGGAACAATGATGATGAATGAACTGGTTGGATGGAAAACTTAATGCTTCACCATGTATGCATTAGACAGCTGCTTACCTAGACTGGCTAACGAAACTAGAATCTTGAGCTAAAAGTTGAAAGTAAGGACCCACTTGTAGATGCTTTTCGGCAAAACAAACCCCTGAGCCAAAAAGCCTGGCATGTCTAGAGTCGGTGGAGTAGTTTCCACTACACGGGTAAGTCTTGCTGAGTATTAGTATACTCAGTCTTGCTTGTGGCTCGTTTTCAGGTGAGCCCTTCGAAGACATGACTGCTAGCTTGACTTGGCCCTGCACTCTTCCCCCTGGTTGGTCGGTGGAATGGGATGCGCCCCCGTCCAATGGAGATGAGGCCGAGTGATGTCTCGTACGGGCTTCATCGAGACATCCTGTATCGTCGAGTAGTTTCCGTTGTTTATTTCCGCTGCAATTTAACTCTGAAGAACTTATTTATGTTAATTGAAGTACTTGTTTTCTAAACTCAGAACTAGGTCTGTAATATTGACTTATGCAAATGATGTAATACTTGCTGGAATGTGGTATCCTCTGGGCTCATCGTCGCATGAGCATTTGTATGTACGGCGCTCGATCCGTTCACCGTGGTTGTATCGGGAGGTTATACCCGACAGACTAGTGGATTACTCCGTTTGAAGTGTAAGGTTAACCGAGGATGCCTTAATGGTGATGGTTAATACACTTGAGCCGGATTAATTCAGGTGGTTCTGCCACAGCTGGTATCAGAGCCGTAGCTGGTGCCACAACTGGCAACAGCGGACACCAGAGCCGAAATACATACGCCAGAGAATGCTACAAGCCTTAAAAACTCATTTTACTAAAACTTGACTAGAAGGTTGTGTTGCGAAATGCGTTGGTACGTTAAGGATGGTGCCTAGTTCGTAAAGCCCTAAGGGATTATGGGAAAGTTACTAGGTGGCTATCTAACTTCTATATATATTATCAACTGACTTCCAGCACATTACTTTCTGTCAAAACTTACTTTCATGCACAACCGACCCTAAATTCTGTAACGACGCACTCGTCGCTAAGGTAAGAAGGTAAGGATCCTCAGCCAACCGAGAGAGCTTGGCCTTCCTGTCGGTGATGCGAACCGAACGCTGCCCTCAAGCAGTGGCTTACTTGAGGTGCTGCCAATATGCCAACTGTTAGTTGAACATATTGGGAGTAGAAGGTTCGGCGCAGGGTATGGCGATCGCTGTTCATACCCCCGTCTCATGACGGTACCCCCGTGAATACGCTATCTCGATAGCGTATGTTAACGTCGTCTGTACGGCGGAAATTGTACAGATATCGTTCTATAAGTAAACGGTAATGATTACGGACGCTTTCATGAGTGCTGGCATGAAAGGTTCATGATATATATATGCTTGTCGATCTTCTGCAGGTACACTAACCGCGATTACGATAAGTTAAGGGACGAGTAGAAAGACTCGACTAGATATTATAGGAGAGCCGTATTGTGTAAGCCACCGAAACTATCATCGTAAGACCAAAGCTATTTGGCAATTGTTTTATTTGTGAGGACGAATAGGACGTGCATACATCATGAACATATGTATCTGAAATAAAAAATGCGATGTATGAGAGTGGTAAGGTTCTTGCGTATCTAAACCATGGTTTGCATAAGGACTATCTAGCGAAACTGTCCCAAATCTGCCACGACCGAAAAGAGCGAATTATTGACCAAAGAAAATGACCATTTCTGATAAAGTTCATGTTGAAGAAATTGTTCCAAATCTTGTGCCCTATCTTCTGTTCAAAAACGAAAAATTCTGAACTTATGGATAATAAGAAATAACAGAAACCTTGGAGTGTCAGAATTCTGTCCGGAATAAGCACTTCTGCCTCTTAAATTTTTAGGCCCCCTTCCTGCGGTTTTCTGCAAAACAGCACAACACGAAACTTGTTCCAACTTTACCCAGGAAGCTGCTGTTAAAATTTGGTAAATTTTGGCTAGGTAGATTTTCCCTGGTGTACGAAACTCTAGCCCTCTGTTCACTGAAAATTCTGGGTAGACAGTAAGGTAAAACCTGAAAAGAAAGACCATCTTAGAGACCCCATTTGCTCTGGAGTTGACTAGAAAAGTTGTTCACAAATACCTTAGGAGTGATCTGGTGAAATTTGAGAATTTTTGGATGAGAACTGTGGGAGTTATGATTATTTTTGCACACTATACAGAATCTGTCCTTGTGCTGCTCACAGTTTTTCGCTATCTCATTCCATTTGATCTTTTGTTCAGATGGCCGAGCCTGTTGAGATGATGGTGAATGAGGATGGACGCGTGCACTCGCAGTGTCTCCACTGGGAGGGCTTTCCCTCTATGTTGTGGGATGTTCTGCGTACCGCGGGCTATCTAATTCCCCCACGTTACGCCGGACTGGAGTTTGCAGAAAATGGAGTTACCCAGTGCCGTGTCAACGTGACTATCTTTCCGCACCCGCTACACCCGGAGTGGCCCGCCTTGGAGCTTGAGGCTGTTGGTCGCCGTTTGGCCGATACTTGGGAGCTTGCAGCCATGAGGGCGCTCACCACATTTTGTGCGCAGCGTCCCGAGGTTGTCACACTCACTCCCATTGGATTGTTTCCTGCTGCCCAGGACAACGACCCCTTTTGGCTCAACAGGGTGCAGCACGCACAGTATTTGGTAGACTTCCATGCCCAGGAGACTATCCATACCTCCGTGCGGTGCATGAGTGCACTCTACCGACTTCTGACTCTCCAGAGTCAGGCACTCGAGCAGCTCACTGATCTTGCTCAGGCCTACCATATGATGGCAGATACCAGGGATGAGCAGATAAAGGAGCTCAGTCAGGATCTTGAGGACAGAGATGCTCAGATTGGCCAACTTGAGGGCCAAATCCAGGAGCAGGACACTCTCATGGATGAGAGAGATACCACGATAGCACAGTTGGAGGAGCAGCTCCATGATCTGAACCTTGAGTTGGAGGACGCTAATGAGCACATTCAGTGGCATCATGATCAGAATGACCATCCCCATGAGGACGACATGGAGGAGGATGAGGAGGAACCACAGGAGATTGATGGTATCTCAGGTATGGATTTCGAGGGTGAGGTACCACAGGCACCTCGGATGGGAGCCCACTCTCCTGCTCACAGCGAGTCGTCCGTCAACGACTTGGACGATTTCTAGAGGACGACCTAGGAGGACTTTTGCACATACTCCTCGATAGGGTCGCCTAACTTTTGGCAAGTGTTGTAATAGGCTAACTAGGAGTTGAGTAACTCTTTTGTGTTGGGTACACCTGAATCAGGTGGACACCCTCAGCATGTAAGGAACGGCGATAAACTTGGTGATTTCGTTGTAAGTTGGTAAACGATGGAATCCACAATCGCTGAGACTTGTCGGAATTTTTACCCATGTCTCCTTGCATTTCTTGGCTGAGTGTTGAATACCAGACTTGTGCTAAATTTTGTGATCTAGGTTCTCACAAAAATTCAGCATCATTGGACCTCGCTAGTTTAAGATATAGGCGAAACCGTACCGACCAATCTGCTGAAAAAAAAAACAGCTAAGACAGCAAGGCAAAGGACGAGCTTTTCGACCACCTTAGCCATAGTTCTGGCACCGAAGTTAAATACCAAAGTGGTGCATTCCTAAATTCTCTGACTACTGCCAATGTTGAGATGTTTTAGATGGACCCACAGCAGGCTATGATTTTTCTCGTAGCAAACAGGGATTCTGTCCATACTTCTAGCTATGACTTCGGAAGCCTCCGACTACCCAATTATTTATGGGTCAAGGAAGTAATATGGATCGCGTTGCTAATGGTAACCTTTCACGTTTCAGATGGTCGGATCAACTCGTGGCAACCCCGAGGGTTTTGGTGCCGGTGGCAGCCGCTCGCGACAATCGCCACCACCCCCGCCCAGTTTGGTGGAAGTGATGGCCGCTCAAACCGAGCTGCTGCGTCAGATTGTGCAAGGACAACACCAGCAGAGGGGTGGGCACAATGCTCACCAACCACAAGCTGCAGGATACACGGATTTCCTGGGGACCCAGCCTCCCTTGTTCCATAAGGCCGAGGAACCCCTGGACGCAGATGCATGGATTCGCACCATAGAATCCAAGTTCACACTACTTGTGGCCCCATGCTCAGAAGCCAACAAAGCTCGTTTTGCCGCGCAACAGCTTCGCGGTACCGCTCGACTGTGGTGGGACCACTATTTTGCGATGCTCCCGGCTGATCATGTGGTCGACTGGGATGAATTCAAGACCGCGTTCCGGGCACATCATATCCCCGAGGGTCTTATGGAGAGGAAGTTGAACGAGTTCCTGGCACTCACCCAGGGCACCCGCACCGTGCTGCAGTACGCCCAAGCGTTCAACAACTTATGCCAGTATGCGGGCTATCACGCTGATACGGATGCCAAGAAGCGTGATCGTTTCCGCCGAGGTCTGAGTACCAAGCTCAAGGAACGTCTGAACCTAGCCAGGGCTGACACCTACAACGAGTTGGTCAATATGGCCATTACCCAGGAGGACTGTATCATGGCACACCGGGCAGAGAAGAAGAGAAAGGCCCCGCAGCCAGGAAGATGGATTGCCAGACCCCCACAGCAGCCAGGCATGGTACGACCCCCGATGCCTCCACAGAATGGTCCGAGGCCCATTCTTCAGCAGTCTCTTCGACCTAGCCCCGCAAATCGCTGTTTCAAATGCGGGAGTTCCAGCCACTTCGCACGCGAATGCCCTCAGCCTGGACAGCCCAACCAAGGTCAAGGATCCAACCCGAACGCCAAGAACAGGGGCAAGAGACAGACCCTGCAAGTCAAGCAAGGACGGATTAACTTCACCACGCTTGCAGAGCTTCCTGAAGGAGCCCCAGTGATGTCGGGTACATTCTCTATCCATAACAAGCCTGCCGTTATATTATTTGATTCTGGTGCATCGCATAGTTTCATAAGTGCAAAATTCGGTGCAAAAGTAGGCTTGGATGTTTGTCACACAAAAGGGTCATATATGATATCAACACCGGGTGGTAAAATTGCTTCAAACCAAATGGTCAGACAAGTACCAGTCAAGTTGGGTAGTAAAACCATCGACACGGACCTTGTCCTTTTACCCCTTGACGGCATGGACATTATTTTGGGAATGAACTGGATGGCTATGCATGGAGTCACACTGGACCTTTCTTCCCGAGCCGTTGAGATAAATTCACCTAGTCACGGAGCCACTACCCTTTACCTACCATTCATAGATTGCACGAATTCCTGTGCTTATAAGATGGAAGGACTTAAGCTAGATGAGATTCTTGTGGTGAACGAGTACGCCGATGTTTTCCCGGATGACTTACCAGGAATGCCCCCGGATAGGGATATTGAGTTCGTTATTGAACTACAACCAGGCACTGCACCTATATCCAAAAGACCGTATAGGATGCCCCCTAAAGAATTGGCCGAGTTGAAAATTCAACTCCAAGAACTACTGGACAAAGGTTTTATTCGCCCTAGCGCGTCACCTTGGGGATGTCCAGCCCTATTCGTAAAGAAGAAGGATGACAGTTTGAGATTATGTGTGGACTACCGACTTCTCAATGCGGTAACAGTTAAAAATAAATACCCACTTCCTCGCATCGATGTGCTCTTCGATCAATTAGCTGGAGCCAGAGTCTTCTCAAAGATTGATCTTCGTTCGGGATATCATCAGATCAAGATTCGCCCGTGCGATATTCCTAAGACTGCCTTCTCCACACGTTATGGACTATATGAATTCTTGGTCATGTCCTTTGGACTCACCAATGCCCCTGCCTACTTCATGTATCTCATGAATTCGGTATTCATGCCCGAACTTGACAAATTCGTCGTAGTGTTCATCGACGACATTCTTATCTATTCCAAGGATGAGGAAGAGCATGCCAAGCACCTTCGCATTGTCCTTCAGCGACTCAGAGACCATCAGCTCTATGCTAAGTTTTCTAAGTGTGAATTCTGGTTGGATACTGTAAAGTTCTTAGGTCACACGATCTCCAGCGAAGGCATAGCTGTTGACCCCAGCAAGGTACAAGAGGTGATGGATTGGAAACCCCCTACCTCTGTTCATCAGATTCGCAGTTTTCTCGGCTTAGCCGGTTACTACCGTCGCTTCATCCCGGATTTCTCTCGAATTGCTAAGCCCATGACGGAACTATTGAAGAAGGAAGTAAAGTTTGTATGGAATGAGAAGTGTGAAGAAGCCTTCCACACTCTCAGAGAGCATCTGACTACTGCACCTGTGTTAGCTCAACCCGATAATACCAAGTCATTCGATGTGTATTGTGACGCATCAGGTACTGGTCTAGGATGTGTGCTTATGCAAGAGAATCGAGTGATTGCATATGCCTCACGAGCCCTTCGGCCCCACGAACAGAATTATCCCACGCATGACCTTGAGCTCGCAGCCGTCATTCACGCTCTGAAGATATGGAGGCACTATCTCATGGGTACACAGTGCAATATCTACACGGATCATAAGAGTCTCAAGTACATCTTCACACAAGCCGATCTGAATATGAGACAACGAAGATGGCTAGAATTAATCAAAGATTATGACCTTGAAGTGCACTATCACCCCGGTAAGGCTAATGTAGTCGCGGATGCACTAAGCCGCAAGTCCCATTGCCATTGCTTATCCATGGAGTCCTACCATGAGACATTATGTGCAGACATGAGGAAGCTTAACTTGGAAATGGTTTCCCAAGGCACTCTAAATCACATCTCAGTTGAGCCCACTCTTCATGACCAAATCGTCATGGCACAACTACATGATGAAGGAATCAAGATCATCAAACAAAAACTCTCTCTAGGTGAGGAGAAGTATAAGTGTTTCCGCCAGGACCATAAGGGAGTTCTATGGTTCGAAAGTCGTATAGTCGTTCCGAAGAATCGTGAACTCCGCAAGCAAATTCTCGATGAGGCACACCTTTCCAAATTCTCTATCCACCCCGGCAGTAGCAAAATGTATCAAGACCTAAGGCAAAACTTCTGGTGGACTAGGATGAAAAGAGAAATTGCTACGTATGTCTCGGAATGTGACACGTGCCAGAGAGTAAAAGCTAGCCACTTAAAGGTAGCCGGTACACTTCAACCGTTACCTATACCATCATGGAAATGGGAAGACATAAGTATGGACTTCATCGTTGGACTACCAAACACGTCCCAGAAACATGATTCCATATGGGTCATCGTTGATAGACTCACGAAGACGGCGCATTTTCTTCCGGTACACACCACCTATTCTACCAAGAAATATGCCGAGATCTACCTCGCTCGTATTGTTTGCCTACATGGAATACCTAAGACAATTATCTCCGATCGTGGTCCTCAGTTTGTAGCACGCTTTTGGGAACAACTGCAAACATCTCTTGGCACCAAGCTGATTCGCAGCTCAGCATACCATCCCCAGACCGATGGACAAACGGAAAGAGTAAACCAAATTCTTGAAGACATGCTGAGAGCTTGTGTCATTCATTATGACAAGAATTGGGACAAATGCCTACCCCTGGCAGAGTTCTCTTACAACAACAGCTACCAAACGAGTTTGAAAATGGCACCATTTGAGGCCCTGTACGGACGAAGGTGTCGAACCCCTTTGAGCTGGTCACAAACCGGAGAACGTAAAATAATTGGACCCGACCTGGTAATCGAGGCAGAGGAGAAAGTAAAAGTAATACAAGCAAATCTTAAAGCCGCACAAGCCCGACAAAAGAGCTATTCTGACAAAAGGAGAAAGCCCCTAAAGTTCGAAGTTGGCGATCATGTCTACCTTCGCGTTTCACCCGCCAAAGGAGTGCGAAGATTTGGAATCAAAGGCAAACTAGCTCCCCGTTATATTGGTCCTTACGAAATCATGGAGAGCTGCGGACCCGTAGCCTACAAATTACGACTGCCCCCTCAGCTCACGGCCACCCATGATGTCTTCCACGTATCTCAACTCAAGAAGTGTATTCGAGTCCCTACCGAGATTGTGGAACAACAAGAAATATCATTGGAACCCGATCTCTCGTATGTCGAACACCCAATTAAGATTCTGGATCAAAAAGAAAGAGAGACCAGGAGGAAAGTGATTAGAATGTATAAAATACAATGGAATCGCCACACGAAAGAGGAAGCCACCTGGGAAACGGAAAGCTACCTGAACCAACATTTCCCTGGGTTTCTTGCCTCAACCACTGGTATGTGCACCCACGCCCACATTAAGAATTACCGAATCTCGGGGCGAGATTCTTGTTAAGGGGGGAAGGCTGTGACAACCCTGGTAATTTAAAATCCCAAAATCAATGTCATTAGCCTAACTCTGTGTTAAACCAACTAACGAGAGGGTGGAAAGACTTAAAACGGGTTCAGTTGGAATTCAAATTAAATTTGGGCACATTTGGACACAATTGAAACTTTTAAAATAACTTTAAAACCATAAGCCAAATGAAATTTTGCCTGAAACCAAAGTTGTAGAACTTTTTATTTTGAACAACTTTCATGTTCAAAAGTTTTTGAAATTCAAATCAGAAAGAGGAGAAAACGCCCTGTTTGCACCCAGCCCCCTGAACTTTTTCGAATTTTTGCATTTCGGTCCCTGGCGTCTCCCCCTCTGCTCTGCCGCGCCGCGCGCGCTCGCCCGCCCGCCGCGCGCCAGGTGGCCGGCGTCGCCTGACCGGCGCGGAGCGCCAGGCCAGTGGCCGCCGCACCACCCCGCCACGGCCGGCTTTGCCCCGCCCCGACGCCGCGCGGCCAGTCCCCGCCCGCGCGTGCGCTGCCGCGCCCAGGCCGCCGCCCGCCCGGCCAGTCTCCGCGCTCCGCCGTGCCGCCCCGGCCCCCGCGCCCCACCAGTCGTCGCGCCCGCCCTCCGCCCGAGCCGCTGCCGCTGCTGCTTCCCCACTCCGCGCCCGGCACTATCTCCTCGCGCCCACGCCAGTATCTCGGCCGCCCAGTCGCCGCGCCCGCTCGCCGCACGCCGCGCCGGCGTTCTGCCGCCGCCCGCCGCGCCCAGTGCACGCCGCTGCCGTGCCCCGCCCCGCGCGTCGCCCAGGCATCTCCACGCCCCCTCCTGACCCTATAAAAGCCCCGCCCCGACCGCCCGCGCGAGCCCCCGGCCACCAGAACACCTCGCCGCGCCATCGCCGCCGCCGAGCAACACCCGTCCGTGGACAGCCCACTGCCGCCGCCCACTGCCCAAACTGAGCACCCAGCCACCACTACATCACCTCACCGCAGCTCGCCAACCCACCCAACGCCACCCAGAGCCACCGGAGCGCCGCCGCCCGCGCTGCCGTCGCCGCCGCCGCCCCTGCTCGCCGTGGGCAGCACAACTCCGACCCCCTCCGTCCAAGCCGAGCCCCGGAGTAGCTTCCCCATGCGCCACTGAAGCTCACCGACCGGACCACGCCGCCCCAAGCCCGCCGGAGCACCGCCGTCGACGCGAGCCGCGCCGCCGCCGCCTCTGCTCCAACGCCGGCGAGCCCTTCCCGGCCGTCCCCCACCTGAACAACACCCCCACAAGGTAGCCCTCGCACCCCTGAACCTTCCCCGACCCCCGCCCCTCGCCGCCGGCGAGCCCCCTCGCCGGAATTTCGGCCGGCCGCCGCACCCGAGCCGCCGAGGACCCAATTGCAAGGATTTAAATCTTTAGAAGGGTCTGAGCGTAAGATTCAAGGACCTAGTTGTAAAAGAAAATTTCAAACCTAGATTCAAATTCAGTGAACTTGTAAAATTCGTATAAAATCGTAGAAAATTCAGAAAAATGCAAACTCAACTGTTCTAGAATCCTCAGAACAAACTCTACCACTTTTGTTACACAAATTTTCTCAGAATCTCAAAATATTTTGCTCTACATTAAATAGAAGCTTTAATGGACATATTTTATACCCACTGTTCTAGAACAATGCTGACCCTGAATTTTGGGCAGTAAATTAGTTGCTGGATGATTAGGACTGTGTAAAAAGATCAGACCCAAATTCCATCTCTAGCTCTGCTGTTTGTTAAACTTAGTTTTAATTCATGTGTAAATGGAATGTTTTATCCCTGTAGTTAGGTGGTGAGTCACCCATTGAAATTTTTCCTATGCTAATGTATTGGTAACTAAAAGCCAGAGAAAAATTAGGAGACTTTTTATCTCACAGTAACCTATTTACTTGAATTATGTGCTAATAACATACATTAAATCAAGAAAATAGTATCTTAGCTTGGAAAATCCCCAAATTATTACTGGGAGTTACACTGTGGTAGAGGTTGCTGTGTAAAAAGTTTCATGGACAAAAACCCTGTGTAGGGTCCTGTAAAAATGAATCTTTAAAAAGCCTAGGTGTAGAATGTCATATTTTCTATGATCTAAATACTGCTTGATAAATCCTACAAAAATTACAGTAGCTTCTGCTTGCTCAAGTGAGAGCCCTGTAAAAATCTTAGCCACAATTGTTGCACCAATTGATCTGTACAAAAAGAACAAGTATCTAACAGCAACAATGAAATATATTTTTCAGAATTAATCTGTTGCATAAAATTGGCTGAAAATTTTACAGTAAGCACACCTTTCCTTGATGTGCCTAAATCCAAAATTTCATGATGAGAAACTATCCCTTGTAGTAATTACTCTCAAATCGTAATCAAGTGCTATTTCCACGACTTAAACTTGTGCACTCATGTAGAATCGACGACTCTCGCTGACGGAACCTACGAGCTGGTGCCCGCGCCCGAGAGTGAGCAGCGTGAAGCTCAAGCAAATCTAACTGAAGCTCTTGAAGACCCGAGCCCAAGTTCGGAAGATCCCCAAGCGAACTGCGAAGGCAAGCCCCGGAGCATAACCCATTCTTTCCGAAATTATGCAACTCATTACTCTTTGCTTGTGCATTAAGTTTATAGGAGTTGGATGAAAACTTAGTTGCATGATGTCAGGAACCCTTGCTTGAAAACTAGATGTAAGATTCGATAGAATGCTGTGCTAATAGGACTCCGGTAAAAGTCGAGTGATTTCCTGTCACTCGCGAGAAAATAGGAGTTGAATGACTACTACACACTGCAATCATAAGGACACGGACGGGTTATGTAACGATGGTTACGATTGAGGCCCGTCTGTCTAGTGAAAAATGCTAAGGCCGCAGGGTGTGGTAGTGATGGTTAAGTCTTGAACGTACTAAACACATGCCGAGATTATGGGAATCGGTAAGCTTAAGTACCTGATTGGCCCGGCAAGGGGACGGCATCCTACCCTTTGAACTTCGGTCCCATGTGCATATGGCGAGTGCAGAGAGTGGTCACGACCCGGCGCCGAACCGTGGCGTGGGGCTCTTGTAGTCTCGGAGGGTAGCCCCGATCCACGACCCGGAAAGAAAGGGGAAAAGTTGCACGTGTGACTCTAGGGAGTAACCACGTGACGTGTGTTTGGGTTTCCCTTGCAAGGTTAAGAAATTCGATTCGAATCGTCCGTTTCTCACGGCTATTGAGACTGCTTAACCATTTTTACCCACAGAGTAAGAAGAGGAACAATGATGATGAATGAACTGGTTGGATGGAAAACTTAATGCTTCACCATGTATGCATTAGACAGCTGCTTACCTAGACTGGCTAACGAAACTAGAATCTTGAGCTAAAAGTTGAAAGTAAGGACCCACTTGTAGATGCTTTTCGGCAAAACAAACCCCTGAGCCAAAAAGCCTGGCATGTCTAGAGTCGGTGGAGTAGTTTCCACTACACGGGTAAGTCTTGCTGAGTATTAGTATACTCAGTCTTGCTTGTGGCTCGTTTTCAGGTGAGCCCTTCGAAGACATGACTGCTAGCTTGACTTGGCCCTGCACTCTTCCCCCTGGTTGGTCGGTGGAATGGGATGCGCCCCCGTCCAATGGAGATGAGGCCGAGTGATGTCTCGTACGGGCTTCATCGAGACATCCTGTATCGTCGAGTAGTTTCCGTTGTTTATTTCCGCTGCAATTTAACTCTGAAGAACTTATTTATGTTAATTGAAGTACTTGTTTTCTAAACTCAGAACTAGGTCTGTAATATTGACTTATGCAAATGATGTAATACTTGCTGGAATGTGGTATCCTCTGGGCTCATCGTCGCATGAGCATTTGTATGTACGGCGCTCGATCCGTTCACCGTGGTTGTATCGGGAGGTTATACCCGACAGACCAGTGGATTACTCCGTTTGAAGTGTAAGGTTAACCGAGGATGCCTTAATGGTGATGGTTAATACACTTGAGCCGGATTAATTCAGGTGGTTCTGCCACAGCTTTGCAACCAGAGCCATCCTCAAACCCTTTCCTCTACTCAACACCGTCGCACGCCGCTGGAAGTTGCACACCACAGGATCGCCGCCGCCCCGTTACGCCGCCTCTCCGTCGACTCGCCGTTCCGCAGCTTCTCCGCCGTCTTCAACTCTCGCCAGAGTTCCGCGAGTTGGTTAGCATCAAGCCGCACCAGATTTTCCTCTCTCCCTTGCTCCGCTGCAAATCCGATTTCTCGCCGGACCCCTGTTTCCGCCCGCCGCCGTGGCCGCCAATCTACAGCCGTCGCACAGCCATCCCGTGACCACCCTCACCTTCGCCGTACCGCCCACTCACTCCCCGGCATAAATCCAGCTTGAATCGACCCCCGGAACACCGGATTCGGTGAAGCTCCGACCGTCCGCCACCGCACTCGCTCGCCGCCGACGCCCAGCAAAGCTCCGATTCGCCCGACCCTCTCTTGACTCAACCGATTTGCCCGACCTTTTCCTTACTCAGCCGATTTACCCGACCCTTACCCCGCCGATTCACCCGACCCTTACTCCGCCGATTCACCCGACCCTAGCCGTCCCCGTAACATTCACAGAAAGACCCCTAGGTTTTCCAGAAATCAACCCGCAGTCCAGATTAGTAGAAAAATAATTAGAGTTGAGCCCTTTCTTTTTCTGTTCCGACCCCTGACTTTTCTAGAATTAGTACCCGCCGTCCAGAACCTATAGTTTTGCACCCCGACCCTTTGTATAAGGTTTAATTATGCTTTAGCCCCTGATTCCTTTATATTTAGCCTCGGGAAATTCAAAACTCTCGCAGTTAGTTCCCTAGATCGCTGTTTTAGCCATATCTTCATCGTTTCAACTCCGATTTCAGCGATTCTTGCGCCCACCTAATCCTTGCATCATGAACTACAACTTTAGTATCTTTTTACTTTCTGTTTGTATTGTTTGTTGTATTGTTTCTTATTTGTTTGTGTATGCTTGTTTGTGTGATCGCATAGACAACGTGACATTCGAGCAAAACCAAGAGCAAGCTTACGAGGAAGAAAACCAGCAGCTGTTTGAAGAAGGCAAGTGGATTTCCCTCTCTGCATATTCTATTTGATCCCAACAACAGCATGATAATTCACTTTACTTTATTGTTGCTTGCATAAATTTGATGGGTTACCTATGCTAAGGACATACCTAGTCTTTTACCCCAAACCTTGAAACACCTGAGTTTACTATTCATGTTGGGTAGTCATGCTTAGTTGCAAACTTTGGGATTGGTATTGGTTTACTCTTATGGCAACGTTGATCACGTTTCATATTGTGGTTTTATCGTATAATTTCAAGATCAACTTTGTTTAATGGGAACATGGAGAACCACCCAAGAAAACAGTGCAACCATAAAGTCATATGGCTCTGACCTTAGCCAATTAATTAGATGTGCAGTTTGTTGGTGGCCTTACCGAAAGGGCAAGGAGGGGATCGGTGATAGGGGTCATAGCCCGGTTCTCTTGGGGTAGCTGCCTTGGCTAAGGAGCTGACCATTAGGGAGGTTTATGGACCACACTGCTACTGAAACTCTAGTAGGCTGCCTAGCACTCGACATGTCTTTGTAAAGGCTTCGTAGTGTACCCTCGCCACTCACCTCGGAAGTGTTTGAGGGCCTTGCAAACCCGGGCGACTCAGGGGAACATGATTTGTGGGTAAAGTGTACAACCTCTGCAGAGTGTAAAACTGTTATAACAGCCGTACTCACGGTTAAGAGTGGCTTGGACCCTCACATGATAATGAAACTTAAAGATTAATTAAATTGTGGTTCGTGGATTATATTATGGTTGATGGTATCTTTGTGTTTTTGCTAAAGTGGGTTGGTATAAACTTAAACCTAGTTAATAGGTGCTTGTTAAAAAATACTTGACCAACTAAAAGTGACCGCTGCTGCAAACCTTAGCCTATCCTTGATGGCCTTGCATATTCACCCCACTTGCTGAGTACCAACCATAAGAGTACTCACCCTTGCCCCCCTGCTGTTCAGAAGAGAACTTTGAAGAGGAGATCTTCGACGACTTCGAGGAGTTCTAGGTCCTGCGTTCACCAGTCATCGCCTGTGGAAGACGGAGTTGTTGAAGACTTCGTATAGGGTATAACGGTTTATCGTTTAAAGACAATTGTGTCTCTTTAATACGGAGTGTAATATTGTTAAATACTTTATTTAGTTGCATATTGAGCATTGTCTTTGATATATTACACTTTCCGTCGACCATATGTGTGTGAACATGATCCTAGCGCACATATGAGATGCATATGGTTCTTTCTAGAATCGGGTGTGACAGAAGTGGTATTAGAGCCATGTTGACTGTAGGACGCTAGCCTAGATAGAAGTGGTCGAAATTAAGGATTTATCTTCTAGCAAGCCATATCAGCATCAAAAATTCCTGTCTTTGAGCATGAAGCAAGAGTAAGATTAGTGCAAGTGAACATCCATTCCATGTCTTTGAGCACTAGAAATTTGTCAAGCGAGTGGATTCGGGTTTGTTACTCTTAGAGCTTCAAGCTCCTAGACAGCTAGGCGTCGCTTGTGAGTGTTCAAGCAAGTTGTGAGCATCACAAGAAGTTCGTAATCTTTATTTCTCTTCGAGGAATCCATAGTAAGTGATCTTGGGCTTGATAGGTGATCTCACCCTTGGGTGAGGAGTTAAGAGGTTCTTGAACGCCGTTTCTTGAGCCCTTCCTCAACGGAGACGTAGCTCCTTCGGGAGTGAACTTCGGGAAACAAATCATTGTCCCTTTACATGCTTCTTACTTGTTTTCCCGTGACTCTTGCTTGTGTTATCTCGTTTCTAGGGTTTGAGGCCGATCTACTTGTTTACTAGTCTCTAGGTGAAATCAGTGGTTGATCTACACTCTATAGGACACTCTGATACCTGCAGAATTACTTGATCTAATTTCCTGCTTCAGTTTCTATACTTTTGGATTCTAGTGTTCTTCTCCGGACAGTTCGGGCAAGAACCCCGGATACTCCGGATCAGAAGTCCGGACTCTCCGGACGTATACCTGGAGTATCCGGGTTTGCTGTTGCTAACGGTTTAAAAAGTGTCTTTGATTTGCATATTGCCTATTCATCCCCCTCTAGGTATCTTGATGTCCTTTTAATTGGTATCAGAGCGGGTTTCTCCATCTTAGGGCTTAACCGCTCGGAAAATCAAGATATCAAGCGGTCCAAAGAATCAAACCAATCATACGAATGAAGAAGACAAGGATAAAGCCTCGGGAGGCAAACCCAATGATGAGAAAGCCACCGCAACAAGTGGGTCAAGAGAGAAGAAAAATAATGACACACATGAAGATGAGGAAGATGAATTGGAAACAACCGATGAAGAGTTGTCATATGAGGAGTGGAAAACTTGGAAGAAGAAAAGACAATTGTAAAAGAAGAAAGCAAAATCAGCTACCAAGGTTGTGATCGAGTCAAGTGACTCCGACTCGGATTGCAAAAGAAGATCAATGAGCACATCAAGGTTGAAGAAGAAAGCAAGCTATCATCAAGTTGGTCACGATTACACATTCCAACTCCCAACCGATCACAACGCCTCAATTCACATGGAAAAACTGCCGTACTTTGATGGGATCGGCTATAATCAATGGAGAACAAAGATGTTTAGATACTTGTGTTCCATTCACAAGGATCTTTGGAAAGTTGTTGAAGTTGGGTGTGAAATCCCGGATGAAGATGAAACACCGACACCGCTTCAAGCCTATGTGATGCAACAAAACTATCAAGCACTAAACATTCTCCACACTTCCGTTAGTTCCGAAGAGTTTGACAAGATTGAGGATGCCTGCACTGCGAAAGACGCTTGGGATACACTCCAAGTAAATCATCAAGGGTCAAGAAAGGTTTGTGAGTCAAGGATCAAGACTTTGGAGGATGAGCTAAGCCTATTCTCCATGAAGAAAGACGAATCCGTCAAAGATATGTACAACCGCTTGAAGAAGATCACAAATCAAATCAAGTCACTTGGAGGTGACAAATGGGGTGATCGTGAGATTGTGGACAAGCTCTTGACCGTCTATATGGCTAGGGATGTCACTCTTCCTAGCTTGATAAGAGCCGAAAGAGGATTCAAGCATTTCACCGCTGAGAATGTGCTTGGAAGAATTGAAGCGCATCATGATCAACTGAAGAGAGTCAAAATTAATCAAGACTTGGCCGAACTTTAAGAACAAGCCGCCAAGAACAATGGGTTGGCACTTCAAGCACAATCCAAAGAAAAGAAAAAGGCTACTCAATCATCCTCAAAGAATGAAGACTCAAGCAATGAAGAAAGTGATAAATTAGATGATGAGAAAATGACCTTCTTTATCAAGAACTTTGGAAGAGTATTGAGAAAGAGCAACTTCCGAAATTTTGTGAAAGGCAAGGGCAAGTATGATTCAAGAAGATCAAACCGACCTTGCTTTGGTTGCAAGAAAATTGGGCATTTCATTGCGGATTGTCCGGAAGAGAAGAACAAGAACAAGGACAACAAGGAGTGCTCATCAAAAAGGAACAAACCAAGATACAAGAAGTCCGCGGGTGAAGCTCATCTTGGCCTAGAATGGGACTCCAATGAAGAAAGCAACTCCGACAATGAAGAAGTTGCAACCATGGCTATGGAAGCTTCTCAACCTCTCCCTACAAGCTTATTTGAAGATCTCACCGATGATGAAGATCAAGCTCCAATGATGTGCCTCATGGTGAAAAACTTAAAGGTAACATATCCAAACTCATCGGATGATGAACTAGATGAGGAAAGTAAAATTGTTAATCTTATTAAACAATATGGCACAAAGGCCGCAACGAAAATAATGAAACTAATGATGAAACTAGATGTTAGATGAGACTCTTGATTCACAAGAAGATTTGCTATGGCTTGAGAGAGAAAAATCCGAAGCTCTCAAAAAGAACCTCACCAATGAAAGGGAGGAAAACGAGAAGCTTGAGGACTCACTCATTTCTAAGGATGGCATTCTTCTTGAGGCGCCAGAGTCACTCACTAGTGAAAAGAATAAAGTGAATGATTTAACTAAGGAGCTTTCTTTAGTCAATGACATTAATGCTAACTTGAAGAGTGATAATGAGAAACTTGAAGAAAGCTTGACAAGCTTGAAAATCATTCACAAGGGACTTGAAGTTGACTTCAACACTCATCTAGAAAACTCTTCTAAAACTAGTGAGAAATCAAGCTCATCTAGTCCATCAACAAGTAATGGTTGTGCACGTTGTTATAATGTTGATATTCAAGCTTGTGCCAGTAACCATGCCGAAGTAAATGCCATGAAAATAGAGATTACTAGACTCACTCAACTATTGCAAGTTGAAGAATCCTCTCATGAGCAAGCTCCCAAGTCAAACCCCTCATTGAAGATAGGTGAGTTTGAGAAACACACCAAAGGGTTTGGATCGAAATACATGAACAAGTATGGTTTTGAGAAAGGTAAGGGACTTGGTAAGAATGAGGATGGCACACCACACATGATCCGGTTTGTCAAGAACAACAACACCGCCGCTATGGGAGCAAAAGGTGGTCTTGTGGACATGACTACTCCCATTCGCAAGGGAAATGGCAAGGCACAAAAGTGTAGTCATGTCAAGTTTGTTGAGGGAAGCACTACATGTGAAGAGGGTGCCAAGATTGTTGCATCCTCATGAAAGCAAGACAAGTTCCAAACCTCAAGCAGAAACAACTCCAAGTTACAAGGACCCTCCTCTCATGTATCCTTTTATGCAAACTATGTGTTGACTAGGAACCACCATGGTAAAGTGGTTGCTAAATTTGTGGGTAAACGCACATGGAATACCAAGGTGAAAAGCCATGTGTGGGTGCCCAAAGTGCTTGTGACTAACATTCAAGGACCCATATATTGTTGGGTACCTAAAAGAAAAGTGTAATCTTGTTTTGTAGGGCTACTCCTCCGGTGGATCAGCTTGGGTGATCGATAGTGGATGTACAAATCATATGACCGGAGAAGAAAGCATGTTCAATCAACTAAAAGCATCAAGTGGAGAGCACTACATAACATTTGCCGGAAATGACAAAGGAAAAATACTTGGTACCGGTAACATTATTCTAAACTCAAAATTCTCACTCTCAAAGGTTCTTTTGGTTGAGTCACTTGGTTACAATTTTTTGTCCATCTCAAAACTTTGTGATACAGGCTTCAATTGTTTGTTCACTAACGAGGGTGTGAACGTCATTAGAAGAAGCGATAGCTCCGTTGCCTTCAAGTGTGTGCTCAAGGGAAAGCTTTATCTAGTGGATTTTTCACAAGAGGAAGCTCAACTTGACACATGTTTGGTGGCAAAGTCTAGCTTGGGTTGGTTATGGCATGGCCGACTAGCTCACGTTGGGATGAAAAATCTCAACAAGCTTCTAATGGGGGATCACATCCTAGGACTAACAAATGTTTATTTTGAGAAAGATCGTGTTTGTAGTGCATGCCAAGCTGGAAAGCAAGTTGGAGTTTCTCATCCATCAAAGAGCATTGTGACCACCGTCAAGCCATTTGAACTTCTACACATGGATCTTTTTGTTCCGGTAGCATACATAAGTATTGGTGGTAACAAATATGGTTTGGTCATTGTTGATGATTATTCTCGTTTCACTTGGGTATTCTTTTTGTTTGACAAAAGTGCAGTATAAGAAATATTCAGGAGGTTTGCAAAAAGAGCCCAAAATGAGTTCGAGACAAAGATCAAAAGAGTAAGAAGTGACAATGGCACCGAGTTCAAGAACACCAACATAGAAATATTTCTTGATGAAGAAGGTATTGGTCATGAGTTCTCGGTTCCATACACACCTCAACAAAATGGAATTGTTGAGAGAAAGAATAGGACTCTCATCGAGGCCGCAAGAACAATGCTTGATGAATACAAGATCTCGGATCAATTTTTGGCGGATGCAATAAACATGGCATGTCATGCTATGAACCGTCTCTATCTACAGAAGATCCTGAACAAGACGGCATATGAACTTCTACTTGGTAAAAAGCCTAACTTGTCTTACTTTAGAGTTTTATGAAGTAAGTGCTTCATTCTCAACAAGAAGCCCAAGAACTCTAAGTTTGCATCTAAGGCTGATGAAGGTTTTCTTCTTGGTTATGCCTCAAATGGTCATGGCTATCGTGTCTTCAACAAAAGCATAGGTTGTGTTGAAGTTGCGTGTGACGTGACATTTGATGAATCTACTGGCTCTCAAGGGGACCAAGCTGATAGTGTTGTAAGCGCGGATGAATCACCAAGCAAAGCAATCAAGAAGCTAGCTACAGGTGAAATAAAGCCTCAAGAATCAGCTGATCAAGATGATGAAGATGAAGTAATATTTAAAGATTCATCTACAACAAACTCCACCGCGCAGCCCGGACACTCCGGGCACCCGTCCGAAGACTCCGGGTCTCCTATCCGGACAATCCGGACAGAGGACCGGACTATCCGGACTTCTAAAGATGGATCCTCACATACACATCAAGATCATCATCAAGCTGAAGAAGAAGCTGAACCTATTCAACATTAATCACCAGAACCATATCCAAGAGTTCATCATACCATTCTAACGAGTCATCCCGTGGATAACATTCTTGGAAGCATAAGTAAAGGGGTAACCACTCGTTCTCGTTTGGCTACCTTTTGTGAACATTACTCGTTTGTCTCTTCTTTGGAACCTCTTAAGGTAGATGAAGCCTTGGATGATCCGGATTGGGTGATGGACATGCAAGAAGAGTTGAACAACTTCACACGGAATAAAGTCTGGTCCTTAGTAGATAGACCAAAGCAAAATGTCATTCGAAATAAGTGGGTCTTTCAAAACAAACAAGATGAACATGGCACGGTAATAAGAAACATGGCAAGGCTGGTTGCTCAAGGCTTCACACAAATCGAAGGTTTTGATTTTGGTGAGAAATACGCTCCTGTTGCTAGGCTTGAATCAATTCATATCTTGCTTGCCTATGCTACACCATGATTTCAAGCTATATCAATGGATGTGAAGAGTGCATTTTCTCAATGGGCCAATCTTCGAATTGGTATATGTTGAGCAACCGCCGGGCTTTGAAGATCCAAAATATCAAAATCACATCTACAAGCTCCATAAGGCGCTCTATGGGTTGAAGCAAGCCCCTAGAGCATGGTATGAATGCCTTAATAATTTTCTGTTGAAGAAAGGTTTTGAAATAGGCAAAGCCGATCCTACTCTTTTTACTTGCAAAGTTGATAATGATATTTTTGTGTGCCAAATATATGTCCATGACATTATATTTGGTTCTACTAACCAATCTTGGTGCGAGGATTTTAGTAGGATTATGACCAAAAGGTTTGAGATGTCCATGATAGGCGAGTTGACTTTCTTTCTTGAATTTCAAATCAAGCAACTCAAGGAAGACACCTTCATTTGTCAAACCAAGTACACTAAAGACATGTTGAAGAAGTTTGACATGGAAAATGCCAAGCCCATCAAGACCCTAATGCCAACAAATGGACATCTCGATCTTAATGAAGATGGCAAGGCCGTGGATCAAAAGGTATATCGCTCCATGATAGGATCCCTTCTTTACCTTTGTGCATCTAGGCCCGATATCATGCTTAGTGTGTGCATGTGTCCAAGGTTTCAAGGTAATCCTAAGGAATGTCATCTTATGACTGTTAAGAGAATTTTAAGATATTTAGTGTTCACTCCATACCTTGGCTTGTGGTATCCTAAGGGCTCCACTTTCGATCTACTTGGCTATTCTGATTCGGATTACGCCGGTTGCAAGGTAGATAGAAAGAGTACATCGGAAACTTGTCAATTTCTTGGCCGGTCTCTTGTGTCTTGGAGCTCTAAGAAACAAAATTGCGCCGCCTTATCCATAGCTGAAGCCGAGTATGTTTCTGCCGGTGCTTGTTGTGCGCAACTACTTTGGATGAGATTCACTTTGAGCGACTTTGGTTGTAAGTTTAGCAAAATTCTACTCTTGTGTGATAATGAGAGTGCCATCAAGCTAGTGAACAACCCTGTGAACCACTCAAGAACCAAACACATTGACATAAGACACCATTTCTTGAGAGACCACAAAGCCAAAGGAGATATCGTTTTGTGCCATGTGAGCACCGATAAACAACTAGCCAATATCTTCACAAAACCACTTGATGAGCAAATGTTTTTTACTTTGAGGAGTGAGCTAAATATTTTGGACTCTCGTAACTTAGCTTGAACTCTTGTGCATATTTGAGTGATCTTAGTTTAGGGATGTTTTCTTAAAATAAAATGCTTTTGATCAAAATATGTGAGATCTGATTTCAAAATTGTGGAATTTCATTTGCTAACTTGAGACTTTTGTTCCCATTGATTGATTGCTGGCTAGTCTCAAGATAGTAAATTGCTCATACCACTAGATCTTCCTCCAAATCAAGCTGTGACAAGATCAATCTTTCATCTACTTGGATCTGTTCAGGGGGAGGCGGAGACTCCAGGGCGTTTGCCCGGATACTCCGGGCCTTCGCCCGGATACTCTGAATGGTAAAAACTCTGTATATATACCGCAGGGGGGGTCGAGGTAACTGTTATCCTTCTTCTTTTTACCGTCGGCGCCGCCCCATCTCCTTCCTCTTGCCAAATCTCGCCATTTGGGCGATTTCGACCTTCCCTCCATCAAAATCTCGTCAATCCTTGAAGGAAGGTGATCCTCCCTTCCGAAAACTCCGGGGAGGACTTGGATTTGAAGTTTCCCGCGCATTCTTCGTTCCTCAAGGTATTCAAACTTCAAATCGCCCGATCTCTCAATGTGGAAGAAGTTTTTGGCTATCCTTTTGGGCATTGTCTCATATCCTTGCTAGGAAGTCTAGGTCCAAGTTTCGTTTGATTCCCTTGGTTGATTCATGAGTTCTCAACTTATCTCTAAAACCTAGGGTTTGGACCACGACCTCCGGAGACTCTGGACTTCTGGCCCGGATACTCCGGACTGCCTGACCGGAGTATCCGGCCGCTGGCCTGGACTCTCCAGACTTTGTGGGTCAAATTGTCTCATATCTTTTCATTCTTCCTTAGCCTTAGTGTCTAATCATCATATCTTGTATCTAGGCTATGGGGAGGTCTGGTGGTGAACCATCAGGGCAGCGGAGGACAAAACGTCGTCATGATCCAAGTGTTCAAAGGGAGGAGGAAGAGTCACCTCCTAGTCCTGTTCGTGAGGCTCGTCCTCGTCATCGTCCCGACAAGGTACCTGCTGCAAGTGAATCTCGCAAGGCTCCTTACATCATGAGGTCCATGCCCGTTCCGCCCCCATCTCGTGCAAATCCTTCAAGGAGGGGTGTGGCATGGGAGATATGGCCTCATACTCCTCCTCACTTGCAAGTAGAAGTTGCCCCAGAACAGCAGCAATATCACGGGTGCCCCACGCTCACACGTCCTCAGATTGTGCCCGGATTTGCTACCCGAGGAGAAGGTCTGCCACACGGTGCCGGTGCAAGATGGGTATGTCATGGTGAAGATTGATCACGTCCATCAAAACACAGAAGCCATCCCTCTCGACATCCCTCTGCCAGATGCCGAGATTTTTACTTTGGGGGATGCCCGTAACACCCGGATCTAATGGAAGAAAAATGGTATTCTCATCCCACCCATTGGTCGGTCCTCATCTACTGGTCCACTTTCTCCTATGGTACAGACGCCGCCTCCACCATCCCAGAAGATTTATCAGGCGACAAAGGACCAAACGCCTAAACCTGTGACAGTTGTCGCCTCAGGCAGCCCCGCAAAGAAAAAGGGACGAACCACCCTAAAGACAGCAGCAGCAAAAAAGGGAAGGGGTAAGGTAGCAGCAGCAAAGAAAGCAACGGAAGCGAAGGGCAAGGAGGCACCCAAGGAACCAAAAAATACGTGGACTTTGGCTCACCCTAAGTTTGTAATGGGCAAGCCAATGCTGACAATGGAGGAGCTGGCCAGTGCAGGGGTGAATACCAGGGGACTCCACAAGCACTACATTTCCCATGCCATGCACAAAGAGGATCCGTCAATCGTGGGTAAATTCAAGGCCCGAGACTTGCATAGTGGGCCCGGTTATTTCCCCGTTGCGTGGTCTGATCTCTACGACCTCTTCAACCTCGATGCCTTGGACATCTCACTCATCCGTTGCTTGACACTATGAGTATATATATAGTACAAATGATTGTTCATAGTCATTAATATATTACTTCATAAGCTACCTAAAAAACTAATATATTTGTATGTAGGCAATTGAACAAAGAATCAAAGGAACGTCAGCTCGGTGTTGCGTTCATTGACCCCCAACATTTCTCTGCCACCGTCAACGCTAAGGACCCGGACCACGTACAGTCTACCATCTCAAAGGTCTTGAAGTCTGACACCGGTTGTGCGCTTGCTGCGCACCACACTGGCTCTCACTACTTTCTAGTCGTCATCTGTCCGAAGTGGGAAATAGTGTGGTACTTGGACTCTAATAGACCACACAACGAGGACGACACCTTGGGACAGCGAGACTACACCATCATCAGGGCAGTTATTGATAGGTATATCTCTGAGTTACACATTTGCAATTATCTCATTTGCGAACCATCACAAAATTTGCAGCTAACGACATCCATAACGCCTAATGCAGTGGTTTCTCCTCCTTTCAAGCTGACAACCATCTTCCAAAAACCAAATTGACACATGTGACCGATTTTTTTGGCATATCTCGGACCGCCCGCATTCTATCTTTTCATGATTTCACCTAACAGTATATCATCTTGTGCAGCGCATGCAGCAAGGATCTGGAAATGAATGCGGGTTCTATGTTGCATACCACATGATCCGGCTTACTTCAACTTTCAAAAATTTTAAAGGAGCAAAAGTAAGCCTTACTCAAATGTAATATTATATATACATATAAATACATACACTCATCATTTGAGTCCCTCTACTTCTTGCTAGGACATGCGGGATGACAAGGACAAATTGGAGAAGCAGCAACTCCTGGCTATTAGAGAAAAGGTTGCACAGTTCTTGCTGGTAGACGTTAATAAAACAAAGGTGACTTTCACTGTCGTTGTTGAACTGAGATCATTCATGGACTCTTTGGATTCATGTGATTATTGTACAGTGTGATATATAAATGTTGTTTCTGACTGACTGACTTGGTGGTTGTTTCTGATATAACCTGTGTGATATATGAATGGTGATTTGAATATGCAGTCTCTATTCTGTGTGTTTAATTTGCAGGATCAAGATGGCTGCCAAATCCTAGCTGTGCTCCAGGATGTAGCTGGAAGCGCAAAATGATCCTGCTGGGCTCTAGTATCAGAGGTGACGGGCAACAACCAAAGCCTAGGAAGCATGACCCATCACCTTTAAAAAATCCAAGTGACGAGTGTTGTTCTATGCCCGTCACTTATGCTCGAACTCTAGGTGACGGGCTATGTGCTACGCCGGTCACTTATTCTCAAATCATAGGTGACTGGCGTTGTGTTAGGACGTTACCTGTATTGGACAAAGGTGATGGGCGTAGACTTCATACGGGGGGGCCTGGTCACCAAGAAAGGTGACGGTTCTCTAGTGATGTCTGTCACCTATTACGTCACATAGGTGACGGGGAGGCACCAGTCACATTTTAGTTCAAAACAGTGACACAATACAAGTGACAGGTTCTATGCCCGTCACTTTAGGGAGATTATACCCGTCACTATAGGGCTTTTCTTACATAGTGAAAGACATCCAATGTTCAATACACAAACCCTTTTTTTACTTTTTCTCTTTTCGGCGGCTTCGCCTTAGTAGCAGTAGATTTTTCTTTTACGAGTTCTTTCCTGCACGTAGGGCTGCATCGACTTCGATCTTCGGCTTGCTGGTAAGTTCTGTGTCGAACGAGGCAGATAGGCTCAAGGTTGACGATGCATCGCTTCTTCCTCTGTCCTGTTTAGTTCAAGTTATTGAGCAGATTGGATCTCGGTCTGCTCTGTTCACCAATTTATCGATATCAGCTTGTTCTTGTTAGATTAATCTGCTTAGTCTAGTTTGTTTCTTGCTGTTATCACCAATTATCGGTATTTTCTAGATTTGACTGGGTTAGATTTGTTTAATCTTGTTTTTATTTAATTTTTACCACAATTATCCAACCTAGATCTAAATACCATCGGCCAACGCACAGCTTGCCTGTTGCACGTCGCTAGGCCGATCAGGTTCGGATCTAGGTGTTGTCTACCAAGGCATCAATAACCTGTTTGGCGTTGCCTCATCTGTACAATCGGCCAGAGCTTAGGCCGATTGATCTATTGCTGTATTGGACTCTTGGCCGATGCCCTTGGCGGAACGGTTTAGAATCCCAGCCAATACGTTCCGGGAATTTAATGCTTTTCCTGTCCCTTGTCAATTGTAGGTCAAATTGACTGGCACACGCCCTGCACCACCGCGCAGCTGAGTTGGACTCTGCACTGGGGCAAAGCAGAATCTCCCAGGTCCTCACGTGTTCCAACACTTAAGGCCGATCACCGGTTTACACAAACCCTTTTTTCACGTTTTCTCTTTTCGGCGGCTTCGCCTTAGTTGTAGTAGATTTTTCTGTTATGAGTTCTTTCCTGCACGTAGGGCTGCATCAACTTCGATCTCCGGCTTGCTGATTAGTTCCGTGTCGAACGAGACAGATAGGCTCAAGGTTGATGACGCGTCGCTTCTTCCTCTATCCTGTTTAGTTTAAGTTATCGAGCAGATTGGATCGCGGTCTGGTCTGTTCACCAATTTATCGATATCACCTTGTTTTTGTTAGATTAATCTGCTTAGTCTAGCTTGTTTCTTGATGTTATCACCAATTATCCGTGTTTGCTAGATTTGTCAGGGTTAGATTCATTTGATCCTATTTTTATTTAGTTTTTACCATAATTTATCTATCCTAGATCTAAATACCATCGGCTAACGCACACTTTCTTGTTGCACGTTGTTAGGCCGATCGGGTTCGGATCTAGGTGTTGTCGACCAAGGCATCGCTAACCCGTTTGGCGTTGCCTCATCTGTACAATTGGCCAGAGCTTAGGCCGATTGATCTATTGCTGTATCGGACTCTTGGCCGATGCCCTTGGAGGAACGATTCAGAATCCCAACCAATACGTAGGTCAAATTGTAGGTCAAATTAACTGGCACGCACCCTGCACCACCGCGCAGCTGAGTTGGACTCTGCACTGGAGTGAAGCAGAATCTCCCAGGTCCTCACGTGTGCCAACGCTTAAGGCCGATCATCTGTTGATCCTAAATGCTGGCCGATCACCGGTTGATCTTAAACTACAATGGATGACAGCAAGATCCTGGTGTCCACAATGGACGATCTCAATAATGTTCAGAAGCGGTTGGTCAGAAGCTATGAAGCAGACTCAAGACGCCTGCCTCAGGTCATTCACTGTGATCAGACGAGGAGAGGCACTGCAGAAGTAGCTGCTACCGAGGCCGGGGAGCATCTCTATCACGGAGGACTTGGCCAAGTTGAAGGAGATGTTCGATCAATCCATAAGCCACGTACTGATCAACCAGTCAGGGGTTCTGATCGAAACCATCAAGGATGCCGTCAAGAACATTCTTTCTGAAGGCGTTCAGGGGAGCAACGTGGGGCCATGCTACTCCAATCCAGAAACATCGGCCACAGTTGGTGCTAGAGTACCCGCATCAATGGCCGCTGGAGTTCTGCCCAAGCAAACAAGTACGCCGATGACCGGTGTAGAGGCGGGCTCATCACCGTCTTATGTTTTGAAGCGCCCGAGATCTTCAGGTGCACACACTTCATCGCCATCTGCAGCTGCATTTGCTTCAAATCCTGCAATGAATAGATCTACACCAAGCAGAGGCATGCTCAACACCCTAGCTGGATTTGTACCTTCCAAATTGGGCATGCCGATGGAATTCTGGCCGTACATCTATCCGTGGATGTTCGAACAAAACAACAATGTGATGAACACTCCTACCACTACATTGTCCTTGCTACCGTCTGCTATGATGATTCTACAAGTACTGCAGACTCCACCGGCACCGACCCAGACTGGGGGCATCATGCAGATGCATCGGCTTTTCAGTCGATGGATGATCTTGTGGGACAGCCAACGAGTCCCCAAATCCAGAGGGCCTTTCAAGATACAAACTTCTAGGTGCCAAACCTCACGGTGCAGCAGCTTAAAATTGATTGGGCAAGCAAAATAGTCGATGTGATGAAAAATCAGTTCGGCTTGAAGCCTAAGGAACCTTCATTCATGTACAGGAAGCCTTACCCGGACGCCTACGATTAGATCTCGTTGCGTCATCGGTATAGACTGCCAAATTTCACCAAATTCTCTCGGCAGGATATCAAGTCGACCGTTGAGCACGTCAGCAGGTTTCTGGTGCAATGCGGGGAAGCTACAGCGACAGATGCCTTGAAGATCCGCTTGTTCCCGCTATCTCTCTCTGGATTGGCCTTTGCCTGGTTTGCGTCGCTACGAGCCAATTCCATAATAACTTGGGCCGATCTCGAGAAGCAATTCCACAAGTACTTCTTCACTGGAGTACAAGAGATGAAGATCATAGACTTGACTGCGGTGCGACAGAGGAACGACAAGCTCGTCCTTGACTACATTCAGAGATTCAGAGACGTCAGAAGCTGCTGCTTCAATCCATCTCTTAGCGATGGCCAGTTAGGTGAATATGCCTTTCAGGGACTCCTGCCACAAATCAGGGACAAGTTTTCGTCCCAGGAGTTCGAGAGCCTGAGTCATCTAGCCTCCAGGCTTGCTAATGTTGACGTTCGAGCCCACGACAGCAGGAAGAACATGTTCCAGAAGAAGATCAACTATGCTGGGGATTCTTCTGACTCGGAGAATGAGGCTGAAATCAGTGTGGCAGAATGGGTCAAGACCAAAAAGCCGATCTCATGCCCATTCGCAAAGAAAGAAGCCGAGAGTTATGGGTTCGACGTCACAAAGGCCGACAGGATCTTTGACTTACTGCTGTAAGCGGGTCAGCTTAAGTTGCCCTCCAATCACGTGATCCCATCGGCTAGTGAATTAAAAGGCCGCTGGTATTGTAAGTGGCATCACTTAGTCACTCATAATACTAATGATTGCAAGACTTTCAGAAAGGAGATTCAGAAGGCCATTGAACAAGGAAGGATCAAGTTCGACAGGTCGATGAAGATCGACGAGCATCCTTTCCCGGCTGGCGCAGTTGACGTGGGAGCCCAGGAGGTCGACAGAGATGCAAAGGTATCAGCTTCTGATCATTCTGATCATGGTACTGAAAATTCGAAGACCTGTGTATCGGCCAATGGCAGGGGGAACCAAGGCCGATATGAGCTGGGTGGAAATTTCAGGAGGCCACGCAGAGTTGTCACGTCTCAGATGCTCTTGAACAAGTACCAGCGCCAACAACAAAGGGAGAGATGATGTCAAGAAGAGAAAGACACGCATGATGCGGAGCACTGGCGATGCCCGTTCTTTGCCTTCTGCTGGAACGAGGGCTTGCGCTTGCCATCGGCCGATGACTGTCTCGAGTGACATGGGACATATGAAGGCCGATACGACTTCAAGAGGCAGCGCCATGAAGACAAACATCAACAGTCGATCTTCAGAGGCAAGCACAATGGGAATCGTGTCTCTGTTCATGATCGGGTAGGTCCGCAAGTTTCTGAGCAAGCTACGGTTGAAGAATAAGCTGCGGATCGTGTACCTGATGAAGCACCTCTAGATCGGTTGGCCGAACGTCACCGGTATGATCCAGAGGAATACCCGGATTGGTGTATTCGGGGTTTGACCCGATCTCAGAAGAGGAGGGTTCAAAGGCTCCGGCATAGGGAGCAGGAGGAAGAGCGCGCCTATGAGAAGAAGGCAGTCAAATCACAAGTGCGGTGTGTCCGACAAAAGACCGATGAAACTACCCCGTCAGCATCGGTCAATATGGTTTTTGTGTTGCCCATGGAGTTCAAAGCACCAGTCAACGACGATGATGAGGTGGCAGTGGCAGAACTTGCGCTTGATCCAGTCCAAGCCTCATTTTAAAAGCTAGGGGAAAAGGAGCGGAGGCATCTAAGGCCTTTATATGTGTAGGGGCATGTTGACGGCAGGCGGATGACCAAAATGTTGGTTGATGGAGGGGCCCCTGTCAATGTCATGCCATACATTGTTCTCCGGGAGCTAGGGTTCGGCGAAGAAGACATGATGGGAACTGATATGGTTCTCAAAAGCTATGAAGGAAAAACCTCGCCTTCTTGGGGGGCAATCACCGTCGAACTGACGATCGGGAGCAAAACTCTGCCTACTACTTTCTTGGGCCGAGACTGGATCCATGCTAATTTTTGCATTCCATCTATGATGCATCAATGCCTTATTCAGTGGCTGGAGAACGATTCGGTTGAGGTGGTACCCGCGGACTCATAACTTAGCGTTGCATCGGCCAATCCGCCAGTTTGGGGCTTCGATGGTGTGGAATGCATATTGGGCAAAATATGAGAATGCAACTTCTTGAAGATGGAGGACTTTTTACTTGATCCAGTACAAGAAGATGATTTCGAAGACCCTGCTCTGTAAAGGGATTTGAACAAGTCTCCCATCAGCTAAGGGGGAGCAATGCGAGAAATCTCTAGCCGATGGAATAATCTTGTAAAAGCCGATCGTAGCGATAAATGATCAGGCTTAAATGGCCGATACGATATGTATCGCCCTTAGTGCAAAAAACACCCACAATAAGACTTTGCTTTGATCAAATTATTTGATCTTGATCTAGTGATTGGCTAAACTATGTCTGAGAGGATTTGAATCATATTGGGATTATATTTCAGTTGTGTCTGGTGATTGTCATGGCCGATCGACTTTGGTGTGTCCTTTCTCGAAAGTTATGTTTGATCTTTGGTGCTGGACACCGCGAATTGGAAAGTTAGTTATCGGAGCCCGGGATTGCATTATGATTTCAGAATCAGGAGAGATGATTTTGTTGCCAGAAAAAATGATTCGGGGTTCAGTTACTTATTCCTTTTGGCCAGTTGATAATTATAAGAGGCTTAAGATTCCTGCTTTCATAGTCATATTTATTCAGTTAGCTGAAGATTCTTTTTGATCGAGTGAAGGCGCCGGTCAGTCAAGTTCAGTTAATTGCAAATCAACGAGGAAGAGAATCCAAGCTTATTGGGAAGTTAGATACAAATAAGGGGAAGGCCGATCGATTCACTTGGAAATATGTTTACAAAGGCCGATCTGTAGATCAGGCTGTTACATTGACTAATTGCTACTACTGATTTATTCATCGGCGAAGACATTGCTAATTACAGTGCCTAGACTAACATCCTCGCTGATGGCAGAAGCAACCACGCCGAGATCGTCGATAAGTTCTTCGAATTCTTCTCGTGCCTTGCCTTCTGGGAAGATTGGATGCAGTGTCCGGTGGTCGTTCCCAGACAGGGTCTGCACCATGGCGAGAGCGATGGCGGCGCCGCGGTGGACTCCGTAACCAGCGACCTCTTGTACACGGTTGGGGACGTCCTGCAGGCGGGCAACGACAGTGTCACCTTGAGCATTCACCGCTTCTGTGGCGATGGCCGCTGCACCAAGGAGGGCCTGAATCTGCGATTCCAGAGTTGGGGAAGAGATACAAACAGAGATAAGTAGGAGATCAACGTTGAAAAGGGTTTTGGGCGAAATGCTAACCTGCTACCCTGGAATCGATAGTAACGAGTTGGGCGCGTGCAATCAGCGCCATGTCTTCAGCAACTGCAAATTGGGTTTCCAATCGGCTGGTCTTCTTGGTCTCTTCTTCATAGTTGCTACATGCCTCATCCTTCTCTCAAAGGAGATCCCGGATGAGATTGCGGGTTCTCTCATCAAGATCATCGAAAGGATTCGACAGCGAAGTGGGAGGAGAACGGGGTGGCACGCTGGAAGCTCCATCGTCTCTGAAAGGAAAACAGAAGCAGATTAGGTCTGACCGAGCTACAGGAAGGTGCAAGAACAACTGATTCATTACCCGCGACGACGGAGAGCTGGAGGTTGATCAGAGGGACCTTCGCCCGCACGCTTGTTTCCGGCCATTGTCGGTGGAGATGAAGGCTAGGGTTTTTTGGCTAAAGCTGGGGAGATGAAGCTGATGGAATCTTGTGAGTTGGCTATGCCGTTGGGTGCTATTTATGGTCTGAGTGGAGGAGACGTGTCAGCTCAGAGAAGATGGAGCGTCTCAGGTCAAGGGAGTCAATTGAAAATGTTTTACAGGCGAAAAGACGGACGTCGAATCGTCTCGGCGCAGATTAGTGGTGAGAACGAGTTAAAACCAAGGGCAAAAAGGAGTTTTTGTACTCACCATTGACACGGGATGCGAGGAATCGACCGCATGGAATCGGAGTTCACGCGGAGGAGCTTCAAAGCAAAATTTACATTTTACCCTGAAGCTGGGGGGCATGTTTTGACACCATTTTTTGACACATGTCAATCCGTTGGGCATGCGGCTGATGATGGATGGGCCGACACTAGATCGTGAGCAAGGAATGGGGCATATTGGGCTTTTGGGCCAGAAAGAGCGTCGCAGCTGATGGGACCATGGAAAGAGGTGACGGAGCTACATCAGCAAAGTTATCTCGTAGATTTTAGTTTAGGAAAGTTTATTTCTTTATCGTCAAGTAATTTGTAAGTCGTAATCGACTAGGGTTTGTAGCTTAGGCTATAAATAGCTGCCCTTGGGCATGTACCAAACACATCCAATGATCAATACACAAACCCTTTTTTCACTTTTTCTCTTTTCGACGGCTTTGCCTTAGTTGCAGTAGATTTTTCTTTTATGAGTTCTTTCCTACACGTAGGGCTGCTCGACTTCAATCTCTGGCTTGCTGGTAAGTTCTGTGTCGAACGAGGCAGATAGGCTCAAGGTTGACGACACATTGCTTCTTCCTCTATCCTGTTTAGTTGATGTTATCAAGCAGATTGGATCTCGGTCTGGTCTGTTCACCAATTTATCGATATCAGCTAGTTCTTGTTAGATTAATCTACTTAGTCTAGCTTGTTTCTTGCTATTATCACCAGTTATCGGTATTTGCTAGATTTGACAGGGTTAGATTCGTTTAATCCTGTTTTTATTTAGTTTTTACCATAATTTATCCAGCCTAGATCTAAATACCATCGACCAACGCACAACTTGCTTGTTGCACGTCGTTAGGCCGATCGGGTTCGTATCTAGGTGTTGTCTACCAAGGCATCGCTAACCCGTTTGGCGTTGCCTCATGTTTACAATCGACCAGAGCTTAGGCCGATTGATCTACTATTGTATCGGACTCTTGGTCGATGCCCTTGGTGGAACAATTCGGAATCCCAGCCGATACATTCCGGAAATTTAACGCTTTTCCCGTCCCTTGTCAATTGTAGGTCAAATTGACTGGCACGCCCTACACCATCGCGCAGCTGAGTTGGACTCTGCATTGGAGCGAAGCAGAATCTCCCAGGTCCTCACGTGTGCCGACGCTTAAGGCCGATCACCGGTATTTTGCATCAACAGATCTGGAAGCCAAGGCTAGCCTCAAGGAAGTAATCACTCCAGGTATTCTTCCGGTCAACCTTTTCTTCAGCCGAAGTCATCAACTGTCATACGAATTCTATCACCTAGCCGTGGCAGCACGTCAACTCGGCGTCCGCCAGTTACCCCCTCAACTATTCTTCAGTAACTTAGTATAGCCGTGAGAAATAGTGGATAGCAGTCTTGAGTACAATCGGTTGAGGAGTCCGGCACCTGATGCTGAAACCATCAATCTAGAAAACTGGATCATGGCTACTTTCTCCACAAAAGTCTTCCGACAATGGTGGTCAGAGTGGAGTGTGCATCTCTTCTGTTGATCGGCCAAGACATACTGCCAGCAGTTCGATCCGTCTTTCATAACTATGAATGATGAGGTATTTGTATCCTCTTCTTTTGTTGACACCGATCACGATTCTTGTTTCTAACATCTCCTTTCCTTTCTCCACCACAAGTTAGCAACTCTGGCAAACCCATCAACTATGCACCCCCTTCAGAGATTCCTCATACCAGTCATAAAGCTCCTTCTCTAAAGGATGTAGCTGCCGGACGCCCAAAGCGAAAGATGGTTACCACCAAGAAGACCATTGGCAAGAAGACAGACCAAAAGAAGCCCTCCTTAGCTCAGACGACTAATTCGCATGTAGCAACTTAGGTTCTATCATCGTCTGTCCAGGTATTTTTATCTCGACTAACTCCAATTTCAATCAAACACAGATGACGCTAAAATCATTGTTGTCATAGTAGTCACCAACACCTACTCAAGGCGATCCTGAGATTGCTGAAAAATCACCTGCTGTCCCAATGAAATTACTTGCGACGAATTCCTCGTTGGACAATCTCATTGAATCAGCATCGGCTGAACTCCAACCCTCGGTTATTTCAAACCAACCTTTCGCCCAGGTAACTAAGCCAAACCTTTAGACAGGATATTTAACTTTGACCCATCTTGTTCCACGCCGCCACTTTTCAGGATCATCCTCGGGACATCACCCCATCGGCTCGCTTCGACCCACCAAGTGAAAATGACGACCCACAAGCCGATGGTGACAATGCTATCAGCCCAATGATCATAGAGTAACCTCTTCTGCTTCCTCCTCAGTTTGATGAAATTCGTCTGAAATAGGTATTCTTTTAGCAACCCAATTAAATCCTCTTTTATCAACCACAATAATTTGACCTGTCTTCGCTGACTAGGCGCAGGATACTCCAGACAATAGTATTTTCTCATATCATATTGATGATTTTCTGGAAGAAGAAGCGATCACTTCAAGGGCCATAATACAAAGTGAAATCTCCAACGATGTAAAGATCAAGCTTCGTGACATCCTCTAGTTACTGAATCAAGACATCGGTGTGCTAATCCAAGATGCAGAAGGGATAAGAAGAACAGTCAATCTTCTGAAGGGTCAACTGCCCGCCGATGTAGAATCTGCAATCATTTGAGTGGCTTTTATAGAGGGTCACCAATGCAAAGTCTTTGACGCTCAGCAACGCTTGGCCGATCGTGCTCTTCAAGCTCAACTTTCCCAGCAAAAGGAAGCTAACCAATCCAAAGCAAATGACATCAAGATCAAGGTAGAACTTCTCCAGAACTCCCGCCCGACAATCATCAAGGAAATCGATCGACTTAAAACTCAAAGAGAGAAACTTCTAAAGGAATTGGATGTCATCAACACTACACTAGCTATGAAAGAAAACAAACTGGAGAACCTCCCTCCTACCATCAATGTTGCCGTAAACGACCATGTAGCCCGTGTACACGCCGTGTATACACTACTCGACAAGCTACCATGCAGTTTAGGGCATAAACGGTAATTACACGGTCCAACCGTTTACACGATAAAAATAGGGCTACACGGTGTAAAAAAACAACTACACAATTTTACACGACGAGCAGACCATTTAAAATAACATTTAGGCTATAGAGAAGTATTAACTATGCCTTATTTTTTAAACGATATGACATTTGTTCTTTGTAAATTGTGATTTGTCACGTAACATAAGAATGATCAATTGATAAAGAGCATGTGATTACATATTTTGTCTGTTTAATAGTTAAGCTTGGTAATTTGTAATGTTTGATTGATAAAATATTAGGTTTTCCGAATTTTACTTGCAGAAATATATGAATTTTACTTCTATCGTACAAATCGTGTAGCCCATGTACACACCGTTTACACGACGTGTACACGGCCTACTCGCTACTCGAGGGGTGACCGAACTACTACCATCGAGAAAATGAAAGCAGACATGAAGACCCCAATCCATGAAGTTGTTCGCCTCCATAAACTAATCAAGCCGATCCTAGGATCTGCTGACGAAGACCGGCAGAAGATCAATGAAATCGATTAGATTCGACTTTGCGCCATAAATGCAATCTAGAAATTACTCGAATCGGCTTAAGTCTCCCCTCTCACTTGTTATGAATCATTCTGAATAGTGCAAACAATCTCTTGGTCTGTAATATTTTTGCACTAAGGGCGACACATGCCGCGTCAGCCATCCCAGCCGATCATAACTTTAGTACGATCAGCCATATTTTATGATACATCAGCCAACAAATTTCAGAATTTAAAAACTCCTCTTAAGCCGTTGGCCAATATATGCTCATCACTTATGATCTACAGACTCTCTTCCTGATGCATACATGTTGACTTTTTCTCTTGCCGCAACGTGTTCGTCAACATAGGTCTGTTCATTGATCCAGGGGCTCAACCGATCATGAATAGAGACACGATTCCTATTATGTTTGCCTTTGAAGATTGATTGCTGACCTTTATCCTCATAGCGCTGCCTCTTTAAATCGTAACGGCCTTCATGCGCCCTATGGCACTCGGGACAGTCATCGGCCGATGGCAAACGCAGACCCTCATTCCAATAGAAGGCAAAAAATGGGCACCGCCAGTGATCTGCATCATGCCTGTCCTACTCTTCTTGACGGTGTCTCTCTCTATCTTGTTGTGGCTGGTACTTGTTCAGGAGCATTCGGGATGTGACGACCCTGCGTGGCCTTCTAAAACTTCCTTCCAGCTCATATTGGTCCCCCTGCCATTGCCCAATACACGATTCTTCGGATTTTCAGTACCATGATCAGAATGATCAGAAGTTGATACCTTTGCTTTTCCGTCGATCTCTTGGGCTCCCACGTCAACTGTGTCAGCCGGGAAGGGATGTTCGTCGATTTTCATCGGCTTGTCGAGCTTGATTCTCCTTTATTCAATGGCCACCTGAATCTCCTTCCTGAAGTTTTGCAATCATTGGTATTATGAGTGACCCAATGATGCCACTTGCAATACATGCGGCCTTTTAATTCATTAGCCAATGGGATCACGTGATTGGAGGGCAACTTAAGCTGACCCTCTTGGAGCAGCAAGTCAAAGATCCTATCGACCTTTGTGACATCGAACCCGTAGTTCTGGACTTCCTTCTTCACAAATGGGCATGAGATCGGCTTCTTGGTTTTGGCCCATTCTACCACACCGATCTCGGCCTCATTCTCCGAGTCAGAAGAATCCCCAACGTAGTTGACCTTCTTCTGAAACATGTTCTTCCTTGAGTTGTGGGCTTGAATGTCAACATTAGCAAGCCTGGACGCTAGATGACTCAAGCTCTCGAACTCCTGAGAAGAACTTCTCCCTAATATGCGGCAGGAGTCCTTGAAAGGCCAATTCAGCTAACTGACCATCACTAAGAGACAGATTGAAGCAACGGCTTCTGACATCCCTAAACCTCTAAACGTAGTCTGGGACAAGCTCATCGTTCCTCGGTCGAACTGCAGTCAAGTCTGTGATCTTTGTTGGCGTTTCTTAGTGTCACTACTAGGAACGAGGGTGTTAGTCTCATCCCTAGCAGCGGCACCAGGAAACGCCGTGTGGTATGTCTTAACAATTACAGAATGAATCCGCAAGCGCACGGATATACTGTTGTAGCATTTCACCCGGTGAGTATTCGGGTATCGTTATTTATATTTTCTCAAAGGAGGGCATGATGTAAAAGGGTTTACTTAGTACATAATCGAGGTAGCATGAATAAGATATAGACTACAACAATACAGGGGTAAGTTATGATAAAGATATGAATGAGGGTAATGTGACACACACGCTCAAGCCAACTCTGGATAAAGAATAAACGAATAAACCTAAGGTTAGTGGGAGCATAGGCATACAACAAAGTCCTAATAGTATCTATTCATGCAAGCAAGGGCTTTGCAACATACACATGGTTAGGACTACAGGTGCCGGGAAATTAGGGATACCAGGGAGAATGTCCCGTCCCAAAGTACATCCGGGCCATTACATCTTTCAGAACTCCTACACCGTACCTGAACATCGGGGAGTACACTAACCACGAAGCAGCTTCATAGCGGACGGACAGGGCTGTCACCACCTGCCATCTACCCTAGTAACACCGTGGAGCACGGTCATATTCGAAGGATCCCGCATACCCGAGCACCACGCTCGTGTATGAGGTTACTACCCTAGCGCCCCCGGGTCTCCCACCCTTCGGATGGATGAGTAAGACGCTAAGGCAAGCCCAAAGGCACAACGAACCGATATCCTTACCCAGATCATCGAGCCTAATCATGTATAAAGCATAACTAATGAAGTACCAAGCCATGATATGATACACTATCAAATCAGCATAACAATGCAAAGCATGATATACTACTAAGATAGCAGAACAATCAAGGCTCAGCTTTGCATTATGAATAGAGTACTGACAATCCGAATACAAAGCCATTACCCAAGGCCGAGGAATGCTTCTTCGGCCCTGAGGACGACTTGCTTCACTAAGAGATGAGGCACTAGCCTAGCTCCACTACCCTAAGGAATACAAGTCTTGTGAGAGGGAGAGAGAGGCTTCAAGTGTTGTGTGTGTGGAATGAGGGGGGGTGAAGGGCCCCTTTTATAGCTCCAAGGGTCGGTTCCTGCCATCTCTTCATATGGAAACATTAGCCAGGTGAATCAGGAGACTTGACGGCGACTCCACCTCGAAGGGCACCTGGACTGGAATCAGTCCAGGTTCGGCTGACCCTGGGGTTCGGCCGACCCCCAGGTGAGCCTCCCCTGGCTTTGCCTTCTCTGGTACACTGAGTAGTGGGCCCTTGTGATGTTTCCATATGTTTGCTTGCTTGGCACGCCCGTTTGCTCTGAGTTGTGGGTCCCTCTTGTAAGTGGGTTGCAACAGATGATCTTCTGTGGTTGTTTTGCTGCGTATTCATCGTGTTTTATTCTTATTCCGGACTTGCATCCTTGAAATGGTTAAAGTGACAAAACAATTGTGGAACTAGGTTAATGATGAAATTATGCGAGTAAGAGGTATAATTTTCATTTGATTGTGAGTATAGTTGACGGTCGGATTTTGCACTTAACGACCGTCAACAACATCCCCAAACTAGCCTTTTGCTCGTCCTGAGCAAAACAAGGCTTTCATGTTGTTGATCAGGAGTTGCTTCAATGTTGCATTTCCAACATATACCTTAGGCACAACAAAGTGTTCTTTGCATGATTTTGAATAAGTTGGCCTTTTCTCACCTCTTACCTATCTTTTGTGGGGCTTATAGCTTTACCTTATCATTGGCAGTTGAGAGTCAGAACGGTTTCGTAGAGTTCTAATATTTCATACCCCTTTGGTCAACCGTCAATCTGGAGGTTTTTTTATAAGGTTTTTCAAAAGAAATTTCAAAGTTCCTCAAATGATCTCTCGGATCGCTCATTGTATATGATTCCTCACCAAGGCTCTTTATGTTGCCTTTCTTCCTCATCCTATCTCTAAAGGTTAATATTTGTGGAGCTGTAGGTATGGAGGATATGAAGGCACACTTGTTTCTCATGTATTGCTAAGTCAAAAACTGGATCCAAAGGAGAGACAAGTCATAAACCTTGATCAAGAAGTGCAAGTGTGTGGATATTTTTGGTGGATGGTGGATGAACTCCTTTTTATGGACCATCTCTCCATTTCTTTTTTCTTCTTTTGGGCATGGGCTATTTTTTTATCATGCCTTGTGAGCATGTGGCATACCTTCTATGGGTATGCATCTTTTCTTATCCTCTCTTTTTTTTGACATGCCTTGTGAGCATGTGGCATACCTTCTTTGGGTATGCATCTTTTCTCTTTTTCTTTTTGTTTCTTTTGTATAGCCCATGCTCCTTTTTCCTATGGAACTTATGGAGGGAGTGGTCATGAGGCGAAGTGGAGTTTTTATTTGTGGATGGATGAATGGAATACTTTCTCACTTCTTGTGTAGAAGCGTAGGATATAGTGGAGTGTGTACGTGATCTTGATCATGGGAGTATGAAATGAATCTCACTAAGGGTAACAACAATTTGATAAAGCTCAATAAGATAACAAGTTGCATATGCGGAGGGTTTTCCATTGGATCATCATATGGCTTTGGATAGGAATTTCATATCATTGAGGAACTTTGTTTGTTTTTGTATTTTCAAAAAAAAAATACTCCGGAAATCAAGCATAACATAGGAGAATATCATAGCAACTCTATTTAACCATATCATAGCTCACAACAACTTAGATTCGGATAATGCTTTTTGCTACCCACAAGTTTAAAGCTTAAGGTCTGAACATTTAGCCAACAAACTCAAAACTTAGGAAGAGCACTAAGTTGTAACTAGGCATATGAAAGAAATTAACATAACAACTATTCATCATCTCAACAAGGAAAAACTACACCATGCTTACTACACATAAAGAAGCAAGTAAATATTTTTGGTCTTTTTGGGTTTTGCAAATTTTTATTTGTTTCTAGATTTGCAGATTTTTTTTGTTTCATGCATAAAGTTTTGAAAGCAATAAAGAAATTTAAGATACAGGATAGCTCTCGTGGGGGTGCTCCCCCAAGCTAGCTTTAGGGTATAAATAGGAGTCGTTAGGGTCTTGCAGACAACAACACATCAATCAACAACAATACTTCTACTTTTTTAGCAATTTACTTTCAAGTCGGTGACTTCACCAATACTTTTTCTTTCACGAGTTCGTACGGATTGGCAGGGCTGCATCAATCTGATCTCCGGCCAATTGGTAGGTTCCGTTTATCGAGTAATATCCGAGCTTTAACTACGGGCGCATCGCTGTAGTTTCGTTTGGATTTATTCACCAGTTATCGATATTTACTAGAATTGCAAGTTTTACCTGTTATTCTAGTATTATCACCAGTTATCCAGCTTAAGATCAGAGTAATCAGCTTCGTCATCGTTCTTCTTCAACTTATCATCATACAGCCGATTAGATCTATTTCAAGTGCTGCCTCTGTAGTAATTGTTTAGATCGCTCCAGCAGTTTTCTTTACAATTACTACATGATTATCGGCTGGTCCATAGCCGATCATCTCTACAGCAAATCGGCCGATTCGCCGCCGACGCGCTCCTCAGGACAGATCAGAACTCCAACCGATCGAAGCGCCTGGAATTTAATACTTTATTTCCTTGTCAATCAATAGGTCAGATTGACTGGCACGCTGCGCGAACTGTACCAGGGCGATAACCCGAACAGGAGCTAAGCAGATTCTCCCGGGTCGTGTGTCCGACGCTGAAGACCATCGGCCGATTCCTGTCTGGCCGATTTTAGCGCCAACACACTTTTGGCACGCCCGGTGGGACCAAATCCAAGATCTGACATGTCGAAGAACGCAGAAATCTCCGACAGCAACATCATTGAGGTCACAGAAGCGGATCTCAAGGATGACCAGAGGGAAGAATTGGCCAAACATCTAGAAGATTACAAGAAGATGTACCTCCAGTCGTTCAGTCGTACCAGAAGCGGGGAGGCTGTCAAGAAGGCTCCTATTCTAGTTCCCCGCCACATCACCATTGCTGAGGACTCGGGCAAGATGTCAGATATGATCCAACAATCCATTTATCAGGCATTCATTGACCAATCCTCAGTGATGACCAACACGGTGTATAATGCCGTCGTCAGCTCTCTGGCCAGCGGAGCAGTCCAAGGCTACCAGGGACCAGCATATGCCCCACCAACCACTCTGCCAGCCAGAAGCTTACCATGCACGTCCCAATCGGCTCCTCAGCCGATATTGACGCAACGCGAGGGGTACAACTCTCCATTGCCCCCAGCGTCTCCAAGATACAGCGGTGCACCATGTCTCCCATCACAGACACCGCTTAAACCCGTCCAGATTACTTCTATGCAATCGCTGCCCACAAGCTCAGTACCTTGGGGAACATCGGCGACGACGTATTTTCCCGAACCAGCGAACGGATACGGGAGTTATTCAATCCAGGTGCCACACCAATCGGCCGTCCGGCCGACGGTTCCCCAGTATCAGCCGATCTCATCAGAAATCGGCAGGGGGTAAGCGCTGTAGAAGCATTCAGAGGCGCGGCGCCAACGATGACATACGATGGGGGGGCGGATTCACTTCGCCATCAACTATCGGCTGCTTAGCAAAATTTGCTGATTTATCACCCAGCCGTGCCAGCTCTTCAGCACATGCCCGCATCGCGAACAGCTGTTCATCAGCAGCAGGTGGACTGGACGGCAAGAATAGCAGAAGTAATCCAGGATCAGTTTGGATTGAAGCCAAAAGTGCAAACTTACACCTACAAGACGCCATATCCATCGGCCTATGACTTGCTGTCGTTCCCACACCGCTACAAAGTTCCTGATTTCACCAAGTTTTTAGGGACGGACGATACATCCACTGTGGAGCATATCAACCGATTCATCATCCAGTGCGGGGAGGCTGCCACGCAAGATGCTCTGAGGGTGCGTTTGTTTTCATCGTCTCTGTCCGTATCGGCCTTCCAGTGGTTCACCACCTTGCCGCCAAATTCTATTGTTACATGGGCCGATCTGGAGAAACAGTTCCACAAGTACTTCTACGCAGGAGTACACGAGATGAAGCTCTCGGATTTGACCAGCCTCAGGCAGAGGAGCGATGAACCAGTGATGGGATATTACAGAGGTTCAGAGAAGTCAGGAACAAATGCTACAGTCTGGCTCTGACCGATGCACAGTTGGCCGATATCGCTTTCCAAGGCCTCCTGCCACAAATCAAAGAAAGATATGCTGCCCAAGAGTTTGAAAGCCTGAGCCAAATCGTCCACCGATTGTCACGACAAGAGGTCCGACCCTTTGAACAGCGGAGGAATTTCCAAAAGAAGGTGGCATACTTGGAAGGATCTGAATCCGATGGGGAAGAGGAAATCGACCTGGCAGAATGGGTCAAAGGGAAAAAACCGATATCATGCCCTTTTGGGAAGAAGAATCCAGAAACATTTGGCTTTGACACGTCAAAGGCCGATAAAATTTTCGATTTATTGCTTCAGGAAGGACAGATTAAGCTATCTCAACATCACACCATCCCTTCGGCCGATCAACTTAAGAAGATGAAATACTGCAAGTGGCACAACGCCACTTCTCATGATACAAATGAATGCAAAGTCTTCCGTCAGCAGATACAATCGGCCATCGAGCAGGGGCGGCTTAAATTTGAAACCCCAGCTAAATCGGCAGAACCGATGAAGATAGATCAGCATCCCTTCCCGGCCAACATGGTTAACGCTGGAGGAAATTCAAGTCAAACCAAGGTGCTGACATCAGAATCGGCAAGAAGGGGCGGCGCCGTTGATCCCAGGAGGCAGATCACGACAGAAGAAATCAAAAGGAACAGGCAGGGGCCAGAACAACCATACAAGCCCGTCACCTCCCAGTTCTTACTCAGTAAATATCGGCAGCAGCAAGAACAATCAAAATACCACGAAGAGATGATACGCCGGCATGAAGATCACTGGCAATGTCCGTTCTTCATCCATTGCTGGGAGAACGACCTCAGATTGCCGTCCGCCGATAACTGTCCAGAGTGTAACGGATTAAGTTGCAACAATCGCCCGAAGCCACACTCTAGGAACAGAGGATTAGAGCCGATCAGCAGAAATCGGCACGGACGAGAGGAACAGCACATTTCGGTGCATGATCAGCTGGGGGGCAGAGTTGACCAGTACCACCGGTCAAAAGGCAGGACCAACCAACAGGATGGACTGGGGGGCAGGATCAGCGTGCACGATCGGCTGGAAGAGATGGCCGATGACAGGGTGTCGGATGAAAATCCCCTAGGAAGAGAACCGGATTGGGAACACGCCAGATCATCGGCCAAACCAGCAAATCCCAGGTGGTGTCCCGATGGCTTATCCAGATCCCAGAAGCGGAGGATCCAACGCCTACGCCAGTGGGAACATCAAGAAGAAGAACAGAGGCAGGTGCCAGAGAAAAGAAATGTTAAGTCTCGGGTGTGGCGCCCAAAGAAAAATGATGAAGAAGCAAACAACCAAGAATCGGCAGCCGAAATCGATATGGTGTTCATACTGCCGATGGAGTTCATGGCGCCCAACGATCGTGATAAAGTAACAAGAACGGAGGAAGAACAAATGGCACAACTGGTGTTGGAGCCAATGACGGCTACATTTGAGAAACCAGAAGAAGAAAAACGGCAGCATCTTAAAGCGCTGTTTCTCAAAGGCTATGTTGACGGAAGACCCGTCACCAGATTACTAGTAGATGGAGGCACTGCAGTTAACATCATGCCGTATGCCATGTTCCGCAAGCTAGGCAAGGGCGATGAAGACCTCACCAAGACGGACTTGATGCTGAAGGATTTCGAAGGCAACGTGTCTCCCGCCCGTGGAGCGCTCTGCGTCGACCTCACCATCGGCAGTAAGACCCTTCCTACCACTTTTTTCGTTATTAATGGCAAGGGGTCCTACAACATGCTGCTTGGTCGCGACTGGATACACGCGAACTGCTGTGTCCCATCTACAATGCATCAATGCCTTGTGCAATGGGTCGGCGACAGCACAGAGATAGTCACTGCCGATTCCATCTACAGCGTTGCAGCGGCCGACACGCAACAGTGGAGTTGCGAGCACGTCAAATGTATATCTGGCAGGACTTGGGACACTGACTTCCTGAAAGTGTCCGATTTCGGTCTACAGCCGATCCAAGCAGTCGGCTCTGAAGATTCAGAATAAATGGATCAGCTCGTCCGAGAAGATGGGAAGCTTGGGCATGGGTTCACGTCGGCCGATTTATTGGAGATGGTAGATTTGGGAGATAGCAGCAAATAAAGGCCGACGTACATTAGTGCTAATTTGGATCCTGAGTACAAATGTAAATTGATAAGTTTATTAAAAGAGTTCAAGGATTGCCTTGCTTGGGAATATCATGAGATGCCAGGACTAGACCGGTCTATTGTTGAACACCGGTTACCTATAAAATCAGTATATCGGCCATATCAGCAACCTGCACGGTGGTGTAACCCCAAGATTCTACCTGATATAAAGGCCGAAATTACAAAGTTAATTGAAGCAGGATTTATTCGGCAGTGCCGCTACGCCGAATGGATTTCTAATATTGTGCCCGTATACAAAAAGAATGGAAAGTTACGTGTGTGCATCGATTTCAGGAACTTAAATCAGGCTACGCCAATGGATGGATATCCGATGCCAACGGCCGATATCTTGGTAGATGCTGCCGCAGGACACAAAGTCATAAGTTTCATGGATGGGAATGCAGGGTACAATCAGATATTAATGGCCAAAGAAGATATCTTGAAAACGGCTTTCAGGTGCCCAGGTCATCTTGGTTTATTTGAATGGGTTGTTATGACTTTTGGGTTGAAGAACGCTGGCGCTACGTATCAACGGGCCATGAATTACATCTTCCACAAGCTCATTGGTTCATCGGTGGAAATTTATATAGATGACGTCGTGGTCAAGTCAAAAGGTCACCAAGAGCATCTGGCCGATTTACAAGAAGTACTGGAGTGCACAAGGAAACATGGGTTGAAGATGAACCCAAACAAGTGTGCATTTGGTGTATCGGCTGGGCAATTCTTAGGATTCATGGTCCATGAGCGCGGGATAGAAGTCAACCGCAAGACCATAGACGCCATCAACAAAGTGGTGGCCCCACAAAATAAAACTGAGCTACAGTCCCTCATTGGCAAGGTCAATTTTATCAGAAGATTCATATCTAACCTGTCAGGACGTATTCAGGCTTTTACCCCTCTGTTGAAATTAAAGCCCGACCAGGAATTCATATGGGGAGAAGGACAGCGCAAGGCACTGGAGAATATCAAGCAGTATCTGGTTTCACCTCCGGTATTGGTTCCACCACAGCCTGGTAAGCCGTTCAAGTTATATTTATCGGCTGATGAACAAGCTATTAGATCAGCGTTGGTACAGGAGTTTGAGGGGAAAGAATGAGTGGTATACTACATCAGCAGAAGACTCTTAGACGCCGAAACAAGATATTCCTCGGTGGAGTGACTATGCTTGTGTTTATACTTCTCATGTACCAAGCTCAGGCACTATTTGTTATCGGCAGAATGCATAGTCGTGTGCAAGGATGATGTGGTGAAGTATATGCTATCGTTGCCAATTTTGAAAGGACGGATTGGAAAATGGATCCTGGCTCTGTCAGAATTCAACTTAAGGCACGAATCGGCCAAAGCCGTCAAAGGTCAAGTAATGGCCGATTTCGTAGTTCAGCATTGTGGACCAGAAATCCACTGTTGAACCAGTTCCATGGACTCTATATTTTGATGGTTCTTCGTGTGGGGTCGGATCAGGAATCGGCATTGTTCTTGTGTCGCCTCGGGGGGCAAGTTATAATTTCTCTCTGCCGATAGAAGCCTCCGCAACTAATAACCAGGCGGAATATCGAGCCGTTCTGAAAGGCATCCAATTATTAAGGGAAGCCAAAGCTAATGCAGTCGAAATTTTTGGGGATTCCATGCTCATTGTAGATCAGTTGACGGGGCGATCTGAGTGCAAGGATGATATCTTGAGGATTTATTATGAGGATTGCCTTCAGCACTTAAAAGAGTTCAAGTCTGCAATAATTGAGCATATCCCCAGGAATTATAATGAAGAGGCCAACAGACTGGCCCAACATGCTTCCGGGTATCGGCCGATTCAAGGAGCGATGATGCTAGAACTCGTTGCTGATGACTGGCGAAAGGAAATCGCCGATTACTTGAAAAATCCATCCCAAAAAGTGGATCGGCGAGTACGTTTTCAAGCTATAAAGTATGTGTTGCTTGAGGATGATTTATTTTATCGGACGATTGATGGAGTTCTTCTCAAGTGCCTGAAAACAGAAGAGGCAAAGGTTCTGATGGGAGAAATCCATGAAGGCGTGTGCGGAGCTCATCAATCAGCTCACAAAATGAAATGGATGATCCGGAACAATGGGTATTATTGGCCGACCATCCTTGAGGATTGTTTCAAGTACTACAAAGGATGCCAAGACTGTCAGAAGTTTGGCAATGTACAGCGCGCGCCAGCATCGGCTATGAATCCAATAATTAAGCCGTGGCCGTTCAGGGGTTGGGGAATAGATCTCATCGGACAGATTCATCCTCCATCAAGCAAAGGGCACAAGTTCATATTGGTGGCCACAGATTATTTTACTAAGTGGGTGGAGGCAGTTCCTTTAAGGAACGTGACATCGGCCGATATGATTGAATTTGTTAAAAGCCATATTATTTATCGATTTGGTATTCCTCAAACCATCACAACTGATCAAGGGACAATGTTTACTTCTGGAGAGTTCGGAGAGTTTGCTGCCGATATGGGGATTAAATTATTAACTTCTTCTCCATACTATGCTCAAGCCAATGGCCAAGCAGAATCGTCCAATAAAGGGATAATCAAACTAATCAAGAGGAAGATAGAGGAGCAACCCAAAAAGTGGCATTTGTCTTTGGCTGAATCTTTATGGGCATATAGGATGGCTTGTCATGGAGCCACTAAGATATCCCCTTATCAGTTGGTTTATGGTCATGAGGCAGTCTTGCCTTGGGAGATAAGGACGGGGTCAAGACGTATATCATTACAAGATCAGTTAACGGCCGATGATTATTCCTTTCTCATGAAGGACGAACTTGATGATTCGGCAGGTTTACGGTTGAGAGCCTTGATTAGTATAGAAGAAAACAAGAAAAGGGTGGCCAGATGGTATGACAAAAAGGTCAAAGTTAAACAATTCTCTCAAGGAGATTTGGTGTGGAAGTTGGTGCTGCCGATAGGATCCAAAGATCCCAAATTTGGTAAATGGTCACCCACTTGGGAAGGGCCGTACAGAATCGGCCGATGTGCCCCTGGGAATGCATATATTCTGGAGACAGTCGAAGGGGAGGAATTCCCAAGAGCTTTAAACGGACGATATCTGAAGAGGTACTATCCAAGCATTTGGGTAGATGCATAACTTGCAACAAAATATATCAAGATAACATGGCCGATTTCTCATCGGTTTTTGTCTACACATCTGGTGAAGAAAACATTGGGATTCATTATTGGATGAAAATGACAGAGTACATGGCCGACATGGTACAAGTCGCCCTTAGAATAAAAATACCGATATGTCTACTGATTACGCCTACGCTGGATTTCTCTCTCGATGCGACCCAGTTTTATCATAAGGCTGAGCCTTTTCTCCTTCGGGTCCTCTGCAGTGGCTCCAGTTTCAGCTTGGTTGCAAAGTTCTATCAGCAGGCGGGTCTTCTTCTCCTCCAGATCTTCCATGGCAACTTCGGTTTTAGCTTTACAAGGAAGTGGAGGATATTTTTTCAGAAGATGGTCGCTTGCAGACCAAAAAGTGAGCATCTATAAGGTCCCAGTATTCCTAGACAACAGCGGGGACATGATCTCTGAGTTCCTCAGCATGAGCTCTTATCAGATCTCTATCTGCCTGTGATAGTGGCTTTTCTGAATGCATGATTTCTATCGCTCGTTCTAGACCAGGGCTGAGACGTTTCGGCTAAACAGAGATAAAAGGGGTTACCCAACATCAGAGTGATTGAGATACTTAGGAGAAAGGCAGAAGAGAAGTTCATACCTGGTTGACAGAGGAAGAAGATGAAGAGGACGAAGAAGACATCTTGCCGTTCAGTTTGGGACAGTAAAGGAGGAAGAGAAGATAAGTGATGTGTATGCCTCTGGAGATGGTGAATGGTCTACTTATAAAGGAAGGAGAGGTAGATGGATGGTGAGACATGTCCTATCGGAGTAAATACATACATAAATGCAAAGCTGACTGAAGAAGCAGTTCAAAACCAAATCGGCGCAGTAACATTGAAGGAGCAATAAATGTTTAACATGTTCTTTACAACCCAAGGAAAGCATCTATGGCTACAATACCTTGTCGTCTAATTTGATCGGCCGAGTCTAGTACTCTCTGATCATCATCGGCCGATCCTGGGACTTCTGACACACGGCGACGAAGCCTTATCGTTTCGCCAGCCAGATGCTGTCTTTCTTGCTTCAGCTCGCTGATGATGGATGGGAGTTCTTGGAGTTTCTTTCCTTCAGCGGCTATCTCTTTGGTTATCTGTTCCATCTCCTTGGCCAGCTCTGCTCTTCTCCGTTTCAGCCGATCTATCGCGCCGATGATGTCCGGACGGCAGTTTTCGAGGAAGTTGATCCTATGGTGTACTTCCTGAGTCCGGTGCTTGTATGAATCGACCTCCTCCTGAGTTTTTGCCATCTGGACATGATCGGCCATATGGCGCAGTGCCCTGGAAACCAGAATATGCATGTGCTCTATATAGGCAGCATGCGCTAAATTTTCTGATACTTCTTCCGGGATTCGACCTTTGATCTCGTTGAAAAGTCGTCGAATCGGCGATGCATCTTCTACCAATCAGCCGATGTCGTCTTGAAGGAGAGTGCGCATGCTTTTGAGCTTGGCGCGGACATCATCGGAGGTGGAGCTCGATGGAATTGGGTGTGAAGCAATTTCCTCGTCATCGGGCAAGGAGACGGCAAAGGAGAAGATGTTGTTGTTAGGGGTATCTTGCTCCTGTGAGGAAATAAAGTAAAGGGTAGGCAAGCAGTAAAAGGAAATCGGCCGATTCTAATGGTAAGTTTGTTACCTCCTTAAAGCAAATTTCTCTTGCCTGCGCCGGTGGAAGCGTTTCCCTTGTCTCAGGGGCTGGTGCAGTCGGCTCGTCGGAGGAGGAAGATTCAACGATTATTAGTGCTCCGCTTGGACCAGCTTCCTGAAAAGGATATAAAAGAAAATCCTGTGAGTATGCTATGGGAAATTGGAATAAGACGGTGTGAGAAATTGCCATGCCTCTGTGGATCTCCCGGCCGATGCCTGTCGTGGGGTTGTAGTTTTCATGCCCAAATCGGCCTGCATCAAGATCGGTTAAGTTTTCTGAAAGTTAAGAGATCAAGGTAAGAGATCATTTACCTCGATGATAGGAACTGCTGGAGTTTCGGCTCCTACTTGGGACGTAGCCGATTGCTGCGGAGATTGTGGTGGAATAGCTTGTGCAGCCTGGCAAAAGAAGAGAGTTAATGTCAGTAGAAGATTTGAAGGATATATGAGATAAGTAAGATTACCTGAACAGCTTCTACTAATAGCGATGCTGCAGCTGCCCCGACTTCGGCAGTGACTCAGGGATCGGCCATCTCGACAACAGGCAAGGGTAAAGGGATTGAAGTCTCGGCCGTTGTCACCGCCATTTGGTCGGCCGATCCGACACGGGGAGTCTCGGCCGATGCCATTACCATCTGGTCGGCCGATCCGATACGAGGAACCTCAGCCGATGCTATTGCCGTCTGATCGGCCGATCCGATGCGAGCTCGCACTCGACGGCTGGTTATCTTTGATGTTGGCCTTTTCGGTGCTCGCTTCGATCGGCCAGTAGAGATATCCTTGACGGTTGGAGCATGGAAGCCGATAAGTGGATATGGTGTGTATTCGTGATGACTATCTATCGGCCGGCCGCTTCGGCTCTGCATCGGAGGGACATGGCTTTCAGACTCAGGAAATGAACATGAGTTAATAACGAGATGATAATGTGGAAAGAAATAACATTGGAATCGGCTGAGAAAAAAGGACATACCGCTGCATTTGGATCGATGTTCTCTGGGTCCAGAATGTTGCAGTAAGACGATGGAGATTTACAGAAAAGGTGTTGCTTCCATTCTGCCCACCATAATTTGAATTGCTGGGTGGCGAAAGAGGCAACTGACCAATTATTCAGGTCAATAGTACTGGAATCGGGTACTAGATCGCACAGCCGACTGTAATCGAGACTTGAGGTCAGACCATCTCTGAATTTTGCCTGACCGGCGAAGTAGACCCGAATCGGCAGTTGGCCAAAACCCAGTTGCCTTGCCGCAGCCGATGGATTGTAGAACTCGTAGGTGGGAGAATCCTTTCCTGCGAAGAAATTGGCTGGCAGAATCCCCGGCTTGATCAAGACATCCATAAGCTCTCTGTCAAAAGTATGGGTGGAGAAGTCGTAGCTTATGGGTAATTTGAAAATCGGCTCTACTGCTTGATATGGGTGCCAGCTGATAGTCTCTTCACTAAGGCTATTATAAAAGCATCTGAAGTACTCAGCTGTGCGGTTAGCAGTAAACTGGCAGCCGGGGAAGGCCGATGCCGCTTCTCCAAAAGATCTGCAGCGGCGTCGGACGGATGGATTCTCCTCTGACTCAATATTGGGGAAGGTTTTGGTCTCTATCCGTTGCGGAGAGACCTTGCTCATATGTAAATTGAGCCAGAGGGTGATGAACCACCAGGGACCACCAGGGTTCCCGATCGGCTCCCCCTTCGACAGCTTGGTGTCGATTTGGTGCATCAGGTAATAGGCCGATCCCAACAAATGTTTTCCAAGGGGGATGACCGATCCTTGTGACAAAGCTTCTGCTAAAGCTTGGGTGTTTGAAGAGGGACCAACTGCTCTGCCACAGAAGAAATGCTTTTCTAGCCACATCATCAAAAAGGCAGTATGCTCCCTCTGTGAGACTGTCCCGATTTTCATATTTTTGCTAATATATCCTTTCCACCCGCCGATCCCTTTGGTCTCTAGCCGATGTGATGGCTTGAAAAGATAATTGAAAGGGGTATCGGCGGAGGAGACGTCGAGGCCGGTCAACAGCAGAACATCGGCAAGGGTTGCGGTCATAGGTCCATGCCCGAAAAGGAATGCATTAAGTGCATCAGACCAAAAATAAGAGGCTGCCATGACCAGAGGTTCGTTTCTTTCCATCTGAGATAGAGATAAGTCTATGCACTGGCCAATTTTTTGTTCCTCCCACTGAACCTTCCAGGATCTGGCCACCCTCTGGTACCATTCTCTCCACCCGGGGGTTTCGTTTGGCCAGGATCTGAAAGTGCCTACCCAGTGATCTAAATCCATGGATGATTGCTTAAAAGGGATTCTATGTGTTTCAAGGCTGATCAGGTCCGTTGGATCGGAGTTCCCCATAGGGCCCAAACAGATGAGGTCGGAGGATTCTGAGAGTGGAATGGTAATTCGGTGCCTAAGTGCCTAAAAAAGGGAAAAGGGGAAGAAACTGAGAAAGAATCCGGAAAGTGCTGAAGTAGTAGAAAAGCGAAAAGGAAAAAATTTCAAACATTTACCTCTGGGATGGAAATCATCGTCGCCGATGGGACTGCTGGGGAAGCCGCCGATTGGGCCGCCGCCGCTGAAGGAGTTGCCGATGGAGCTTCCGTGGATGGGGTGGTCGCCGATGGTGACGCCATTGGAGGATTGGAGCAGGTCGCGGATGAGATCGCCGGAAGAGAGGAGGCGCCTAAGTTTGGAGGAAGACGAACAGTGGTTCGTTGGAAGAGAATACTAGATTTGTGGGAGAGAATAGGCGGAGAAGGCCAGTACTTAAGAAAAAATCGGGGGAGCCAGGGCAAAGATGGTATTTTTACCACGCCGTCTACACGAATTCCATGGGAGCAGTCGTTTCGCGCGCTCGGTCCAAGGAAATTGCAATCATTGTGCCACGGAACGGAAGGAGATTTTTACTGCGCCCATTTCGGAGGAAAGGATTAAAGAAAGAGTTTCAAAGAAAAAGTTATGTTTTACTCCGTAACTGGGGGGCATGTGTTGACGCCAGATTATGACACGTGTTGAATCAGCGTCAGGAGGAGAAGATTGGCCGATGCGGCAGATCTGAAGGCTACAGTAAGGAATCGGCCGATTGAAATAGCAGTTGAAAATCGGCCGATTGGTGATACAGCTTGCGCCAACAGGATGGGACTATTTCGGAGGGTCCTGGTCAAAAGTTGGTCAACAGGGCAACGCTGAGTCAGTCAAGGAGCGATTGAAAAGAATTCTGATTGGTTTAGGGGGGGCGGCGGAAGATTCTGCGGGAGTCCGCTTCCTTTTAAAAGTTCTTATAGATATAGTAGTTTTTCTGTTTTTTTAAAATAAAGTTGTAACAACTCGTGATCGACCAGGAGTCCTAGTTTTAGGGTATAAATAGGAGTCGTTAGGGTCTTGCGAAAGGAATCAACACATCAATCAACAACAATACTTCTACTTTTTCAGCAATTTACTTTCAAGTCGGCGACTTCGCCAATACTTTTCTTCTTTCACGAGTTCGTACGGATTGGCAGGGCTGCATCAACTTGATCTCCGGCCAATTGGTAGGTTCCGCTTATCGAGTAATATCCGAGCTTTAACAACGGGCGCATCGCTGTGGTTTCGTTTGGATTTATTCACCAGTTATCGATATTTACTAGAATTACAAGTTTTACCTATTATTCTAGTATTATCACCAGTTATCCAGCTTGAGATCGGGATAATCGGCTTCGTCGTCGTTCCTCTTCGATTTATCATCTTACAGCCGATTAGATCTATTTCAAGTGTTGCATACGTACTAATTGTCTAAGATCGCTCTAGCAGTTTTCTTTACAATTATTACGCGATTATCGACTGATCCATAGCCGATCATCTTCACAGCAAATCGGCCGATTCGCCACCGACGCGCTCTTCAGGACAGATCGGAACGCCAGCCGATCGGAGCGCCTGGAATTTAATACTTTATTTCCTTATCATTCAACAGGTCAGATTGACTGGCACGCCGCGCGAACCGCACCAGGGCGATAACCCGAACAGGAGCTAAGCAGATTCTCCCGGGTCGTGTGTCCGACGCTGAAGACCATCGGCCGATTCCTATCCGGCCGATTTTAGCGCCAACAACCCCATCCAACGGTAGTAGGCCCTCCACTCCTCCTGTTGCTGCAGCTGCCTCTTCTCCATGGCGTGGATCCTATCGCCGGTGTACTGCTGCCATGCTTGGTTGGTTTCAATGTGTTGGTGCAATGTATCCTCGATGTTGTTGGCCTGAACCCGCAGCTTGCCTAGCTGTTGGGTGATGGAGCCGAAGTCGCGGCTGGAGGCCGTTCGTCGTGCAAGGTTCGGAATCCCGCCGGAACTGGAGCTGGTGGATCGGCGGCTTGGAGCCTGCCGTGCCCACTTGTCGGTGCTTGCGCTGTGCTAGGACGAACCACCCGCCTCATGGTGATCTGAAGACTGAGGTTGTTGTGGCGGTGGTGCTGGCTCGGTTCCTCTCCTTGACCTGTTTTGCATCATCCTGCCAAGCAAACCAGAAACACTATGTCTGCGTGCCGCCTCTTCTCAGATGAGAGGGGTGGTCAGTGACTGGCAGTTATACAAATGATACCCCATCAGGCCTGGGAACTTTTGTGCGACAGGGTCGGGCATCACTACTGTAACACCTCAGGTGTTTAAATTACGAAATAAGCCTCTTTAGCTTAACACGGTGCATAAATAATTAAGAGAAGTTTCAACGAAATGAGTTTTTTTTTAAAATAACTTCTAAACTAGAACCCAAATGAACTTTGCCCTGAAACAGAACTTGTGGAACTTTTCATTATGAACAATTTTCGTGTTGAAGGATTTTTGAGTTGCAACACAAAAATTTGAGAAACACTTGGATTTGCAAACTAGTCCCTACCTTTTTTTCTATTTCGCTGCAGACCCTTCTTCTCCGCCTCGCCCGACCCTTCGACGCGCAGCCGCTCGCCCGACCCTCGCGTCGCCCGACTCTTTCGTTCGCCCGACCCTCGGCTTCGCTGCGGCCCTCGCTTCGCCCGACCCTCGCCCGCCGCACAGTCGCCGCAGGCCACTTTGCCGGCGATGCCTGACAGCGCTAGGCGCCAAGCCAATGCCTCGTCGCGCCCGCACGCGAGCCCGCACTCCGTGTTCCTCCCCAGTGCGCACGCCACGCGCGCGCCGGCAACACGCGCCCCTGCTCGCCGCCCGCCGCGCCCAATGGGCAAGTCGTGCCGTGCCCGTGTCTCCGCCGCGTCCCGCCAGTCACCGCGCTCGCCGCCCGGCAAGACAGTTGCTGCAGCTCGTCGCCCAACCCGCACGCCGCGTGATCTCCAGCTCCACAGGCCAAATCCTCAGCACCCAACTCCCTGCCCATGCTCGCCGCACGCCGCGCCGGCTCCGCTCGCCGCGCACCACGGCCAGTCATGCGATTCTGTTGTGCCGCCCGCGTCTCGCAGTCCAGTCCCACCCCTCCTCCCGCCTCTCTGCTGCCTACAAAAGGCCGCACTGAGTCCCCCTCGCGCGCCCAGACACCAGAACGCCGCCGCCGCCACCATTACCGCCGTCGTGCCCAGCTCACCATGGATCTCACCTCTCCGGCCGCCCTTTGCCAGAGCTGAGTCTTCCACCTCCACCACAGCACCCCACCGCAGCTCACTGCCCCACCCATCGTCGCCCAGAGCCGCCGGAGCACCGCCAGCACCGCCCGCGCCGCCGCCGCTCCTTGCTGCTCCGTGGACAGCTCACTCCAAAGCTTCTCCGTCCCAGACAAGCCTCGAAACGGGTTCCCCTCGACGCCGCGAAGCTCCTCGACCAGCCCACACTCTCCCCTCCTCGCCGGAGCACCGTCGCCGATGCTCCGCCCCGCCGCCGTCCCTCTGCTCCGCGCCGATGAGCCACCTCCGGCCACCCCCAACCCCGACCAAGGCCATCCCAAGGTAGCTCTCACCTCCCTGGATCTCCCCGACCCTTTTCCCCTCGCCGCCGATGAGCCCCCTCGCCGGAATCTGGCCGGCCGCCGTGCCAGCGCCGCCCAAGGACCCAATTGCATCGTTTGAAATCTTTAAAAGAGTCTGCACGCAAGTTTTTAGGGGCATATCTGTAAACCTGTGTTTAAACTTTGATTTCAGAAACAGCGAACTTGTAAAATTCATATAAAAACATAGAAAAATCGGAAAAATACAAACTCAACTGTTCTGGAATCTTTAGATGAAAATCTACAACTTTTGTAACATGCATTTCTTCAGTAGCTTATTTGCTAAATCTTGCTATAAATTAAATGGAAGGTTTAATAGACTTTAAATGTACCCCCTGTTGTAGACAAAGGCCAAACCTGAAAATTTAACAGTAGTTTAGTTGCTTGATTGGTAGGCCAGTGTAAAAATATTAGGGCCAGAACCCATCTCTAGCTAAACTTCTTAATAAAACTTGTTTATGACATGATGTAATAAAACTAATTTGTAACTGCTGTTATGTTGTGATTCATGTGGTGAAACTTTTTCAGAGCTATTTTATTAATGCCTAAATACCACAAAAAAAGTTTAGAACCTTTTTCCTTTCTGTAACCTATTTATATAGTTTTGTGGTAGGAAAATTGCACTAATTCCAATAATTAGTTTCTGTGCTTGGAAAATGTTCAACTTTCCTAAAGGACACTTTGGAGTAACTCTTGCTGTGTAAAAAGTTTCATACACAGAAACCTTGTAAAACATTCTGTAGAAATAAATCTTTATTAAACTAGGTGCATCTTGTCCTATTTATTATGCTTTGAATCTTGCACAGTAAAATCTGTAAAATTTACAGTAACTCACATATGGTCAGATTAACACCCTGTAAAACTTGTAGCTTCAATACATGAATGGTTTGTCCTATATAAAAATAACTAAGTTCTAGTAGTGGTTGTGTTTTACCTTTTTCATGATTTTTCTGCTGTGTAAAAGTGCCTGAAATTTTTACAGTGCTTTTGTCTCTGCATAATGTGCTCTAAATAAAAATTTCATCACCAAAAGTTACCTAATCCTGAAGTTGTGTTTAATCCATGTTGTGGTTAGAAAATTAAGTTCCAATATAACACAACCCCTTTTGTTTAATGAAGTTAGTAGTTTAAGTTATACTCTTTTAACAATTGCCCAAAGAAATCTCAACTAAGTAACTTCACAACGAAATTGATGTTTTGTGAACCGCAACTTTATCGTGAAGGAAAATAATCGTCATTACCATCACTATAACTTATACTTGTGCATTCATGTAGAATCGACTACTCTCGCCGACGGAACGTACGAGCTGGTGCCCGCGTCCGAGTGTGAGCAGCGTGAAGCTCAAGTAAATCTAACTGAAGCTCTCGAAGACCCGAGCCCACGTTCGGACGAGCCCCAAGCTAGCTTTTCCCAAGAAGGCAAGCCCCGGAGCATGAACCCTATTTTTGCTAAACTTATGCAACTTATTACTCTATTTTACTTGTGCATTAAGTTTATAGGAGTTGAATGAAAACTTAGTTGCATGAACTTAGGTACCCATGCTCTGAACACTAGATGTAAGGTTCGATAGAATGCTATGCTAATAGGACTCGGTAAAAGTCGAGTGATTTCCTGTCACTCGCGAGAATTCAGGAGTTGAATGTTTACTACATGCTGCAATCATAAGGTCGACGGATGGGGCTATGGTACGATGTTTATGTTGATGATTGAGGCCCCATCTGTTTAGTGAAAGATGCTAAGGCTGCACTGTGTGGTAGTGGTGGTTAAGTCTTTGAACGTACTAACCACATGCCGAGAATATGGTAATCGGTAAGCTTAAGTACTGGATTGAACCGAGACCGGAATATACTCCCCACCGTCTTGAATTCGTGCACATCTAGCTAATTGCGGGTGCATTTTCCGCCACGGCCCGACGTACCGTGGTCCGTGGGGACGTGTAGTCGAGGGCGGTGGGCTTGTTCCGTGAAGCGGGAATTGAAGGGAAAAGTTGCCCGTGTGACTCTGTGAGTAACCACGTGACGTGTGTTTAGGTTTCCCTTGCAAGGTTAAGAAATTCGATTCGAATCGTCCGTTTCTCGCGGTTATTGAGACTGCTTGACCCTTTTACCTCATAGAGTAAGAAGAGGAACAATGATGATGATTAATCTTGTTGGATGCAAAATAATTCTTCCACCATGTATGATATTGGATAGTTGCTTACCTAGAATGGTTAAAGAAAGCTAGAACTTGGAGCTAAAATCTGAAAGTAAGGACCTACTTATATAAGCTTTTCGGCAAAACAAACCCCTCAAGCCAAAAGCCTTGCATGTCTAGGAGTCGGCTAAGTATATTCCACTAGTCGGGTAAGCCTTGTTGAGTATTAGTATACTCAGCCTTGCTTGTGGCTTGTTTTCAGGTGAAACTTTCGAGGATATGATCGCTAGTTTGACTTGGCCTTGTACCCTTCCTCCTTGTTGGTCGGTGGAATGGGATACGCCCCCGACCAACGGTGATAATGCCGAGTGATGTCTCGTACGGGCTTCATCGAGACATCGTGTATCGTCGAGTAGTTATCATTATTTTTCCGCTGCTTTGAACTCTGAAGAACTCATTTATTTTGAACTCTAAATTACCTTATTTTACGAATTTGAACTCCGTGTAATAATAATTTGTCATGAACCTGTGTTGTAAAATTTGTGGAATGTTGTATCCTCTGGGCTCACCTTCGTGTGAGTACATGTATGTGTGGTTTCGATCGGCAAAAACCGTGGTTGTATCGGGAGGTTACCCGACAGACTAGTGGATTATTCCGTTTGAAGTGCGAGTTAGCCCTAATTGCCCTTGTGGCGATGGTTAGCGCGCTTGAGACGGATTAATTCAGGTGGTTCTGCCACAACTACTAAGGTAGCGGTGCAGCTGGAGTAGATCGAGGGAATGTCATTCCATCGGGTGGCCAGCTTGATGTTGTCCTTGTGGATGCCAACCTCCTCCAGAAGATGTTAGAGCCAGAGTAGCAGTCCTCGGCGGTGGCCGATATAGACTTCCGGCTCGTTAACGACTTCAGCCATTGTGACTTTGGTGTTGGCTTGGTCGGGGGAGTTCATTATATGTGAAACACGTAAGAGTAGTGTTAGCGTAGGTAATAGAATGATTGGGGGTAAGAAGATGAATATAAGATAAGTATGGCATCAAGTATATCAAGGGGGGTATAGCAATTGGATAGAAGCGTTTTGAAAGGCTAACGGCCAACCAAGGGTTGCGTAGCTACGGTCAAGTATGGCTCTGATAACAACTGAAACAAACCGGGTCTTTGGAACAAGGACCCGACTCCCTGTATCGTCGTGATAGTCCCTCGATCAGTAGCTATCACATACAGAACTCATTTCAATTACATATCTGTTGGCGCTAAAATCGGCCGGATAGGAATCGGCCGATGGGTCTTTAGCATCGGACACACGACCCGGGAGAATCTGCTTAGCTCCTGTTCGGGTTATCGCGCTGGTGCGGTTCGCGCGGCGTGCCAGTCAATCTGACCTGTTGATTGACAAGGAAATAGAGTATTAAATTCCAGGCGCGTCGATCGGCTAGAGTTCCGATCTGTCCTGAGGAGCGCGTCGGCGGCGAGTCGGCCGATTCGTTGTAGAGATGATCGGCTATGGATCAGCCGATGATCGTATAGTAATTGTAAAGAAAACTGCTAGAGCGATCTAAACAATTACTACAGAAGCAACACTTGAAATAGATCTAATCGGCTGTGAGATAATAAATTGAAGGAAAACGATGATGAAGCCGATTACTCTGATCTCAAGCTGGATAACTGGTGATAATACTAGAACAACAGGTAAAACTTGCAATTCTAGTAAATATCGATAACTGGTGAATAAATCCAAAAGAAACCACAGCGATGCGCCCGTAGTTAAAGCTCGGATATTACTCGGTAAGCGGAACCTACCAATTGGCCGGAGATCAAGTTGATGCAGTCCTGCCAATCCGTACGAACTCGTGAAAGAAGAAAAGTATTGGCGAAGTCGCCGACTTGAAAGTAAATTGCTGGAAAAAGTAGAAGTATTGTTGTTGATTGATGTATTGATTTTTTTTCAAGACCCTGACGACTCCTATTTATACCCTAAAGCTAGGACTCCTGGTCGATCACAACTTGTTACAACCTTATTTAAATTTTTATATCTATACGAACTTTAAAAAGGAAACGGACTCCCGCAGAGTCTTCCGCCGCCGTTCCCTAATCCAGTCAGGATTTCCTTCAATTACTCTCCTCGACCGACTTAGCGTGCTCCCTTTGACCAGCTTTTGACCAGGATCCTTTGGAATAATCCTATCCTGTTAGCATAGGCTGTGCCACCAATCGGCCGATTTCCAACTGTTACTTCAATCGGCCGATTCCTTTCTGTAGCCTTCAGGTCTGCCGCATCGGCCAATCTTCTCCTCCTGACGCCGATTCAACAAGTGTCAAAATCTGGCGTCAACACATGCCCCCCAGTTTCGGAGTAAAATATAACTTTTCCTTTGAAACTCTTTTCTTTAATCCTCTCCTCCAAAACAGGCGCAGTAAAAATCTTCTTCTGTTCCACGGCACAATGATTGCAATTCCCTCGAACCGGGCGCGCGAAACGACCGCTCCCCTGGAACTCGTGTAGACGGCGCGGTAAAAATACCATCTTTGCCCTTGCTCCCCTGATCTCTCTTAAGTACTGGCTTTCTCCGCCCATCCTTCCCCACGAATCTAGCATTCTCTCCGTCGCATCACTGTTCGTCTTCCTCCAAGCTCTTTCGATTTCCAAGTGCTTCCCCCTTTCCGGCGATCTCATCCGCGGCCTGCTCCGATCCCCAATGGCGTCTCCATCGGCGACCACCCCATCTACAAAGGCTCCATCGGCTACTCCTTTGGCGGCGGCGGCCCAATCGGCGGCTTCCCCAGCGGCGTCATCGGCGACGATGGCTTCCATCCCAGAGGTAAATGCTCGAAATTTTTCCCTTTTTGCCTTTTTACTGCCTCAGTATTTTCCGGACCCTTTCTCAGTTTCTTCCTTCTTCCCTTTTTTAGGCACTTAGGCATCGAATCACCATTCCTCTTTCAGAATCCCCTGACCTCATCTGTCTGGGCCCTATGGGGAGCCCTGATCCAACGGATCTGATTAGTTTAGAAACCCATAGGATCCCCTTTAAGCAGTCATCCATGGATTTAGACCATTGGGTAGGCACTTTCAGATCCTGGCCGAATGAAACACCCGGGTGGAGAGAATGGTACCAGAGGGTAGCCGGATCTTGGAAGGTTCAATGGGAACAACTCAAAATCGGCCAGTGCATAGATTTATCCCTGTCTCAGATGGAAAGGAACGAACCTTTGGTTATGGCAGCCTCTTACTTCTGGTCCGATGCACTTAACGCATTCCTTTTTGGACGCGGACCCATGACCCCGACCTTGGCCAATGTTTTGCTGTTGACCGGCCTCGATGTTTCCTCCGCCGATACCCCTTTCAATTATCTTTTCAAGCCATCTCATCGGCTGGAGACCAAAGGAATCGGCGGGTGGAAAGGATACATCAGCAAAAACATGAAGACAGGAACAGTCTCGCAGAGGGAGCATACTGCTTTCTTGATGATGTGGCTAGAGAAGCATTTCTTCTGTGGCAGAGCGGTCGGCCCCTCCTCCAACACTCAAGCCTTGGCAGAGGCTCTTTCACAAGGATCGGCCATCCCCCTTGGTAAACATTTGCTGGGATCGGCGTACCATCTGATGCACCAAATCGGCGTCAAGTTGTCGAAGGGGGAGCCGATAGGGAACCCAGGCGGTCCCTGGTGGTTCATCACCTTGTGGCTCAATTTACACTTGAGCAAGGTCTCTCAGCAGCGGATAGAGACAAAGACCTTTCCCAACATCGAGTCAGAGGAGAATCCATCGGTTCGTCGCCGCTGCAGATCTTTTGGAGAAGCGGTATCAGCCTTTCCCGGCTGCCAATTCACTGCCACCCGCACAGCTGAATATTTCAGATGTTTTATAATGGCCTTAGTGAAGAGATGATCATCTGGCATCCATATCAGACCGCAGAGCCGATTTTCGAATTGCCCGTATGCTTTGATTTCTCCACTCACAGATTTGACAGAGAATTAATGGATGTCTTGATCAAGCCGGGAATTCTGCCGGCCAACTTCTTCTCAGGAAAGGACTCACCTACCTATGAGTTCTACTGTCCATCGGCTGCGGCAAGGCAACTGGGTTTTGGCCAACTGCCGATTCGAGTCTATTTCGCCGGCCAGGCAAAATTCAGAGATGGACTAACTTCAAGTCTTGACTACAGCCGGCTGTGCGATCTAGTACCCGACTCCAGCACCATTGACTTGAACGGCTGGTCAGTTGCTTCTTTCGCCACCCAGCAGTATAAATTATGGTGGGCAGAATGGAAGCAGCATCTTTTTTGTAAATCTCCATCATCTTACTGCAACCTTCTGGACCTAGAGAACATCGACCCAAATGCAGCGGTATGCCCTTTTTTCCTTAGCCGATTCCAATGTTGCATTATCATCTTGTTGTTAACTTATGTTTATCCCTTCAGTCTGAGAGCCATGTTCCCCCGATGCGGAGCCGAAGCGGCCGGCCGATTGACAGCCATCACCAATACACGCCGTATCCACTCATCGGCTTCCATGCCCCGACTGTCAGAGATATTTCCACCGGCCGATCAAGACGAGCACCCAAAAGACCAACATCAAAGATAACCAGCCGTCGGGTGCGAGCTCGCATTGGATCGGCCGATCAGGCGACAATAGCATCGGCTGAAATCTCCCGCATCGGATCGGCTAGCCAGACGGCAGTAGTATCGGCCGAGACTCCCCATGTTGGATCGGCCGATCAAGTAGAGGTGACACTCGCCGAGGCCTCAGGTCCTTTACCCCTACCAGTTGTCGAGGCGGCCGATCCCCAAGTCACCGCCGAAGCCGGGGCTGCTGCAGCATCACTATTAGTAGAAGCCGTCCAGGTAATCTTATTTATCTCATATATTCTCCAAATCCTCTACTGACATCAATTCTATTCCTTTGCCAGGCTGCACAAGTTGTCCCACCGCAGTCTCCGCAACTATCGGCCACGTCTCAAGTGGGGACTGAGATTACAGCAGCTCCTGTTGCCGAGGTACACGATCTCTTACCCTGCATCCTTAATATTCAGAAAACTTAACCAATTTTGATGCAGGTCGACTTGGGTACACCGATTATAACTCCACAACGGGCATCGGCCGGGAGACCCACAGAGGCATGGCAAATTTCCACTACCATCTCATTTCATTTTCCCATAGTATTTTCATGGGAATTTATGACTTTCTCAGGAAGCTGGCCCAAGCGGAGCACTGATAACGATCGAGTCTTCTTCTTCCGGCGAACCAAGTGCCCCAGTCCCTGAAACAAGGGAAACACTTCCACCGGCGCAGGCAAGAGAAATTCATTTCAAAGAGGTAACAATCTTACCACCAGAATCGGCCGATTTCCTTTCACCGCTTGCTTACCCTTTACTTTGTTCCCTTACAGGAGCAGGATACCCCCAACAATAGCATCTTTTCCTTTGCTGTCTCCTTGGCCGATGAAGAAGAAATCGCCTCACACGCAGTTCCATCGAGCTCTGCCTCCGACGATGTCCGCTCCAAGCTCGAAAGCATTCGTACTCTCCTCCAAGGTGATATCGGCCGATTGGTGGAAGATGCATCGCCGATCCGACGACTTTTCAATGAGGTCAAAGATCACATCCCGGATGAAGTGTCGGAAGACTTGGGGTATGCTGCCTATATAGAGGGCATGCAGATTCTGGTTTCCAGGGCGCTGCAACGTATGGCCGATCGTGCTCAAATGGCCAAGACTCAGGAGGAGGTCGACTCGTACAAGCATCGGACTCAGGAAGTACACCACAGGATCAATTTCCTCGAGAACTGCCGTCCAGACATCGTCGGCGCAATAGATCGGCTGAAACGGAGGAGAGCAGAATTAGCCAAGGAGATGGAACAGGTGACCAAAGAGATAGCCGCTGAAGAGAAGAAGCTCCAAGAACTCCCAACCATGATCAGCGAGCTGAAGCAAGAAAGACAACATCTGGCCCGTGAAACAATAAGGCTCCGTCGCCGCGTGTCAGAAGTACCAGGATCGGCTGACAATGATCAGAGAATAGTAGACTCGGCCGATCAAATTAGACGACGAGCGATTGTAGCTATAGATGCTTTCCTTGGGCTGTAAAAAATATGTTAAACATTATTGCTCCTTTAATGTCACTGCGCCGATTTGGTTTTGAACCGCTTTTTTCAGTCTGCCTTGCATTTATGTACGTATTTACTCCGATAGGACGTGTCTCACCATCCATCTACCTCCTCTTCATTTATACGCAGACCGTTTACCATCTCTAGAGGCACACGCATTACTTATCTCATCTTCTTCTTTTACTGCCCCAACGGAACGGCAAGATGTCTTGTTCGTCCTCCTCATCCTCTTCCTCTGTCAACCAGGTATGAACTCCCCCTCTACCTTTTTCTTAAGCATCTCAATCGCTCCGATACTGGGTAACTCTTTTTATCTCTGTTTCAGCCAAACCGTCTCAACTCTGATCTAGAACGAGCGATAGAAATCATGCATTCAGAAGAGCCATTATCACAGGCAGATAGAAATCTGATAAGAACTCATGCCAAGGAACTCAGAGATCATGTCCCAGCCGCTGTCCAGGAATATTCGGACCTCATAAGTACTCATCTTTTGGTCCGCAAGCGACCATCTTCCAACAAAAATTCTTTACCTCCTTGTAAAGCTACAACTGAAGTTGCCATGGAAGATCTGGAAGAGGAGAAGATCCGCCTGCTGAAAGAACTCTGCAACCAAGCTGAAACTGGAGCCACTGCAGAGGACTTGAAAGAGAAAAGGCTCACCCTTATGATAAAACTAGGTCGCATCGAGAGAGAAATCCAGCGTAGGCGTAATCAGTAGACACACCAGTATTTTTATTCTAAGGGCGACTTATGCCATGTCGGCCATGTAATCTGTAATTTCCATTCAATAATGAATCCCAATGTTTCCTTCACCAGATGTGTGGCCAGAGAACCGATGAGAAATCGGCCATGTTACCTTGACATATTTTGTCGTAAGTTATGCGTCTACCCAAATGCTCGGATAGTACCTCTTCAGATATCGTCCATTTAAAGCTCTTGGGAATTCCTCCCCTTCTATTGTCTCTAGAATGTATGCATTCCCAGGGGCACATCGGCCGATTCTATACGGCCCTTCCCAAGTGGGTGACCATTTACCGAATTTGGGATCTTTAGACCCTATCGGCAGCACCAACTTCCATACCAAATCTCCTTGAGAGAACTATTTAACCTTGACCTTTTTGTCATACCATCTGGCCACCCTTTTCTTGTTTTCTTCTATACTAATCAGGGCTCTTAACCGTAAACCTGCCGAATCGTCAAGTTCGTCTTTCATGAGAAAGGAATAGTCATCGGCCGTTAACTGATCCTGTAGCGATATACGTCTTGATCCTGTCCTTACCTCCCATGGCAAGACCGCCTCATGACCATAAACCAAATGATAAGGGGATATTTTAGTGGCTCCATGACAAGCCATCCTGTATGCCCATAAAGATTCAGCCAAAGACATATGCCACTTCTTGGGTTGCTCTTCTATCTTCCTCTTGATTAGCTTGATTATCCCCTTGTTAGACGATTCTGCTTGGCCATTGGCTTGAGCATAGTACGGAGAAGAATTTAATAATTTAATTCCCATATCGGCAGCGAACTCTCCGAACTCTCCAGAAGTGAACATCGTCCCTTGATCAGTTGTGATGGTTTGAGGAATACCAAATCGATATATAATATGGCTTTTAACAAATTCAACCATATCGGCCGATGTCACGTTCCATAAAGGAATTGCCTCCACCCACTTAGTAAAATAATCCGTAGCCACCAATATGAACTTATGCCCTTTGCTAGATGGAGGATGAATCTGTCCGATGAGATCTATTCCCCAACCTCTGAACGGCCACGGCTTAATTATCGGATTCATAGCCGATGCTGGTGCGCGCTGCATATTGCCAAACCTCTGACAGTCTTGGCATCCTTTGTAGTATCTGAAACAATCTTCAGGAATGGTCGGCCAATAATATCCATTGTTCCTGATCATCCATTTCATTTTATGAGCCGATTGATGAGCTCCACACACGCCTTCATGGATTTCTCCCATCAGAACCTTTGCCTCTTCTGTCCCCAGGCATTTGAGAAGAACTCCATCAATTGTCCGATAAAATAAATCATCCTCAAGCAACACATACTTTGTAGCCTGAAAACGTGTTCGCCGATCCACCTTTTGGGATGGATTTTTCAAGTAATCGGCGATCTCCTTTCGCCAGTCATCGGCCGCGAGTTCTAGCGTCATCGCTCCCTGAATCGGCCGATAGCCAGAAGCATGTTGAGCCAGTCGGTTGGCTTCTTCATTATAATTCCTGGGGATATGCTCAATCATTGTAGATTTGAATTCTTTCAAAAGTTGAAGACAATCCTCATAATAAATCCTCAAGATGTCATCCTTGCACTCAGATCGTCCCGTTAACTGATCCACAATGAGCATGGAGTCCCCAAAGATTTCGACTGCATCAGCTCTGACTTCCCTTAATAATTGGATGCCTTTCAGAACAGCCCGATATTCCGCCTGGTTATTTTTTGCAGAGGCTTCTATCGGCGGAGAGAAATCATAAGTTGCCCCCCGAGGCGACACAAGAACAATGCCGATTCCTGATCCGACCCCACACGAAAAACCATCAAAATATAGAGTCCATGGAACTGGTTCAACGGTGGCAATTTCTGGTCCACAATGTTGAACCACGAAATCGGCCATCACTTGACCTTTGACGGCTTTGGCCGATTCGTACCTTAGATCGAATTCTGACAAAGCAAGGATCCATTTTCCAACCCGCCCTTTCAAAATCGGCAATGATAGCATATACTTCACCACATCATCCTTGCACACGACTATGCATTCTACCGATAGCAAATAGTGCCTGAGCTTAGTACATGAAAAGTACAAGCACAAGCATAATCGCTCCACCGAGGAATATCTTGTTTCGGCGTCTAAAAGTCTTCTGCTGACGTAGTATACCACTCGTTCTTTCCCCTCAAACTCCTGTACCAACGCCGATCCAATGGCCTGTTCATCAGCCGATAAATATAATTTGAACGGCTTACCAGGCTGTGGCGGGGCTAACACCGGAGGTGAAACCAGATACTGCTTGATATTCTCCAGTGCCTTGCGCTGTCCTTCTCCCCATATGAATTCCTGGTCGGGCTTTAATTTCAATAGAAGGGTAAACGCCTGAATACGTCCTGACAGATTGGATATGAATCTTCTGATGAAATTGACCTTGCCGATGAGGGACTGCAGTTCAGTTTTATTTTGTGGGGCCACCACTTTGTTGATGGCGTCTATGGTCTTGCGGTTGACTTCTATCCCGCGCTCATGGACCATAAATCCCAAGAATTGTCCGGCCGATACACCAAATGCACACTTGTTTGGGTTCATCTTCAGCCCATGTTTCCTTGTGCACTCCAGCACTTCCTGTAAATCGGCGAGATGATCTTGGTGACCTTTTGACTTGACCACGACGTCATCTATATAAATTTCCACCGATGAACCAATGAGCTTGTGGAAGATGTAGTTCATGGCCCGTTGATATGTAGCGCCGGCGTTCTTCAAGCCGAAAGTCATAACCACCCATTCAAATAAACCAAGATGGCCTGGGCACCTAAAAGCCGTTTTCAAAATATCTGCCTCGGCCATTAATATCTGATTGTATCCGGCATTCCCATCCATGAAGCTTATGACTTTGTGGCCTGCGGCAGCATCCACCAAGATATCGGCCGTTGGCATCGGATATCCATCCATCGGCGTAGCCTGATTTAAGTTCCTGAAATCGATACACACACGCAATTTTCCATTCTTTTTGTATACAGGCACAATGTTAGAAATCCATTCGGCGTAGCGGCACTGCCGAATAAATCCTGCCTCAATCAACTTTGTAATCTCGGCCTTTATGTCAGGTAGAATCTTGGGGTTACACCGTCGTGCAGGTTGCTGATATGGCCGATATCCTGATTTTATAGGTAACCGGTGTTCAATAATAGACCGGTCTAGTCCTGGCATCTCATGGTATTCCCAAGCAAAGCAATCCTTGAACTCTTTTAATAAACTTATCAATTTACATTTGTACTCAGAATCCAAATTGGCACTAATGTACGTCGGCCTTGATTTGCTACTATCTCCCAAATCTACCATCTCTAATAAATCGGCCGACGTAAACCCATGCCCAAGCTTTCCATCTTCTCGGACGAGCTGATCCATTTATTCTGAATCTTCATAGCCGACTGCTTGGATCGGCTATAGACCAAAATCGGACACTCTCAGGAAGTCAGTGTCCCAAGTCCTGCCAGATATACACTTGACGTGCTCGCAGCTCCACTGTTGCGTATCGGCCGCTGCAACGCTGTAGGCGGAATCGACAACGACTATCTCTGTACTGTCGCCGACCCATTGCACAAGGCATTGATGCATTGTAGATGGGACACAACAGTTTGCGTGTATCCAGTCGCGACCAAGCAGCATATTATAGGACCCTTTGCCATTAATAACGAAGAAAGTGGTAGGGAGGGTCTTACTGCCGATGGTGAGGTCGACGCAGAGCGCTCCGCGGGCGGGCGACACGTTGCCTTCGAAATCCTTCAGCATCATGTGTGTCTTGGTGAGGTCATCATCGCCCTTGCCCAGCTTGCGGAACATGGCATACGGCATGATGTTAACTGCCGCGCCTCCATCTACCAGTAATCTGGTGACGGGTCTTCCGTTGACATAGCCTTTGAGAAACAGCGCTTTAAGATGCTGTCGTTTTTCCTCTTCTGGTTTCTCAAACGTAGCCGTCATCGGCTCTAATACCAGTTGTGCCATTTGCTCTTCTTCTGTTCCTTTCATTTTATCCCGATCGTTGGGCGCCATGAACTCCATCGGCAGTATGAACACCATATCAATTTCGGCTGCCGATTTTTGGTTGCTTGTTTCTTGATCATTTTTCTTTGGGCGCCAAACTCGAGATTTGACATTCCTTCTCTCTGGCACCTGTCTCTGTTCTTCTTCTTGATGTTCCCACTGGCATAGGCGTTGGATGCTTCGCTTCTGGGATCTGGACAGGCCATCGGGACACCACCTGGGATTCACTGGTTTGGCCGATGACCTGGCGTGTTCCCAATCTGGTTCCCTTCCTAGGGGATCTTCGTCTGATACCCTATTATCGGCCATCTCTTCCAGCCGATCGTGCGCGCTGATCCTGCCCCCCAGTCCATCTCGCTGGCCAATCTTGCTTTTTGACCTGCTGTACTGGTCAACTCTGCCCCCCAGCCGATCATGCACCGAAATGCGCCGTTCCTCGCGCTGATTTCTGCTGATCGGCTCTGACCCTCTGTCCCTAGAGTGTGGCCTCGGGCGATCGCTGTGGCTTAATCCGTTACACTCCGGACAGTTATCGGCAGACGGCAACCTGATATCGTTCTCCCAGCAGTGGATGAAGAACGGATATTGCCAGTGATCTTCATGACGACGTATCATCTCTTCCTGATATTATGCTTGTTCTTGCTGCTGCCGATATTTACTGAGTAAGAATTGGGAGGTGACGGGCCTGCGTGGTCATTCTGGCCCTCGCCTGTTCCTTCTGATTTCTTCCGCTGTGATCTGCCTCCTGGGGTCGACGGCGCCGCCTCTTCTTGCCGATTCTGACGTCAGCACCTTGGTTCGACTTGAGTCCCCTCCAGCGTTAACCGTGTTGGCCGGGAAGGGATGCTGATCTATCTTCATCGGCTTTGCCGATTTGGTTGGAGTTTCAAATTTGAGCCGCCCCTGCTCGATGGCCGATTGTATCGGCTGGCGGAAGACTTTACATTCATTTGAATCATGAGAAGTAGCGTTATGCCACTTGCAGTACTTCATCTTCTTAAGCTGATCGGCCGTAGGGATGGTGTGATGTTGAGACAGCTTAATCTGCCCTTCCTGAAGCAGTAGATCAAAAATTTTATCAGCCTTTGACGTGTCAAAGCCGAATGTCTCTGGCTCCTTCTTGCCAAAGGGGCAAGATATTGGTTTTTTCCCTTTTACCCACTCTGCCAGGCCGATTTCTTCTTCCGCATCGGATTCAGATCCATCCAAGTATGCCACCTTCTTTTGGAAGTTCCTCCGCTGTTCAAACGGTCGGACCTCTTGCCCTGATAATCGGTGGACGATTTGGCTCAGGCTTTCGAATTCTTGGGCAGCATATCTCTCTTTGATTTGTGGCAAGAGGCCTTGGAAAGCGATATCGGCCAACTGTGCATCGGTCAGAGCCAGACTGTAGCATTTGTTCCTGATTTCTCTGAACCTCTGTATATACCCTGTCACTGGTTCATCGCTCCTCTGCCTGAGGCTGGTCAAATCCGAAATCTTCATCTCATGTACTCCTGCATAGAAGTACTTGTGGAATTGTTTCTCCAGATCGGCCCAAGTGACGATAGAATTTGGCGGTAAAGCGGTGAACCACTGGAAGGCCAATCCGGACAGAGATGATGAAAATAAACGCACCCTCAGAGCATCTTGCGTGGCAGCTTCTCCGCACTGGATGATGAATCGGTTGATATGCTCCACAGTGGATGTGTCGTCCGTCCCTGAGAACTTGGTGAAATCAGGAACTTTGTAGCGGTGTGGGAACGGCAGCGAGTCATAGGCCGATGGATACGGCGTCTTGTAAGTATAAGTTTGAACTTTCGGCTTCAGTCCAAACTGATCCTGGATTACTTCTGCTATTCTTGCCGTCCAGTCCACCTGCTGCTGATGAACAGCTATTCGCGGCGCGGGCATGTGCTGAAGGGCTGATACGGCCGGGTGATGAATCGGCGAATTTTGCTGAGCGGCCGATAGTTGATGGCGAAACGAGTCCGCACCCCCTTCGTACGCCACTGCTGGCGCCGTGCCTCTAAATGCTTCCAGAGTGTTTGCCCCCCTGCAGATTTCTGATAAGATCGGCTGATACTGGGAAACCGTCGGCCGGGCGGCCGATTGGTATGGCACCTGGACCGGATAACTGCCATGCCCGTTTGCTGGCTCGAGAAAATACGCTGTGGCTGATGTTCCCCAGGGCGCCGAGCTTGTAGGTAGTGATTGCACAGAAGCCATCTGAACGGGTTGAAGCGGCGTCTATGATGGGAGACATGGTGCACCGCTGTATCTTGGAGACGCTGGGGGTGGTGGAGAGTTGTACCCTTCGCGTTGCGTCAACATCGGCTGAGGAGCTGATTGGGATGTGCATGGTAGGCTTCTGGCTGGCAGAGTAGTTGGAGGGGCATATGCCGGTCCCTGATAGCCTTGGACTCCTCCGCTGGCTAGAGAATTGACGACGGCGTTATACACCGTGTTGGTCATCACTGAGGATTGGTCGATGAACGCCTGATACACGGACTGTTGAATCATCTCTGACATCTTGCCCGAGTCCTCAGCGATGGTGATGTGGCGAGGCGCAAGAATAGGAGCCTTCTTGACTGCCTCCCCGCTTCTGGTACGACTGAACGACTGGAGGTACATCTTCTTGTAGTCTTCTAGGTGTTTGGCCAATTCTTCCCTCTGGTCGTCCTTGAGATCAGCTTCTGTGACCTCAATGATGTTGCTGTCGGAGATTTCTGCGTTTTTCGACATATCAAATCTTGGATGGTCCCACTGGGCATGCCAAAAGTGTGTTGGCGCTAAAATCGGCCGATGGGTCTTTAGCGTCGGACACACGACCCGGGAGAATCTGCTTAGCTCCTGTTCGGGTTATCGCCCTGGTGCGGTTCGCGCGGCGTGCCAGTCAATCTGACCTGTTGATTGACAAGGAAATAGAGTATTAAATTCCAGGCGCGTCGATCGACTGGAGTTCCGATCTGTCCTGAGGAGCGCGTCGGCGGCGAGTCGGCCGATTCGTTGTAGAGATGATCGGCTATGGATCAGCCGATGATCGTATAGTAATTGTAAAGAAAACTGCTAGAGCGATCTAAACAATTACTACAGAAGCAACACTTGAAATAGATCTAATCGGCTGTGAGATAATAAATCAAAGGAAAACAATGACGAAGCCGATTACTCTGATCTCAAGCTGGATAACTGGTGATAATACTAGAACAACAGGTAAAACTTGCAATTCTAGTAAATATCGATAACTGGTGAATAAATCCAAACGAAACCACAGTGATGCACCCGTAGTTAAAGCTCGGATATTACTCGGTAAGCGGAACCTACCAATTGGCCGGAGATCAAGTTGATGCAGTCCTGCCAATCCGTACGAACTCGTGAAAGAATAAAAGTATTGGCGAAGTCACCGACTTGAAAGTAAATTGCTGGAAAAAGTAGAAGTATTGTTGTTGATTGATGTATTGATTTTTTTCAAGACCCTGACGACTCCTATTTATACCCTAAAGCTAGGACTCCTGGTCGATCACGACTTGTTACAACCTTATTTAAATTACTATATCTATACGAACTTTAAAAAGGAAACGGACTCCCGCAGAGTCTTCCGCCGCCGTTCCCTAATCCAGTCAGGATTTCCTTCAATTACTCTCCTCGACCGACTTAGCGTGCTCCCTTTGACCAGCTTTTGACCAGGATCCTCTGGAATAATCCTATCCTGTTAGCATAGGCTGTGCCACCAATCGGCCGATTCCTTTCTATAGCCTTCAGGTCTGCCGCATCGGCCAATCTTCTCCTCCTGACGCCGATTCAACACGTGTAAAAATCTGGCGTCAACAATATCACAGTCATACAACTCGATATTTCATTACATGGGTTTAATATTTACATAATCCAGAGGATTGTGATACGATTTCTCACTACAAGCCCCTTGGGCTAAATGGGAAATACAGAAAGCGGAAACGATAACTAGTGTTCAGGGCCATCCTTTATTGTGTGGAATAACATCTCCCACAGGCATGACTTGAGCGTAGCACGAACAGTCCTTAGTTCTTCACTTCACCTAGTGTGGATCTCCGTTTCGAATCCTGCATCTACCAACTATCCCCAAGGAGTGGGATAGGTTTACGTAACCATCCGTATGCAAGCTTTAAGTGGAATGCATAAGGTATTTAAGCAAGTCAAGGATAAGGCTGTGGTTTTCCTATGCATGCAGCAAGCAAGTATATAATCATCCAATACACCTCCACACGGGCCATCCTGGCACTCCAGGCTCCCGAGGTACTCACACCTTCCAAACCCACCAAGTCGGTGCAAGAACTCCCTCTCCTCGCACCTCAACTGCCCCATGCAGGAAAACAAGTCTAGAGGAAGGTAGAAAACAAGTGTCACTAACTATGAAAGCGAAGCTGGATCAAGAGTTGAACATGACCGATTACGCGGCTATACATATAGTTTTCACCCTGCAGGGGTTGTACACTGGACCCACTCGAGTCGCAGCCAGCGAGGGATCAGCCCACTAACATACGAAACCACGGTCAACGAAACTAGCTGCAACGGCCCGCATCCTGCCTCCCCGAGTTTGGAATGCTTCCTCCCGCAAGAGGTTGCCTCGGGACTGTGATGCCTTCTACACCGGGTCCCGCAAGACCCTGCAATTCGGGGGACGTGAGGTCAGCACCTCCTCCCCGTACACTGATACCCTATCCTCCTACAGGCATGGTGCCCCGCGTCACTAGCTCGGACCAGATCTGCCCTCATAACAGATAAGTGGTGTGCATGTTTGAGATAGTTCCATCTCCAGATCCACTAACTCGGGCCTTAATTGCCGAGGCGAGATCCTCCCACAATGACGTATCTGTCACAACGGTCCGTCAATGGCACCCATCACAGGTATAGCCCAACATCTCCTCCACCAATGTCCACAAAGGACTAACTTGTCCATCCAGGACATGTGCCCGCCACAGGCACTCCGTAGGATGTGCCCAACGCACACCCCAAGCCCTTGATCATAAGATCAAGTTAAGTTTGTCCCGGCCAAGCTAGATTCCTATTCCCCAAGTCCTCAAAAGAATCTACACACACGCCAAGACTATAACACCAATTTCCACACATGCTCATCCACAAGTAGCCAAAGTGTTTCCCATTTCAATCAAGGAATCATATAGGATTACAAGGGATCTAGGTAAAAAGTAGGCTATGCAGGTTCATTACAAAGTATCACACTTAGGAGCAATATCAAATCTAGGATAAATGCCTAATGGATATTGAATCGCAGATCGGCGTGAACCTGATTGTTCTTCATAGTTTCTTCTAAGTCTTCTGGTTGTCGGGGTAGATCTCCTAGCTTCTGGGCATCCGCGAAGTCCCCCGGGGCTTCTGGTCGTCTAGTACGTCAGTCCTCTCCTCCTCGTAAGGGCCTAATCATAAAAAAGTGCAAGTTCAGGGACTAAAGTGCAAAAGTGCACAAAACTAATCAGAAAGATCTAAATCATAGAAAAACCTATTCTAACGGGTAGATCATGATTTTAGATGAATTATAAAATTTGTTTGATAATTTTTGGAGGTCCGGTTAATTTATTATGATTTTTCTAAGTTTAAATCCTTTTCTACGATTAATAAATGATTAAAAAAAAGAAAAAAACACATAGTGGTGACGCGTGGCATGCGGACGTCATGCTTTCATCACCAGGGTCACCAAGGTTGACGTCAGTAGTGGGCCCTGCTAACGTCAGCGTTGAACGTTCAATGTTGACCGGTCAACAGTCAAAGGTCAACGGCCAGGGCTGGGTCCACGGTCAGCGGGGGCCACTGGTCAGCCTCAGCCAGAGGCTGGCAGCTGGGTCCCACGCGTCAGGTCTGTAGGAAAAAGAAAAGGGTCAAGGGATGATTTTAGGTTGTGGGCCGATTCTTCGTTGGATTGGCTCAGCGGCCCAACGGGCTATGGCTCGGCTTGGGTCTAGTGCGGTTCTCGGCTTAGCAGTCAGCTCGGCCTATGGCTCGCAGGCCGGCGCGGATAAGCGGGGCCGCTTCACGGACCAGCTCGGCCTGCGACTAGCAGGACGGCTCTGGTCAGTAGGCAGCTAAGCGGGACGGCCTGGTTAACAGCCGGCTCACTGCCCTAGTTGGGCTGGCTCAGGCCTGGATACGAGTTAAGGCCCACACGCGCTTTTCTCCTTTTCTCCTCTCTCTCTCTTCCTCTTTGACAGGTGACTCCCGTGCGCCGGTGTCCTCCTTCCCCTCCATCTGTTGCTGACGAGGATGGCCCATCGGTCAGCTCCTTCCTTCCACTGGCGTCTAGGTCCTGGGTGGCAGCGGTTGTTCCCCTCCTCCTTGTTGCTGTCGGCGTGGGTCCACTTGTCGTCTCTCTCTCTTACACGCTGGCCCTACAGGTTAGTGGCCTCCACCCGTCCACTGACGGGTGGGGGCCGAGAGGTAGTGGCCATCTCGGATCTGGTGTGGCAACCACATCCGGTGTGGCCAGTCTAGCGTGCGTGTGTGCGTGTGTTAGAGCAGGTGGTGTGTGCGTGTGTGAGCGCCCGGGTGCCCGCGAGGTGCTGGGCAAAATGTCGTAGTGGCACCCGCGGGTGCCCTGCCGCGACGTCGTGGCGCGGACGCGTTCCAACGCGCGGTCACCACGACCGCGTCATGGTCGTGGTGCCCAGTCGCACGGCGAGCAGGCGGGGCAGGCCGGCGGGGTAGGTCAACAGCGAGGTAGAACGGCGGAAAAGCAGAACACCAGGCGCGCGCAGCTTCCTAGCATCCTAGGGCTGTGGCTTAGGCTAGACGCAGCACCGGCGAGGCGGCGAGCGGCGACGAGGTCGGCGCACACGGCTCCTTGGCAGTCCAGGGTCGTGGTGGGTGTTTTGGGCGATGGCGTCGCGATTGCAATGCAGGTGCCGCTCTAGGGTGAGCGTGCGGGCATCTGGCAACCTAGGCCCACAGCGATGGCGCGGTGAGGCAGCGACGGTGGGGTTCGGTGCTCAGTGGTGCTTAGGACAAGGTCGTTGGCTTGAGGCTACCTGCATGCGCGCGGGTCCTGGCATCCCAAGACTGCGGTGTGGTTGGTCGAGAGAGCGCAGGGTACCTGGCATTCCGGGCCCGCGGTACGATGTGGCAGAACCACCTGAATTAATCCGGCTCAAGTGTATTAACCATCACCATTAAGGCAATCTCGGTTAACCTTACACTTCAAACGGAGTAATCCACTGGTCTGTCGGGTATAACCTCCCGATACAACCACGGTAGAGCAGATCGAATGCCATACATACAAATGCTCATGCGAAGATGAGCCCAGAGAATACCACATTCCAGCAAATAGTACAAAAATTATCATTACATTAGAGTTCAAATTCGTAAAACAAGGTACTGCGGATTTCGAAATAAAAGAGTTCTTCAGAGTTCAAATTGCAGCGGAAAATAAAACAACGGAAGCTACTCGACGATACAGGATGTCTCGATGAAGCCCGTACGAGACATCACTCGGCATTATCTCCATTGGACGGGGGCGTATCCCATTCCACCGACCAACCAGGGGGAAGAGTGCAGGGCCAAGTCAAGCTAGCAATCATATCTTCGAAGGTCTCACCTGAAAACGAGCCACAAGCAAGGCTGAGTATACTAATACTCCGCAAGACTTACCCGTGTAGTGGAATCTACTCCACCGATTCTAGACATGCAAGGCTTTTTGGCTCAGGGATTTGTTTTGCCGAAAAGCATCTACGAGTGGGTCCTTACTTTCAACTTTTAGCTCAAGATTCTAGTTTCATTAACCATTCTAGATAAGAAGCTATCCAATAGCATTATGGTGAAGCATTAATTTTCATCCAACCAGTTCATTCATCATCATTGTTCCTCTTCTTACTCTGTGGGTAAAAGTGGTTAAGCAGTCTCAATAGCCGTGAGAAACGGACGATTCGAATCGAATTTCTTAACCTTGCAAGGGAAACCTAAACACACGTCACGTGGTTACTCACAGAGTCACACGTGCAACTTTTCCCCTTTCTTTCCGGGTTGTGGATCGAGGCTACCCTCCGAGAGTACACGAGTCCCATGCCACGGTTCGCCGCCGGGTCATGACCACTCGTGCACTCGCCATATAGTGGGACCGAAGTTCAAAGGGTAGGTTGCTGTCCACTTGCTGGGCCAATCAGGTACTTAAGCTTACCGATCACCATATTCTCGGCATGTGGTTAGTACGTTCAAAGACTTAACCACCACTACCACACCCTGCGGCCTTAGCATTTTCACTAAACAGACGGGCCTCAATTGTAAACATCGTACCATAGCCCGTCCGTTGTCCTTATGATTGCAGCGTGTAGTAGACATTCAACTCCTATTTTCTCGCGAGTGACAGGAAATCACTCGGCTTTTACCGGAGTCCTATTAGCACAGCATTCTATCGAACCTTACGTCTAGTTTTCAAGCATGGGTTCCTAACATCATGCAACTAAGTTTTCATTCAACTCCTATAAACTTAATGCACAAGCAAAGAGTAATGAGTTGCATAATTTAGGAAAGAAATGGGTTATGCTCCGGGGCTTGCCTTCGCAGTTAGCTTGGGGCTCTTCCGAACTTGGGCTCGGGTCTTCAAGAGCTTCAGTTAAATTCACTTGAGCTTCACGCTGCTCACTCTCGGACGCGGGCACCAGCTCGTAAGTTCCGTCGGCGAGAGTCGTCGATTCTACATGAATGCACAAGTTTAAGTCGTGGTAATGGTAATCGACACGATTTAAGTGTAATTACTATAATGGATAGTTTCTGGTCATGAACCTTTGGATTTAGGCACATCAGCGAAATATGTGCTTACTGTAAAATTTTCAGACAATTTCATGTAGCAGATTAATTATGAAAAATATATTACATAGTTGCTGTTAGACTTTTGTTCTTTTTGCACAGGACAAATGGTGTAACAACTGAGTCTAAGAGTTTTACAGAGATTTCATTTAAGCATGTAGGAGCTACTGTAATTTTTGTAGGATTTAATATGCAGTTTTCAGAGCATAGAAAATATGACATTACACACTTAGGTTATTCAAGGATTTATTTTTACAGGACACTACATAGGGTTTTTGTCCATGCAACTTTTTACACAGCAACCTCTACCACAGTGTATCTCTTAGTAAAAATTTGAGAATTTTCCAATCTAAGATACTATTTCCTTGATTTAATGTAGGTTATTAGCACATAAATCAAATAATTAGGTTCCTGTGAGATAAAAAGTCTCGCAATTTTTCTCTGACATTTGGATTCCAATATACTAGTAGAGAAAAAGTTTCATTAGGTGATTCATCACCTAACTGCAGGGATAAAATATTCTACTTAAACATGGTATGAAACTAAGTTTAATAAACAGTAGAGCTAGAGATGGAATTTGGGCCTGGTCTTTTTACACAGCCCTAAACATTAAGCAACTAACTCACTGTCCAAATTTTAGGGTCAGCATTGATCTACAACAGTGGGTATAATATAAGTTCATTAAAACTTCCATTTAAGGTAGAGCAAAATGTGTGGAGAATCTGAGAAACTTTTTGTAACAAAAGTGGTCTAGTTTGTTCTAAGGATTCCAGAACAGTTGAGTTTGCATTTTTCTGAATTTTCTACGATTTTATACAAATTTTACAAGTTCACTGAATTTGAATCTAGATTTGAAACTTTCATTTACAACTGGGTCCTTGAATCTTACGCGCAGACCCTTCTAAAGATTTAAATTCTTGCAATTGGGTCCTCGGGCGGCTCGGGTACGGCGGCCGGCCGAAATTCCGGCAAGGGGCTCGCCGGCGGCGAGGGGTGAGGGTCGGGGAAGGTTCAGGGGTGCGAGGGCTACCTCGTGGGGGTGTTGTTCAGGTGGGGGACGGCCGGGAAGGGCTCGCCGGCGTTGGAACAGAGGCGGCGGCGGCGCGGCACGCGTTGACGGCGGTGCTCCGGCGGGCTTGGGGCGGCCTGGTCCGGTCAGCGAGCTTCAGTGGCGCGTGGGGAAGCTGCTCAGGGGCTTGGTTTGGACGGAGGAGGTCGGGGTCGAGCTGTCCACGGCGAGCAGGAGCGGCGGCGGCGGCGGCAGTGCGGGCGGCGGCGCTCCGGCGGTTCTGGGCGGTGTTGGGCGGGTCGGCGAGCTTCAGGAGGATGATGTAGTGGTGGCTTTCACTCCAATTTGGGCAGTGGGCGGCGGTGGAGGGCTGTCCACGGGCGGGCGGCGCTCGGCGGCGACAATGGCGACGGCGAGGTGTTCTGGTTGCTGGGGCTCGCGCGGGCGGCCGAGCGCGGCTTTTATAGGGGCAGGAGGGGGTGTGGAGGGGCCTGGGCGAGGCGCGGGGCGGAGGCACGGCACGGCGCGGCACTGGCCACGGCGGGCGGCAGCAGAACGCCGGCGCGGCGTGCGGCGAGCGGGCGCGGGTGACTGGCGGCCGGAGATTTGGCGTGGGCGCGAGGGGATAGCGCGGGGCGTGGATTGGAGAAGGGGCTGCTGCAGCGGCTCGGGCGGAGGACAGGCGCAGCGACGGGCGGGGCGCAGGAGCCGGGGCGGCACGGCGCGGTGCGGCGGTTGGGCGCGACGGGCGGCGAGGCGGGACGCGGCGGCGGCGTGCGCACGCACGGGCGCGTACTGGGCCGCGCGGCGTGGGGAGGGGGCAAAGCCGGGCGTGGCGGAGTGGCGCGGCGGCCACTGGCCTGGCGCCTCGTGCCGGTCAGGCGTCGCCGGCCACCTGGCGCGCGGCGGTCGGGCGGGGAGGGGAGAGAGAGGGAGCGCGAGGGGCCTGAATGCAAGAATTCGAAAAGTTTCAGGGGGCTGGGTGCAAACAGGGCATTTTCTCCTCTTTCTAATTTGAATTTCAAAAACTTTTGAACACGAAAGTTGTTCAGAATAAAAAGTTCTACAAGTTTGGTTTCAGGCAACATCTCATTCGGCTTATGGTTTGAAAGTTAAATTTAAAAGTTCAAAAGCAACCAAAAGTGCCCAAATTAAATTTGAATTCCAACTGAACTCGTTCTAATTCTTTCCACCCTTTTATTAGTTGGTTAAGCATAGGGTTAGGCTAATGACATTGATTTTAGAAATGAAATTTTTACCAGGGTTGTCACAGCCTTCCCCCCTTAACAAGAATCTCGCCCCGAGATTCGGTAATTCTTAGTGTGGGCGGGGGTGCACATACCAGTGGTTGAGATAAGAAACCCAGGGAAATTTTGATTTAGGTAGCTCTCGGTTTCCCAGGTGGCTTCTTCTTCCGTGTGATGATTCCATTGAACTTTATACATTCTAATCACTTTCCTCCTGGTCTCTCTCTCTTTTTGATCCAAAATCTTAACTGGGTGTTCGACATACGAGAGGTCAGGTTCCAACGATATTTCTTGTTGTTCCACAATCTCGGTAGGGACTCGAATACACTTCTTGAGTTGAGATACGTGGAAGACATCATGGGTGGCCGTGAGCTGAGGGGGCAGTCATAATTTGTAGGCTACGGGTCCACAGCTCTCAATGATTTCGTAAGGACCAACATAACGGGGACCTAGTTTGCCTTTGATTCCAAATCTTCGCACTCCCTTGGTTGGTGAAACTCGAAGATAGAAATGATCGCCAACTTCGAATTTTAGGGGCCTTCTCCTTTTGTCAGAATAGCTCTTTTGTCGGGCTTGTGCGGCTTTAAGATTTGCTTGTATTACTTTTACTTTCTCCTCTGCCTCGATTACCAGGTCGGGTCCAATTATTTTACATTCTCCGGTTTGTGACCAGCTCAAAGGAGTTCGACACCTTCGTCCGTACAGGGCCTCAAATGGTGCCATTTTCAAACTCGTTTGATAGCTATTGTTGTACGAGAACTCTGCTAGGGGTAGACATTTGTCCCAATTTTTGTCATAATGAATGACGTAGGCTCTCAGCATGTCCTCAAGAATTTGGTTTACTCTTTCCGTTTGTCCATCAGTCTGAGGATGGTATGCTGAGCTGCGAATCAGTTTGGTACCAAGAGACGTTTGCAGTTGTTCCCAAAAGCGTGCTACAAACTGAGGACCACGATCGGAAATAATTGTCTTAGGTATTCCATGTAGGCAAACAATACGATCGAGGTAAATCTCGGCATATTTCCTGGTAGAATAGGTGGTGTGCACCGGGAGAAAATGTGCCGTCTTTGTGAGTCTATCAACGATAACCCATATGGAATCATGTCTCTGGGAAGTGTTTGGTAGTCCAACGATGAAGTCCATACTTATGTCTTCCCATTTCCATGATGGTATAGGTAACGGTTGAAGTGTACCGGCTACCTTCAAGTGGCTAGCTTTTACTCTCTGGCACGTGTCACATTCCGAGACATACGTAGCAATCTCTCTTTTCATTCTAGTCCACCAGAAGTTTTGCCTTAGGTCTTGATACATTTTGCTACTGCCGGGGTGGATAGAGAATTTGGAAAGGTGCGCCTCATCAAGAATTTGCTTGCGGAGCTCATGATTCTTCGGAACGACTATACGACTTTCGAACCATAGAACTCCCTTATGGTCCTGGCGGAAACATTTGTACTTCTCCTCACCTAGAGAGAGTTTTTGTTTGATGATCTTAATTCCTCTATCATGTAGTTGTGCCATGACGATTTGGTCGTGAAGAGTGGGCTCAACTGAGATGTGATTTAGAGTGCCTTGGGAAACCATTTCCATGTTAAGCTTCTTCATTTCTGCACACAATGTCTCATGGTAGGACTCCATGGATAAGCAATGGCAATGGGACTTGCGGCTTAGTGCATCCGCGACTACATTAGCCTTGCCGGGGTGATAGTGTACTTCAAGGTCATAATCCTTGATTAATTCTAACCATCTCCGTTGTCTCATATTCAGATCGGCTTGTGTGAAGATATACTTGAGACTCTTATGATCCGTGTAGATATTGCACTGTGTACCCATGAGATAGTGCCTCCATATCTTCAGAGCGTGGATGACGGCTGCAAGCTCAAGATCATGAGTGGGATAATTCTGCTCGTGGGGCCGAAGGGCTCGTGAGGCATATGCAATCACTCGATTCTCTTGCATAAGCACACATCCTAGACCAGTACCTGATGCGTCACAATACACATCGAACGACTTGGTATTATCGGGTTGAGCTAACACAGGTGCAGTAGTCAGATGCTCTCTGAGAGTGTGGAAAGCTTCTTCACATTTCTCATCCCATGCAAACTTTACTTCCTTCTTTAACAGTTCAGTCATGGGCTTAGCAATTCGAGAGAAATCCGGGATGAAGCGACGGTAGTAACCGGCTAAGCCGAGAAAACTGCGAATCTGATGAACGGAGGTAGGGGGTTTCCAATCTATCACCTCTTGTACCTTGCTGGGGTCAACAGCTATGCCTTCGCTGGAGATCGTGTGACCTAAGAACTTTACCGTATCCAACCAGAATTCACACTTCGAAAACTTAGCATAGAGCTGATGGTCCCTTAGACGCTGAAGAACAATGCGCAGGTGCTTAGCATGCTCTTCCTCATCCTTGGATTAGATAAGGATGTCGTCGATGAACACTACGACGAATTTGTCAAGTTCGGGCATGAATACCGAATTCATGAGATACATGAAATAGGCAGGGGCGTTTGTGAGTCCAAAGGACATGACCAAGAATTCATATAGTCCATATCGTGTGGAGAAGGCAGTCTTAGGAATATCGCACGGGCGAATCTTGATTTGATGATATCCCGAACGAAGATCAATCTTTGAGAAGACTCTGGCTCCAGCTAATTGATCGAAGAGTACATCGATACGGGGAAGTGGGTATTTATTTTTAACAGTTACCGCATTGAGAGGTCGGTAGTCCACACATAATCTTAAACTGTCACCCTTCTTCTTTACGAATAGGGCTGGACATCCCCAAGGTGACGCGCTAGGGCGAATGAAACCTTTGTCCAGTAGTTCTTGGAGTTGAATTTTTAGCTCTGCCAACTCTTTAGGGCATCCTATATGGTCTTTTGGATATAGGTGCAGTGCCTGGTTGTAGTTCAATGATGAACTCAATGTCCCTATCCGGTGGCATTCCTGGTAAGTCATCCGGAAAGACATCGGCATACTCGTTGACGACAGGAATATCTTCTAGCTTAAGTCCTTCCATCTTGTAAGCACAGGAATTCGTGCAATCTAGGAATGGTAGGTAAAGGGTGGTGGCTCCGTGACTAGGTGAATTTATTTCCACAACTCGGGACGAGGGGTCTAGTGTGACTTTGTGCAAAACCATCCAATTCATGCCCAAAATAAGATCCATGCCGTCAAGGGGTAAAAGAATCAAGTTTGTGTTGATGGTTTTACTACCCAACTTGACTGGTACTTGTCTGATCATTTGGTTCGAAGCAATTTTACCACCCGGTGTTGATATCATATATGACCCTTTTGTGTGACAAACATCCAAGCCTACTTTTGCACCGAATTTTGCACTTATGAAACTATGCGATGCACCAGAATCAAACAATATAACTACAGGCTTGTTGTGGACAGAGAATGTACCCGACATTACTGGGGCTCCTTCAGGAAGCTCTGCAAGCGTGGTGAAGTTAATCCGTCCTTGCTTGACTTGCAGGGTCTGTCTCTTGCCCCTGTTCTTGTTGCTCGGGTTGGATCCCTGACCTTGGTTGGGCGGTCCAGACGGAGGGCATGCTCGTGCAAAGTGGTTGGAACTCCCGCATTTGAAACAACGATTCGCGGGGCTAGGTTGAAGATACTGTTGAAGAGTGGGCCTCGGGCCATTCTGTGGAGGCATCAGGGGTCATACCATGCCTGGCTGTTGTGGGGGTCTGGCAATCCACCTCCCTGGCTGAGGGGCCCTTGGTGGTTGAGCACTTGATGGTCCAGCGGGTGCCTTTCTCTTCTTCTCTGCCCGGTGTGCCATGATACAGTCTTCCTGGGTAATGGCCATATTGACCAATTCGTTGTAGGTGTCAGCCCTGGCTAGGTTCAGACGTTCCTTGAGCTTGGTATTCAGACCTCGGTGGAAACGATCACGCTTTTTGGCATCCGTATCAGTGTGATAGCCCGCATACTGGCATAGGTTGTTGAACGCCTGGGCGTACTGCAGCACGGTGCGGGTGCCCTGGGTAAGCGCCAGGAACTCGTTCAGCTTCCTCTCCATGAGACCCTCGGGGATATGATGTGCCCGGAACGCGGTCTTGAATTCGTCCCAGGTGACAATGTGATCAGCGGGGAGCATAGCAAAGTAGTGGTCCCACCACAGACGAGCGGTACCGCGAAGCTGTTGCGCGGCAAAACGAGCTTTGTTGGCTTCTGAGCATGGGGCCACAAGTAATGTGAACTTGGATTCGATGGTGCGAATCCATGCATCTGCGTCCAGGGGTTCCTCTGTCTTGTGGAACAAGGGCGGCTGGGTCCCTAGGAAATCCGTGTATCCTGCAGCTTGGGGTTGGTGAGCATTGTGCCCACCCCTCTGCTGGTGTTGTCCTTGCATGATCTGACGCAGCAGCTCGGTTTGAGCGGCCATCACTTCCACCAAACTGGGCGGGGGTGGTGGCGATTGTCGCGATCTGCTGCCACCGGCACCAAAACCCTCGGGGTTGCCACGCGTTGATCCAACCATCTGAAACGTGAAAGGTTATCATTAGCAACGCGATCCATATTACTTTCTTGATTCATAAATGATTGGTGTAGTCATAGACTTCTGAAATCACAGCCAGAAGTATGGACAAAATCTTTGTTTGCTACGAGAAAAATCATAGCTTGCTGTGGGTCCATCCAAAACATCTCATACTTTGGCAGTAGTTAGAGGACTTAGGGATGCACCACTTTGGTATTTAACTCCGGCGCTAGAACTATAGCTAAGGTGGTCGAAAGGCTCGCCCTTTGCCTTACTGTCTTAGCTGTTTTTCAGCAGATCGATCGGTACTGTTTCGCCTATAACTTAAACTAGCGAGGTCCAATGATGCTGAATTTTTGTGAGAACCAAGATCACAGAATTTAGCACAAGTTTGGTATTCAACACTCAGCCAAGAAATGCAAGGAGACATGGGTAAAAATTCTGACAAGTCTCAGCGATTGTGGATGTCATTGTTTACCAACTTACAACGAATCACCCAAGTTCATCGCCGTTCCTTACATACTGAGGGTATCCACAGGGTTCAGGTGTACCCATCACAAAAGAGTTACTCAACTCCTAGTTAGCCTATTACAACACTTGCCAAAAGTTAGGCTACCCTATCGAGGAGTATGTCCAAAAGTCCTCCTAGGTTGTCATCTAGAAGTCATCCAAGTCGTTGACGGACGACTCGCTGTGAGCAGGAGAGTGAGCTCCCATCTGAGGTGCCTGTGGTACCTCACCCTCGAAATCCATACCGGAGGCACTGTCCACCTCCTGTGGCTCCTCCTCATCTTCCTCCATGTCCTCCTCATGGGGATGGTCATTCTGATCCTGATGCCACTGGAGATGCTCAATAGCATCCTCGAACTCCAAGTGTAGATCATGGAGATGCTCCTCCAACTGTGCTATCGTGGCATCTCTCTCACCCATGAGAGTGTCCTGCTCCTGAATTTGGCCCTCAAGTTGGCCAATCTGAGCATCTCTGTCCTCAAGATCCTGACTGAGCTCCTTAATCTGCTCATCCCTGGTATTTGCCATCATGTGGTAGGCCTGAGCAAGATCAGCGAGCTGCTCAAGTGCCTGACTCTGGAGAGTCAAAAGTCGGTAGAGTGCATTCATGCACCGTACGGAGGTATCGACGGTCTCCTGGGCATGAAAGTCCACCAAGTACTGTGAGTGCTGCACCCTGTTGAGCCAAAAGGGGTCGTTGTCCTGGGCAGCAGGAAATAACCCAATGAGAGCGAGGGTGACAACCTCGGGACGCTGCGCACAAAAAGTGGTGAGCGCCCTCATGGCTGCAAGCTCCCAAGTATCGGCCAAACGGCGACCAACAGCCTCAATCTCCAAGGCGGGCCACTCCGGGTGTAGTGGGTGCGGGAAGATAGTCACGTTGACACGGCACTGGGTAACTCCATTCTCTGCAAACTCCAGTCCGGTGTAACGTGGGGGAATTAGATAGCCCGCGGTACGCAGAACATCCCACAAAATAGAGGGGAAGCCCTCCCAGTGGAGACACTGCGAGTGTACGCGTCCATCCTCATCCACCATCATATCAACAGGCTCGGCCATCTGAACAAAAGATCAAATGGAGTGAGATAGTGAAAAACTGTGAACAGCACGAGGACAGATTCTGTATAGTGTGCAAAAATAACCATAACTTCCACAGTTCTAATCCAAAAATTCTCAAACTTCACCAGATCACTCCTAAGGTATTTGTGAACAACTTTGCTAGTCAACTCCAGAGCTAGATAGGTCTCTAAGATGGTCTTTCTTTTCGGGTTTTACCTCTCTGTCTACCCAGAATTTTCTGTGAACAGAGGCTAGAGTTTCGTGCACCAGGGAAAATCTACCCAGCCAAAATTTACCAAATTTTAACAGCAGCTACCAGGGTAAATTTGAAACAAGTTTTGTGTTGTACTCTTTTGCAGAAAACGGTAGGAAAGGGGCCTAAAAATTTAAGGGGCAGAAGTGCTTATTCGGGACAGATTTCTGACATTCCAAGGTTTCTGTTATTTCTTACTATCCATAAGTTCAGAATTTTTGATTTTTGAACAGGGGATAGAACACGAAATTTGGAACAATTCTTTCAACATGAACTTCTCCAGAAAAGGTCATTTTCTTGGGTCAATAAATCGCTCCTTTCGGTCATGGCAGATTTCTGACAGATTCGCTAGATAGCCCTTATGCAAACCATGCTTAGATACGCAAGGACCTTACCACTCTCATACAACGTATTTTCACTTTCCGATATATATGGTTATAATGCATGCACGTCCTATTCGTCCTCACAAAATAAAATAACTGCCAAATACTTTTGGTCTTACGAAGATAGTCTCGGTGGCATACCCAATACGGCTCTCGCTATAATAGCTAGTCGAGTCTTTCTAATCGTTCCTTAACTTATCGTAATCGCGGTTAGTGTACCTGCAGAAGATTGACAAAGCATATATATTTCATGAACCTTTCATGCCAGCACTCATGAAAGCGTCCGTATTCATTACCGTTTACTTATAGAAACGATATCTGTACAATTTCCGCCGTACAGACGACGTTAACATACTCTATCGAGATAGCGTATTCACGGGGGTACCGTCATGAGACGGGGGTATGAACAGCGATCGCCATACCCTGCGCCAAACCTTCTACTCCCAATATATTCAACTAACAGTTGGCATATTGGCAGCACCTCAAGTAAGCCACTGCTTGAGGGCAGCGTTCGGTTCGCATCACCGACAGGAAGGCCAAGCTCTCTCAGTTGGCTGAGGATCCTTACCTTCTTACCTTAGCGATGAGTGCGTCGTTACAGAAATTAAGGTCAGTTGTGCATGAAAGTAAGTTTTGACAGAAAGTAATGTGCTGGAAGTCAGTTGATAATATATATAGAAGTTAGATAGCCACCTAGTAAACTTTCCCATAATCCCTTAGGGCTTTACGAACTAGGCACCATCCTTAACGTACCAACGTATTTCGCAACACATCCTTCTAGTCAAGTTTTAGTAAATCGAGTTTTTAAGGCTTGTCGCATTCTCTGGCGTATGTATTTTGGCTCTGGCGCCAGCTGTTGCCAGCTGTGGCACCAGCTACGGCTCTGATACCAGCTGTGGCAGAACCACCTGAATTAATCTGGCTCAAGTGTATTAACCATCACCATTAAGGCAATCTCGGTTAACCTTACACTTCAAACGGAGTAATCCACTGGTCTGTCGGGTATAACCTCCCGATACAACCACGGTAGAGCGGATCGAATGCCATACATACAAATGCTCATGCGAAGATGAGCCCAGAGAATACCACATTCCAGCAAATAGTACAAAAATTATCATTACATTAGAGTTCAAATTCGTAAAACAAGGTACTGCGGATTTCGAAATAAAAGAGTTCTTCAGAGTTCAAATTGCAGCGGAAAATAAAACAACGGAAGCTACTCGACGATACAGGATGTCTCGATGAAGCCCGTACGAGACATCACTCGGCATTATCTCCGTTGGACGGGGGCGTATCCCATTCCACCGACCAACCAGGGGGAAGAGTGCAGGGCCAAGTCAAGCTAGCAATCATATCTTCGAAGGTCTCACCTGAAAACGAGCCACAAGCAAGGCTGAGTATACTAATACTCCGCAAGACTTACCCGTGTAGTGGAATCTACTCCACCGATTCTAGACATGCAAGGCTTTTTGGCTCAGGGGTTTGTTTTGCCGAAAAGCATCTACGAGTGGGTCCTTACTTTCAACTTTTAGCTCAAGATTCTAGTTTCATTAACCATTCTAGATAAGCAGCTATCCAATAGCATTCATGGTGAAGCATTAATTTTCATCCAACCAGTTCATTCATCATCATTGTTTCTCTTCTTACTCTGTGGGTAAAAGTGGTTAAGCAGTCTCAATAGCCGTGAGAAACGGACGATTCGAATCGAATTTCTTAACCTTGCAAGGGAAACCTAAACACACGTCACGTGGTTACTCACAGAGTCACACGTGCAACTTTTCCCCTTTCTTTCCGGGTTGTGGATCGAGGCTACCCTCCGAGAGTACACGAGTCCCATGCCACGGTTCGCCGCCGGGTCATGACCACTCGTGCACTCGCCATATAGTGGGACCGAAGTTCAAAGGGTAGGTTGCTGTCCACTTGCTGGGCCAATCAGGTACTTAAGCTTACCGATCACCATATTCTCGGCATGTGGTTAGTACGTTCAAAGACTTAACCACCACTACCACACCCTGCGGCCTTAGCATTTTCACTAAACAGACGGGCCTCAATTGTAAACATCGTACCATAGCCCGTCCGTTGTCCTTATGATTGCAGCGTGTAGTAGACATTCAACTCCTATTTTCTCGCGAGTGACAGGAAATCACTCGGCTTTTACCGGAGTCCTATTAGCACAGCATTCTATCGAACCTTACGTCTAGTTTTCAAGCATGGGTTCCTAACATCATGCAAATAAGTTTTCATTCAACTCCTATAAACTTAATGCACAAGCAAAGAGTAATGAGTTGCATAATTTAGGAAAGAAATGGGTTATGCTCCGGGGCTTGCCTTCGCAGTTAGCTTGGGGCTCTTCCGAACTTGGGCTCGGGTCTTCAAGAGCTTCAGTTAAATTCACTTGAGCTTCACGCTGCTCACTCTCGGACGCGGGCACCAGCTCGTAAGTTCCGTCGGCGAGAGTCGTCGATTCTACATGAATGCACAAGTTTAAGTCGTGGTAATGGTAATCGACACGATTTAAGTGTAATTACTATAGTGGATAGTTTCTGGTCATGAAACTTTGGATTTAGGCACATCAGGGAAATATGTGCTTACTGTAAAATTTTCAGACAATTTCATGTAGCAGATTAATTATGAAAAATATATTACATAGTTGCTGTTAGACTTTTGTTCTTTTTGCACAGGACAAATGGTGCAACAAATGAGTCTAAGATTTTTACGGAGCTTTCATTTAAGCATGAAGGAGCTACTGTAATTTTTGTAGGATTTAATATGCAGTTTTCAGAGCATAGAAAATATGACATTACACACTTAGGTTATTCAAGGATTTATTTTTACAGGAGACTACAAAGGGTTTTTGTCCATGCAACTTTTTACACAGCAACCTCTACCACAGTGTATCTCTTAGTAAAAATGTGAGAACTTTCCAAGCTAAGATATTATTTCGTTGATTTAATGTAGGTTATTAGCACATAAATCAAATAATTAGGTTCCTGTGAGATAAAAAGTCTCCCAATTTTTCTCTGACATTTGGGTTCCAATATACTAGTAGATAAAAAGTTTCATTAGGTGATTCATCACCTAACTGCAGGGATAAAATATTCTACTTAAACATGGTATGAAACTAAGTTTAATAAACAGTAAAGCTAAAGATGGAATTTGGGCCTGGTCTTTTTACACAGCCCTAAACATTAAGCAACTAACTCACTGTCCAAATTTTAGGGTCAGCATTGATCTACAACAGTGGGTATAATATAAGTTCATTAAAGCTTCCATTTAAGGTAGAGCAAAATGTGTGGAGAATCTGAGAAACTTTTTGTAACAAAAGTGGTCGAGTTTGTTCTAAGGATTCCAGAACAGTTGAGTTTGCATTTTTCTGAATTTTCTACGATTTTATACAAATTTTACAAATTCACTGAATTTGAATCTAGATTTGAAACTTTCTTTTACAACTGGGTCCTTGAATCTTACGCGCAGACCCTTCTAAAGATTTAAATTCTTGCAATTGGGTCCTCGGGCGGCACGGGTACGGTGGCCGGCCGAAATTCCGGCGAGGGGCTCGCCGGCGGCGAGGGGTGAGGGTCGGGGAAGGTTTAGGGGTGCGAGGGCTACCTCGTGGGGGTGTTGTTCAGGTGGGGGACGGCCGGGAAGGGCTCGCCGGCGTTGGAGCAGAGGCGGCGGCGGCGCGGCACGCGTTGACGGCGGTGCTCCGGCGGGCTTGGGGCGGCCTGGTCCGGTCAGCGAGCTTCAGTGGCGCGTGGGGAAGCTGCTCAGGGGCTTGGCTTGGACGGAGGAGGTCGGGGTCGAGCTGTCCACGGCGAGCAGGAGCGGCGGCGGCTGCGGCAGTGCGGGCGGCGGCGCTCCAGCGGTTCTGGGCGGTGTTGGGCGGGTCGGCGAGCTTCAGGGGGATGATGTAGTGGTGGCTGTCACTCCAATTTGGGCAGTGGGCGGCGGTGGAGAGCTGTCCACGGGCGGGCGGCGCTCGGCGGCGACAATGGCGACGGCGAGGCGTTCTGGTTGCTGGGGCTCGCGCGGGCGGCCGGGCGCGGCTTTTATAGGGGCAGGAGGGGGTGTGGAGGGGCCTGGGCGATGCGCGGGGCGGAGGCACGGCACGGCGTGGCACTGGCCACGGCGGGCGGCAGCAGAACGCCGGCGCGGCGTGCGGCGAGCGGGCGCGGGTGACTGGCGGCCGGAGATTTGGCGTGGGCGCGAGGGGATAGCGCGGGGCGTGGATTGGAGAAGGGGCTGCTGCAGCGGCTCGGGCGGAGGACAGGCGCAGCGACGGGCGGGGCGCGGGAGCCGGGGCGGCACGGCGCGGTGCGGCGGTTGGGCGCGACGGGCGGCGAGGCGGGACGCGGCAGCGGCGTGCGCACGCGCGGGGGCGTACTGGGCCGGCAGCGGCGTGGGGAGGGGGCAAAGCCGGGCGTGGCGGAGTGGCGCGGCGGCCACTGGCCTGGCGCCTCGCGCCGGTCAGGCGTCGCCGGCCACCTGGCGCGCGGCGGTCGGGCGGGGAGGGGAGAGAGAGGGAGCGCGAGGGGCCTGAATGCAAGAATTCGAAAAGTTTCAGGGGGCTGGGTGCAAACAGGGCGTTTTCTCCTCTTTCTAATTTGAATTTCAAAAACTTTTGAACACGAAAGTTGTTCAGAATAAAAAGTTCTACAAGTTTGGTTTCAGGCAACATCTCATTTGGCTTATGGTTTGAAAGTTAAATTTAAAAGTTCAAAAGCAACCAAAAGTGCCCAAATTAAATTTGAATTCCAACTGAACTCGTTCTAATTCTTTCCACCCTTTTATTAGTTGGTTAAGCATAGGGTTAGGCTAATAACATTGATGTTAGAAATGAAATTTTTACCAGGGTTGTCACATACGACACGACGGCGGAAGAGGATCGACGGCACCCTGTGGGTCTGCGGGCGGCGCAATGGGCTCCTGCAAGCAGGACAAGAGACGGGCGTGCCTAGGGTTTGCTCTACAGGGGCCTCATCGATGGTGGCGAGTTCGTCGGCAGCATGGAGAGGAACGGCGAAAGGTGGCAACGCGGTCGGGGCTCACCGTCGGGCTCGGGGTCATGCAGTCGAGGCAGGGAGTCGTCGTGGCCGTGGCGATTCGCAGCAGTGGCGACCTGGTGCGGTGGATCCTCCCCCTGCTCCGGTCTTGAAAGCGTCCCGCGGCGGCGACGCAGACTCGGGGCGGTCCTCCTTCCTTGGCGCGGCGTCGGCGTACGGGCGGCGATCCTTCCTGCTCCCGGTCCTCCAACTCCTCTCTGGCTTCCTCTCCTCCTTCTCCTCCCTTCCCCTCTCTCTCTTGGCGGTGGTGATGGCGGATCAAGGCGGGCGGAGCCCTAGGGTTAGCTAGGGTTTCGCGGTGGCGTTTTGAGGCTTAAATAGGGGGGGTGCTAGGGCTTTGGCGAGGTCGGGCGGTCGGGAACGGCGGGGATCTTCGGCGTTCGTGCCACAGACGCGTGGTGCGGATCCCCACCATCGTGGCTAGGGTTTGCGGGTGTGGGGAGATTTGGGCGCGGAGCGGCCAGGATAGGGTGGCCGATAGCGGAGGGCCAGCGGCAGGCGAGGTGGTTGAGGTGGCCTGTCGTGGAGCGGGGACACAGCGCGAGGCACGGAGCAAAGCAGAGTGGGGGTGCAACAGCGTGTGCGGTGTGGCAAGAGGAAGGGGAAAGGTGATGATGGGACCCACTCGTCAGTTTCCCCAAGCGGCAGGAGAGGATAGGGTCGCGGGGAAACGAGTGGTGGCTAGCGTGTGGGCCAGCAGTGGCAGTGAGAGGTGAGGCGGTGGCGCTGCTGGGTTGGGCTGTGCTCGGTGGGAGTGGCTAGCCAGGTCGCGAGATGGGCTAAGGTGGCCGTTGTGCTGGCGGGCCGGGGGAGTTGGCTGGCCGGTTTGACCAGCAGGCCAAGTGTATGCTTGTGGACCGGTTTTGGCCCATGAGCCAGGTGGGTTGGGTTAGGGTAGATCCTAGGGTTTGGTGCCGGGTTGGGTTAGGTCTAGGCTAGGGTAAGGGTTAGGGTTAGGATTAGGGTTAGGGTTAGGGTTAGGGGTTGAGCCCACTCTAGGTCAGTAGATGAATTCAATTTGCGGGTCCACTCAAATTAAATTCCACAGAAGTTCACACAAACAAAATGTTTTCAACAAGGTAGATGCAAAATCCAAATAGCAACACTAGGAGTATGGCTCTTATAGTTAATTGGTTTTAATTTTTCTAGGGTTTTAGAGAGATCAAGTATTAACCTTAAGTTATGCTAGTTAACAACACTCTTATAAAAAAAGGTTTTGAAATTTCGCATTTTTGTCTTCTAACATTCCGGGAGAAATTCCGGGATGTTACAGACTCCCCCCTCACAAGAATCTCATCCCCGAGATTAAAGGCTTACCTAGGGTTTCGTAGGGTGACGGTCATTAACTCCAAACAAGCTCCTGATATTAAAACGATGATTCTGATGCTTTCCTTTGGATTGGGCTTCTTCTTTCGCCTTGGTTGGGTTTCTAGGCGCTCGACAGAAGTTCGAAGCTTGCAACAACTTCACTCTTAATCCTCCTGATGTCCGGTTCTAACTTATGGTCACTCCTCTTTGTCGGTCCTTCATTTGTGGGTGTCCACGGGATCAGTTCCGGTTATCGTGACTTATGGCTGACATCAACTCATACTCCCGATATGCTCATCGAGGTTTCAGGTCATGACGACATTCTTTAATGGTTTTACCAACTACTATGCTCTCTCGAGCACGCTTGCCGGGGCGGAGATACCAACTAAACTCCTCCCAGCTCAGGGTTGTTTCCTTTGTGGGTTTCATCCCCTAGCGGTGAGTTTCGACTCCGAAAATCTCACGGATGGTGTCCCTCATCATCCTAAGCTTGAGTTGAAGGTTGGTTCCTGGTTGTTCTTGCTACTCTGTCGATTAGGGTCGTCAGAGTTATGGATATCTTCCTCGTTCTTACTCCTGTCATCGGCTGGGGGTTGGTTGGTTATGTACTACTGTCCCTTCGGGCGCTCTCCTATCTGGACTTAGGTCCTTGGCTAAAGCCCGTATTCAGCTTGACCGGCTCTGAGTTCAACTCCATTTTCGGGATGTACTCCTTTACGTCCCATGTATTTGCTCTTAAGCATAGGAGTGGACTTGTTTATTTTCTGTAGTACTTGTTCATCCGTGGTTCCCGGGGATTGTGTAAGGTCCTATCTTCACGAGAGATCTATGGGTTGGTCTAGTTCTTGTCTTGACCCCGGTTGACCCTTCTCGGTGTGCCCCTGGCGGTTCTTCCTGAGTTGGATTATTCACGTGCTCGGAGCCTTCACTCCTGAGCTTACTTCATTATCAGTCGAGGGTGGTCTTGCTTTCGGTGGCTTCCACACGATCGGTGTGGTACTCTTTCTTAGGTTACACCTCCTAAGTATGACTGACGTTGGTCACGGTGAAGGCTCTCCTCCTTCTGATTCCAAAGGTTAGTTCCGGGAGAAACGATTCATTTCTCCTAATTTTCCATCCTTGTCTCGACTTCCTTAGTCGGTTGCCTCTGGAGTCTTGCCTTCTTGATCCTTCTGTCCTAAAGGTTTATATTCGTTTTGGTACTATTTGGTAGGGTTTCGTCACTCGTGGTTTCCGTTCATCGAACAGCGACTCTTGTGGTCAGAAGGTGCGTTGACCAGTTCCCGGGATTGCCTGGGATTGATCTTGTTCCATCACCCCTTTGGGGCGCTTGTGGCTTGGTGCTTTCTCGACACAGGGAGGAGTTGGTCGGGTCTGGTCAAACGTAGGCTAGGGTCTTGTCTACGTGCGGGGATGTCATGTTGTATAGGTAGGGTGTGCCCTCCATGGTAGGTAGTCCTTTAGGGTCCTAGACTTTCCTTCGTCTCAGAGTCCTAATGTGGCTTAGAGGATGGCGGTTTTCTAAGCGGATGGGTTATACTCTGGGATTGGGGTTTGATCCTTTTGTTGGTGCCTTGAATCAGTAGACGTCCCGCGGGGTCCTTCGCTTTGCTGGTTCGTAGTAGACGGTTCCGCGTAACGGGCACGTTGTTCTCTGCTTGATCTTGCTGACTCAGTTGTCCTTCAGTGTCTATGGTTTGGGTGTTAGCAGGTTCAGACCTATAGTGGTGGTCTCTATGTAACTCGTCACTCACCACAAGGGAGGTTAATTAGATAAAAGCACACAATACAATTTCACACAATAGGAATAAGCAAGTAAAATCTCATAAAGGCGATTTATGATCCAAAGCATTCATGAAGCATTACAAGTTTTACGCCCAGGACATTTCAAGATTACAGACACAACCTTACAGACATCACAACAGTTACCATTCTAGGACTACATCGTGACAGCTTACAAAAAGATGGGTGACTCTTAACGCAACTCAGAACAACTCTGGGTATATGGGCACTAAGCTAGCATGGATCATCAACATACGACAGGACACTTGGATTTATTTGAGCCCTTGCCGGAATGATCATCGGCTCAAGACTCGACTCATGAAGGCTTACACCGGAATGGGACCTCGGTGTCTCGGTGCGACTTGGACTCTTGTCGGGATGTGACATCGGCATCCTACTATTTTACAACTCTACTTTATTCAGGATGATTCCTAGACACTTGCCTACTCTGAGTGACGGGGCTTCTTGTACTTCAGCACTCCTTTGCGGTCCTCCGGGTAGAAGATGGGGTAGAGGCAGCTAATGGCGGCATGTGCCTCCAACACTGCTTCAGTCTCGACCGGCGACGGTAGGTCCTCTTGAGCACACTCTTCTGGGCATAGCTTTGTGGGAATCAAGGCGAAGTCCTTCTTTCTGATGGCGCGATGGTGCTCTTCTGGCAGCTGCTCCAGCAACTCCTGGAACTCATCGACTTGGATCGAGTCAGCATCCATCTAGGTCCTCAGGGTGCGGTCAGCTTGGTCTCGGTAGCATACAGCGGCATGGGTCAGGTTGGCGATGTTGTTGGCGTTTTATTCCAGCCTTGTCTTCAGATTGAAAGTCCTGGTCTCAGTGACAACTTCAAGGTGTCCTAGCAGGGTTAGCTGGCCATGGTACTCCCATGCCTGACTCTGTAGGTTCTTGTTTTTGGTCTGAAGGTCCTTGTTCCTGGCTTGCTGGTCCTTCAACTTCTCCTCCAGTTGGTGGATGGTACCGGTGTTTTCTTCCTTCAGGTCCTCCAGGTTTGCTGCAGTTTCGACGAGGGATGCATTCTCTTCTTGGAATTCAGTGGCCATGTCTTCAGCAGCCTTCCTTTTGATGACTTCATCTCGAAGATTCATCTTGAGCTCGTGCTTCTCTGCTCGGGCACGTTGCATGGTTTCGAAGGCTCCGGCGTAAGAGTTTGCCCACCTCATGTTGTCCGCTTCAAGCATAAGGACGCGCTGAGCACAGGCAGCGTAGCCGGCGTGCACGAGGAGACCCTCATTGTCCATATCTATGAGCAAACCATCAACCTCAAATAGGTAAGAGCCCGTAGAGTGTAGCAGGTGCGGGTCCTCACCATTCTCGAGGTTCAGGGCGGCTGCCATGGCTGCATGGATGGCCATCATGTCGTCGGTAGCAGAGATGGCCCTTGGGATCAGCATGAAGTTAGTCCGGTGGAACTTCGAATTCCAGAACCGGGCAATGATCCTCTTTATCATCATTCAGGCTGTTGCCTGAATGGCTGCGCCCATTTGCAGGTTAGAGCTGGATACCATATCTTCGAGGAAACTGGGCACAACAGGGTCTGGTGAGACTACCAAGACAGCGGTGCTGCAGCGGTAGTACGGCGGGTACGCGGTCTCCCGGGTAGACGGCCTGATGCAGTTCTGATTGATACCGGTGGTGCAAAGTACGCGCTCCAGAAAGATGATGAGTCCTCTGCGGTGGCGGGCGTACGTATCCGTTTCGTGGACGATGCTCTCCATAGAGATTCCCATCGCAGCATCCATTTCTGCGCACACATGAGGGTGGTGTTAGTGCGGTTAGAAGAGTCCATCAAGATAGAGAAACAGAACAAGTGAGGTGCTGATAGATTATGGTAATGTTTAGATAAAACACAAAGGTAGTCCTTAGGTTAGATAACAATTTCTAGGGCTTGCACTGCTCCGGGGGTTAGCGAGTTTAGCTTCCAACTCTCCCAGCTTGCTTGTCAACTTTGCGATCATGGTGAGGAGTTCCTCCTCCCTCTTTTCTTTGGCTTGGCATCGTCGAGCACAGGTAGCAAGTTCTTCGTGGAGCTGGTGGTTCTCCCACTCCACATCCATCAACTAGTAGTCAGTTCTGTAGAGGTATGCTCCGGTGGTGCGGATCACATCGTGGTCTTCCTCGAACCCGAGACATGGGGTTAAGGGTAGGTCCCGGAGGGTATCCTCATCGTCCAAGGTGATAGGCACGATGCGGGATATCATCCTATAGCAGGAACCCTTGAACTTGGTGTCCCAGAACCTAACGATGATTCTCTGGATCATATCCCGTGCGGCGGATTGGATGGTCATGGCACGACGAATGGAAGTACTCGTGACCATCGGACCGGGGAACTCTGGTACGACAGGGTCGGGCATCACTACTAAGGTAACGGTGCAGCTGGAGGAGATCGGGGGAATGCCATTCCATCGAGTGGCCTGCTTGATGTTGTCCTTGTGGATGCCAACAACCTCCAGAAGACGTTAGACCCAGAGTAGCAGTCCTCGGCGGTGGACGATATAGACTTCCGGCTCGTGAACGACTTCAACCATTGTGACTTCGGTGTTGGCTTGGTCGGGGGAGTTCATTCTGCGTGAAACACATAAGAGTAGTGTTAGCGTGAAACACGTAAGATGAATACAAGATAAGTATGACATCAAGTATATCAAAGGGGGGTATAGCAATTGGATAGAAGTGTTTTGAACATCTTTAGGCTAACGGCCAACCAAGGGTTGCATAGCTACGGTCAAGTATGGCTCTGATAAAAACTGAAACAAACCGGGTCTTCGGAATGAGGACCCGACTCCCTGTATCATCGTGATAGTCCCTGGATCAATAGCTATCACATATAGAACTCATTTCAATTACATATCACAGTCATACAACTCGGTATTTCATTACATGGGTTTAATATTTACATAATCCAGAGGATTGTGATACGATTTCTAAGTTCAAGCCCCTTGGGCTAAAAGGGAAATACAGAAAGCAGAGATGATAACTAGACTTCAGGGCCGTCCTTTATCTTGAGGAATAACATCTCTCCACAGGCATGACTTGAGCGTAACACGAACCGTCCTTAGTTCTTCACTTCACCTAGTGTGGATCTCCATTTCAAATCCTGCATCTACCAACTATCCCCAAGGAGTGGGATAGGTTCATGTTGCCATCCGTATGTAAGCTTTAAGTGGAATGCATAAGGTATTCAAGCAAGTCAAGGATAAGGCTGTGGTTTTCCTATGCATGTAGCAAGCAAGTATATAATGATCCAATACACCTCCACTCGGGCCATCCTGGAACTCCAGGCTCCCGAGGTACTCACACCTTCCAAACCCACCAAGTCAGTGTGAGAACTCCCTCTCCTTGCACCTAACCTGCCCCAGAGAGGAAAACAAGACTAGAGGGAGGTAGAAAACAAGTGTCACTAACTATGAAAGCAGAGCCGGATCAAGAGTTGTACATGACTGAGTATGTGGCTATACATATAGTTTTCACCTTGAAGAGGTTGTACACCTGGACCCACTCGAGTCGCAGCCAGCGAGGGATCAGCCCACTAACCTATGAAACCACAGTCAACGAAACTAGTTGCAACGACCCCGATCCTACCTTCCCGAGTTTGGAATGCTTCCTCCCGCAAGAGGTTGCCTCGGGACTGTGATGCCTTCTACACCGGGTCCCGCAAGACACTGCAATTCGGGGGACGTGAGGTCAGCACCTCCTCCCCGTACACTGATACCCTATCCTCCTATAGGCATGGTGCCACGTGTCACTAGCTCGGACCAGATCTGCCCTCATAACAGATAAGTGGTGTGCACGTTTTACATAGTTCCATCTCCAGGTCCACTAACTCGGGCCTTAATTGCCGAGGCGAGATCCTCCCACAACAACATATCCGTCGCAACGGTCCGTCAATGGCACCCATCATAGTTATAGCCCAACATCTCCTCCACCAATGTCCACAAAGGACTAACTTGTCCATCCAGGACATGTGCCCACCACAGGCACTCCGTAGGATGTGCCCAACACACACCCCAAGCCCTTGATCAGAAGATCAAGTTAAGTTTGTCCCGCCCAAGCTAGATTCCTATTCCCCAACTCCTCAAAAGAATCTCCACACAGGCCAAGACTATAACACCAATTTCCACACATGCTCATTCACAAGTAGCCAAAGCATTTCCCATTTCAATCAAGGAATCATATGGGATTACAAGGGATCTAGGTAAAAAGTAGGCTATGCAGGTTCATTACAAAGTATCACACTTAGGAGCAATAGCAAATCTAGCATAAATGCCTAATGGGTATTCAATCACAGATGGGCGTGAACCTTATGGTTCTTCATAGTTTCTTCTAGCTTCTGGGCGTGCGCGAAGTCCCCCGGGGCTTCTGGTCGTCTGGTACGTCAGTCCTCTCCTCCTCGCAGGGGCCTAATTGTCAATAAGCGCAAGTTCAGGGACTAAAGTGCAAAAGTGCTCAAAACTGCTCAGAAAGATCCAAATCACAAAAAACTCTATTCTAACAGGTAGATCTTGATTTTAGATGAATTATAAAATTGGTTTCATAATTTTCGGAGGTCCTATTAATTTATTATGATTTTTCTAAGTTTAAATCATTTTCTGCAATTAATAAATGATTAACAAAAAAGGAAAAACACACAGGGGTGACACGTGGCAAGCGGACGTCATGCTCATGACGTCATCACCAAGGTCAGCAAGGCTGACGTCAGTAGTGAGCCCGGCTGTCGTCAGCGTTAACCGATCAATGTCGACCGATCAAACGTCAACGGTCAACGGTCAGGGCTGGGTCCACGGTCAGCGGGGCCCATTGGTTAGCGTCAGCCAGAGGCTGACAGCTGGGTCCCATGCGTCAGGTCAGTAGGCAGCTAAGCGGGTCGGCCTGGTTAACAGGCCGGCTCACTACCCTAGTTGGGCTGGCTCGGGCGTGGATGCGGGTTAAGGCCCACACGTGCTTCTCTCCTTTTCTCCCCTCTCTTTGTTCCTCTCTGACAGGCGGGTCCCGTGCGCTGGTGTCCTCCTTCCCCTCCATCTTTTGTTGATGAGGATGGCCCATCGGTCAGCTCTTTCTTTCCACTAGCGTCTAGGTCCCGCGTGGCAGCGGTTGTTTCCCTCCTCCTTTTCGCTGTCAGCACGGGTCCACCTGGTGGCTCTCTCTCTCTCTCTCTCTCTCTCTCTCTCTCTCTCTCTCTCTTACATGCTGGCCCTGAAGGTCAGTGGCCTCCACCCGTTAGTGGACGGGTGGGGCCCGGGAGTAAGTGGCCATCCCGGATCTAGTGTGGCAGCCAGATCTGGTGTGGCCAGTCTAGCGTGTGTGCGCGTGTGTCAGAGCAGGTGGTGTGTGCGTGTGTGAGCGCCCGAGCGCCTGTGAGGTGCTCGGCCAAATGCCGTAGTGGCACCCGCGGGTGCCCTGCCGCGATGTCGTGGCGCGGACGCGTTCCAACGCGCGGTCATCACGACCGTGTCATGGTCATGGTGACCGACGGCACGGCAAGCAGGCGGGGCACACCGGCGGGGTAGGTCGACAGCGAGGTAGAATGGCGGCGAAGCAGAACGGCTGGCGTGCGCAGCTTCCTAGATCCTAGGGCTGTGGCATTGGCTAGGCGCAGCACCGGCGAGGCGGCGAGCGGCGGTGAGGTTGGCGCACACGGCTCCCTGGCAGTCTAGGGTCACGGCAGGTGTTCTGGGCGATCGCGTCATGATTGCAACGCAGGTGCGGCTGTAGGGCGAGCGCGCGGGCATCTGGCAACCCAGGCCCACGGCGATCGCGCAATGAGGCGGCGACGGTGGGGTTCGGTGCTCAGTGGTGCTCAGGACAAGGTCGCGGCTTGAGGCTGCTTGCACGCGCGCGGGTCCTGGCATCCCAGGATCACGGCGTGGTTTGTCGTGAGCGTGCAGGGAACCCGGCTTCCCGGGCTCGCAGTACAACACGATGGCGTAAGAGGATCGACGGCGGTCTGCGGGTCTGCGGGTGGCGCGATGGGCTTCTGCAAGAAGGACAAGGGACGGGGGTGCCTATGGTTTGCTCTATAGGGGGCTCATCGATGGCAGCGAGCTCGTCGGCAGCACGGAGAGGAATGGCGGAAGGGGGCAACACGGTCAGGGCTCACCATCGGGCTTGGGGTTGTGCAGTCGAGGCAAGGAGTCATCGTGGCCGTGGTAATTCGTAGCAGTAGCGCCCTGGTGCTGCGGCTCCTCCCCCTCCTTCGGTCTTGATGGTGTCCCGCGGCGGCGACGCGGACTCGGGGCGGTCTTCCTCCCTTGGCGCAGCGTCGGCGTACGGGCGGCGATCATTCCTGCTCCCGGTCCTCCTCCTCCTCTCTGGCTTCCTCTCCTGCTTCTCCTCCCTTCCCCTCTCTCTCTTGGCGGCGGCGATGGCGGATCGAGGCGGGCGGAGCCCTAGGGTTAGCTATGGTTTCGCGGCGGTGTTTTGGGGCTTAAATAGGGGGGGTGCTAGGGCTTTGGCGAGGCCGGGCGGTCGGGAACGGTGGGGATCTTCAGCGTCTGTGCCACAGACTCGTGGCGTGGATCCCCGCCGTCGTGGCTAGGGTTTGCGGGGTGCGGGGAGATTTGGGCGCGGAGCGGCCGGGATAGGGTGGCTGACAGCGGGGACACGACAGGCGAGCAAAGCAGAACGGGGGTGGAGCAGCATGTGTGGTGTGGTGAGAGGAAGGGGAAAGCTGACGATGGGACCCACCCATCAGTTTCCCCAAGCGGCAGGAGAGGATAGGGTCGCGGGGAAACGCGTGGCGGCTGACGTGTGGGCCATGGGTGGCAGTGAGAGGTGAGGCGGTGGCGCTGCTGGGTTGGGCTGTGCCCAGTGGGAGTGGCAGGCCGGCTAGCCAGGTCGCGAGATGGGCCAAGGTGGCCGGCGTGCTGGCGAGCCGGGGGAGTAGGCTGGCCGGTTTGACTAGCAGGCCAAGTGTAGGCTTGTGGACCGGTTTTTGCCCGTGAGCCAGGTGGGTCGGGTTAGGGTGGATCCTAGGGTTTGGTGCCGGGCTTGGTTAGGGCTAGGCTAGGGTAAGGGTTAGGCTTAGGGTTAGGGTTAGGGTTAGGGGTGGAGCCCACTCTAGGGTAACTAGCTAGGTCAGTAGATGAATTCAATTTGAGGGTCCACTCAAATTGAATTCCACACAAGTTCACACAAACAAAATGTTTTCAAACCATTTAGTTTAAACAAGGTAGATGTAAAATCCAAATGGCCACACTAGGAGTATGGCTCTTATAGTTAATTGGTTTTAATTTTTCTAGGGTTTTAGAGAGATCAAGCATTAACCTTAAGTTATGCTAGTTAACAACACTCTTATACAAAAAGTTTTTGAAATTTCGCATTATTGCCTTCTAACATTTCGGGAGAAAATTCCGGGATGTTACAACGGGGATCCTCAATGAAAGGAATGGCATTCCCATCTAAGACCCCGAGACTCGAAGCGATGCGTGTAATCAAAGAAGTACACTCAATAGGACCCGTCATCTTGAAATTCGAAAGCCATTGCGAAATCATTGCCTTTACGGGGGAGACTTTGATGTTGTTGACCATGACGTATAATATCATCAACTCATGATTGCGCACGGATCGAACATCATCTCTAGGAAAGAGAGTGATGGCTAACCATTTGTGCATCAACCGAAGAGTTGGATTTTGAATGTCATTGCACCGAGGTGCAAACTTTCCATGGACAACTTGACCCGAAATCAAACCCCAAAAGTCAGGACGATTAAAACTGCGGCAAGCTTTTTCAAGAGAACTGGCAAGCGTTTGTTAAAACCTAGGTGGTGACTCAAATCCTTCCATGTGATATAATAATCATGCCCAAAAAGTCGAAATGAAACACCGTCATCCACCTCTCGAAGAGTGCAAAGAAATTGGATGGTGAGGAGACGAGAACCGTTCTCCTCAACGGGCGCAAAACCATCCCATCCAATCGCATGCCAAACAGTAGCAAAGTCTACATCCATACCCATTTTGGCGAGGAGGTCCGGGTCGAAAGCTTTGGTGTGGCCGAAGCTTCGATTCTTGAGGATGGTGTAGGCTTGATGTTCACGGTCATCTTGCAAGTTGAGATAGGGTGCATCATCATCGTCCATCTTCATGTCATCGGCTTGTGGTTCGGCTTGCGTTTCTTGTTGTTGTTCTTGTTCTTCTTCCTTGTAATCCATCATGCTTGGGCTTCACATAGGTTCGGGAGTGTGGTGGCAGCTCGAGCCACCCCGAGAATGGGATGAGCTTCTCAGCAAACAATCTAGGGGCAGCAAGCAATAGGATATGCAAGATCAATCAAGAGGGGCTGCGGTGCAAGGCGATGAACACAAGGCGGCTCGCAACCTATCTAGGGCTTGCATGGCAAGAGTTCACGCAAGGCGCCTAGCGAGGGCAAGTCGACTAAAGGCATGGATCAACTTGTAATCTGGGTAATGGTGGATGGGATAGCGGCGGAAACAAACAAACAGCGACAGGCACGTTGACTACGACGACGAACACAGCCTAAACCAGCAACAAGACTCGACAATGGACACAAACTCAACAAAGAGAATCTGAAACAAAATTGCAAAGGCTAAACAGGTTCTAGGACAGTGGATTTTTTTGTAGGTTTTTCTGGACTCTAGGTATATGAAACAAAACTAATCTAAAGGGGAAAACGAAGGGTAATACCTCACGGGAAACCTAAAATCTGATACCACTTGATAAATGCTAGGCCCAATCTTCCAAGAGGTAAGGATAAACTCGATAGGTGGAACGTCGACGTTGGTGATCCGAACTTCTAATCAGCCACGATTCAAACCCCTGCAACCGTTACACCGCTGCTTCATTGATTATCAACCAAGCACAACTTGATTGACCTCGCTAAGAAGGCTTTTCCTGTAGACGAATCGAGAACGCAAGCAAGAAAGTATAAGCGCGCAATCTAAAATTGCAAATATGAATGAAGCGAATCAAAAAGAGAGGTTCAAGCACTCGGTTCGAAAGGACTAATCGACACAGTCGAGGAGAACAACAACGGGGGCCCTGGATCAACGATGCAACGACGCAATCTCTGTTTCTCAAAAGAAAACACAAGAACTAAACAAAACCCAAACCCTAATGTGCGGCGGCTACTGAGTTTATGACAGCAAAGGGGCGTCCTAGGGTTGGAAGCAACGAGCGGGGGGGGGGGGGGGGGGGGGGGCGGCCACAACATGGGCCTAAGGCCCAACACGATACAAAGCCTGACAAAGGCCCAAAACAGGTGACACAGCACCTTGTCGTGGTCACACAGAATGAACCACGAATTTTCTGGATCTGGCACCAGAACTAAAGGAAGCATCTCGTCATCAGGTTTCCAATGCATCCAAGATCACCTCATTTGGACGCCAGATGAGGGTGATATCGCCGTTTTGGTGCAGGGTGGTCGGTTGAATCCGAACCGAACGCGCAATCCATGTTGGCGACGACTTGTAGATTGGAGATGAGGCCGGCTTGTGCAAGTCCAGCGTGGTGATGTTCTCATCACGGTTAGTGTGTTGTACCCTCTGGAATGAGGTACCCCATCCAGTGGACACCATGCTAACATTTTCAACGGGAACCTTGGGTTGCCCCGGGATCTTCCCATCATCAACAGTAGGAACAGCAGCCGCTATTTTGGCTAACTGAGATTCTATCATTTTATTGAAGCTTAGTTGGTTCTTAAAAGCAGACGAAAGAGTTTCAACTTTTATATTTATGCTCTCAAGAAATTTATCGTTGGCAGCAAGCTTTTTAGTTATATTTTCATTAATTTTTGCTTGGCCAAGAACGAGATCTTTAATGGAGGGTTGGTTCGAATTGAAATTCGAATTGATATTTGAGTTGTAATTGTTACCTCCTCCTTGGTATGGTGGGTGTGCTTAGCCCTACCCTTGGCCTCCTTGTGGACGGTACCCGCTAATGTTGTTGATGTAGGCAGCATCTTCACGAGTCTCGAGGCAGTCATTCCCCGAGTGTCCACCATTGCCGCAGACCTCGCACACGGGGTGCAAGTCTACGGCTTGAGAGTAGTTGTTCATACGCTCTTTGTATTGCGCCCGTTCGTCTAGGCGCTTCAGTAGGAGATTCATCTTTGAGGCAAGCATATCCGTCTCCTTGACGGTGTGCATTCCGCCTTTGGTTCGGGGTTGGGAACGCTCCTCGTTCCAACCCTGGTTGGAGAACATCTTTTCTATCAAGGTTGTAGCCTTGGTTATCGTGAGGTTCAGAAAGGCTCCTCCAGCAGCAGCGTCAAGGTGGGCTCTTGATGTTGCCGTTAGCCCATTGTAGAAGCTTTGGAGCACGAGCCACTCGTCCATCCCATGACGAGGATAGGCGAGTATGTACTCTTGGAGTCTCTCCCAAGCTTCTGGGATGGATTCCATCCCCGTCTACTGGAAACTTGAAATTTTCCCGCGCAGGGCATTTGTTTTGTCCAGCGGGAAGAATTTGGCGAGGAACGCCGTGGAACATTTGTCCCACGTGCTGACTGCTTCTTTGTTTTGATAGAACCACTTCTTTGCCTTCCCTAGATGGGATAAGGGAAACAGGCGGAGCCTTATGGCATCAGCAGCAACGCCCCGTATAGTTACGGTCTTGCAAAGCTCCAGAAAACTCTGCAGGTGGGTGTTGGCATCCTCGTTAGGCTTGCCACAAAACGAGACAGCCTGTACCATGTTGATGAGGCTGGACTTCAGCTCGAAATTCACGTCCCCAACATCAACGTTGGGTCCAGTCACCACATTGGCGGCGGAGGGGACGAAAAAGTCGCGGAGGGTCTTCTCAGCCATTGGTTCGGTTGTTGTTGATAGTGCTTGAAGGACTGGTTCGCTTGTCGACAAGACGATCTGAAGAGAGATGACGCGAGGTCGGACCCTTCTCACGAGCTTCTCGGGATTTTCAACGAAGTTTGTCGGCAAGGAGAATCCAGTCATACACTACCCTGTTTTCATCCAAGCAGAAGAAAACAAAAGCAACATTAGCCTTTATAAGCTACAACTATAGAGCTTAGACATGACACCAAGATCATGTATTAGTAAATCTTTTAATCAATGCCACTCCCCGGCAACGGTGCTAGAAATACTTGTTGGCGTTTCTTAGCGTCACTACTAGGAATGAGGGTGTTAGTCCCATCCCTAGCAGCGGCACCAGAAAACGTCGTGTGGTACGTCTTAACGATTACAGAATGAATCCGCAAGCGCATGGATATACCGTTGTATCATTTCACCCAGAGAGTATTCGGGTATCGTTATTTATATTTTCCCAAAGGAGGGCATGATGTAAAAGAGTTTACTTGGTACATAATCGAGGTAGCATGAATAAGATATAGACTATAGCAATACAGGGGTAAGTTATGATAAAGATACAAATGAGGGTAATGTGACACACACGCTCAAGCCAACTCTGGATAAAGAATAAACGAATAAACCTAAGGTTAGTGGGAGCATAGGCATACAACAAAGTCCTAATAGTATCTATTCATGCAAGGAAGGGCTATGCAACATACACATGGTTAGGACTACAGGTGCCGGGAAATTAGGGATACCAGGGAGAATGTCCCGTCCCGAAGTACATCCGGGCTGTTACATCTTTCAGAACTCCTACACCGAACCCGAACGTCGGGGAGTACACTAACCACGAAGCAGCTTCGTAGCGGACGGACAAGGCTGTCACCACCTGCCGTCTACCCTAGCAACACCGTTGAGCACGGACATATTCGAAGGATCCCGCATACCCGAGCACCACGCTCATGTATGAGGTCACTACCCTAGCGCCCCAGGTCTCTCACCCTTCGGATGGACGAGTAAGACGCTAAGGCAAGCCCAAAGGCACAACGAACTGATATCCTTACCCAGATCATCTGTCCTAATCATGTATAAAGCATAACTAATGAAGTACCCAGCCATGATATGATACACTACCAAATCAGCATAACAATGCAAAGCATGATATACTACTAAGATAGCAGAACAACAAAGGCTCAGCTCTGCATTATGAATAGAGTACTGACAATCCGAATACAAAGCCATTACCCAAGGCCGAGGAATGCTTCTCCGGCCCTGAGGACGACTTGCTTCGCTAAGAGATGAGGCACTAGCCTAGCTCCACTACCTTAAGGAATACAAGTCTTGTGAGAGGGAGAGAGAGGCTTCAAGTGTTGTGTGTGTGGAATGAGGGAGGTGAGGGGCCCCTTTTATAGCTCCAAGGGTCGGTTCCCACCATCTCTTCATATGGAAACATTAGCCAGGTGAATCAGGAGACTTGTTGGCAACTCCACCTCGAAGGGCACCTAGACTGGAATCAGTCCAGGTTCGGCCGACCCCCAGGTGAGCCTCCCCTGGCTCTGCCTTCTCTGGTACACTGAGTAGTGGGCCCTTGTGATGTTTTCATATGTTTGCTTGCTTGGCGCGCCCATTTGCTCTGACATGTGGGTCCCTCTTGTAAGTGGGTTGCAGTAGATGATCTTCTGTAGTTGTTTTGCTGTGTATTCATCGTGTTTTCTTCTTATTCCGGACTTGCATCCCTGAAATGGTTAAAGTGACAAAACAACTGTGGAACTAGGTTAGTGATAAAATTATGCGAGTAAGAGGTATAATTTTCCTTTGATTGCGAGTATAGTTGACGATCGGAATTTGCACTTAACGACCATCAACAATCTTCATCTCTTGTACTAAAGTAAAGAAATACTTGTGGAATTGCTTCTCAAGATCAGCCCAAGTTATTATGGAATTGGCTGGTAGCAAACCAAACTAGGCAAAGGCCGATCCATAGAGAGAAAGCGGGAACAAGCGAATCTTCAATGCATCTGTTGCTGCAGCTTCCACGTGCTCAACGGTTGACATGCTGTCCTGCCTAGAAAATTTGGTGAAATCTGGCTTTCTATACCGATGAGGCAATGGGATCTGATCATAGGCTTCTAGATAGGGCTTCCGGTACATGAACGCAGGTTCCTTAGGCTTCAAGTCGAACTGATTTTTCATCACATTGGCTATTTTGTTGGCCCAATCAACTTCAGGCTGCTGCACCGTGAGATTGGGCATCTGAAAGTTCGCATCTTGAAAGGCCCTCTGGATTTGGGGACTCATCGGCTATACTGCAGGATCACCCATCGGCTGGAAAGCCGATGCTTCTGCTTGATGCCCCACAGTCTGGGTTGATGCCGGTGGAGACTGCTGTATTAGTTGAATCACTGGAGCAGGTGGCACCAATGACAATGTAGTAGTAGGAGTGCTCATCACATTATTGTTTTGTCCGAACATCCATGGGTAGATGTACGGCCAGAACTTAGTTGACATGCCCCGTGAAGTAGGAACAAATCCAGCCGGGGTGTTGAACATGCCTCTGCTTGGTGTTGATGTGTTCATTGTGGGACTTGCGGAAAATGCAGCTGCAGGTGGCGACGAAGTGTGTGCTGCTAGAGATTCCAGACGCCGCAACACGTAAGGTGGTGATGAACCCGCCCCTGCACCGGTTATCGGTGCACTTGTTTGCTTGGGCAAAACGCCATCGGCCGTCGAAGTGGGTGCTCTGGCACTAGTTGCGGCCGATGTCTCTGCATTGGGGTAGCATGCCCCCATATTGCCCCCTTGAAAACCTTCAGATAAGACGTTCTTGACGGCATCTTTAATGGTTTCGATCAGAATCCCCATGGCTCATGGATTGATCGAACATCTCCTTGAACTTGACCGAGTCCTCAGTGATAGAGATACTCCCAGGCCCTCGTAGCGGCTGCTTCTGTATCATCTCTCCACTTCTGGTCATAGTGAATGACCTGAGGCAGGCTTCTTCAGTTTGCTTCATGGCTTCTTGGACCAGCCGCTTCTGATCGTCGTTGAGATCATCCATTGTGGGCACCAGGATCTTCCTGTTGTCTATCCCGTCGTTCTTGGTCATCGTGGTGTGCTTGTCGTGTCCCACCGGGCGTGCCAAAAGTGTGTTGGCGCAAAAAGTCGTAGGTCGGCCTTCAGCACCGACACACGCGAGGACCTGAGAGATTCTGCTTCGCTCGAGTGCAGGGTCCAACTCAGCTGCGCGGTGGTGCAGGGCATGCCAGTCAATTTGACCTACAATTGATAGGGGACAGGGAAAACGTTAAATACTCGGAACGTATCGACTGGGATTCCGAATTGTTCCGCGGGAGGTATCGGCCAAGAGTCGGATACAGCAGCACATCAATCAGCCTAAGTCCTGACCGATTGCGTAGAGGAGGCAACGCTAAACGGGTTAGCGAGGCCTTGGTAAACAACACCTAGATCTGAACCCTATCGGCCTAACGACGTGCAACAGGCAAGCTATGCGTTGGCCGATGGTATTTAGATCTAGGCTGGATAAATTATGGTAAAACGTAAATAAAAACAAGATTAAACAGATCTAACCCTGTCAAATCTAGCAAATACCGGTAACTAGTGATAACAGCAAGAAAACAAGCTAGACTAAGCAGATTAATCTGACTGGAAACAAGTTGCTATCGATAACTTGGTGAACAGACTAGACTGAGATCCAATCTGCTCGGTAACTTGAACTAAACAATATAGAGAAAGAAGCGATGCGTCGTCAACCTGAGCCTATCTGCCTCGTTCGACACAGAACTTACCAGCAAGTCGGAAATCAAAGTTGATGCAGCCCCCACATGCAGAAAAAGAACTTGTAAAAAGAAAACTCTACAGCAACTAAGGCGAAGCCGCCGAAAAGAAAAAAGAAGAAAAAAGTGAAAAAATATTTGTGTATTGATCATTGGATGTCTTTGGTACACGCCTGAGGGTAGATATTTGTAGCCTGAGCTACAAACCCTAAGTCGATCACGACTTTACATTACTTGGCGATAAAGAAAACAAAACTTTCTAAATAACAATTCCTCTATCCCTAAGATAACTTGTTGATATCACCCATCAGCGGCGTTCTGCTTCATCGACCTTCGATGCTCTATCAGCCAATTCTCCCTTCACCAGCTCTCTCTTCTGCATCGGCACACGTGCCAAAAAATGGTGTCAACAGTAACCTCCCATCAGCTCCTTGACGTAGTCTGTGACTGTGTGCTGGCAGCCCCCTACCTCTACCTTGCTCGGCTCCAGCTTGATGAATTTGTCAACCTATGCTCATTGCCCGTCTGGTAGCTGTGTCCAGCATGGAGAGGGGACATTGGGTCATTGACGAAAGTCTTGCACGGCTTCGCAGGCTCAGTTATAATGCTAGTGATCTACACTACTAAAAAAAGATTTTTATGGGTGGGTAAAATATATTTTTAGGAGCGGGTGCGGTACCCGTCCATAATTCACACAGCTAAAAATACGATTTTGAATTGCGGTAAAGTGTCCGCCCATAAAAATGATTTCTAGGGGCGGGACACGGCGTGACCCGTCCCTCGAAATCGAGTTGTAGGGGCGAGTCACCCCATGACCTGTCCCTACAAATCGATTCCCAGAAAATAAAAAAAATTAGAAAAAAATAAAAACAATAAAATAAAAAAAATATCCCAGCTAACCAGCCACTGTACTACCAAGTTATAATTTTTTTAAGAAGTATACACACTTGCATTTCCCGGGGTTCCGCATACCTCAAGCCTCGCGCGTACCTTCCTTACCACCACACTACACAATCACTTGTGACTCAAGGAGGTATGCTATTCTTTTATATTAACTCTGGAATTGATTTGTTGGGGTAGGTGACGCCATCACCCGCCCCTAGAAATCATTTGTAGTGGCGGGTGACGCCATCACCCACCCCAAGAAATGTTTTTTAATTTTATTCCAAAAATTCATTTAAATTTTTGCATATAACAAAATAAATTAAAAAGAGTGAAATTTTAACCATAAGCATATTGTGATGTGTATAATATAAGAAAATTTTCAAAATCACATTTCGGTGTATATAAAGGTTAAAGGTGTTGAAACCACATTGTATAGCTACCCCACACTACTATCTCATACTACACATAGATAACTTTGTGTTTTTAACACTCTTAATTATTACATATATTGAAACATGATTGCCGTATTGTTTTCCAGTTCTATAGGTTACAATATGCTTATTGTACTATTTTTTTGTATTAAATGAATTTTTAAAATAATTTGAAAAACCATTTATAGAGGCAGGTAGGGGCTTCACCCGCCCCTACAAATCCATTTATAGGGGCGGGTTGGAACATCACCCGCCTTTAAAAATTATTTTCAATTTTATTCTTAAAGTTTATATGGTTAAAAAAACAAAATGCCCCGGCCCGAACCCTACCGGGACATTCGGACGTCCGAACGTCCGGGGAAACTTTGTTTAAATCGTTTAATTAAATTTTTACATATAGCAAAACAAATCAAAAAAAGTGAAACTTCTACACTATGATTATTATGAACTATAGATAAAAAAAAGTATGCTAAGTATATTTCAGTGTATATAAAGGTAAAGATTGTTGAAATCTCAAAGTATGACTTGAGTTGTATGAGATATTATATAGACATAGCCATATGTAGTTTTGTAAAAAAAATTTGGACCACTAAATAACCTTAATTGAAAAAGTTATCAACTACAAAGTTTTAGATCTCGTCATTCTCTACAATTTTGATATAAAGTTTAACTTCATATGATATCATATGAAAAAGTTATGAATTATTTGGTGTGGAACCATTTTTAGCGGCGGGTCATGCCGTCACCCACCCCTAAAAATATATTTTTAGGGACGGATGATGCCATCACCTGCCCCCAGAAATGTCACCATTTTTAGGAGTGGGTCGTGGCGTCACCCGCCCTTATAAATGTTATTTTTAGGGTCGGGTAATGCCATGATGGCGTAATCCGCCTTTAAAAATATTTTTCTAGGAGCGGGTCGGATGCTATAGTATCACCGTTCCATTTGTAGGAGCGGGTTATACCTTTTAACCCGTGCCTAGAAAAAACAGGACGTTGCTACAAATCGTTTTGTAGTAGCCATAGTTTCGGATCTCCGACAACATTGGTCTTCGTTACAACCCCTTCAGCATTGATTAGCTGGCCACATGACGATCTGGAGCAGTGACGGGGTCCTCATTCTGAACATATCAATTGTAATTAACCTAGGATCAATGGCCTTCTCATGCAGGTTAGAATAGAGCCCTGTCCATCCGGCAGACCGTCCAAACAAACGGATACAAAGCTGCCACCCACCGCACGCTCTCGCTCGCTCCCTTTGTCTGCAGCTGGGCACAAATGGCGCACCTGCACGGCTCCTTTGTCCTTGTTCCCACGAAAATTTTACTTTCACCCCCAAAACCAATGCGTACACCTTTGCCGTCTCCATCCCAATCCCAGCACGTACGATCCAACAGCAAAACTCCATTTCACCGGTCCGCCCCGCCCCAGCTCGGCGACGACGGCAACGTTGGCAGCCACCCGTGCAAACCGCGTACGGCGTACCAGGTACCACACCGCCCGCGCCTCGTTTGTCCAGTCCTCGGGCCGTACGTGCTAACGCCCGCCACCCGCTATATATAGACGCGATCGACATCTCCACCTGCAAAAGCTAACTTGCTTGGTGCGCTAGATCTCAGGTAGCTAGCCATGAACACCGGCACCGTCGTCCCCATGGCGAGATGCCCCAGCAGGATTAACACCACTGCCGCCGTTCGCCGGAGGAGCTGGTGCAAGGTAACGGCGTCGGCAAGGTCAAGTCTCTGCTCGGAGACCAGAACAGGCGACTACTACAAGTTGCTGTCGCTGGAGCACCAGGCGGACGTAGGCGCGGCGGACATCAAGCGCGCGTACCGGAGGCTGGCGCTGCGGTGCCACCCCGACGTGTGCCCGCCGTCGCGGCGCGCCGAGTCCACGGAGCTCTTCCTCGAGCTGCGGCGCGCGTATGAAACGCTCTCCGATCCGGCGCGGAAGGTCCGGTACGACGCCGGCATGGGGCCTGGCGGCGGGGGCCCGGCGAGGCCCGGCGCTGGTTTCGCGAGGGACGTTTGGGAGTCCCAGCTCTGCGAGCTACGCGCGCGCTCCGAGCAACGCCACAGAGCGAGGAGTGGCCGCAGCAGCCGGTCTGATGGGCCGCACGCATGACAACGAGCGAGAACTTTCACGAGAGATACACGTAGGTGTCCTGCTTCGTAGATATATCTGTGTTCTAACTCATTCTTTGATTGACCTTTGAGACTGATGCATGGGCGTCTATTCTGGGCTGTGCATTTGAATTGTGTAAAAGTGTCAAGTCATAATAAACTCCTGATTCAATTAAACCCGTTATGAGAACTTCCAAGTTCCAAGCTACTATATATTGATCTACATGCATGGAAGGGAGACCTTGAACTAGTCATTAATCTTCACTATTCATCCTTTTTAAAACCGACTCTTAAACTTTCGATCCTAAATTTTAGTCCCTTTACCATCCCTACAATGCGCCTTGAACTAGTCGTTAGTATTTACTGTTCATCCTCGGTGCAGTAGTATATGGCGTGTGCATTAAGTCACTGGTCATCCGGCAGTTACAAAACCCACGGACCTCAAGCTTGCTTGTCCATATCTTTAGTTCACCTCTGCTGAAGCATGCATCTAGCATCTTGAACTTGATCATTGAACTAACTGCCATGTAGTTTCTTCATGGAGTACTCTCTCCGTACTGAAATACAAGATATTTAAGGGTTCACTACTACCTAAACTATTTGCAGGGGTGGGTAAAACAACATTTTTAGAGACGGATGCTGCACCCGCCCCTGCTTGCCGCAGCTAAAAATAGCTGTTTGCAGGAGCGGGTCACCACCTCACCCGCCCCTGAAAACCAATTTTCAGGTGAGGGGGTGACCCGCCCCTGGAAATATTTTTCCAGCCCGCCAAAAAATTCAGCGATTTGAATTTAATTTGTTTCCCAATATTTTTTACAAATTTGGATTCCCGTTATATTTTTCTATCAAGCTAGTTTACAATCGGATGTCGTAGTGATCGACACGGAACACGTTTCATAACTATAAATAATTACGAACGCAAAATTAAATCATATAGAAATAAAACACACACATATCATTACAAAGCATAATTAATACAGTACATCGTTAAAATTGAAGCTCAAATGCATGTTTTTCTCCTATTTACCAACACCACTAGAGGAGGCACGGTGCTTCTTGTTATCCCACTCACGAAGACCAAGATATTTAGGCTTCGTTGCTAATTTGTTGTGTTTATCAAAAATATTCCCCTCGGGTGGATCACTTCATGCATGATGAAACGGTATAAATTGGTGACTACTTCTAGAAGTTGTCTCTCATGGAGTTGCCCTTTGTCCCTTGGGGGATTGTCCTGCAATTAATGAGAATCTAGGAGAAAGTAAGCAAGTGTTAGATATACGCAAAAATAATGTAGCACATGTAAATTTATCCCTAATAAAGAGTAGTCCCTTACATGTTCAGAAATAGTTGTGTATCTCCCTTGCACCCTGAGATGCTCGCACAAGTAATACCCGCAGTACACGGAGCAAGCAGGTTGCTTGTGGCACGAGAAGTTTGTGCATAGAGTCATTTCTTTTTCCTTCGTAGGAGGATGAGCACCAAGTAATTTAATGTAGTGCTAGTAAGTCCTGTTTGAAAAATAATGAAGTGAGAATTTAGTTTATAAATGTATATTTTTCATGAAAAAATTTGCATGATGTACGTATGGAGCATAATAAGTTCACTAATATTCTGAGGATGAATAAGAAATCCTTGTAATTGCTCTTTGGCCAATCCAAGGAGTCGAATACGATGACTCTTCCGATCTTCGGTTGCAGTGCAAAGCAATCCAGTGATTTTTGCAAAAAAATATTATATACGATTTTTAGCTATGAATCGGAACAATTGTATATTGTAACAAATGATTGAAATTAGACGTACATGATGTTGTATGGCGCAAAAATGCAATCAGCCTCATCTTCCCATTCTTTCATCATCTTTGCTACGTAGGCCGCAACCGTCTTCATGGCCTCTTTGAGCTGGTAATTTCGTTTCCTTAGCTATCTCCGCAGGCGTTTCACAGTTCTTGAACGCATCATGGTCGCCTTTCCACATATTTGGCCCGTTGTGCCTGGCCTCACAAATAGCTAGAGGATCAAGATACTTGTTGCTTCTACCTAGAACATATGAATCACTTGTTTGTATCCTGTAGAATAGAATATACGATAATTAATTAGATATGCGTGTATATATGGTATTCAAGGCCATAGCATAGAAGAAATTAAGTATCGATGGGGCACTTGCATGCACCATATTCTAATCATTTTGATGTTCAGTTCTTTGAGGCGGAACATAGTGTGGATGTCTTGAAAATCGAACAAGACATTCGTGATGCCAACACCTGGAGGTCCAAATACTTTCGAATAGTATGGAGCGAATATGGTATGAAGCCCAAGTCTGCATGCCCTCATGTACCAACTATGCATCCTCTGCATTTCACTTGGAACATCCGTGATTGTCCAATCGGGTAGATGTGGTTTTCCATACTTAAATGTCTTAGGACAATCAGGCAAATCTGGAATTCCATCGACCCCAGCTACCAATTTAAAGTTCTTATCAGCGCGGGGCTGGGAAAATCCTGGCACTAGAGGTTGAATCATCCTTTGACTTCACCTTTGACTTGTCCTTTGATTTAGCCTTTGACTCAGCCTGCTTCAAGTTTGCGGTGTGCCATATATCTGCAATCTCTTTCCCGTCCTTTAAGTCCTCGTAAGCATGTATCACTTGCGGCACCACCTGCGGCGGCTGTTGTTTTTATCCTGGTAGTGGAGCCTTTGGTGGGGCTGGTGGAGTATGCTCTCTTGATCAAGCAACTGAAGGCGGCGGTGATCTCAGGGCCAGTGGTGATGCCTCGTGATGGTGAAGGCAGTGGTGATCGTGGGGCAAGTGGTGATGCCTCTCGGGATGGTGGAGCCGGTGGTGATCGCAGTGCAGGTGGTGATGCCTCTCGGGATGGTGGAGCCGGTGGAGATCATGGGGGCAGGTACTGATGCCTCTCGGGATGGTGGAGCCACCGGTGATTGCGGAGCAGGTGGTGACAGCTCTCGTGGTGTTGGCGAGATACAGTCTGGAGCAATACGATATCTCCCTTATGCCACAGAATTGTGCTGCCGACACATTATCCAAGGCGATTCTTCCCATCTACGGTGGGGATGTCTATCTCATTATACTCATAGATTGAATTCAATACTTGCTCCACTTGTACACATGCATATAGGGGCGGGATCGGTTTCCCCTCAAATAAACCCCCAACAGGCTCCATCAGGGTCTTGGCAACTTCTTTTGTCCTCCCAGGCCTCCCAATCGGATAGAGCAACAAGCAGGGAGTAGTATTCATTATTCTATCCACCGGATATGCCTCTCCAGTGGTTGAGGCGACGCTGCTCTCAGCACACAAACTCGCTTGGCCAAGTACTAGAGGTGGCATGGCCACCATCTATTGCTGACCCACCTCTTGCGACGGGTTCAACAAAAGTAGCCCCGACTGCTGCTGCTCGGCAAGTGTTGCCCTCAACAAATCCTTAAACTTTGCTTGCATTACATTCTCTGCTGCCGCCATGATTTCTTCTTTAGAGCGGTCATGGCTCCTGTACCTAGCCCGGTCCTTTTCGACCCATCCTTGAGGCTCAACTTAGAGGATAGGCCTCTGACACGGCCTCCATGCTCTTTGGATCCAATTGCTGTACTAAGCACATCCTTCTCCCTGTGGGATTTGAACTTTTCTTATTTCTAAAGCTCGGCAAGTTGTAACTTTTTTCTGCCACCGCTTCGATCTTAGGTTGATCAAACTTTAGTTTTCCTTCAACTATCTTTGGCTTCATTGCTTGGCACTACCGCCAGGCATGTTCGTCCAAGCCTTCATAAGGGTCGGGCTGCCCGGCATCTATTGCCGCCTCTCTTTCACGCCGCCACTGGTCGACCTTCCTTTGGTACCCACCTGGCCCAAGGCGGACTTTATTTATGTTACTCTGTGCTAGTTCTCAATTCTTTTGGCTTAGGGCTAGAGCTTCTTCAGTGGTCTTTTGTCGAACAAACTCTTCCTATTGTGCTGGTGTGATGTCCCCGAAATGTGCAAATGGCGTTCGACCCTTCTGGACATATCAGGTATTTAGTTCGCTCTTCCACCGGCGGAAAGTTTCACCCAACATCTTCTTGGCATAATGCTTTGCTTTCTCTGTAGTTCCTCTTGACAGAACAAAAGTTCTGCTCAACAATTGCCACATCGCTTCTTTCTTGCCCTCAGGAACCAGCGTCCAATTGGGGATAGTTGGATCCAAAACCACCTTTGTTCTGATTATAGCCCCGATAGCGTCACAAAACTTTGCTACAATCTCCGGGAGTTTTGTGGGCTCTCCTGTCGTGCTAACTGCATTGACCGTAAACTAACTTTCGGGGTATTGGTTTCTTCCTCATTGATCTCGTTTCCTTTTATTTTGGCTGTCTGAGGTCGTACTTGCAGGATCCGGACCCGAGCTTTCATTGTCTTCCTCTGTGGGGCTAGGGGGTCGGCGTTGGCGCTTACTCCTTCCTGTCTCTGCCGCCTACATGGATCATACGATCTGGCAAGTCGTTACGCCTACATTTAGTAAGCTCTCCACGAAAATTGACGTCCGTCCTTCGAACATTGTACATCCATGTCCTATCCAACCTATTATTGTACCACTGAATCTTGGGAAAAAATCTAACATGCATCTTCGTAAAAATAGAAAAAAAAAACTAAATTTTCTTCTCTCCTCCATAGATCTAGGGAATTATTTACTTAGGAATGAAGCTAAAACTATAGATTGAGCCCAAATGATTACATAATCTTGTTCTCCTACTAAAATAGCATAACTTCATCCAAAAGTTTGAGACAAATGGTGTCTCAAATAGCTTATCCACACTATAAAGATCTAGAGCTAGTTAGAGGCAAAGAGAGCTCTATTTGATCCATAAATCTAACAAAAGAACTTAGAAATGATAAGAAATTAGCGTCAACTTACCTCCTAGAACCCCCAACTCGAAGGAAATCAAGTTAAAAACCTCCTTCTTTTTTTGGATTTTGTGAGAGCTCCTCTCCCGAGCAAACAATAGGGAACCGCCCCTACAAATGGGCGTCATTTTCAAGGTAGATGGGGTGGTGCACCGCTTCTACAAAGTTCAAATGGTGGCGCCATTTGCTTAAATCCTAAATTTTTTTATGACCTTCTGGTACTTATTTATATCTTCTACGAGACTCTAGGATCGACGTGTAGAACACGGTTCGGTGAACTACTTATCACAATTATATTCATGTTAACAACATTCAGTGAACTCATCATGCCATAATCCTGCCCTCTTGCCCCTAATCATCGCACCGGAGGCCGCACTGGCACGCTCCTCGCCCTCTGGCGCCTCTCGGAGCGCGCACAGCTGCGCCCCCTACACGTCCCGGGCGAACCCTCAGCTGGGCGTCGAAAACCACCCTCCGCGCCGGGTCGGAGATCGAGCGTCTCGTAGGCGCGCTGCAGTAAGCAGGTGGACGAGACAACTGAGGCGGAGCTGGTGGTACGACGACGAAGCGGTTTGCACGGGTGGCCGTGTGGACGTCGCCGTCCTCGCCGAGCTGCTGCGGGGCGCGCGTACGGAGCCGGAGGTGGACCGGTGAAATGGAGTTTTGCTGGTGGATTGTGTGGGGTGATGAAGACGCCAAAGATGCACGCATCGGTCTTGGCCGAAATTTTTCTTGGCAGAACGACCAATAGGCGCAGGTGTGCCATTTGGGCTCGTCCAAAACTGAGCAGTGGACAGGAAAACGACCACGCCCCACGGGTGGTGGGGCTGCCGGAAGATTGATCCGCTTACTAGCTGATTGCACGCGGTGCGCCAGATGCAGAGTTTTTTTTTTTTTTTGAGAAAGCGCCAGATGTAGAGTTTAATGTAATCGCCGATTAATTGTAGGTTCTTGTCCACTCTATGTTCAATTGTATATACACACAAGGACAAAAAAAAAGAGTTAACAGCAAGGGGGCATTGCAAATGGTGGACTAAAATGTATCTGCTATGATACTACATACTGTCGATGGTATTTATATATTTTGCTGTCTGATAAAAATCTTGGAAAAACGATTCTAGGAGCAATATTTTTGTTATTACATCATGACATAAAACAGATGGTTGCGCAGACAACCACATATATGCAAATTATTGTCAAACTCTATTCTCGCAGCCACCATAATTTTACATGCAATGTTTTAACCTGTATTTAACTTTTTAACCTAGTGTGGTAGACCAGAGAATTACAGACCATCCATGTCCTATATATCTTAATAATAGTGAACTGGCGCACGCCCCTCTAACTGAACATGTATTTGATTTTGATTTAGGACTAGTAGCCGTGTGCAAACTTCACAAAATCATCCAAAAGTCGCTGACAAAGCATGCATACCCATCTATTGTAATTACAGGAAAACGTATCATATATAATATTCGGTGGTTGCATTCAAGCCATGAGAGGCCGGCAATCTTCACTCACCACGGATAAGTATACATGATCTCTTCTAATTAAATATCGGCTGGTAGTGGTAGATATATATCTTAATTCTTCGTCTTGAATGAGTCTATCATGTAAGACAAAGGACACGATATAGTAAAGAGGACATTAGTATCACGTTCACGTGTTTCTTCTAACTGTTCTGGTGCATCGAATGGTATCTGCAACGTATCTATCTAAGGGGCAGTTGCATTATTCAAATGGTCGTTGTGCATTTCATCATTTCTAACGCACGAATGGCCTTCTGACTAACGGTACAGGCATATTACTCTTTCATTCACATTTAGTTGGATCATATAATAGTACCTATTTGACGACGAACAAATCCATCTGTATGCGTCTATAAGTTTATTTTAGGTGCATCAACATAATTTTACGCTGCATAATTAACACTGCGTTATTATTGACTAAATCAAAGAAGGGAAAGACAATAAACGACGGTAAGACCTAAGAAAGCTTAACTAAGACGGTAAGGCCTGATGAGAAGAGAGTCAAACACAAATAAAGATAAACGAATACGTACATACAGAGATAAGGACATGAAAAATGATATAATGGGAACCTGTGTGCAATACATAATATATGGCGTCACTCGCGGCGTATGTTGTCGACAGGCATAGTGCCTAACATTAAAAGCATAGCGCTATTAATTTCTTAAAAAATCTAAGAAAATGCAATCACTCGTACCGAATCGAGAACTTCGAACTCTAATGGGCAGAGGATCTATCCACTACGGGATAGAGGTACTTTGTTGTGTGCCCCAGACACTCAGCGAAGCTTGAAAAAGAGTCGGCAAAGTGTTTGCCGAGTGCCACCCTTGGAGATGCTTCGTTTTGTAAGCAACATATGTGACAATTTGTGCAACCATTCTCAAATTTTTACCACAGCCTCCATGTATGATACCATGATATTATTACAAATCTCAAGTTTTTCAGACTTTGCTTGTTTTTTTTATAGAATTTAAAAACAATTCCGCCACACGTTCGTGGTCATGTTTCGTGAATAAGATGTTCGAAATTTCGTTTCATTTCCTGGATAAGGCACCTCACATTGGACTCAATAACATGAATATCATTTTTTCATTCATTATATTCCATTATTCGAATCATTGGCAGTTCCAATTTGACTAATCCTCAAAAAAATCCTTTTAATAGAATAAATTAACTAAATATAGGAAGCAAACCGAGAAAGATACCAAATTTGAACTCAACATGTACAATATATGAACATCAGAAAAAGTTTGGAGGGTAGAAGAGAACTTTTTTTCTATTTGCCGAGTGTCAATATATACATTTGGCAAACTTACCCCTTTACCGAATGTCAACATAAAACACTCGGCAAACTTGTATCTTTGCCGAGTGTCGCTGCCGGACACTCGGCAAACACTAACGGCCGGTGCACGGTCGTTGCACGTGGCGGGCACGTGCCGCTTTTTGCCGAGAGCCAACTGGATAACACTCGGCAAAGCATTGGCACTCGGCATATGTTATTTTTGCCGAGTGTATTTTCTTTACCTTTCTTTACCGTGTGTTTTTTTGCTCCGCTCTCGGCAAAAGTCTAGTTTGCCGAATACCCGATGGACTGCTCTTAGAAAAACGTCGGGCACTCGGCAAACACCCGGTTTCCGATAGTGATCACGAGAAACTAGCTCTACTGTAATTAGTGCATTTGGTTGGGATAATTGGTAGGAGAGAATGAGAGTTTGCCATTGCTTGTTTAGTGGGAGTGAAAAATGAGACCGTGCCCCGTTCCTATCGTTTGCCATAACTACACTCTTTATATTTTAAATTAAGACCTCTCAAAAATATATATTCTAAATTAACAAACAGTACGAGACGTATTCTCCTAAGACCGTAAACAAATATAGTGAAATGGAGGGGTCGAGGCAGTACCTAAAAAGGCTGCAATCAAGAACAACCATTAAGTATTAAACACTTTGAAACTAAAAGGCAAAAAATTCAAAACATTTCAACAAACATATCATCATCATGCGATATATATATAGTTACCAAAAGTAACAAAGTAATCTTTTTTCAGAAACACAGTATAGACGCAGACGTTCACAACATGCACGCACACTCATCCCTATAAATACACGCACGCAACCCTACCCCTATAAGCATCTCCGAAAGACTGAGCCGGAAAATCCTTGAGATTAACGAAGTCATCACAGGCGTCTCGCTGTCGACGGGAACATCGCCTACCACTGAAAGCACAACGCCGTTAAATCCTAGAAAATTCGCTCTCACGGGGAATCGAATCCAGGACCTCATGTGCTTTGCTTCGTGGATATAAATTATACCTGCGGTTTGTACAGAAGGTGTTTCTTTGTTTTGTACATAAATAATTTATGTACAGTGTCTTTTTATGTTAAACCAGACAGTCATTCAAAAATGAGTTACTACACACAGATCTATCACTTTTACACGGCTCGAATAATTAAAACGTAAAATCATATGCCATGAATCTCACGGTCAAAGAATAAAATCAGAACATCCCATTAACTCTTCAGGGCGTGTGCCCCCACAGCGCCTAATGATCAGACCAGCTGGCGGCGAATCGGACGCCCCCACTCCTCGCCCTCTGCCGCTGCTCGGAGCGCGCGCGCAGCGCGCCCAGCTGCGCCTCCCACACGTCCCTCGGGAACTCGACGCCGCCCGGCCTCGCCGCCTCGCCGTCCTCCTCCCCGCCCGCCCTCATCTCGGCGTCGTACCGTACCCTCTGCGCCGGGTCGGCGAGCGTCTCGTACGCCCGCCGCAGCTCGAGGAAGCGCTCCGTGGACTCGGCGCGGCGCGACGGCGGGCACACGTCCGGGTGGTAGCGCCGCGCCAGCCGCCGGTACGCGCGCCTGATCTCCTCCGCGCCCACGGCCGCCGAGTGCTCCAGCGACAGCACCTTGTAGTAGTCCTTATTCGTGCTGCCCTCCGAGCAGACACTACTACGACCTCCTCTCGCCGACGTCGCCACGGCCTCCACCTTGCAGTGGCTCCTCCGGATATTGATCGTCCCGGCGAATCTCGCCGCGGGCACGGTGCTGCTGATGCTCATGGGAGCCTAGCTAGCTAGGTGAGGTGATCGTAACCAACCAAGCTTGGTGAGGTGAAGGTGACCAAGAGAGCTAGCGATCGATCGAGCTGCTGTGGCAATGGCTTGTGTTTATGTAGCCGTTGGCCCGGAGGCCTGGCCAGAGGACGAGACAAACGAGGCGGACCCGGTGTTACGCGTTTTGCACGGGTGGCTGCGAACGTCGCCATCGTCGATCGACCAGCTGTGGCTGGATCGGACGAACCGGCGGTGAAATGTTTTAGTGCTACATATATACGGACGGAGTTTACTGTTACTACTGTTATGGAAACGGCAAAGACAAGATGCAGGCGTGGTCAAAACTCAAAAGAAAAGTTTTGGGGAGAAGAACGTACGACGAAGGAGCAGGTACGCATGTCACTCGGATCGGTACGCATGTCACTCGGACGTGCAATTAGGATCCTTCTAGTATGAAAATATCATCCCAAAGAGTTTTTGTAATTTATAGCCAAAGCTAGCAATATAGTATACTAAGAATGTAAAGGCACACAAGTTGCAACTATGAAATGCGGAATCTTAAAGGAAGGGAATGAGAGGAAGCAAACTCTTGATGCGCGGATTTATCCCGTGGTATTGGTAGGCACAAAGTCATCCCTAGTCCACGTTATTGAAACACTCACTAAGAGTATGCTTTCCGATCAACAAGTCTTTTCCGGGGCACCTCTTGACTTGCCACAAAGGCTCGGCCATTAAGGCTCACGCCAAGTCTCTCGGTCACCTTGATGTCGTCTCCACTAAGGAGTTTCTCCACAAAGTGAGGGGGTTTCCACGTCCCCGCACAAAGCCGTCGTCACCGCCCCACACCGAGTCGGCGGGTTGAAGACTTGCAGCGAGGCACCAAAACTCCAAGGGGCCGGCGCACCGAGATACAACAGGTGGTTCACTCAAGAACAAGCACACAAGGCAGCACACCTTGCTCCCATACTCTCTCTAGAGTTAATCCTAGCATTAACTCTCACAAAGCTTATGCTAAACTTAAGGATATGATCAATGAGCACTTGGATGGTTTGGAGAACTTATTCAATGTTTCTGTAGTTTCACACGAATTCCACTAGCCTCAAATAACCCGGGATTAGGCCTTATATAGGCTAAAGATTCACTCCTAGCCGTTACATGCTATTTCCCTTAAAGCGTAAAGCGTCGGATGATCCGATCGTAGGCGTCAGTTCATCCAGTCACACTGATCCTGTCTCCTAGCCGTTGAACTCCAACGTCTACCCAAAAAAAAAACTCCAACGTCTCTCTTTTGCTGACGTTATTGCACCGACGAAATTGCACCGACGAGTGTCGGTTTATCCGGTGCTGAAGACATTTCTTCCAAAACCTTCTGGACGCTCTTTGATGCATTCCATCCGACTATTCGTCGGATCATCCGGTCCTATAGCATATTCATCAGCCCAACTGAGAATTGCACCAACACATGAAAACCAAGGCATTGGATCATTCGGTGCTAGAGACTTAGTCGCAGTAGCAATTTCTATTGCACCGACCCGTTCATTTTCTAGCTAGGGCATCGGTTTGTCCGGTCGGCTGTTTTCAGCTGCACCTTATCCACATCATCTCATACTTGTCCAATCCGTCGTTGCGATCATTTGGACACCCCTAAAATATTCTATCTATGATTTTTCACGATGACTTGGGTGTCTTGGATGCGATTTTGGACCGTCTTGTATATGAATTTGACTCCATACATGGAACTTCGAAATCTTACAAATGTGATCTTACAAACTTGTTAGTCTCATTGATTATGTTGTCACACAATCACCAAAATCATAATTATGGCCTAATGGGACCATCACTACTACATAAAATGATTTACCACGACCTTTTTTAAACACCTCCGAGGCGGGCAGAAATTTTAACCGCCTCGGTTAATAGCAGGCATTAACCAAGGTGGTCATTTCTTATTAATCGAGGCGGTTAAAAAAACCGCCTCGCAAAATTGATTAATCGAGACGGTCACCCTTAAAATGCCCACCACGGTTAATACTCGTATTTTTGGAGGCAGACCATTTATAAAAGTCCGCCTCGGTTAATAGTGACCGAGCCCAATATCCATTGGCGAAGCCCATATGATCCCAATAACAAGGCAAAACCCTAACCCACTCACCCAGCCGCACTCCCTCTCTCTCACAGACCTTCTCCACTCTCTTCCTCCCTCCACTCCCTCCCTCCTTTCTCACGCCACCCTCCTTCGCATCCGCGGGCGTGTCTCCCTCCTTCTCGTCTCCGGCGCCTCCTCCGCCTGCTCTTTCCCCTCCGCGGCGGCGGAAGTGGCTCGACAACGTGACAGCGAGCGCGGCGAGTCTGGATTCGGCATCCCGAGGGCGGGCGTGGGCACAGCGGCAGCGGGGCAGAGGGCGCGGCAGTTGCGCGGGCGCGCCGGTTCCCCTCACCCTCTTCCTCTTTCGTGCCGCCCTCCTTCGCATCCGCATGCGTAGCCCCCTCCTTCCCATCTCCGGCGCCTCCTCCGTCTGCTCCTTTCCCTCCACGGCGGCAACGGTGGCTCAGCGGCCCGAGGGCGGGCGCGGTGGGTCTGGATCCAGCGTCCCGAGGGCGGGCGTGGCGGATCAGAGACTCGACGCGAGCAGCGACGAGCTGCGGTGGCGCGAGCACGACCGGCTCCGGCGGCGGCGACGTGATGGGTCGGTGGGATTTCTCTTTTTTAATTTTTTAATTTGATTAACATAGGCGGGAAGAAAACCGTCTCGGTAAATACGTCATTTACCGTGACCCCACGTCCGAGGCGGTTGGTGATGCCCGCCTCCGGAAATCTTTTCTAACTGCCTCCGTTAAGTTTATTGTAGTAGTGCATGTTTCTTACAGATGGTCTGCTAGTATAGTGGATGCAAATTTGCATCCTCCATGAGATTGCCAATTGAAAGCATCTAAACGATAGATGCATATAGTAAGTTTCGGTGATTAATGATAATCATATGTGATTAACATATGTTTTGAAGGAATTATCATTCATTGGTTATGTCACATATGAAATATAAAAGGAGACCCCTCATTTCTCATTGAAATGCATGCTAAGGACTTGAATAACAAGATTAAGGACATTTCTAGTATCAAGTGCCACAAGGAGATGAAGGACACTTGATTTAGTTCCGATTTTATAGTTTTTTATCTTTGACCATACTATAAAGGGGGTTCTTTAGTTAGTAGCTTCACCTAGTGAAAGTTGGTCTTAAGCGTCGGTGCATTGATTTCAGCATTGGAGGTAGTTAGGGTTTAACGGCTACTATTCATAGCTTAGTGTGACCGGTTGAATATGTGACCGGTTTAACCGACGCTTTAAGATTTTTGGGAAAGTTATTTGCAACGGCTATGGCTGGCTCTCTAGCTTATGAAACCTCTTCCCTCGGATCACTTGAGCTGCTCACTCCAGAGCAGAAGAGAAAGACTATAAGTCCTGAGAAGAAGAGATTGACTTTTGAGAGTTGATCCAGTAAAAAAGAAATCATTCCTTGAGAGTAGCAAGAGTTGAGCTTTGGACAAGCTTAGTGTAGGTCAAATGAAAGCTTAGAAGCTTATTACTCTTAGTGTTTAACGGTATCTAAACGGTCTTAGTGACCCGTGGCTCTTGGTGAGCTCTAGAGTTTGTGGGAGCTCGAAGAAGAAGAAGAAGATTGTACGTGGTTTGAAGCTCGCTGCTCCGGAGATGGAGAAGGAGCATTCTTAGTATAGACTTGCTTCTTGGTGATGCAAGGGAGCTCAAACCTTTGTGGGTGCTCCATCGTGGACTAGGGGAACGTCAACTCCTCGACACCACGGGGAAAATCCGGTTGTCTCATGTCCTTCTCATTTATATTCAAGCATTTACTTTAGTTTTACTCGTTGTTTCCTTTGTTTGCTTGCTTGTTGAGTAAGATCCTTCTTGCTAGTGTGCTCTCTTGACAAGGTAATATTCTTAATAGTGTGATCTTATCTAGGCAAAATGAGCATGTTAGTGTGTTTACCTACCTAGGATCATTTTGTTAGTGTGCTCTAGTTGATAGGTTCAAAATTTATAGATTGGGCAACACTAGTGCTAGCTAGGTTAAGAACTTGGTAGAAATCGAAAAGACCTGATTCATCCCCTTCTTGGACCGTTATTCTTTCACCGATTGACTATCATAGCTCATACTTTGTTGTCAAGGATCTCCGATCCGACGAGAGATCTACACCTTTAAACAATGTACGGCTTCCTCGTGAACAGCTCCATCCACACTGCCAGAGATAAAATGCTTATTGGTAGCCGACGTCTTGGCCAGGTATTCCATGTGGACAGTAGTTATTCAAATCGGCTACGGCGAGTGCCGTAGGTCCTTGTGTATTGGGTATGCTCACTAGGAGAGCAACAATCTTTCCCACCAGTTTAATTATATATATTTTGATGAATGATTAACAGTTTTTGCAATATGTTCGTTGAAAACAATATTTTTGGCAAATCTATCGAAACTGTTAAGAAAGACAAAGAGGATATATCTGAAAAATATCACCCACTCAATAGAAATGCTAAGGAACTACCAGTAAAGTCGGGAAAATATTAAAACTCTAAAACATGTGCATGATTGTGATGCGCTGCTCACATGCACACTCATGACATCATGTATACGTTTGTACACGTGCGTACCGATAGATAGGACCGGCGGAACACTAGGAAACAATAGTCTTTGTGCGTAACTCTGCAAAAAAAAAACGGTGATTGGGTACAAGAGAAATCAACTAGAGGCTAATTGGGTATCCAGCTTATCCCGGGCTATTTCTCACCTGTGTAGACTGCCAATAATAACCATTTTAAAAAGGAAACTTATAACATTATAATAATGTAAATGGGTTAACCGGCTGGTCCAGCAGAAATCCTCATCTTTTCTACTCCCTCCGTTCGATGGATGAAGTAATGGGAGGCCGGCCGGCAATCTTCTTCGGCCACCATCATAGTTTACTTGATGATCCTCCGATTTGGAAACGGTTGCTCTGTAAAATACCATCCTAAATAGACCTATAGAAGCCTCTCAACATGAGTTAACCTCTTGAACTGGATCAGTCCAGTATGTAAGACAAAGAGCACGACTGCACGAGATCGATTAGAAACTCACACCAAATTAATTAAGTAATCATGCATACCGTAGTTTAGACTTTTTAACTTGCATTGTCTGGTGCAATATCGTTCGGCCGATCGGTGGTAGGTGTATTGACGACCAGATCTATACTCGAACAAACGTCTTATTGTAATTTGGCAGCTGGCCGGCGGTTGTATGCCATTGACTAAATAATATAAGCAAAAGTACTATACAAATCAAATAAACTGGTACGCACATATGAACATGTGTGAAAAATAGGCAGCACAAAAATGAAAACTTACGACCAAACTACGAGCAAGTTTAGCTAGCAAGCTGCTACAAACTTGAGAAAATATGCCCAAAAGAAGTTTCTTGAAACATGAAAAGGTATTTGAAATTAAGGCGCAAAAGAAACTGATAAGAACTCTTTCTTACAAATCTTCATTTCTTGCGGCATGGGAGAGATAAATATGAATAAATGGTACATATTACAAACATGAATAATGAATTCCTCCTTTTTGAAGTTCTAGGCCTTGAATTATCACTGCATACTAATAGGTATAATCCGAAAGTATTTCACAAACCGACCTTAGCTCAGTTGGTAGAGCGGAGGACTGTAGTCATTCGCAGATAAATCCTTAGGTCGCTGGTTCGAATCCGGCAGGTCGGACAATTTTTAGTTTTTTTTCACAAATTTTCTCTGCGGCTCAACTTCCCGTCGAATTGCTACTATGTCGCAAACTTCCCGTAAAACATGTGCTGAGGGTTCCCATGCAGTTTTCGAAATCCTGATCCATGGGGGAAGGCGTTGAAGTACACATGCCACTATGTCGCAATATTGACGGATCAAAAGTTTCTTTGGGAGGGCTTTACACATTTCCCTTAGTTTAGATCCTCTTACTAGCTAGTGCTGTTCATATGTTTGGGAGCTTGGTTGAAATGTTGATTGGAGCATCAGCTCTATACATGCTTGGCCTTGTAACTTAGCCGGAATGCTGTTGTTTTTTATGAAGCAATGCACCAATACCTCTTATATATTTAAGATTATATTGGCTCTATACATGCTTGGCCTTGTGCCCTAGTGGCTATGGTTATGTAGCTGTTTGTCAACCACAAATGATGAGCAACAACATGATTAATGCTTAATCATGTTGTTTATTGTGCATAATGTGGCCTCGCTAATAGATTGTGCCATTGTTGAGGCTTTCAGGAAGACATCATACATAGCCTCAACTGTCAAGATAGTTCACATTCAGAGAAATCGGGAGACCTGCCGACTGACGGACTGAGCCTGATGTAGGAGTATCGCTGTACAAGCACACGGCTAACTGCAAACTTTCGGCAGAGCGACGGTATATTTACAACCATGCAAAAGAAGAGAAAGATTACCCTCTCCAAATAATCTCAGAAATTAAGCCCTGCTCGGGAACTTAGATTGTTGCCCGCTGCACTGCAGCAGCCTGCGCCTTACATTCTTACGCGGCAAGAAGGCCACCAGCACTAATACAGAGCTGCAGGCCTGCCAGAACTCCAGCAAACTAATAACAACAATCCAGCTGTGGGAGTACTTGCTTATTTATTTCTACGCTACAATGAAGCAACCACAGCTCGTGTTAACCTCATTGAGAAAACTGCATATTTGTGACCGAGACGAAATGTAAAAGAACTAGCATGCCAATAACAGTGTCATGGTAGGGGCAAATAAGGCATACCAAATGCAGCACTTGATCACCGGTCATCATCTACAGCCAGGCTTCAGCACTACTGAAGTACTTTATCAAAATTCGAGTCTAAGAGCGCCGAGAAAGTACTTTATCAAAATTCAATGTACGGCACATTTCCGTAACAGCAGAATGCGGACTAAAGGATTGGATCGTAGACAGAGTTCTTTCGCCTACTAGGCTATACTCGAGTCTATGAGCGCCGAGAAAGTACTTACGTATTGTTCCGCCGGCCAAGTCAGTACGGGCGCGCTTGCGGCTGCCCCGCTCTTTGGCGACCTTCCGCCTTGCGTGCAGAGTGGCAAGCCTCCCGAACATGGAGAACGCAAATCCGACCGGCCGCCGCTTCCCGAGCGCCGTACTCGTCCTCTTCTCCTGGCGGTTGTTCCGCCTTCCGCTATTGGCAGGGGCCATCTCCTAACCTCTCCACTTCTTCAGTCCTGCCGCTCCCGGCGTCCCTCAACTCTCACTCAAGAATCATCATTTCCCTTGCGGCGGTATATGCCCGTCACGGACTTCGTTCCCGGCCGTCCGTTCGTTTGCCCTTCCGTTAGGCTGGGCTCTACCAGGCCCATCAATGGCCTCAGTGTTTGTCGGCCCATGCAGATCGACCAGGCCCATCAATGGCCGACGCTGCGTGGGCTGAGCAGCGGAATTGATGCCACCTGCATTGTGGGAATGCAGGGATCCTCCTGTGAAGATCACTGCATGATCTCCTGCACATTCACTGCATTATCTTGTGTTCATTACAATTTACAGCCCCGGTCCCAAACAAATCTTGAGTATTAGTTTTAACATATTCAAATTAAATACAAGTGTTTCATGGTGTCACTTGAGGTATTCTCAAGTTTCTCGCATAGAATGCGAGACTTAGATCCTGCTGCTCACAGAGCCTGAGCGGGTCTTTCAGCATCACAATGCTGGCCCTGTTTTCATCATCCTGAAAAAGACCACACGGGCGATGGTAAACGAGTCCCCTTTCTCCGCCATAAACTCCCACTCGCGAGCGCTGATCTCGAAGACTCGAACCAGTTCTTCTCGGGAAAAACCGTCGCCTTGATCTCCACGTACTCCGTGGCGCCGCCCTTGGTGATGACGATATGTCGTAGGGCAGCTCGGACTCGCGGCACCGGTTCAACCACCTCACGTTGCCCTGTCCCAGCTGCTCGACGAGGTACTGGTGAACTGCAGCTTCGCCAAGCCTGCCCGGTGATCATCCACCGAGGCATACTATCTGAAGCTTGTTGGGCTTGGCCAAGCCTACGGCGGCCATGGTCCGGCGCCGGTTGAACCACCTCACGTTGCCCTGTCCCAGACTCCCAGATGCTCGACGAGGTACTGGTGAACTGCAGCTTCGCCAAGCCTGCCCGGTGATCATCCACCGAGGCATACTATCTGAAGCTTGTTGGGCTTGGCCAAGCCTACGGCGGCCATGGTCCGGCGCCGGTTCAACCACCTCACGTTGCCCTGTCCCAGACTCCCAGATGCTCGACGAGGTACCGGTGAACTGCAGCTTCGCCAAGCCTGCCCGGTGATCACCCACCGAGGCATACTATCTGAAGCTTGTTGGGCTTGGCCAAGCCTACGGGTCTGTTTCGTTGCAGGGTCCCGTCACATCGAATGTGTGGATATTAATTAGAAGTTTTAAATGTAGGCTAATTACAAAACTAATTGTATAAATAGTGGCTAATTGTCGAGACAGATCCATTAAGCCTAATTAGACCATAATTTGATAATATTGTGCTACAGTAAATATGTGCTAATCATGGACTAATAAGGTCTTATTAATGGGTTCGTCTCGACAATTAGCCGCGACTTCTGCCATTAGTTTTGCAATTAACCTTTATTTAGTCCACCTAATCGGTGTCAAAAGAGAGGACTAAAATAAGTCCCTGTGGATCCAAATGCCCCTATGGCGGCCATGGTCTGATAACGCTTTTTTTTCTTACAAGATAACCAGCTTTTATAGAAAACAAATGTCATTACAAGTCACAACGTTGGGGATACCAACTTGCCATGCAGTAACAGAACAACACCTACTAAAGAAGGAAAAACGACTCAAAAAAGGCTATTCTATAGCTTCTGTTTGTTCAGCACCAGGAGTCTTCTTCGTCCTTGTCCCTCATCCCCTCGAAATTCTTCAGCCAGCTTCCGACCGCCTCCTTCCACCCCTGGGTCTTCACTCGGTCAGGTTCACGAAGAAGTAACTCCCACCTCTGCATAAACATGATAGTTTTGTGCAAAATTAGCACCGGCGATCTGGGGAACTTATTTTGCATCCTTAGCTTATTCCTGGCATTCCACAAAGCCCATGCTACAGCAGCAAACGCAAGAACTTTCACATTATAGTCTCTGCACCCCCTTGGGATCCATTTTTCAAACAGGTTATTAAAACTAGAAGGATAGCCATCCCATCCTAAGGCTTCTCCTATACTTGCCCACACAAACCTCGCCAGTACACATTGGAATATAATATGGTCCGCCGTTTCCGGTGCCCTGCAAATAGTACAGTTTGGATCCCCCTTCCACTTTTTGTGTTTTAGCGCCACCCCTGTTTGTATTCTTTCCTGGACAGCCATAGGAACATCTTAATCTTCATGGGTAGTCTGGCTTTCCAGATTCGCATCATCCTATAATTCACCCCCCCCCCCCCCCCTAGAAAGTAAGGAATCTGTACATTGATCTGGTCGTATAGCAGCTAGATTTCTCAAGCGCCCAAACAGGAACGTCTGATTCCTGATGTAGTTGGACAACCCCATGAACTGATCCCAGTCAGCAATTTCTTGAGCGCCAAAGGATCTGCAGAATTCAATGTGCCATCCCCTTTCCCCTCCCCCATCCCAGTAATCTTTGATTGTGGCATTTTTGTTACTGCAGTAGCTATACAGCTGGGGAAAGTCTAGTCTGAGCGGGATGTTAGTTAACCAAGTATCTTCCCAGAAGAGCGATCCCCTCCCGTTCTTCACCTTTTTTGTCAACCCAAAGTCGATTTTGTGCCTCACGGCCTGAATCCCTTTCCAGAATTGCGAGCCCCCATTCCCATTACTCTGAACAAAAGGTCTGTTTCTGCAGTATTTGGTTTTCAGTATTTGACAGCATAGATCATCCCTTTTGTCCTCTATCATTCTCCACACCCATTTGAGAAGCAAGGCATCGTTTAAGATCCTAGTGTTAGTGATTCCTGCCCCACCGTGGTCTTTTGGTACACACAGCGACTCCCATTTGACCATGTGGTATTTGAATTTGTCACCTGCCCCCCCTCCAAAAGAATTGTGATCTAACCGTGTCCATTTGTTGGTGCACTTCCTCCCCAAGTCTGAACATCCCCATAGTATAGATCGGTATGCTACTAAGAGAAGAATTTGTAAGAATCAGTCTCCCTCCTGAAGATAAATTTTTTCCTTTCCATGGTGATAGTTTCTTCCTCATCTTGTCCACCATACCTTGGAAAGCTGATACCCCCAAATGCCTATCACTAATTGGCAACCCTAAGTAATTCATCCGAAGACTGCTAACCTTACAGTTAAGAATGTTGGCAACCCGCTGTTGTTCTGCCTCGTCCACCCCAAAGATCAGAACTTCGCTTTTTATGGTAGTTAATTTTAAGCCCCGTCATCCATTCAAAACAGTATAGCAGGAATTTCATGTTGATGATAGTTTGATCGTTGAGGTCCATCAAGATGACTGTGTCATATGCATATTGTAAGTGAGTCACTCCCCCTTCAGCCAAATATGTATCCACTCCCTTGATGTGACCCTTAGCTTTTGCTTTCCCCAGGATGTGGTCTAAGGCATCCGCAACCAGATTAAACAGGAGTGGGGACAACGGGTCCCCCTGCTTGAGCCCCTATGTATTTTGAAGTAACTACCATTCTCGCCATTAATATTGACACACACTCTACCCCCTCTGACTGTGCTCATAATCCAACTTCTGAATCTGGGATCAAATCCTTTTCTTTTCAGAACCTCTTCGACAAACCCCCAATTAATATTGTCATATGCTTTCTCAAAATCAATCTTGAAGATTACCCCTTGTTTTTTCTTCACTCTCAAGTCATGCATAATCTCATGGAGGATTAAAGCTTCATCCAGGATGTATCTCCCTTTTGTGAAAGTTGTTTGAATCTTGCTGGCTATCTAATCAGCTAAGAATGTGAGCCTCCCCATTAGTAACTTAGTGAATATCTTGAAACTAACATTAAGAAGACAAATGGGGCGAAATTGCTTGACATTGTTGGCATCTTTGGTTTTCGGCACCAATGTTATCACCCCATAATTCAGCCGGCTGATGTCTAATCTCCCCATGTAAAAATCATTGATCAGCAACATCAAGTCATCCTTGATTATCCCCCAACAACTCTTGTAAAATGATACCCCAAAACCATCAGGGCCTGGGGCTATGTTCTCTTTCATGTCAAAAATCACTTTCTTCACCTCCTCCTCGGAGAAGGGTTTAGTGAGATCCTCATTGTCTGAATCCTCCAGCCTCCCAAAAGTTGTCCATGCCTCTTCAGCCAGAGTGACTGAGCTATCTGGTTGTTTGCCAAATAGCTTTTTATAAAAATCATAGATTATCCCCTTGATCTGCTCCTGATCAGTGACATTCACCCCTTGATGTTCCAAAGATAGGATTGTCTTCTTCCTTTTCCTCCCATTGGCAACCAGATGGAAGAAATTGGTGTTAGAGTCCCCTTCTATCACCCACCTTTCAACCCCCCTGTTGCCAGTAGATCTCTTCTTTTTTTCAACAGGTCCTCCATTTCAGCCTCTAGAGATAATCTCTCCTGAGAGTCACCTTCCCCTACAAAACCATGGATTTTCAATTCATCAATCTCACTGATTCTTTTCAGAATTCTCTCTTTTGTCCTTCTAATATCTCCCCTTAGGTTATTCCCCCATCCTTTCAAGTATTGTCTCAGCATACTAATCAGGCCATGCCATCTGTCCAGAGAATAGGTAGCATCTGAGTATCTTGCTTGCCCCATTTGCCATTTGTCAGCTACTAACTCTAGAAAATTCTCTTGTTTGAGCCAACTCTTCTCAAAGTAGAACCGTCTGCTCTTTTTTCTTACTGTCTCCCCAGTGTCCAGTAGGATTGGGCAGTGATCAGACCCTAGCCTCGGCAGGCTAGTAAGGGTTGTTAGAGGAAAAGCTTGATCCCACTCCGTGGATAGCAGAACTCTATCGATATTGCTTTGAATCGGGTTCACTTGGCGGTTGGTCCAGGTAAATCTAGCACCCCCCCCCTATGTAGCTCCCTGAGTTGGTGTGTTTCAATGAAGGTGTTGAAAGATGTCATCAGACCCCTATCTCCTTGTCCATTACTCTTGTCTTCAACCGATCTGATTAAGTTGAAATCTCCTCCAATAAGGCAAGGGAGAACGGATTCAGAAGTGAAGGTACCCAATTCTATTAGAAAGTCTCTAGAAAACTTGTGTTGCGCTGGACCATAGACCACCAGAAGTCTCCATCTGAAGTTAGTCAATCTCTGTCGAAGATCTGCACCCAGAAAAAACTCCCCCGCTATCCATCCCTCAGTTTCCAGCTGATCATCTTTTACCCCTAACAAAATACCCCCCAAATGACCTCTAGTCGGCAGCCAATTCCATTTGAAAGGGCTTGCAGCTAGTGCTGACAATTCATGAGCTGAGAAGTCATGCTTGATAGTTTCCTGGACCCCAATTATATCTACCTGCTCCCTGGCCACAAACTCTTTAAGAAGGCCCACCCTGGACTTCTTCCCCATCCCCCTAATATTCCAGAAGATGGCTTTCATTTAATACTAATCCGTTTTAGCTCTCTACTAAGCCTATTGCCCCTGCCCTTTTTCAGTTTAATACCCCCTTTTTTTTCCAGAAAATCCCCTGTGAGAGTTAGAAATGCACCCCAAGTCTAAACTTTCCCCCTCAAGACTGTGAGCATTAACCAGATTCTCTTCCAAATGAGATTTATAATTGGCTTCTGCTAAAGCAGCTCTAGCAAGTTCTTCAAGTTTCATAGCATTCAAAGTATCATAAATAGTTTTATTATCCCCCCCAAGAATCACATCACAATTAATAGCTAAAGAATTTAAGTCTTCATCCTCTATTGAATTGAGAACCTCAAAAACATTGGTAGGTTGATTTTTCATACCTGAGTTGTGCATCATAACAGTAGCACTCCCTCCAGCATCTCCCCCAGTGTTCTTCTTGGCCCCGACTCTGGAACTTTTCCTGACTGCGATAGCAGGATAGCCTCTTTTCCTTTTAGACTTTAGTGAGCTTGCACATAAAGTCCACTCCCCATTGTCTTCACCCCTATTCATACTTGGACTTTCTGGTCCATCTTGTGAATCACCCTCTTTGTACTGCTTCTCTCCCTCTGATTTGGAGGGAATGTTGATGGATGGTGTAATCAGTTTAGGCCATTTATCCTTTTCCATAAGAATAACACCCTCTGTTGTGCGTACCCTTATTTTGCCTGCTGAAAAAGCTATCTCAACCTCTTGTTGATCATTTTCAGTTGCTATTACTCCAGCAGATTTCCCTCCCAGTTCCTTGTGTAAGGAAATCTCACCCCCTTTCTCTTGACTTAGTTCAGTGGCCAGATCAGATATGAGTATCTCCACTTTGCTTGAGCTCTTGGCTACTGGACCAGGATTTTGTTGTACAAAGTCAGATTCAGGTAAGTCTTCAGGCTGCATCTTCCCCATGTCTTGTTGTAGAACTCCATCACTATGCCCCTCCCCTGATTCTTGTGATGAGAACATATATCCCTGCCCCTGGCTGTCAGTGAACTGGATTTCTTCTATGGAAGTAGGTTCAATGACAGAAATTAACTCAGAGGAGTTGACTATGCCTCCCTCCTTCTGCATAGTTGTAGCATCATCACTTGCACTCTCAGAGTGGTGAGTCTTCCCCCTAACAGACTTGCCTCCTGAGCTTGACTTGTTAGCTTTGAATTTTTGTTCCTCCTCATACTGTCTCTTCATTCTCTCCCACTCCAATTTCGAATCTCTGTTGGTCTCTTCCTCTTCTTCTTCAGAGTCCTCCTCAGACCTCTTTGGGGGTGGATCTTTTGGTACCAAATTCTTCTCCCCACTGTCTTCAGGTACAAATCTGACCTCATATCCAATTTTGTTGATAAATATCTCTACAAAGCCTCTGATTTTGTTGATGTCTCTGCCATTCAGTTTCACACGCACAGGACCTTCTCTGATAAGTGTCAGCTCATCAACTACCACTACTTCCCTGGCCAACTCAGCAATAAGCTTCACAACATTCACATTTCTGGCACAATCTGGGATGTTGTACATTTTCACCCACCCTGTCTGTAAAAGTGCTGTCCCATCTGCTCCAAGTTCAGATACAGAGACCTTAGCTGTGATTCCATGTAAAGCTAACTCAATGGCATTGGATCTTGAGAAAGTGTCAAGAATGGACTTGTTGGGAAAAGAAGCCAAATAAGTTTGCTGAGCAACCTGCCTCACTTTCCAGTCCCATTTGTTATCCACCGAGTGTTTGAATTCTACCTCCACTTTACTGTAACACCCAAAAATATAGGAGTTGAAATTTTTAAAAGTATCTTCATAAAAATCATAAATTAAAATTGTGCATGCATCTCTATTTTTTTTTCTCCTATTCTTTCTCCCAGCCAGCCCAATTCTTTTCCTCTACTTCTTTTCTTTTCCCGCGGCCAACTCCGTGGCCGATTCCATCACCCGACCCTTGCTTCCACCGACAACTAGGACCCACCTGTCGGCGTCTTCTTCTTCTTCTTTCTTCTTTCCTTACCCAGAGTCCGGAACGACTCCGTGCTGTCGTTCGTGCCCCGTTTTCTTTCTTTCTTTCTTCTTACCCTGAGTCCTGATCGATTCCGCAGCACCGCCTTCCTACTCCCGGCCGATCCGCCCCTATAAAACCCCGCTGAAACCCCGCTTTGCAACCAGAGCCAGGCTCAAATCTTTTCCTCTACACAACATTGTCGCACGCCGCTGGAAGTTGCACCCCGGAGGAACGCCGCCGTCCTGTGTCGCCGATTTTTCCGTCGACTCGCCGATCTGCAGCTTCTCCGCCGTCTTCAACTTTCGCCAGAGCTCCGCGAATTGGTAAGCATCAAGCCGCACCAGATTCCCCTCTCTCTCTTGCTCCGCCGCCAACCAGATTCCTCGCCGGAGATCTGTTTCCGCCCGCCGCCGTGGCCGCCAGCTTACAGCCGCCGCACAGCCAACCTGTGATCACCCTCACCTTCACCGTACCGCCCACTCACTTCCCGGCATGAGCCCAGCTTGAATTGAGCCCCGGAACACCGGATTCGGTGAAGCTCCGGCCGTCCGCCGCCGTACTCGCTCGCCGCCGACGCCCAGTAAAACTCCGCTTCGCCCGACCCTTTTCGTTTCGTCGAGCCGACCCTTCCTCTGCCGCTCGATCTAGATCTAACGGCCAGAATCAATCTTCACTTTACACTGCCGATTTACCCGACCTTTTCCTTACTCAGCCGATTCACCTGACCCACTCTTCATGCCGCCGATTCGTCCGACTGCTACTCCGCCGATTCGTCCGATCCGCCGCCTATTCTGATCTAACGGATTAGATTCACCCGACCCTAGCCGTTCCCAGAACTTTTGCAGAAAGATCCTTAGGTTTTCCAGGAATCAACCCGCAGTCCAGATCAGTAGAAAATAATTAGAGTTGAACCCTTTCTTTTTCTGTCCCGACCCCTGACTTTTCTAGATTTAGTACCCGCCGACCAGAATCTCTAGTTTTGTACCCCGACCCTCTGTATAAGGTTTAATTATGTTTTGGCCCCTGAATCCTTCAGATCTAGCCTCGGGAAGACTTAAAACTCTAGCAGTTAGGTCCCCAGATCACTGTTTTAGCCATATCATCATCGTTTCAATTCCGATTTTAGCGATTCTTGAGCCCACACGATCTCTGCATCATGAACTACCACTTTAGCATCTTTTCACTTTCTGTTTGTACTGTTTGTTGTATTGTTTCTTATTTGTTTTTGTATGCTTGTTTGTGTGATCGCGTAGACAACGTGACGTTCGAGCCAAATCAAGAGCAAGCTTACGAGGAAGAGAATCAGCAGTTGCTTGAAGAAGGCAAGTGGATTTCCCCCTCTGCATATTCTATTTGATCCCAACAACAGCATGAAAATTCACTTTACTTCAATGTTGCTTGCATAAACTTGATGGGTTACCTATGCTAAGGACATACCTAGTCTTTTACCCCAAACCTTGAAACACCTGGGTTTACTATTTATGTTGGGTAGTTACGCTTAGTTGCAAACTTTGGGATTGGTATTGGTTTACTCCTTTGTTAACGTTGGTCACGTTATATATTGTGGTTTTATCGCGTAATTTCAAGATCAACTTTGTTTAATGGGAACATGGAGAACCACCCAAGTGAACAGTGCAACCACAAAGTCATATGGCTCTGACCTTAGCCGATTAATTAGATGTGTAGTTTGCTGGTAGCCTTACCGAAAGGGCAAGGAGGGGGTCGGTGATAGGGGTCATAGTCCGGTCCTCTTGGGGTAGCTGCCTTTGCTAAGGAGCTGACCATTAGGGAGGTTTATGGACCACGCCGCTACTGAAACTCTAGCGGGCTGCCTAGCTCTCAACATGTCTTTGTAAAGGCTTCGTAGTGCACCCTCGCCACTCACCTCGGAAGTGTTTAAGGGCCTTGCAAACCCGGGCGACTCAGGGAAACACGATTTGTGGGTAAAGTGTACAACCTCTGCAGAGTGTAAAACTGTTATAACAGCCGTACTCACGGTTAAGAGTGGCTTGGACCCTCACATGATAATGAAACTTGAAGATTAAATAAATTGTGGTTCGTGGTTTATGTTATTGTTGATGGTATCTTTATGTTTCTACTAAAGTGGGTTGGTATAAATTTAAACCTAGTTAATAGGTGCTTGTTAATAAATACTTGACCAACTAAAAGCAACCGCTGCTGCAAACCCTAGCCTATCCTTGATGGCCTTGCATTTTCACCCCACTTGCTGAGTACCAACCATAAGAGTACTCACCCTTGCCCCCTGCTGTTCAGAAGAGAACTTTGAAGAGGAGATCTTCGACGACTTCGAGGAGTTCTAGGTCCTGCGTTCACCAGTCATCGCCTGTGGAAGACGGAGTTGTTGGAGACTTCGTATAGGGTATAACGGTTATTCGTTTAAAGACATTTGTGTCTCCTTTATACGGAGTGTAATATTGTTAAATATTTATTTAGTTACTTTTGAGGATTGTCTTTGATATATTACATTTTCCGTCTACAATATGTGTGTGAACGAGATCCTGGCGCACATATGAGATGCATCTGGTTCTTTCCAGAATCGGGTGTGACATTTACCCACTGTAGCATCCCCACTGATAATCTGAATTTTGGCCATGTTCCCAACAGGCTGTTGCTGGTGAACCCCAGGGATTTTCGGGTTGAAGAAGCCCAGCCCTGGAAACCCATATCCCAGCATGTGCAACGCACACTGTGCTTCCGGACACTTAGCAGCGATGTGTCCCGTGGATTTGCACCGAAAGCAGAAAGGATCATTCTTACAAGTGGCTTGATGATGACCAGATTGCCCACACCAGAAGCAAGTCCCCAAATCTCTAGGCTTGTACCCTCCTCTACCCATATCCATTCTAGAACCTCTGTCTATTGCATTGTCCCCTCTTTCTCTGGGACCAGGATCCTGCTTACCCCCTCCCAATCTATCCTTGACTGAATTACTGAATCTGTTACCTGAAGATCTTTGATCAGTAGCCCTGCGCTTAGCCTCAACATCCCTCCAGTCTTCCTCGAAGTGCATGGCGGAGCGCGGAGAATCCCTCTCCCAACGTGCACGCTCGCGGTACAGATCCTCCTCCCTTTGCTGATCTCTGTTCCATTCTTCCGGCCCCGTTCCTCCCTGAAAATCTCCTTCAAAGCGCCTCTTGGGGAAGCCTCCTTGATCCAAATCTCGCGGCTCTCTTGGTGGAACTCTCGCCATCCCAGAAGCAGTTGCCGCAGCAAATGATTTGGATAGAGGAGGAGGTAGGGGAACCCTAACCAGACGGCATGCTCGCCATCCCCATCTGCGAATCTCTTCCAGGTGAGCAGGGTATTCAACGACACCCAGGACCGTTGGGAACCCATATCCCGCGCTCGACGACCTCCTTCCTCCAGGAGTGCCCAAACAAGTCTTCAATTGACCGCCCAAACGGCCCAACACTGTAGCAGCTTGACTTGTCGTCTTCAACCTCTTGGCGCCTTCCCAGTGGAACATCCCCGCCATGACATACGGAGAACAGTGGCGCTTGAATGTTATCCTCTATGGTGTCATCCCGATCTGCACCCTGCTCTTGTGTCATCTCAGCACCACACCCTGCAAATAGGTTCCTCTTGATTTCCAGCGCGGCACGAGCCCTATGTTCCTCCAAACTCCACAGAGAACCATGAACACCGCGAATCCGTCCATCATCGCGCTCAATCCCCTTCCGAATTTCTGACCTCCCCTTCTGATTGAGGAAACTCCTCTCCGTCGATCGAATCGGAGCAGAATGCCGCACAGGGTGATCAGCAAGTCCGTTCGCGCGCCGCCAATCATCTCTGATTCGCACTCAGTCCACCTGTAACACCCAAAATATAGGAGCTAAAATTTCTAAAAAAGTATTTTCATAAAAATCATAAATTAAAATTGTGCATGCATCTTTATTGCATTCTTCTCCTATTTCTTTCTTTCAGCCCGGCCCAATTCTTTTCTTCTCCTTCTTTTCTTTTCCCGCGGCCAACCCAGTGGCCGATTTCCCTCAGCCGATCCTTGCTTCACCGACAGCTAGGACCCACCTGTCGGCGCCTTCTTCTTCTTTCTTCTTTCCCGACCCAGAGTCCAGAACGACTCCGAGCTGCAGTTCGTACCCCGTTCTCTTTCTTTCTTCTTGTCCCGAGTCCGGATCGATTTCCGCAACACCGACTTCCTAATCTCGGCCGATCTGCCCCTATAAAATCCTGCCAAAGCCCCGCCTTGCAACCCACGCCAAACTCAAATCCTTTCCTCAAAACAACATCGTCGTACGACCGCTGGAAGTTGCGCCTCGGAGGAACGCCGCCGACCCGTGTCGCCGATTCTCCGTCGACTCGCCGGTCTGCAGCTGCTCCGCCGTCTTCAACTCTCGCCAGAGCTCCGCAAGTTGGTGAGCAACAAGCCAACCAGATTCCCCTCTCTCTCTCTTGCTCCGCCGCCCACCAGATTGCTCGCCGGACCCCTGTTTCCGCCCGCCGCCATGGCCGCCAGTTTACAGCCGCCGCACAGCCACCTCGTGATCACCCTCACCTTCACCGTACCACCCACTCACTTCCCGTCATGAACCCAGCTTGAATTGAGCCCCGGAACACCGGAATCGGTGAAGCTCCGGCCGTTCGCCGCCGATGCCCAGTTAAAACTCCGCCTCGCCCGACCCTTTTGTTCTGTCGAGCCGACCCTTCCTTTGCCGCTCGATCTAGATCTAACGGCCAGAATCGATCTTCACTTTACCCGGCCGATTTACCCGACCTTTTCCTTACTCAGCCGATTTACCCGACCCACTCTTTACTCAGCCGATTCGCCCGACCCTTACTCCGCCGATTCGTCTGATCCGCCGCCGATTTTGATCCAACGGACCAGATTCATCGTTTCAATTCCGATTTCCGCGATTCTCGAGCCCACACGATCCTTGCATCATGAACTACAACTTTAGCATCTTTTCACCCTTCCGTTGTACTATTTGTTGTATTGTTTCTTATTTGGTTGTGTATGCTTGTTTGTGTGATCGCGTAGACAACGTGACGTTCGAGCCAAATCAAGAGCAAGCTTACGAGGAAGAGAATCAGCAGCTATTTGAAGGAGGCAAGTGGATTTCCCCCTCTGCATATTCTATTTGATCCCAACAACTGCATGAAAATACACTTTACTTTATTGTTGCTTGCATAAACTTGATGGGATTACCTATGCTAAGGACATACCTAGTCTTTTACCCCAAACCTTGAAACACCTGGGTTTACTATTTTGTTGGGTAGTTACGCTTAGTTGCAAACTTTGGGATTGGTATTGGTTTACTCTTATGTTAATGTTGAACACGTTTCATACTGTGGTTTTATCGCGTAATATCAAGATCGACTTTGTTTAATGGGAACATGGAGAACCACCCAAGTGAACAGTGCAACCACAAAGTCATATGGCTCTGACCTTAGCCAATTAATTAGATGTGTAGTTTGCTGGTGGCCTTACCGAAAGGGCAAGGAGGGGGTCGGTGATAGGGGTCATAGCCCGGTCCTCTTGGGGTAGCTGCCTTTGCTAAGGAGCTGACCATTAGGGAGGTTTATGGACCACGCCACTACTGAAACTCTAGCGGGCTGCCTAGCTCTCGACATGTCTTTGTAAAGGCTTATTAGGGAGGTTTATGGACCACGCCACTACTGAAACTCTAGCGGGCTGCCTAGCTCTCGACATGTCTTTGTAAAGGCTTCGTAGTGTACCCTCGCCACTCACCTCGGAAGTGTTTAAGGGCCTTGCAAACCCAGGCGACTCAGGGAAACACGATTTGTGGGTAAAGTGTACAACCTCTGCAGAGTGTAAAACTGTTATAACAGCCGTACTCACGGTTAAGAGTGGCTTGGACCCTCACATGATAATGAAACTTGAAGATTAAATAAATTGTGGTTCGTGGTTTATGTTATTGTTGATGGTATCTTTATGTTTCTACTAAAGTGGGTTGGTATAAATTTAAACCTAGTTAATAGGTGCTTGTTAATAAATACTTGACCAACTAAAAGCAACCGCTGCTGCAAACCCTAGCCTATCCTTGATGGCCTTGCATTTTCACCCCACTTGCTGAGTACCAACCATAAGAGTACTCACCCTTGCCCCCTGCTGTTCAGAAGAGAACTGTGAAGAGGAGATCTTCGACGACTTCGAGGAGTTCTAGGTCCTGCGTTCACCAGTCATCGCCTGTGGAAGACGGAGTTGTTGGAGACTTCGTATAGGGTATAACGGTTATTCGTTTAAAGACATGTGTGTCTCTTTTATACGGAGTGTAATATTGTTAAATATTTATTTAGTTACTTTTGAGGATTGTCTTTGATATATTACATTTTCCGTCTACAATATGTGTGTGAACGAGATCCTGGCACACATATGAGATGCATCTGGTTCTTTCCAGAATCGGGTGTGACAGAAGTGGTATCAAAGCTATGTTGACTGTAGGACGCTAGCCTAGATAGAAATGGTTGAAACTAAGGATTCATCTTCTAGAAAGCCATATCAGCATCAAAAATTCCTGTTATATTTCCACATAAAAACCTATGTTTTACATAAACCTTCTACCATTTTCCTTTTCAAAGAAAAATATCCTGAATTTTTCTCCCGCCCTTACCAGATGGTCAGAATTTACCAAACTGCTCGCAAGCGCACCGGAGGTCGCCAAGTTCGCATTGCCCCAGCTGAACCAACTTCTCCTACTCCAGTCCCAGACCCTGTTGAAGAGGAGGAAGCTACGGAGGAAGAACCCGAGGAAGTCTATTATTTCGTGGATGGTGAAGATGGCCGTATCATGGCAGTTGATGAAGAAGGAAATCAGTTCACCCCGCCGGCATCACCAGTCATAGAGAGATCGCCACCACCCTTAGTTGTCCCTACTCCAGCCCCCTCCCCAACACCGGTTGACGCTGAAGGAAGCCCGAGTAACTTCGAGGATATTAGAAGAGATGAAGACGGGGACAACAACAACGATGAAAACAACAACGATGATCAGAGTGATGGAACTCCAGGGATGAGGCAACTTTGCTGTGTTCACACTTCGGACAAAGAACCCGGCCACTTGTCTCAAGTACTACAAGGTGTTCTTCAAGAATTGGGCAACCACGTGAGACCTCACTACCACACGCATCACTACACCGACCCTGCACTCGGCGACTACTACCTCTCTCGCGTCCACATCAGGATGGGAAGTGCCAGAGGCCTGAGGACCCTTACTGCACACGACTCCACCACACCCCACACTACATATGACGCCGCCGTCAGCAGTGCCGCCAGGAGAGCACTATGGTCCATCTGCCATACCTACCGTCAGGAGCTTCAGAACACGGAGTATCGCCACCTTCCTCGCCGCCTCAGTGGAACTGAAGAGACTATGATTACTCTGGGTGAAGATGATGAAGATCGCCTCAACACTCTTGCTCGAGTCACCGCTGCTCTCAACACCGAGCTGGAAAGCATCATCACTGAGCTGGACGATACTCAGGACAAGCTACTGGAGGCCCATGAAAAGATCCGCAGGCTGGAAGCTCGACTAGAGGGAAGAGCGTCGCCACCCCCACAGATGGATGAACCCCATTTCCCCGCTTTGTCACCACCCCGCAAGAAGCTTCGTCGCGGCGAACCAGGCTCCATAACTCGCCCCGAGGAATAGGCACTTAGGCTCTTAGGCTAGATTCTCTTAAAGTTCTCGTTAGAATCATTTTCTCTTGAGAGGACGACGATGTAATGATTGCTTGAGAACAAATGTTTGCTTTGAGTGCTATAAGAATTGCTTGATATATACGCTAATATCAGTTGGAATCTTATACATCCATATTTTGTTAAGATATTATTTTCTATCTACCTATATCTAGTACACCTGTCTTATCCTGGGTTTATTCCCTAACGGTCAGATGGTGAACACCAGGACAGGTGGAGGACAGAATAACCCTAGCTCTAGGCGTGCTCGCATAGTCAACCGACAGAGTCAGTTGCCACCACCGCCCAGTCCAACAATGGAGCAATTCTTGGCAGCACAGATGCAGGTGTTGCAGAACCTCACTGCCACCATCCAGAACATACAAGCTCGGCAGAATCAGCAAGCACCACAGCAAAACCCGCCACCTAGAGACAAACATAGAGAATTCATGAGCCACCACCCTCCTACCTTTTCTCACTCTGTGGACCCCTTGGACGCTGATGATTGGTTGAAGGTCATCACCAAGAAGCTGGACATCACACAATGCAGTGACCGTGAAAGGGTCCTGTATGCTGCAGGACGTCTGGAAGGTGCAGCCGCTGATTGGTGGGATGCTTTCACTGCTGCCCACGCCAATGCCAACACTATCACCTGGGAGGAGTTTAGAACCAACTTCCGCAGCCACCATATCCCAGCAGGACTAATGAAGCTCAAGCAGAAGGAGTTCCTGAACCTGAAGCAAGGCAGCATGACTGTTAGTGAATACCGGGACAAATTCACTCAGTTGTCTCGATACGCGCCCCATGAGGTGGATAGTGATGCAAAGAGGCAGGAGCGATTCTTGGAAGGTCTGATAGGGCCGCTCAACTATCAGCTACACAGTCACACTTTCCCAAACTTCCAAACTCTGCTAGACAAAGCCATTGGTCTGGAGAGCAAGCGCAAGGAGCTTGGAGAACACAAGCGAAAACTTCAGTCCCAAGGACAATCCAGCAGCAACACCCGACCCCGCTACAACACACCCCAAGGATATCAGTCACGCTTTGTAGGACAAGGTGGAGGATTTCAGCAGAGTCAACAGAATCAAAGAACTCCACAGCAACCTCAACGCTATAACCAGCAGACTCAGCGCAACTCCAACCCGCAACCGTACCATCCAGGCTACGCCACAGGTGCACCAGTGCGGTCCAACACTCCAGTCACCCCGGTCCAACCTAACGGATGTTTCAAATGTGGAGAACTGGGTCATTACGCTAACAACTGCCCAAAGCGTAATGTGCAAACTCCTCAGAATCAGAGGAACACTGGACAAAGGCAGACTCCTCAGCAGCAGCAGCCGCGCAACAGCAACCAGACACCACTGGGCAACAAAGGACAACAGAACTGCGTGCGCGGAAAGGTGAATCATGTGGCTGCCGAAACAGCTGAAGAGGCTCCCGACGTTGTGCTCGGTACGTTCCTGGTCAATTCTGAACCTGCATCAGTTTTATTTGATTCTGGAGCATCACATTCATTCATTACTGAGCAATTTGCTGCAAAACATAATTTACCAATGAGCCCTATGAAGCAAATATTACTAGTAAGCTCCCCGGGCAAGGAATTGAAAGCCAGTCACTTATGCCCAAGGGTCAGCATGAATATTATGGGGATAGAATTCCTAGCCAATCTAATAGTCCTAAAGACTAATGGCATCGATGTGATCCTCGGAATGGATTGGTTATCAGGATGTGACGGTGTTATTCAGTGTCGCAAGAGATCAGTGCTCTTGACCAGTCCTCAAGGAGATAAAATAGAGTTTGTGGCATCAGCTTTGCCCAGTGCAGTTGGGACAGTAAACCAAATGAAGGGAATGCCTCTGGAAGATATCAGAGTTATCAGTGAGTACCCCGACGTTTTCCCGGAAGATTTACCAGGTATGCCACCTGTTCGAGACATTGAGTTCAGTATTGATCTTTTACCTGGTACTGCACCTATCTCTAAAAGACCCTATAGAATGGACGTTAAGGATCTAAGTGAACTAAAGAAACAAATAGAAGAGATGTTAGCTAAAGGATTTATCCGTCCTAGCTCATCCCCGTGGGGAGCACCCGTGATCTTTGTCGATAAGAAAGATGGCAGTAGAAGGATGTGCGTAGACTACAGGTCACTGAACGATGTGACGATCAAGAATAAGTACCCACTGCCCAGGATTGAAGATTTGTTTGATCAGATGAGAGGTGCCAAGGTTTTCTCCAAGATTGATCTGAGATCAGGATATCATCAGCTGAGGATCCGACCGGAGGATATACCCAAGACAGCCTTCACTACCAGATATGGTCTGTACGAGTTTACAGTCATGTCGTTTGGACTGACCAACGCACCAGCATACTTCATGTACCTGATGAACAAGGTTTTCATGGAATACCTTGACAAGTTCGTGGTTGTGTTCATTGATGACATATTGGTGTATTCGCAGAACGAGGAAGAACATGAAGAGCACTTGAGGATAGTGTTACAGAAACTCCGAGAGAATCAGTTATATGCCAAGCTGAGTAAATGTGATTTTTGGTTGAGAGAAGTTTCTTTTCTTGGACATGTCATCACAGATGGAGGAATTGCAGTAGACCCAAGTAAAGTTCAAGATGTTCTGAATTGGAATCCACCGAAGACTGTGCCTGAAATCAGAAGTTTTCTCGGACTTGCGGGCTACTACCGCAGATTTATTAAAGGCTTCTCAAAGATTGTGAAACCTATGACTTCTCTGCTGGAAAAGGGGAAAGAATTTAAGTGGGATGATACATGCCAGAAGTGTTTTGAAGAGCTGAAGACAAGATTGACCACTGCCCCTGTGTTGATAATGCCAGATATCCACAAAGGGTTTGACGTGTATTGCGACGCTTCACGGATGGGTCTTGGATGTGTGTTAATGCAAGAAGGCAAAGTTGAGGCCTATGCCTCAAGACAGCTGAGAAAGCATGAGCAGAACTATCCTACCCATGACTTGGAATTGGCTGCCGTTGTGCACGCATTGAAGATTTGGAGGCACTACACGATCGGAAACAAGTGTCAGATCTTCACGGACCATAAGAGTCTGAAGTACATCTTTACGCAACAGGATCTTAACCTAAGACAACGCAGATGGCTGGAATTAATCAAGGACTATGATTTGGATATTCAGTATCATCCTGGCAAGGCTAATGTCGTGGCAGACGCCCTAAGCCGGAAAGGACAAGCCAATACGATGATTGCTCGATTGATGCCTCAAGAATTATGTTGGGAGATGGCACGTTTAAATTTGGGAATTGTCACTCAAGCAGAAGCCATGATTATGGAGATAGAACCGACATTAGAACAAGAGATCAGAAAAGGACAGTTGACAGATGCTAAGATCAAAGAGATCAAGATTCAAATTGGTTTAGGCAAGACTAAGGATTTCACCGAAGATGAACAAGGAACTGTTTGGTTCAGAAAAAGGATCTGTGTACCTGAAATTGATCATCTTCGTGAACTCATTTTGAAGGAAGCACATGATTCCGCTTACTCCATTCATCCTGGAAGTACCAAAATGTATCAAGACTTGAAAGAAAGGTACTGGTGGTATGGGTTGAAAAGAGACGTAGCAACTCACGTAGCTTTGTGTGATGTATGCCAGAGAGTAAAAGCAGAACACCAGAGACCAGCAGGTTTACTCCAGCCATTGAAAGTACCTGAATGGAAATGGGAAGAGATTGGTATGGATTTTATTGTAGGGTTACCTCGTACTCGTGATGGTTACGACTCGATATGGGTTATTGTGGACAGACTGACAAAAGTCGCACATTTCATCCCAGTCAAAACAACCTACACTGGAGCCAAGTTAGCGGAACTGTACATGTCACGAATTGTGTGTCTGCACGGTGTTCCAAAGAAGATAGTGTCTGATCGAGGTACTCAGTTCACGTCGCGTTTCTGGCAGAAATTACATGAGTCCATGGATACAAAGCTCAATTTCAGTTCTGCATATCATCCGCAAACAGATGGTCAGACTGAGCGAACAAATCAAGTATTAGAGGATATGTTGAGAGCATGCGCCCTCAAGCATGGAGGTAGTTGGGATAAAAGCTTGCCATATGCAGAATTCTCCTACAACAACAGTTATCAGGCAAGTCTCAAGATGGCCCCATTTGAAGCATTATATGGAAGAAAGTGCAGGACACCCCTGTATTGGAATCAGACAGGGGAAAGTCAAGTTTTTGGACCAGAGATTCTTCAAGAAGCAGATAGACAAGTCCAGATAATCCGAGATAATCTCAAGGCTGCCCAGTCACGACAGAAAAGTTATGCCGATACACGAAGAAGGGAATTGACATTTGAAGTGGGAGATTTCGTGTATTTGAAGGTATCACCCATCAGAGGTTTACGTAGATTCAAAGTAAAAGGAAAGTTGTCACCACGTTACATTGGTCCTTTTCAGATCCTGGAAAGGAAAGGTGAAGTGGCATATCAATTGGAGTTACCAGCAAGATTGTCAGATGTCCATGATGTGTTCCATGTATCACAGTTAAAGAAATATTTGAGAGTGCCAGAGGAGCAATTACCGTTGGAGGAACTTGATGTGCAAGAAGATTTAACTTATGCAGAGCATCCGATTAGAATCTTGGAAACATCTCAGAGGGTTACACGGAACAAGGTAATCAAAATGTGCAGAGTACAGTGGAGTCACCATTCAGAGGATGAAGCTACTTGGGAAAGAGAAGATGAGCTGATTGCAGAATTCCCTCAGCTGTTCCCTAATCCTTCCTAATCTCGAGGACGAGATTCTCTTTAAGGGGGGTAGGTTTTGTAACACCCAAAATATAGGAGCTAAAATTTCTAAAAAAGTATTTTCATAAAAATCATAAATTAAAATTGTGCATGCATCTTTATTGCATTCTTCTCCTATTTCTTTCTTTCAGCCCGGCCCAATTCTTTTCTTCTCCTTCTTTTCTTTTCCCGCGGCCAACCCAGTGGCCGATTTCCCTCAGCCGATCCTTGCTTCACCGACAGCTAGGACCCACCTGTCGGCGCCTTCTTCTTCTTTCTTCTTTCCCGACCCAGAGTCCAGAACGACTCCGAGCTGCAGTTCGTACCCCGTTCTCTTTCTTTCTTCTTGTCCCGAGTCCGGATCGATTTCCGCAACACCGACTTCCTAATCTCGGCCGATCTGCCCCTATAAAATCCTGCCAAAGCCCCGCCTTGCAACCCACGCCAAACTCAAATCCTTTCCTCAAAACAACATCGTCGTACGACCGCTGGAAGTTGCGCCTCGGAGGAACGCCGCCGACCCGTGTCGCCGATTCTCCGTCGACTCGCCGGTCTGCAGCTGCTCCGCCGTCTTCAACTCTCGCCAGAGCTCCGCAAGTTGGTGAGCAACAAGCCAACCAGATTCCCCTCTCTCTCTCTTGCTCCGCCGCCCACCAGATTGCTCGCCGGACCCCTGTTTCCGCCCGCCGCCATGGCCGCCAGTTTACAGCCGCCGCACAGCCACCTCGTGATCACCCTCACCTTCACCGTACCACCCACTCACTTCCCGTCATGAACCCAGCTTGAATTGAGCCCCGGAACACCGGAATCGGTGAAGCTCCGGCCGTTCGCCGCCGATGCCCAGTTAAAACTCCGCCTCGCCCGACCCTTTTGTTGTGTCGAGCCGACCCTTCCTTTGCCGCTCGATCTAGATCTAACGGCCAGAATCGATCTTCACTTTACCCGGCCGATTTACCCAACCTTTTCCTTACTCAGCCGATTTACCCGACCCACTCTTTACTCAGCCGATTCGCCCGACCCTTACTCCGCCGATTCGTCTGATCCGCCGCCGATTTTGATCCAACGGACCAGATTCATCGTTTCAATTCCGATTTCCGCGATTCTCGAGCCCACACGATCCTTGCATCATGAACTACAACTTTAGCATCTTTTCACCCTTCCGTTGTACTGTTTGTTGTATTGTTTCTTATTTGGTTGTGTATGCTTGTTTGTGTGATCGCGTAGACAACGTGACGTTCGAGCCAAATCAAGAGCAAGCTTACGAGGAAGAGAATCAGCAGCTATTTGAAGGAGGCAAGTGGATTTCCCCCTCTGCATATTCTATTTGATCCCAACAACTGCATGAAAATACACTTTACTTTATTGTTGCTTGCATAAACTTGATGGGATTACCTATGCTAAGGACATACCTAGTCTTTTACCCCAAACCTTGAAACACCTGGGTTTACTATTTTGTTGGGTAGTTACGCTTAGTTGCAAACTTTGGGATTGGTATTGGTTTACTCTTATGTTAATGTTGAACACGTTTCATACTGTGGTTTTATCGCGTAATATCAAGATCGACTTTGTTTAATGGGAACATGGAGAACCACCCAAGTGAACAGTGCAACCACAAAGTCATATGGCTCTGACCTTAGCCAATTAATTAGATGTGTAGTTTGCTGGTGGCCTTACCGAAAGGGCAAGGAGGGGGTCGGTGATAGGGGTCATAGCCCGGTCCTCTTGGGGTAGCTGCCTTTGCTAAGGAGCTGACCATTAGGGAGGTTTATGGACCACGCCACTACTGAAATTCTAGCGGGCTGCCTAGCTCTCGACATGTCTTTGTAAAGGCTTCGTAGTGTACCCTCGCCACTCACCTCGGAAGTGTTTAAGGGCCTTGCAAACCCGGGCGACTCAGGGAAACACGATTTGTGGGTAAAGTGTACAACCTCTGCAGAGTGTAAAACTGTTATAACAGCCGTACTCACGGTTATGAGTGGCTTGGACCCTCACATGATAATTTAAACTTGAAGATTAATTAAATTGTGGTTCGTGGATTATGATTTTGTTGCTGGAATCTTTATGTTTTTGCTAAAGTGGGATTGGTATAAACTTAAACCTAGTTCATAGATGCTTGATAATAAATATTTGACCAATTAAAAGCAACTGCTACTGCAAACCCTAGCCTATCCTTGATAGCCTTGCATTTTCACCCCACTTGCTGAGTACCAACCATAAGAGTACTCACCCTTGCCCCCCCTGCTGTTCAGAAGTTAACTCTGAAGAGGAGATCTTCGACGACTACGAGGAGTTCTAGGTCCTGCGTTCACCAGTCATCGCCTGTGGAAGACGGAGTTGTTGAAGACTTCGTATAGGGTATAACGGTTTAACGTTAAAGACATCTGTGTCTCTATTATACGGAGTGTAATATTGTTAAATACTTTATTTAGTTACTTTTTGAGCATTGTCTTTGATATATTACACTTTCCGTCTACTATATGTGTGTGAACGAGATCCTGGCACACATATGAGATGCATCTGGTTCTTTCTAGAATCGGGTGTGACACCACCCCGTCTTCGCCCGCCGCATCTCCTCCTGGTGGACCGACGGACCTCCTCGCCGGCCAATCCGCCACAGACGAGGACTCCTCCCTTCTCTCAAGTGAGCCCCGCCCCCCCTGTGCGCGGAGCGAGCCCCCTCACAGTAGACCGGTCGGCGATTGCCCTCCAGGGCACCTTGTGCTGGACGAGGTCTTCGCCGGCGCCGACCATGGCGGAGCCGTGCCCAGCATGTTTTCTCTCCCGTCTCTCATTTCTCCCGCCAGTTCAAATGGTCATTCTCACCTGCCGTGGTCGATCCTGGTCTGATAACGCTTCGCCAGGCTTGTGTTAGCAACCAAATACTATAGAAGTGGAGATCAAAGGAGGCAGTAAGGAATTGGACTCGACAAGGACAGATGGATGATAATGTTTGTTCACGTTGCTTCCATTTCTCTCTCGTCTCTACCATTCTATTTAATCCCCTTCCTCACATGCGCTGCTCACACACGCACGCTTACCGGCTGTTGGCCCAAGATGGCCCAGACACACGTAAGTCTGCCTTCCCGGCCCGAGTACTCCGACGAGGCCTAGGTGCAGTATCTTCGTTTGCTTCAGCAGGAACATGTCCTGTAACATCCTTCCCCTGGTAAGAGCCTGCATGACCCCATGCAGGAGCAGCAGGAAACCTGTATTGCAGCACCTCCAAATCTTCCCAGATAGCTAAAGTTTCGGGCATACCTGACCACTTTAGGGTATGTTTAGGTCCCAAAATTTTTTCAGCGCTACAATAACTTCGAATGTTTGACCACTAATTAGTAGTATTAAATATGGATAGCTGACAAAACTCATTCCATAACCCTCGGGTGTAATTGCGAGATGAATTTTTTAACCCTATTTGGATTATGATTATACAATGTCGTGCTATAGTAAACAACCTCTAATGATGGATTAATTAGGCTTAATAGATTTATCTCGCGATTTCCCGTCCATCCGTGTAATTAGTTTTATAATTAGATCATGTTTAGTCCTTTTGATATTTGGTTGAAAATTTCTACAGTTTTCTTTCAAAAATTTACATGATCTAAACACACCCTTGCTAGGATTTGCTGGATAGCTGAAATCCCCTTGGAGGATAGACACCTGTCCAGGATACGCTCAAGGTATTGCAGAGACTGGTCCAAATCAGGTAAATGAGGAGTAACTGGCTGGGATGATGGCACAACAGCTTTCAGTTGTGAAACATCGAATACCGGATGGATGGAAGAAGAAGAAGATGGCAGCTCCATCTTGTAAGCAACATGACCCACTTTCTGAAGAATTTTGAAAGGGCCAAAGAATTTAAAAGCGAGTTTCTGGTGAGCACGGGGAGTTTAAGAGGACTGCGCGTATGGTTGCAGCTTTAGGTAAACCAAATCACCAGGTTGAACAACCTCTCGGATCTATTCTTGTCACCTTGGCACTTCATGTAGGGTCACGGGGAGGCTACGCTAGCGTAAAATAAAATTTTCTACCCCATAAACTAGGAACATTGCTCTGGATTACCACAAGACGCGCGGGTGCGAAACTTCTGTAGCCTCGCGTTCTCTTTTTTCATATTTTTAGATCCATCAATAATCTCTTTATATTCTCTAACACCCGGGGTGTTAATTACCTTTAGTTAGGGCTAATCATATGCTTAACATGGTCATTAGTACTAATTATTCATGCATAAAGACATTAAATAAATTTTATCATCACATATTAATATTGTTTGGAAGTGCAAAATAACTCACTTGTGGTCCTTGAACAAATGTTCAAAGTGAAACCAATTCAAATTTCTAATTTAAACATCGAAATATTTGTTTAATTCAAATTGTCTATATTTGAGTGGCTTTTAAAATTTATTTTACTTAAACACTAAACTTTTGACTAAAATAAAAATTTTAGTTTATCTAATAAACTTTTATTTAGCATGATAAGAACGTAGAAAAGCAATGTTTAAATGGTTGAAATCGTAGTCAAACGTAGGTCAAAACGAGTCAAAGTGCCTTCAATCCCTCACCTGCTCCCGTCCTCCACCCATGCCCGAAAGACGCGCGGCGAGCGTCTAGTCGCCGGCGTGCTGTGCTGTCATGCCGTGCCCATCCCTACATGCCGCATCCACGACCTTATCGTCTCCAAGCTGCCATCCCCTTCTTCCTCTCGCAAGCACGCTCGGACCTCTCTTCTTCTACCTCCAGACCGAGCCGAGCAGAGCAGCTCCACCAGCCACCATTGCCACTCGACACCCCCACCCCCACGCCGAGCTGCTGTCCGAGCTCGCACCGACCTCCACCAAACCCCCAGGCGCACCCCACCTCACCTCCCCGAGCCGCGAAAACTCCACTCCGGCCACCAGCTCGCCGGAACAGAGCCCGCCGCCGCCGCCCAAACGACCCGCACGTCGAGCTCCCTTCCCCGGTCCTCCTCCGCACAAACTGACGCTCGGAACGGGTCGCCCTCGACTTTCTGGTGCTCACTGGCCTACCCACCGCCGCCCTCCCTCGCCGGGAGCGCCGCCGTGCGCCGCGCCCACGGCCACTGGAGCACTGCTCCGCCGCCGGCCCTTCTCCGGCCACCTCGGACCCCACCGCGACCACCCTCAGGTAGCTCTCGCCTCCCTCATGCACCCTCACCCCTCCATAGCCTCCGCCTGCGAGCTCCGCCTCGCCGGATTTGGCCCTCAATCATGGCTGCTCCGCCCTGGACCCGATTGCTTCGATTTAGTTCTTTCTAGGGTCTTTTCTGCAAAACTCGAGGGCCTATTCGTGAAAGCAAAGTTCCAGTTCTGAGTTAAACCTGCAAACTTGTAAATTCATTTACAAATTGTAGAAAAATTAGAAAAATACAAACTCAATTGTTTTGAGTTATTTGTGACAAGATCTACAACTTTGCTTACATGCTCATATTTAATTTCTAATTAATTTTTGCTCTAGTTTAAATATTAGTTTAAAATGGCTACAAACTTTGAAAATTCATAGTAAATTGTAGAAAAATCATAAAATAGCAAATGATAACTTTTTGGAATCCTTGTAAGTAGATCTATGCAGTGGAGTCATAATATGATGTGTGGTAGTAGAAAGTTTTTGCTGTAAAAATAGATTTATGCAGGTTAGGTTTTTAATGCTAGTCTTGTCTTTTTCATAACTGCAGTTTTAGTGCTCAAATAAATGTGAGATTTTTATTCCATGTTACTCATGTGATGGTTGATGACTGGTAAAACTTTCAGGATTTTAGGCTTGATAGTTTACGTGCTATCGAAATAACAAAAGCTTTGTGTTGCTTTGCTCCTATTCTAAACTGACTTGAAAGATGACATTGTTTGGCTCATTTAAGATTTGAATCATGCTTTGATGATAATTAGAAAGCTGTAGGTAACTTTATAGGCTTTCCAAAAAGTCTAGGATCATCTTTGATGGATGTTTGGATCTCTTTTTATGACTGAAACAAGTGCTTGTTGTGCTGCTGTCTAGTAACTGCCTGTGTGGGTTGATTACTTTGGCTTACTCTTGTTTGACTAGACAGGTTTGGGCTAACTCTTGATTGGTGAATGCTTGCAATGGCTTGACTTAAGTTAACTTGTATGTCATGCTTGATGTGCTTGCCATCTCCTATGTTATGCTTGAGTGATGATTAAATTAAATAGCTCTAGGTGCTCATGTTAGTGTGTTGTACTTTTATGAATGCTTTGTGTGTTGCACTTCCATGCATTCATACATATGCATTGTTGCATCTCATTTAGGTGCGCTAGATGTACAACGCGTGGACGTGAAGCACGTGATGTTGGAGTCGAACCACAAGATGGTGTTGGGTGAGTAGATCCAGAAGATGGAAGGACCAGCTGGAGCACTCTAAAGACCCGACCCAAGGTCGGAAGGGCCCAAGGCCTTGTTAGCACTAACATTAAGCAGTAGAAGAAGGCAAGCCCCGGAGCATAACCTCTAATTTAAAATTATGCAATGTTTTTAATTATGTATTTATCAATTAAGTTTTTAGGAGTTGAATGAAACCATAGATGCATGATCCCTAGGTTCCCTTGGTCTTATACTAGTATGTATAGGTCGTTAGTACTGCCATGCCTAATAGGACTTAGTAGAAGTCGAGTGATTTCCGGTCACTCGTGAGATCTAGGGCTTATGTATATTTATGGAAAATGAGTAGAAATAATGGGATGATGTATAAAAGTGGAGACCGGACAGGGAATGATGTTGAGATGTAAGATATGGCGACAGGACTGGGTGCCTTAGCCCCGTCTATGTCGCTTAAGGCCCGTTCGTTGTTGGCCCTGCTGATCGAGTTTGAACAGTACTAACCACATGCCGAGAGTAGGAGGTAGTCGAAACCGGTAAGCTCAGTACTATATGCACATCGATAGGTGAACTTGATACTGTCTCACCAGTGGTGCTAGTAGGAAAACTCATGGCTGACCCTTCGTAGGTATCGGTGGGGCTAGCGGTCCCGGGTCGCAGGGCAGTTCAACTATTCGGTGTGCATATGGGGAACGGTTGCCGCGTATGGTCCGACGGAGCATATATGTGACTTGTGTGTTAGGTCCACCTTGCAAGATTAAATCGAATCGAATCGCCGTCTTTCTCGGTTAAGAGAACCTTGATCTTTCTCGGTTAAGAGAACCTTGATCACTGCGTCACATCGTAGTATAATGATATGGAATATGGATGATATATGATGATGGTTACCTTGAATTATGATTTAATACTCTACCATGTTTGCTCTAGTCAAATTTTGCTAATATTAGTTGATTATTAATCTATATAGAACTTTGGGCTAAAATATTAAAAATAAGGACCTACTTTTAGCAGCTTTTTGGCAAAACAAACCCACCAGCCAAAAGCCTTGCATACTAGGAGTCGGCTGAGTATTAGTTGCTCAGGGTTTGTTGTTGACCCTGTTTCAGGTATAGCTGTTGCTGGTTGGAGCTAACTAGAATTCACATCGGTGGGCTCGATGTGACGTCCTCACGTCTTTGTAGTTATCATTTTGTTTTATTTTTTCTCTTTTAAAAATTTCCTTAGTATAGATTCTTTCCACTGCTATTGCTTATTACTTTGAATTGTAATTTGAAAGATGTGTTGTAAATATATATCTTATGTTATGCTCTATTTTTGTAAAATTATGTCATGCTTGTACTGTCTGCGCTCGTCGTCGTGCGAGCCTTCTGGTGTAAGTTTCGATCAGATTATCCGTGGTTTATCGGGATTTACCCGACAGACTGCCAGATTACACCGTTGTAAGTGCGTGGTGACTTGATTAACTATTAAGATGATAGTTAGCGCACTTAAGCCGGTTTAATTTGGGCGGTTCTGCCACAATTTCCCATCCTTTCTTGAAGGTTACTGCCTCTTTGTGTGAGTGGTACTAGGGCCATAGAAAAATTCTCAACTTCCATGGTATTCCTTCCATGTCCTTCCAATCTCTTATCGGACTTGCGTTTTTCGTGAGGGAGGCTATTTCCTTAACATTTGCTACAGGATTCTTCCCTCTTATGTTATCAGAACCTTGGTCCCAATCTGTTGAGGACACTATGATATCATCCTCATCTTCTTCTCCCTTATCACAACCTTTATTATTGTCATCACTCTTTTTCAAGATTTGACCTTTTGCTGTCAGAACTTCCTCGTGTTCCTGAAGAGTTACTTTTCTTAGGTGAGGTATCTCCTTGTCCATGCCATTCACTTTGATACTTCAATCTTCTATCTTCAGGTGCACATAATTTTTCACTATATGGCAAGCAACCTTTATCATCATGCATGGCAGGTGTGGGGCATTCAATTTCTGAATGGCCAATAATACCACATGAGAAACAGAAATATGGAACTCTCTCATACACCACATCATACCGTTAGTTTCTTTATCTCCTAGTTGAATATACAGATACTCCCCGAGGCAATGGTTCATTTAGCGGAATAACCACCCTTGCTCTTAATTCTTTCCCCACTGCCCTTTTCTGTTCATCCACATCCACTTTCAGCACTTTCTTCCCAATGTTGCCTGCAAGGTCGAAACCCCATTTTTCATTCCTTAGCCCAAAGGGGAGATTTAGGATATTCACCCAAATATATAGCCATTTCATCAAAGAGCACATCAGTTGGGCGCAGATCAGAATTAAAATCCTGCAGAATAACAGTTTGTCGTCCTACAGCTTGCCGACCAATATACCATGTAGAGCCTTCAAGAACTCTGTTCTTGTCAAATTCAGAATCAAATTCAGCCATGAAAAGGTTATCTCCCACCATTCTCACTTCGAAACCCCTTGGGTTGCATGCCCCATGCCGGTCTCATCGCAGACATAATCGTTTGCAGATGTATAGAATTGGGTGCAAGTACTTTCCCAATCAGTGCGTGATTTACCACAACTAAATCAGAGTCCTCAGTGTCCTCTAAAACTAGAGTATCCTTCTCTTTTGCAGTCAGGTTAAGCTTACCGAACAAATCCGAAACCTACATCTCCTTCCTTCTTTCAGCTCTAGGAGTCGAAAGGGAGCCCTTTCCCTTCTCCAACACTGCACTCTTCCTCTCCATTCCCTGTTTCCACACCATCAGCTACCACTCAACACCACGATGCTGGGCTCTGACCATGGACGGGCAGTGATGCAAGGATCACCCCTTGATCATCCCGAATCAAATCCAGGTCCGTGGAGAGAGCTGGCAGAAGGTGGGGGAAGGCAACACGGTGGCAGAAATATAGGAAGAAAACTTCAACCGGCTAGCAGCGCGATCCGAACAGACGCCTGCAGATCCCCTTTTCAATCTCGTGGATCGAGACTCTAGGGAGAAAGAAACAAAGCTGGAGAATCGCCACTCTCTATTGTTCACTCAGGAACACTCGAGAAGGCAGGGCTCTAGACTGATGCATCCGCCCGAGAGAGAGTTGAGGGGAGAGGAGACACGAGTTCGAGAGAGAGCTGAGGAGAGCGGAGATACAGAGAGTTCGAGAGAGAGCACAGAGGATAAGGAAGAGGCGCCGCCGCCCGCGTACTTGGATGTAGAGGCCGCGGCGCGTGCGATTGGCGGAGGGCGAGGGGATGGATCGATGACATGGACGCTGCCGGATCGGGATGATTTCTAGGGGCGAGCGATGGTATCACCCGTCCCTGGAAATGATATCTAGAAGCGGGTGACGCCACCACTCGCCCTTGAAAATATTTTTTTATTTTATTCCAAAATTTATTTAAATTTTTAAATATAGAAGAATAAATTAAAAATGTAAAACTTCTTACGTTATAGTTATTGTGAACTATAGATACAGAAAAAAATATGTCAAATATATTTCAGAGTATATAAAAGGTTAAGATTGTAGGAATTTGAAAATATAACTTGAGTTGTATGAGATACTACATATGCAGAACATCTTGTGATACTAAATGGTCTTAAATGATTAATATATAAAATATAAAATTTTAGATCTTGTTGACGCAAAAAGCCATAGGTCGGCCTTTAGCGCCGGCACATGCGAGGATCCGGGAGCCTCTTGCTTCGCTCCTGCGCGGCATCCAAATCGGCTGCGTGGTGGTGCAGGGCGTGTCAGTCAATTTGACCTACAATTGACAAGGGACAGGTAAAACGTTAAATTACCAGAACGTATTGGCTGGTGTTCCGAATCGTTCCGCCACGTGCATCGGCAAAGCTCCGGCCGATTGCGCAGGTCAGGCAGCGCTAAGCAGGTTAGCGAAGCCTCGGTAAACAACACCTAGATCCGAACCTGATCGACTTGGGGATGAGCAACAGACAAGTTGTGCGTCGGCCGATGGTATTTAGATCTAGGCTGGATAAATTATGGTAAGAACTAAATAAAAATAAGATCAAATGAATCTAATCTTGCTAAATCTAGCAAATACCGATAATTTATGATAACAGCAAGAAACAAGCTAAACTAAATAGATTTATATAACAGAAACAAGTTGATATCGATAAATTGGTGAACAGACCAGACTTAGATCCAATCTGCTCGATGACTTGACTAATACAGGATAGAGGACGAAGCGATGCGCCGTCAACCTTGAGCTTATCTGTCTCGTTCGACGCGGAACTTACCAGCAAGTCGGAGATCGAAGTCGATGTAGCCCCACGTGCAGGAAAGAACTCGTAAAACGAAAATCTACTGCGACTAAGGCGAAGCCGCCGAAAAGAGAAAAAAGGAAAAAAAAGTTTGTGCATTGATCATTGGATGGTCTTGTTACACGCCCGAGGGCGGCTATTTATAGCCTAAGCTACAAACCATAGGGCGATCACGACTTACATTACTTGACAATAAAGAAAATAAACTTTTCAAAACTCTAAGAGATAACTTGCTTACGTAACTTCGCCAGCTCCTTTTATGCTTCACCAGCTGTGACGCTTCATCTGGCCCAAAAAGCCCAATATGCTTCATTCATCGCTTCTGACCCAGCGTTGGCCCAATTTCCATCGGTCTTTTGCCCAACAGGTTGACACATGTCAAAAAAGGTGTCAACAGATCTTACCACTGCAATTTTGCAACTTTGATATGGAACTACTCTACATATGAGGTTATTTGAAAACAAATCAAAACTAGTAGATTTTAAAACTAGAGAACTTATAATAAATTTTTGGACTACTAAATGACCTTAAATAAAAAAATTATCAACTACAAAAATTATAGATCTCGTCAAGCTTTACAATTTTGGTATAAAGTTCATCTTCATCCGAGGTCATATGGAAAAGTTATGATTTTTTTTTAGGGGCAGGTCATGCCATCACCCGCCTCTAAAAATGGTGACCATTTTCAGGAGCGGTTGATGGCGTCACCCGTCCCGGACGGGTCAACTGCTATATTAGCCTCATTTCCTTTGTAGCAACATATTACACGCTCCTGAAAAAAAATAGAATGTTGTTATAAATTATTTTTTATAGTGGTTGCGAACACCAGTGCAAATATGACAGAGCACACGATGAAACGAACACAAGCTACTTGGACGGACTCGGAGTAATACGGCAATGACCAGATGTGAACGACAGGTAACTTGAGATGCAGATGCGTACAATCAATGACGGTGCACAAGAAGCGTTGCATTACCTTGATGTAACTTTGATGTAACTATATCAATAAAATATCCCTTTTTCAAAAAAAAAACGTTGCATCAGCCTGCAGCATCAAGTGCCAAGCTGCAACTCTGGTTCTGGTCTTTCTGTTTGGGCAATTGACTACACTCGAGATATGCCGCACCATGCCCGTACCACCCACCAGCTCCGCCTATATATCGGCGTCGCTTTTGCTCGTCGATCGAGTCCGTCTCGGTTGCCTTTTCGTGCTTACCTAGGTTTTACCAGGCGGCCAAGGCACAAGATATTTCCCTGCCACACCGTCTACTGTTCCTTATAGGCCCACCAAGGGACTGGGCTCGAGGTCGGTTTCTATGCCCATATGGCTGGGCCGTTGCACAAGTTTAACAGGCTGAAATCATGCATTCATGCGACACTGGGCTGAACTGGGCTTGCTGCCGCGATGAGTGAGATAGCACCCCCACCGCTCCGGGCTCTCGCGGTCTCGTCAGAGCGCTGATGGCGGATTCGCGCCGCGCTCAGGTCGGCACGGCCGCAAGCTGATCCCGTTTCTCAGTACATCTTGGCCCGCACCAACTCAAGATCCGGCGATAATTCTCTGTCCGCAGCTCCCGCGGCCACACGTATGCACACACACGAAGTCTCTCGAGCGGCAAAGTCGCCCCGGCGCTCCCTGCGTGTGTTTGTGTGTTCCTTTTGGAGCAAGACGTGGCCGACGGCGACGTTCAACGGCCGGCGAGGGGCTGGCGGTGACGACAAACAACCGGACAGGGATCGCAACCACTACAGTACTTTAAGGGGGGGAAAGCACGACGGCGACACGGACGTTGGATCTCTCTCGCGATCGGTGGTTCGCTGCTCCTGGCCGATCTTCCCTTCCTGTCCAGGTTTCCTCAATCCCCTTCGTCCTTCCTAGGCAGAGGATCGGAGAAACCGTGCCGATAGAAGCATCTCAGGTGGTGGCTTGGCTAGGACTAGGAATGTCATCGAGCTTGGCGTCGCAATGACAGAAAGGCCTCCAATTCCAATCAAGAACCTCGTCGACGCACCTAGTGCCAGAACGTCGTTCAGAAACCCATATATATGAGCTCTGAAGGTCGGAGTTTTTGCATGTACTGTAGACTTTTTTTAAAAAAAAATTGGTAATGGTGCAGCTTGCGACGCAAAAACTTAGCGCCTAGCGGCACATTCATGTGTGTGACCATGACGGCGCACCCGACGATCATCAAACAGTGGAATCAGCGGTCGATCTAAAAATAGAAGGTCACATATTCAGCCGTCGTCGCTCCGATAATCATTCAGGAGGGAGCACCCTCATCATAAACGCCGTCTCCATCAGGCAAGCCTGCAGACGAGCGAGCTAGGCTCGGAGCCGCCATGTGCAGGGCGTGGAGAAACGGCCAACGGATGCCGCCGCCGCCGGAACAACCCCCCCCCCCCCCCCCCCCCCCCCCCCCCACAACACACACACACCCCTCGAGTCGCCCTCAGCTTCCGATCCCCACCAATCGACGGGAGAACCTCGCGGCAGTGTCCGTTGTCACCGGCCCCGTCAGTCCACAGCAGGCCCGGTTTGTCAGTCTACAGTCTACACGGCGACGACCTCGATCGCGAGGTCCGCTGGAGCTTTCCGCGCGCAGTTACTGCTCCAGCGGCGCTCTGATTGGGTCGGCCGCCCGCCTCCTGGGAGCGCACAAGGGGCAAGGGCAGCAAGTTGCATGGCTGTGACTCTGTGAGAGAGACGATGTTTCTTGCTGCGTGGTTGCTTACTACCGCACTAGTAGCTGCAGCGCAAGTTGGCCTGGTCTTGCCGCTGGCTACGCTGTGTTTAGTTTCTCCCTCAAAATATTTTTAAAGGAAATTTTATCATTTATGAGTATTAAATAAAATTTGTTTATAAAATTTTTATACGGATAGGTTGTAAATCGCGAGACGAATCTAATAAGGTATATTAATCTATGATTAGCGGATGGTTCCTATAGTATTATTATTACAAATTATGGATCAGGTAGGCTCATTAGATTTATCTCGTGATTTACAACTCATCTGTGTAAAAAGTTTTATAAACAAATTTTATTTAATACTTCTAAATAGCAAATTTTTCTTTGATACTATGGAGTGTAAAATTGGAAAGAGATTTAAACACAGCCCTAGTCGTGTTCAGCTGTTCAGGAACCATGACGGCGGTGCATGTGGACTGGCGGTTCAACCATTGATCGTCGACGGATCGAAACGTATGGTGCGCGCGGTATCGATTCGTATCTGAACCCTAATAACTACAGTCTACAGCAGAGATCGATCGATGGTGAGTACTTGTGCTAGTGTGGGTAACTTGATCGACCGTTTGCAGATACACATATACTTTATGAAACTCTAGCCCATCGATCGGTTGCATGAAGTAAGCATTATCCTGAACATTTACAGTTCATACTTATCTTGATAACGATAACTCTGTTTGGCAGGCTGAATTTCGGCTAGTTTCAGCTAGTTAAATAATATTCTATGAAAAGGAATAAGCTGAAATAAATTAAAAAAAATGAAAAAAGCTAAACAGAACAAAGTGAACATTGGCAGCGCAGTGAGACGTATGTGACACTTGCAAGTGTCACTTTGCGGTACGGTGCAAGGCTACTGGAGCTAGCAACTCGGCACCAGAAGCTGGATATGGATGCAGCTTTGTTCTGGCTTCGGCAGGAAAAGAACAATCTAGCTACCTGATTGGTGCTGACTCGGACAGGCCCCACCAGATAGACAACCAAGCATATTGTTGCAAAGAAACGTCATTTCTTGCGAATATAGTATTATTTTTGCTTCTTGTCAACAGACATGCAAATAAATTCTGCCCGGAGAGGTTCGAATTGTTGGCACGGAATAAATTGACACTGCAGTGGAGAACGATGTGGAAATAAGTTAGGCCTTGTTTAAATGCACCTAAAATTCTAAATTTTTTTGAATTTTAGAATTTTGCATTTAAACGGGCCTTTGTAAAAATTTGGAATGTTGTCCCGTAAACTTTTGAAATTTTAGCTCGTAAAATCGCAGGTCCATAAATGTCCTAATACACCCCTCCCTAAATATAGACTAATTAAAAAATATAGACTAATTAAAAAAACTAATTGCAGATTCCATCCGTAAATCGCGAGATGAACCTAATGAGCTTAATCAATCCGTCATTAGCATATGTTACTGTAGCATTACTGTAGCAATTTATTATCTAATCATGGCCTAATTAGGTTCATTAGATTCATCTCACGATTTACGGACTATCCGTGTAATGCGATTTTTTTTCAACTACATTTAATACGCCATGCATGTGTGCAAATATTTATTTGGAATTTGGAATTTTGCATCTAACCAAGGCCGTAAAGTTTTAGATGTAAAGATTTGGAAAGTTTTGGGTGTAAAGTTTACAGCCATTTGAAATGTAAAGTTTACACATGTAAAATTTTTGCATTTTGCACCCAAAATTCCAAAACTTTTTGAATTTTGGAATTTTGCATCTAGTTAACATGGAGGCTAGTGAAACCTCTTGACCTAATTAACATGGAGGCTCCCCCCACTTGACCACTTTATTACGCACTTTTCCCCTAGTTGGGACGGCATTGGATCGGATGCCGGCCCATCGTTTGTTGGATAGATTTTGGTCTGCACGACATAAGTTTTGGCTCACGGCAGCGAAAAGCGGCCTACTACATGATAGGTTTGTTTATTACTGGTGTCCCGCTTGCCGCTTGGTTTATCTCTAGCGACAAGTCATGGTACAAGTTTCTATAACTTTGTGCGCTAGAGATGGCAGGAGAGGGGTTACTAGTTAATTTTTTTATTTTTTGGGGAGTTATTCATCTAATATTTAATCCCTAAGTTCAATACACTTGCATTGTGAGGCATAAATGAAGGATATTTTGTGGAGGCATAAATAATGAGATTACACATACATGCAGTGCCCTGGTATAAGGTTAAATGGAGTTCAGCTTTATAATAACTGAAGTTAATAGCCGGAGCTCAAAGAAAAGAGACATGAACTGATGGTGCACATCCGCCGACCGCCGTGTGTTCAATGCATCTGAGCTCATGAATATCAAAACAGGTTCACGGTCCTTCTTCATTGCTTGCGTTGATTTTATTTGTAATCCCCTTTAAGTAAATTGGAATATTTAAACTTATTGACCATCACTACTATTCTACTTGATGTGATGACCAGCTTGCAGTTCGTCATTGCAATTCCCACCACTAGGCATTGAATTGGAACATGACAATTTTTTTAGTTTTCCTCCAGATCGAGTTAAAACACTGTTAGTTGTATGTATGTAAGCTTCCTAATAAGTTTCTTTTGAAAGGAGGCGCCACTAATCTTCACGATACGCACTGAATGTTCTTTCTGAGGCAAGATGAGCACAACACATGATAATTATTATTCTTGGTTTGATCTTATACCTAACAATCAATCGGGTGTTAGGTCTTACGCATCATAATTAGGAATTAGGATGCCCCTGCTGGCGTAGAGAGGAAAAGGCTGGGGCAGCGAGGCGTGATGACATAGGTAAATTAAGTCATGGGCAGGGGCAAGCAGTGTGCGCAGTCGTTGGGATGAGGTAGCACTACCGAATATGAAGAGACAGAAAGGAACCACGATGCTAGGAATATGATGCACACTATAATAACTTTTGGATCATTACATGATTATCGAACAAACAAAATCAGTAGAAATTTCAATCGGCTCTTCAGTAGAATTTCAAGAGACGTGAAAGCTTCCTCCATGACAAGTAAACTTCTTTAAAAAAAATGTATGCACAAGTTTCAGTCCAAATTTGAGGTCAGCGTCTGCAACTTTATATACTCGGTCGTAGGGGGGAGAGAATGAAACATGACAATTCATAGTTATAACTATAATATTTGACAAATTGAACCCTAGGAATCTTCTTTCTCTTGTGGATCGGAGGAGCATTGGATTCATCTCCCTCGCAAAAAAAATAAAATTCATCTCCCTCTTTTTATCACTTTATAATTTGGAACAAGGATTCTAGTAGCTACCTTACACACGTCACAAAGACAACACGAATCCCCCCCACTTGCGAGCAGGATTTCCTCGCAGCCACAAAACAGGAACAATGCGTCACAACATTGCAAAGGCAAAAACAAAAAAAAAACAAAGCACCTTTCATTTATTTTCGTTGTCTCCTCTCCATTGTCTCGTTACAGCCAGCCATACGTGAGCGATGCCATTGCCATGGCACGGTGGATTTGCCCTTGGAAAAGCCCGACGGTGACAGCAAAATTAAGTAGGGCGCGCGCAACTGGGAGGAGGGTGCGATCGCACGACGAGTAGGATGGAGCCCGTGTGGGACGCACAGCTGGACGGTGAGCGGGGCGCGAGGCGGCGCGAGTGCATCCAACGCGATGATGGACCAGCCCGTGACATGAGCTAGTAGTGCTTAGCTAGTGGCTAGAGGCTAATTGGCTGCGGCAACTAGTGCAAAACCTACCGATGTGACGCACGCACCTGCACCGTCTTTGGGGCTCGATCGATATGCATTATGATCGCATGGTAGTGGTACTCGCTCCGCACTTTTAGCAAAAGTTAGGACAGATTACTCGTATTGAGAAAGGAATAAAGTAAATTAAGGATAACCAATTCGTGTAATTATTATTTTCCTGTGTGTGCGTGAGATTATTTTTTCAACAAATTTGGTGTACTACGTAGTAGACTATATTTAAGTTTCAATGGCAGAGGGGAATTATATATTTGTATGTATCTGAATGATGGAGGTGAAAATTGCCAGCCACATTTATGCACAACGAAAGATTTAACCGTGCCTACAAGGGTATTAGGCAATCAGCTTGCCTCTCGGAGAAGGTATTCTGATTGAAAAGCCTCACTGCAAATAGTTATCCATCGTCTTTAGTCTTTATCAAGCAGCTCATAAAACTAGTCACAATCCGTCACTAGATATTGTGCCGGCCGGGTTCTTTATTTGCAAAAAGGGAAACAAAAAGATCCCAGTGGATATGGTTAAGTGAATAAATATTTTTCTTTATAAATTTTGTCCTGCTCCCAATTAAAGGCACGATCTTGCTTATCTCTCCTTTGTTGCGTCCTCCGCTCCTTGGTTTGCCCTGCTGCTCTGCCTTCTCTTTTTAGTTCCATATAGCTCCTTACTGATCGTTGTTTGTTATGCTGTGTATGTTTTCGTAACTTTTTCTCGGTCTTCTTCTATTAATGAGAAACTTCAACCAATTGAGATGGAGGCTCCACAACAAAATTGAGGTGCATAATAAACTTTCAAAAACACAACAGATTCCTTTTACTGCTTTTTTGCATATGCAATATCGCAACTATTGTTCTGTTTTTTCAGATCACTATAAGCTATGAAGCCGAGATGATCAATTGCAGCGATGAGGTCTCTCTCAAGAGAAGAGTGCACATTGAAGGAAAAGAAATTTCTTTTGCCTTCACTTGGTGCCCGCTGACTTTAGCATGGTCATGGTTTAATGGAAATGATGGAATCTCTCATATCCCCGGCTATTAGAATCGCGTCAAATTGGTACTTTTTTCATGTATGAAATCGTTAACGAATCATACAACTGATACGATCTCCTTATAAGTTGACTACACTAATCACTCCTACTCCATGTGCAGTTTGATTCTCGACTTTAGGACTAGTTCTCATAATTGTCGTTCGTTTCGTGCACACTACTAGTCAGTGAACAGAACGGCATCGTCGGCATGGATCTCTCTCTCTCTCTCTCTCCTGGGATCCTGGAACTGGTAGCCTGTGAACATGTACTGTTCCCTGCTGTGTTCTTTCCAAAGCATCTGAGCTTCTGCTGCCGTCGACGTCTAGCTCTGGGGACGGCCGTACGCCAGCAGAGCAGGTATTATGGTCGGCGGGGAGCTGGCGGGGTCCGACGTGGCGGAGGAGAGAGAGTCCGAGCGGACGGCTCGCAAAACGCCCGCTGAGGCCGGCGGAGACACGCTGCGCGTCACACGATAGGCTGAGCAGCGAGCTAGTAGCGGGGCCCACCACCGCCATGCGCGCGTCGCAGCCAGTGGCCGGCGAAATCTATTAGCCTTGCTCTTACTCTGCCCCGTGCTTAATCGATCCTCCCTTCACAGATTGATCCGTGCCAGCAGCATTGCACAGGTGCCCTAATACCTGTAGGCCGGTACCATTAACTAGCTAGTAACCCTTGCAAACAAATAAGCTGATGCTACCACGTGGTACCACCTGATCTGGATTTGGTCTGACTATAGTTCAGCAAAACTAATCATGCTTGGCATTTGCAACGGTGTCATTAGGCTACTTGATTGATTAGTAATGGCGACAGCGGTATCCATGTGAGCATCACAGAGCTGTCAAGTGTGGCTGTATTTACTCACGAGCTGCTTATTGATGATAATCTATCAGTCTACTAGTGTAAGTGTGGCTGGATGGTTAATTTAAGCGTGCATCGGCATGGCTGTCGTCCCGTGCACACGTAGGAGAATTAATGAAAAACATCGTAACTACAACCGTGAACATAGCAGTACATGACAGAGACGAGGGACCTCAGCGACTAATAGATAGTGCAACAATAATGATACTGATCAAATGTGCTAAACCCAGTAATTAATTGCACGACGAGTCTAATTTTCGCTCGATCTCATCACAAGGCTCTTCTTCTCCGATCCGAACAGCAAATGGATCTGAAGAATAGTTTTTGACAGAGAATCATGTATGCTCAGGCATAGTCAATCCCAGTGGTTAAATACTGAACTCGTGCAGTGTCTTGTCCTCGTAAATAACTTGTTTGATTATAGTGGCGTGACAAGATAGATCCCAACAATGGCAGTGCATCGGCCACTTCTCTCCCCCACACTTTCTGTCCCCGTTTCTACAGGGTGTGCTAGCTTACATGCTGCTCGATCGGTACACTGATACTAGCATACACCAGCATCTATGGTAGCATAGCGAGCTGGAAGAATTTCTTTTTTTTTTATGAAACATATTACACGGATCTATGGATCGGTCGGTCGATGATCAGATCAAGCCAATAATTGCTTGCATGCAGATGCAGCGATCGATCCAGAATTCCAGATAACTAATCGATTAATCGAGCTGGCGATAACTAGTATAGGAGTAGTGGTTGCTGATGACTGATCGATCGATCGATAAGCAGCCTGCGCGCGGGTGGCTAGTCGAGGAAGGTGGAGTAGCTAGGCAGGTATAGCTGGCGGCCTGCGTCGGTGGGTGGCTCGTGCGTACGTTCGCGCGCGCGCGCGCGCCTCGTCATGCCGCGGCCACCGTGCCGCCGGCGCCGGGCTTGCCGGAGCCGGCGCGGCGGCCGGTGACCGGCGAAGCCCCCGCCGCCGCATCCTTGTTGTTGACGGGCTTCACCGCGCACTTGTCCTTCCACTCCTCCTGCGTGATGTGCCGCTCCCGGCACTCGAGGCTGCAGAACGCTGCCTCGCCCCTGCAGCACGAGAGAGAAAACAAAAGCACGGGCTTTAATTTTCAGGACATGGAGGCGCATCAAGAATTCAAGACAGAGTCACCGACGACGAACGTACTTGTACATGAAGGTGTCGCGGCCGGGGCCGAGGCGGCGGCGGCAGAGCCCGCAGGCGCGCAGGAAGGCGGCGGTCTCGACGACCGAGTAGTCGGCGGAGTTCCGGCGCATCCCCGCCCGCGCCGGCGCTGCGCGCGCGCGGTACGCCGCCAGCCAGTCCTCCTGCGCCGCGGCGGCGCCGGCGCCGGCGCCGAACGCGGACAGCCAGTCCTGGCCTCCGCTGTTGTTGGGCAGCTGGGCCTCCTCGTCCTCCGCCACCGCCGTCAGCACGTCCGGCGGCGCGAACTCCGTCATGCTCGTGGTCCGCCGCATCGGGTTCTTGCAGTCCCTCTCCCTCTTCCCCACCATTATCTCCCTCCCGCTCCTCTCGATCTGCCCTCCCCCCTGCTCCAAGGAATAAACACAACGCCTCTCGCCGCACTCCGGGCCTTCGACTCAAACCCGGACGGCGGCTACGGGCGAGCGAGGGACTCTGAAGCTTCGAAGAGCACACGAGTAGGCGCTGGCCATGGACGTAAGCTCTTCGCTCTCTCGCGGCCGGGGCGCGTGTGGAGGAGAGGAGACGGCGAGGCTGGGTGGAGTGGAGGGATCTCTGCCTTCTGGCGGGTGTGAGCCGGGAGGGGGGCGCGGGGGATAAAAGAAGGGGCGCGGCGATCCGGGCCGTCGGATGCGTCGCGGCCGCCCGTCGGATCCACGTCAGCGCTGCCCCGCCTCCCCGGGCCCTGGGGGCCGTGGGCGCCCGTGTGGGGGGGCTCGATCATTGCGGCCTTGTTCTTTTCCTGGCGCGCGGTCGGGGAGCTGTCGCCGCCGGTGGATTTATTTCCTGTCAGCCTCACCGGGTTTTTATTACGAACTGTCAGGTGCACTCGTTGGTTTGGGGGGCTGGTGCCCAATTACCTTTGTGGTCATTGCGTGATTGGGAGGTCTCAGGAAATGGAGAGAAGGAATTGGGCCGTATAACCAAAACCAACAGATTGATGCCTGATGGGTGAGTCCGGGGGCGGGTTCTCTGTGGCGCATGTGCTGTGGGGATGCATGCGTGTGTTTCATTTCACTTCTTCTTGTGCATGAATTTTCTTTAGAGCTAAGCTTGCATGGGCGTTTTGTTGCGGTGACGATTAGGGGTTTCTTGTCTTTTTATGTTCTTCGTGTGCATGATTAAGGTGGGATACATGTCCTATTGCCATACATGAAGCACCTGTGCTATACATGAAGCATGATGGACTTTTGCAAGGAAAAAACAATAATTCTTTTTTTCACGATGAATAAAAATTACCATGGCATCATTTAGCTAGGGAACTAATGAACTCCGCACGCTAGCTGCCCTCATTGACAAAGTGAAATGAAAGGCTAAATGTGGCTCTGAAGTCTGGAATCTTTCAATTTTTTTTTGCGGGTAAGGCGCTTAGAACCTTTCATTTGGAAATTCTACCACGTCTTGAAATACAAGGTTTTCTGGGTACGCACCTTGCTTATCCATAATCCTTTATATTTTAAGATGGAGGTAGTAATTTCAAAGTGTAGGATAAGTTCTGTTGATCAATGGTTATTTGCTACACCAAATTTTTGCTTAATTTATTTTGCCACAATCTGAAACATAATAGTAGCATCTTCCTGGTAGTACTAGCAGGAAACAAACGGCTAACCAAACAAGTGTCGAGTACTACAGAGTTTTCCACCAAAACTGTTTATCCTAAATATAGACCCGAGAGCTAAATAGTTATTTTCTCCTAAACTGTTTTCGTGTGATAAACTGTTTCTCCAAAGGTATGGACGCCAATAATCTGAATCAACATCAACGCTTCCATCTGGTTTTCTCTCTAAATCAGTGTGTGATTGCATATAGCCCCAGAAGGAGTAAATGCTTTTGAGTATGCCAATTTGATTCTTCAGCTACAAACGGGTATGCAACAATCCAGTTTTGGCATAATAGCCATCGGCTATAGCTTGGTACCCTTCACCACTAATTCGAGAACCACTATAGTGTCATGCTCTTACTCGGTCTAGGCACAAGTCCAACAAATAACCATTATTCCTATCAGACCAATTTGCTCGAGTGCCATTGCTCACCGGAGGGCCGCCGGAGCTGCCTAAGTCATCCACCTCCTCCTCCTCCTCCTCCCATGAACCTTCTTCATCAACGTCGAAGTAGTCGCCGCCGGTTGCTTGCGAAGGGCCGACACTCCTCGCATGCACGCCCACCACGGCCCCCACGTCCGCGGGCGCCACCACGGTTGGACGCGTGGGCGCGCTGCCAACAGCGGCCCGGTGCCCTCGAGGAAGAGTTGGCGCGCCCACGGCCGACGCCGCCGCCGCCTGCTCCTGACGACAACCCGCCGATGAAGACGTCGTTGTTGCCTCCGCCGTGGGCAGGCCACGACGGCATGGCGTCGTCATGTCCACCGCGGCTGCCTGCCGCCGCCGACAAAGCGTTGAAGTTAAGTTGGTGGGCATGCAGTGCTGCACCTCAAGCCATCTAGCTGGCCCCTCCTCCCGCACGCTGGTTCAGCACTCCCAGAGAGCGCGGTGCGCGAGGGGGAAGGAGACCGGAGCCCCGGCCGCAGCCAGCTCCTTCCTCGTTGTTGCCCCGGAGGTATGCGCTGTAGTCGTGCAGACGGGGGAACTCCTCAGCACCTGTGAGTTGAGGTCCAACGAATCCGAGCCGGCGCTCCCCAGAGGTCCAACGAATCCGAGCCGGCGCGGGGAGCGGGAGCATGGGCAGGGGCGGTCGCCGACGGCTGCGAGGGCCACACGTTGCTGCCGGCGGACAAGGGCTCCTGGGAGAATAAATCGAAGCCGCCACCCTCCACAGAGAATAAATCGAGGCTCCTCGTTGCAGTGGGGTGCGCCGTCGTCGTTCCGAGCGACGAGAAGCTCCTCATTCTTCTCCAGGACCTCGCCGGCGAACTCGGTGCGGCCGTGCAGAGATCCGGTGGCGTGGCCTCGCCGGATTCGGTGGCGGGGCGACGCGCGGACGCCGCCGCCGCAGATGGGAGGACACGGCGTCGCGGGTGCGAAGCGGCTGGCCGGAAGGGGCGATGAGGGTGGGGGAGGCGGCAACGCGGGTGTGAGGCAGGGGTTCGGGTGGGGGAGGCGGCAGCGCTAGTGGAGGAGGAGTCGGGCGCAACGCGACACGACGGGAAGGATCCCGTGGGGTCGGGTGTGAGAGAGAGGCGTGGATCCCATCCAAAATAGTCCAAATAGCATCCTAGGGGGGATAAATTTTTGGGATGGACTATTTGCAAGTAGCCTAAAAATAGCCTTTCTATTTGAATCCATTTGAGGCATTTAGACTATTTAGGAGGGGGGCTAAAAAATAGCCCAAGTGGGTGCCCCGAATGGAATCGCTAGCGTGGGCCCATGCTGAGCTGGATGACTTGGACTGGTGGAATATTGTGGGCCACCCGGGGAAAGGACACCTCCCCCGAGCACCGGAATTGCCCGCGGCGCGTACACGAACCTCGCTTACAGGCCCACATGTCATGCACTTGAATCTCTTACAGGCCCACATGTCAGCTCGGTGGCCGTAGCGCCTTCGTATTCGGTACCCGGGGGGAGCTTTGGAGCCACGCGGGAGGGATCCACACGTGGCGTGCAGGCGTAGGGAGGTTCCACGGACCGGGGCTTCTTGTGGAGAGCTTTTTGCTGGATCCACTCGGAGCTGATGGCGACGGGCCACTGTGTGGCAGTGGCGCAGTGCTGCCTAGATGCAAATGTTTCGCTTTTGACCAACCAGTATGGATCAAATGACTCATGATTTGAATAAAGTTAGGCCAAACCACAATGGAAAATATTCTCTTCAACCAGTAATATCAGAAGTGCTGTGGACCTTTTCTTGGATTTGACTTTTGCCGCGTGCCTGCACCTCGAAAGATCAAAGACGGTCATCCACTTCGTGAGTTTACCCCATGTCTACGTACGTGGAGAAAATTATTTACATCATTTTTTTGCAAAAATAAGAATAGATGTAAAGATTAGCATATACATGCACACTCACTTCTATGAATGTAAGTATGAACATCTAGCATAGTCATAGGCGTCTTGTTACCGACGGACACGTCATATATATACGTATACCGCTTAAAGATGGCAACACATAAAATCCGCGCAGGTATACACTTTAGATATCTATATCCACAAGCTAAAACCCACCCCCTCACCCGCGCCGGCCACCAACCATACACGTATATGCTATCCGCGGATACCACACGCCCGTCACCCGTGGGCATGCCATGTCCTCGCACAGGAACATCATAGCAGCAATTAAACATAAAAAATATGAATGGGTACATACCCACACACAAGTACACAGACACACAGTCTAAGAAAATCAAACACACAAACACGTAGGAAAAGCAAAGACTCGATGTCACCGAGCCACTCCTATAGGTGGGGCGGCCATGGATGGTGCACCAGGGTGGTGGGTGGGTGGCGGATCCTGGGCTGGACGGTAGGCCCGCGGGCCGTGGCGCACTTGGGGACGGCAAGCCTGTGGCAGATCCGGGTGCCAAGGCACACGCGATGAACTGGGTGTGGCGCTTGGCCGTAGCAGCGAGCACTCAGGTCGACAGGGACCAGGGGCAGATGACTGGGTGGTCTGGCCGAGAGGGAGAAGGGAGGAGGGAGGATGGGAGGGAAGCGGATGGCTGGCCGGACCAACAGCGCTGGAACGGGCGCCTAGGAGGACCCGTGCGGCAGCGCACAGGGAGGACCGGAGGAGGGGAGCTGGGGTGATCAAGTCATGGGTGTGTGTGTGTACGTGTGGCGGCCAGGAGTGTGAATCTAGGAGGAGAGAAGAAATGGGGGGTTGAGGTGAGGGTAAAACCCTAATTCAAGTTGTATATCCAGGTGTTTGGGATCCACATGTCAACTTTTAAAACGGGTTTGGCGGGTGCGAATATCAGCTTTTTTATACTCCTGAGCAAATATCCAGTATAGCACTATGTCAAAATAGCACTATGTCAAAACGCGTCATTACAGACGCATCTCAAGCCTCATCACAGACGTGGAAATCATGCGTCTGTGATAACAGTACATCGCAGACGCGGATTTCCGCATCTGTGATATGGACTCATCAGAGAAGCGGCTAATTAAAACGCATCTTTGATGATCAACATCACAGACGCGGCTGGTTAAAAAGCGTCTGTGATGGGCTCTTATCACAGTTGTGCTTAAACAAAACGCCTCTATGATGGCCTCTTATCACAGATGCTCGTAACCAACACACGTATGTGATAATGAATTAAAAAACAAAAAATATGAATCCTCAATGTCAGGCTCTGGAATGGCTGTTATGACATGGTAGCATACAAACATGACATTCAAATAGTAGCCATTGGTAAACTTAGTACCACTGTAGTATCTAGTGTTTGCCCATGAGCACGTGGCGCACCATGGAGGAGGAGGAGGAGGAGGTCCAGAGATGGTTGTACTGTACTCTGCACACCGGGATTCACCCGTCGTCACCGCCTGCACGCTGTCGTGGCCCGCGCCCGGAACCAGTCACCCCTGCGCGCCGGAATCCCATCGCCGCTGCGGCGCTCGCGCCTGATCTAGTCATTACAGACGTGTTTTATTTACACGCGTCTCTATTTTTCAATATCAGAGATGCGTCATTGTACAGTCGTGGGAGATCATGATATTGGAGATGCGTGTAGTAGACACACGTCTCTAATAATAAATTACATATGCATATTAATTCTACGTCTCTGGTGACTATGTCTTTTTTTTTATTACTTTCTTACATAGTGTAGAATCATATCAGTGCCTCCGCCCATGGTCACAGACATATCGGTGCCCATCGGGTTTTCTATCCGCAGGCACGCGGATATTTTCTACCCGCTGTCATCTTGAATACCATAAAAAATAATACCAGTATTTATTGGAATAAATCCAAAAATGAGCACCGAGTTAAGCCTGGGCTCAAAGTTAGATCTTTGGATTTTACTTCAAGAAATCTAGTTAACTGAGGTACATTTAGTTCTCTTGTTTATTGTCATATTTAAATGATAATTAGTCAAATTATATAGTGTCGTAAACAATTTGCATCGGTATATATATTATTTTTATTGAAATGGATTTTAGTAAGATGTTGGTTTTAATAGCAATAGACATAAACTTCAAGAGAAACAAAAGGTAAAAAGAGGAGCCTCATGTACCTTCGTCCGAGTCATATGTACGACTCAGATGGATCAATATCGTGAGCGTCTACTCATATGTATATCAGTCTTCTGAAAAATACATCATGAATTGATGGAGCAGTAGGGATGAAGGATCTACCGCGACATGTCGCTAATTAATAAGCAAGAAAACTTAGGTCTTGTTTAGATGCATTCCCTAAAATTTTTAAAAGGAAATCTTTTCACATTTGAAATATTAAACATAGACTAATTAAAAAACTAATTGCAGATTCCGTCCGTAAATCGTGAGACGAATTTAATAAGTCTAATTAATCTATTATTAGCATATGACTACTGTAATATTACTGTAGCAATTTATTATCTAATCACGGTCTAATTAGGCTCACTAGATTCGTCTCGCGATTTACAGACCATCTGCGTAATACGATTTTTTTCAACTACATTTAATACGTCATGCATATATGCAAATATTTATTTAGAATTTAGAATTTTGCATCTAAACAACACCTTAGCAACAATACGTTCCTTACAGTCAATAAAAAAAGATGGACTTGTCTGAACGCCTAAGTTGGCTAGTCTGACGGGCTGAATGTTGAGCCCGAACTTAGTAGAGTGTGCTTAAGAAAACCAACTTTAGGGCTAGTCTGATGGGCCGAATGTTGTGACAATTGGCTCACCAGTCACCTTCACCGTCACGCGCCCACGGTACACACGGCCCAGTCACCTTCACCGTCACGCGCACATCCCCTAGCCCGATATTTCCTACAATCAAAACTTTCCAAAACAGGGAGAGCATATCCAACAGATTACTCATACCTCATACCTAAAATACACACTCTCTTCATTATTAATAACTACTTTTATATTTCTGTTAATGGTTATTGCAGTAGCCTATCAAAATCCATTTACCAAGAATAGGACAGAGGGATAAATCCCCTTCATTTAGGTGAGAGGGAGGTGTATTTTGGTGTTATCAAAAATAAATTAATATTGGTGATTTGATTGGCAATCTGCTGGAGCACTCCAATCACCAAAACAGTATTGGAAAGGGGGATGACACTATGGGATTCATGAACTTTGGCGTGTGCCACAGGCACACGGCAAAGCCTCGTTCGCACACGGCAAAGAGTTTGCCGTGTGCGACCGACGACAAAACCCCGACGGCACACAACCCCGATGGCAAAGCCGACTTTGCTGTGAGTTTTTTATCGGACACTCGGCAAAAATCTTTGCCTTGTGCTTTGAGGGGCGCACGGCCAAAAAAAGCAACAGACGGCGCTAGCACACTAACGGTGGTGGTTTGCCGTGTGTCGCTCGGTCAGGCACATGACAAAGATTCAAAGTTTGCCGTGTGTCATCAGTACATCACACGGCAAACATTCAATCTTTGCCATGCGTTGCATTCCTGGCACACGACAAAGAATGGTTACTTTGCCGTGTGGCCATTATAGCACACGGCAAAGAGATGTCCAGAATGGCAGCAATGACCACTTTGCCGTGTGCCGTGGTCATTGCACACAACAAAGTGGCCAAATATTTTCTATTTTTTTTATTTTTCGTGTATAATGGTCCTCACTCAAACAAACATAACAGATATCATTAATATGTCATAACAAGCATCACAAGCACTAGATTACATAGAACCACAAGTTTCATAAGTTCACAACAAGCATCCTGTCGTCCATAAGTTCACAACAAGTACCACAAGTTCACAATAAGTTCAAAACAAGAAAAACAATGTCACTGAGGTGGGTTGAACGGCGGTGGGCCGAATGAAGGTGAGAATAACTGTTGTGCCGGGAACGTCGGTGAGATGCCCGGGGACGTCTGTGGCGTATTCGATACCACGGTCGATTGATTCTGCAGAAAGGAGAATATATTGCATGTGAGATAAGAATCAAGTTTTTTAAGTTCTAATCTAAAACCTTCAAAATTTCATTAAAGTCTCTAAATAACTGTAGTTTATAGGTTCTCTAAGTCTCTAATACTTGAAATGAATTTAAAAGGTTGTCAAGTGGCTCACATGAGGAATGTCAGGAGCTGGAGCCAGAGTTAACATCATCGGTGACGGTGGAGGTTGATCCATCTGAACAGAAAGGCCTCGAACATAATTAAACAGGTTGGTCATCTCGGCCTGCTGCCTCACCTCCCACTCCTCCCGTTGACTCGTCTCTTCGGCTAGCTTCGCCTCTTATGCCGTCGCTTGCGCCGCCAGCTGGGCCTACACTTTCTCATCCCAATGTTATAATGAAAAGCAAATATATGTAGAATTTGAATGAATGATAAATAAATCAGAAATAACCTAAAGTTACTACACTACTTGTTGTGCCGCGGATAGCCATGGGCGTATGGCCGGGCTACTGCTCGTGCTCCTTGCACGAACCTAGGTGAGAGTGGAGTACTGGCCGTGTCTAAAGTGCCATCGCCTATATAATACCGTCCATGCTTCTTGCCTCCTCCAACCCTCATGATGATCTCGCCATCAAGAGGGTGGGCGCTCGGATCCCACTCTGGCCCCATGTACTTGCCTTCCCGCCTCTTTGTACGCATTGATGCGGGTATAGATGAAGGGGTTGCTGTACGCCGAGGGCGGGTCCTCCGGATTGTAGGTGACCTCAGAAGCCTTGCCCTTGTGGACCAAAGCCCATCCCACAAACTCGGGGCATTCAACACCTCCATGTGCCTGGGACCGCCAAAAAATAGCAAGTTAATTACAAATTATGCAGAATTAAGTGTTAGAATAAAGAAATGATCCGCATACCCATCTACCCCTGTACTCCTCGTTGCTAAGGCTGTCTTGATGGTGTGCTGGACTTGGCAATCAGCAAACACCGCTCTCAGCCAGCGTTGTGCTTCTCCTCCCACTCGGGTGTGAACCAGTTATCCACTATGCGCTCCCAGCACTGAAAATCAGTAAGGCATCACCACGCAGGCACCTACACGTGATCAAGTGACTAACATGTAAGAAGATCAAATTAAGCGATATACTTAATCTGAGAATAAATCTAAATTTACCTCCAAGTATTGCTCCCGGGTCAGCTTCAAATTTCTTGCCTCTTAATTTTTGATCTTCTGGTGAAGGAACATAGCGCCATAGTTTACGACACACTGGACTTGCGCCTCGTAATGCATGTCCTTCACCAGCTCATCGATTGTGAGCCACAACCTTTGCCGCCGCCTCATGCCTGGGCTCACACCTGTAGAATCTTGCATATAAACATGAAGTATCTAGTCATTATTAGAAATATGTCCAATGAATGCGATGTATTGAGCAGTGTAGTGCAAGGAAGACTTACCCACAGCTCTGCCACCACCCGCTCCGCCTTGTTGGCGGCGCGGTAGTGCTCCCACGTTTAGGCCGGCTCGTACCTTCCACCAATGTGGACCTAGTTTGGAAAGTGCTCCCTGCATAAAAGACCCAGGATGTCGTTGATCTCGCGTTTGTGAACACCTTGGGTGTCTACTTTCCAACATCTTTGCCGTGTCTTTGTCCTCCAGCACACGGTAAAGACTCGTTTTGCCGTGTGCTTTCTCTTTGCCGTGCGTTTTCAATTTAGCACATGACACAGAGGCTGTTGGTCGTGTGCCCGATTTTTTGCACACGGCAAAGTTTCAGGCACACAGTAAACAGTAAGTTTCTGGTAGTGTGAGTAATCTGTTGGAGATGCTTTTAAAATTCCGCTTTAAGATTTGTCTTAAAGACAGCTATGGGAGTGGCCTCATGATCCTAAAATTTTTGTTCATAAGGCTTTCTTTGTTTCGAGCAAACAACTCTTTCTCACCCTCCATCTCTTTCGGTTCTAGACATAATCAAATATCCAATATGGCATTGCATCGCATGATACCTAATGTATACCAATGTACTCGAACCTGCAACTAATTAAGCTTGCTTCGGAGAAGTAAGAAGTTGGCATAACGTTACCAAACTGGCAAAGCGTTGGACATGCATGCTGTCCATGCACGCGAGGTCAAGTTAAAATCTGCTTATGCGCAGCAGTATTCAGCAGTTGCAGAGCAACGATCATCGCACGGTCTAGCAGGTGAAATTTATGTCGCTAACGACTTACGTACAGGTTCCAGCTAGTACAACTTACCATGAATTGTGAAGCCTCAACTGTCGAGTTAGCCTGCGTACCCTACGTACCAACATCCCCGGCCGGGAGATGAAGCATTCCGCTCAGCTCGCTTGCAATACACGAAGAATTAACTAACTCTGACGCCCCGAAGCCAAGCGACGTCAGAAGACCATGTAGATGAAAACCAAGCTACAACGGTCAACATGAGCGCACACAACGCCGGTCAGTGAATTAGCTAGCAGGCATTCTCACGGTTCCTGAGTAGGATGGGGAAACTTGAGTTTTATTAGGTTAATCTCATTTGCGAATATTTAGGTGTATAGTCCATTTCATAACCAACCATATATGGCACCTATTAGTAGAGAAATATATATGCTATCATGAATTGAATCATATATTTATTTGGTTCTCATTTGCAAATTTTCTTCATGAATACAGGCCACAATAGGACATTCAATACAGAAGAGGGGCTTAAAGAAACATGATGCCCTTGTTTTACTTCCTGTTTATCCAGGGCTGACGAGCTTCTCAATCGGCAGCTAGGGATGAAGCGCGGCCTAATCAGCAAGCCACTGGCACTGTGGTGAGATCAATCGACAAAGCCATATAGAATTAATTATTATAAGTAGCTAGGCAGGCACGTACGAGCTCGTCAAAAATTGCATGCGCGCTTGCATGTGCATTGTGGCCCAAGTCAAGTCTATACGCGTACAGTTGAGCGGGTGTAGACTTTTGCGTCAGCAATGTCATGTTACCTAATAATCTGATGCTGACATGTCAACGTCTATTGGGTGAAGATCTTTTAATTTCCTCGCAATATCGGGCGTACGGTTAGCAGAGACGAATGACATGCATGCACTTCCGCAGCAAGTACTTGCCTGAAGAAACGAACGCTGATGACCAAGGACGGACGTGGCAGTGCAGACGGAAGCCGAGCTGACGCCACTACTCTACATTTATTTTCACCACCGGTTCCAGCCACGGGGTCGGTGGTAAAAATCATTTTCACCGTCGGTTGTAATACCCACTGCGCCCAACCACTATAGAGCCGGTGGTGATAATTTTTACCGCCGGTTCTTTAAGACCCATTAGTGCGCACTCATCATATATGGCGCAATCATCATTATATGCCTGCTGTAGGCATCCAGACTCGGTGGAAGCATGAACATGCCTAGGAAATTACGGTCCAGGTCTTGTTGGATTGATTTGTTGTCTCTCTCGTTTTCTTTTCTTACCGGTAAATAGCACAGTGCCCGTGTGTTGTTACCGACAATATAAATTTTACTCAGATCTATATAAAATTATAAATTTTATGCTCTTTCACTCCGTGTACAGATCATGCTATGACCGCGTGAGGTATTAATTGTCCGGATTCCGATTGGAATTCGATTGATTTGTCTGAGTTCCCATTAGAATTCTGATTGGTTTGTCTGGGTTCCAATTAAAATTTTCGATTGACGGACCAAGAAATCATTGCTTGCTTTAAAAATCGTAGACCCATACATATTGAGCCTCTTTGGCAGGACTCCAAAACCGGCTCCAGTCGGAGCCATACTAAATGGTGCAACATACAGCAGCTACGAGCTAGGAGCGGAGCCGCACCTGGAGCCCCTTGCGGCTTCCACGCAAGAGACAGAGCCACGAAAACGAGGCTCCACGCGGCTCCGGCCGCAGGCCCGCGTCCTCTTGTCGAGTTTATTCCCAGACTTCAACGTATTTACCAGGATTTTGCCACTCCCCTGTTTTACTGTCCCAGCCCGGACGCGACGTAAAAAAAACCGCATCGGCTGCAGGCTGCATGGGCGTGGCAGGCGGCGGCCGGCTGCGCGAGAGCCCAAGCGGCGGCAGGCGTGGTAGGTGGCTTGGACGACGGACGGCTGCGTGGGAGCCCAGGCGGCGCGCGGGTGTGGCAACTGGGTGGTGGGCGACGGCCGGCTGCGCGGGAGCCCAAGCGGCGGCGGCCGGTGGCGCGGTGGGAGCTCGTGGTGGACGCACGGCCGGTGGGAAGCTCGCGGCTGGAGCCCGGGGCAGGCTGGCGGTAGCTCGTGGCCGCGGGGTACAGCTAGGGCCGCCGCTCGCGGGAGCCGGCAGCCGATTCACACGGGGAAGAAGAGGATAGGAGAGAGAATAAGAGTGAAGAAACATATGAGAAGGAAGGAAATAGGAAGAGTTGAGAGAAAAAATAGGGGTAGTATGGTTATTTGATTTTCTCTCTGGATCCATGGTTATATTATTTTTGTGGGGATTGATATGAGAACACAATGATTATTACTAACCAATATTTATTTATTTATTTTATTTTTACATGATTTAGAATTTAAACTCAGTGCAAATATAAAATTCAGGGGCACAAACACATCAAATAGCTAAGGGTAAATTGGACATTTGAACTCTCCAATCTATTCATTAAACATAGGTGAAGCTGTTTTGCTAAATATTTTCCAAAATGATTTGAGCTCCATTAGAGAAACCGCTCCACCGGAAAAGCCGGAGCCGGAGCTGATTTTGGAGGAGCCGAAATCCAGCCAAACAGACCCATTATCTGACCTTATCCCTGCTCAGCCTTTACTGCTGTTGTGTCGTCAACGCGTGAGCTCACGTGCAGGGCCATGTCCGAATTGAAGACCCAGCAGCGTCCTACCTGCACCATCGCTAGGCCAGACACGTGATGCACTGATGCTACATACGTGATGCAACCAGCGCGAGCCGGAAAAGGATACCATGGGATAGGCACAACAACACTAGGTAGGCGCGCGGTGCGGCTGATTTTTTTTTCTACGATGTACTTTCTTCGACACGAAATCTGATATATTTTCATGTTCTCATTGTATATTAAATTCATTTTGATTACAATGTAGTATTGTTGTTCGGTTATTATTACATACGCTTCGAATCCACCCGTCGCTGATACATGTTGGACCAAATTAAATTTTTGGTTCAAATATTATGTGCTTTAGAAATAAATAAAGCTAAAGACTTTAAGTTCCGATCTTCCCTTTCCTTCCTCATAGTTGTTTGGTCGGGTGATGGAATGATAGCAAGAACTACGGGGTAAAAATATATCCTCGTTTTATTTAAAAAAAGCATATCCTCGTATCTTGCTATCATGCACAATGAGGTAGACCAGCGCAAGGCTCTCACATGCACCACACTGCATGTCACGCATATGGATTTCACGCACGCACCCATGCAATCATGCGTTTCATGCACACGTCCATGCATTTCATAGCGCACGTACAGTGCAATCATGCATTCCATTTCCATATGCACCCACCTATACTTCATGCATGCACAGATTATTGCACAGCGCTTGCTGCGATAACTAGCTTTCCCGGTCAGACCGCTGGCAGTTACACTTACATCGGACATCTACTGACACCGCGAGTCACATAGTACTATCGTGTCAGCAAGTCCTCACGTGCACCTTTGTCTAGTGCACTGTGCACGATAGCCCAATAGTGCCGCCAAGCAAAGCTCTGATGCTGACCAGCAGCGCCACGGTCATCGGTCAACGTGACTGACAAACCGTGCTACACATGCATGCGCAAGTAGGGAAACTTTCACTTCATTGATCTCCGGGCCTCCATTGAAATACTGAAATGTAAAGCTTCTCACTCAGTTCTCAGTTCCGTCCTTCAACGACATGATCGAGTATGCCTGTCTGAACATATGCATGTCGCGAACCGGTCGAGATTTGCGTCACCTGGTTGGTAGGAGTAGGATTTAAGAACGTGGCGATTGTTTCAAAACTCCACGCGCAAACATCTCCACGAGTGCTCTATAAATTCTCTGCTACCATTGCAAGGTCGTCACACAACCACTTCCTCAGGCCACAGCTAACCTCGATCAGCAAGGCACACCAGAAGCCGATCGAGTGGCGACGACCATGGCTGCTTCCCTGCCGGAAGCCGGGCGGCGCCTCCTCTGCTGCCTCTTCCTCTGCTTCTCGCTGTCCGCGGCCGCGCGCGCGGCGACGCTGCACCACGAGTGGGAGATCAGCTACCAGTTCAAGTCCCCTGACTGCGTGCGCAAGCTCGCCGTCACCATCAACGGGCAGACCCCCGGCCCGACCATCCGCGCCACGCAGGGCGACACCGTCGTGGTCCGGGTGAGCAACTCGCTGCTGACGGAGAACGTGGCCATCCACTGGCACGGCATCCGGCAGATCGGCACCCCCTGGGCCGACGGCACCGAGGGCGTCACGCAGTGCCCAATCCTCCCCGGCGACGTCTTCACCTACGCCTTCGTCGTCGACCGCCCGGGCACCTACATGTACCACGCGCACTACGGGATGCAGCGCTCCGCGGGGCTCAACGGCATGATCGTGGTCGCGGCGGCGCCCGGCGGGCGGGACGCCGAGCCGTTCGCGTACGACGGCGAGCACGACGTGCTGCTCAACGACTGGTGGCACAACAGCACGTACGAGCAGGCGACCGGGCTCGCGTCCGTGCCCATCCGCTGGGTCGGGGAGCCCCACTCGCTCCTCATCAACGGCCGCGGCAGGTTCAACTGCTCGGCGGCGGTGGCGGGCACCTGCGACGCCACCCTCCCCGAGTGCGCCGCGCCGGTGTTCGACGTCGTGCCCGGGAAGACGTACCGGTTCCGCATCGCCAGCCTCACATCCTTGTCCGCCCTCAACTTTGAGATCGAGGTACGGTCCTGGACTGGTCGCCAATCAATCGTCAATTCAGTTAGAGCTAACGACTAATGGGTGATAGGACGGTCTCAGCACAGCGTTTTCTCTGCACAGTTCCTTTCAACGCTCACTAACCCTTTTAACAACCACCGGGAAACTGTATCGAAATGAAGACTGACGACGATAGAGGATTGTTTGGTGATGATCGATGGATGGCTTTGAAGTTTGAAATACTAGCAGTCACTTTCGTGGATGTTACCTCTTGTGACGTTCAATGCTTACCAACCATGCATGTTTGTTATGATGTTTCTATGCTTAGGATATACTCTGGTATTATTCAGTTATTATATTTTAAAAATATATTTTTGTGTGGCTGAAATGGATCTTGTAAAAAACAATAATGGACAAATTCTAATTTTAAAGATCAGGCCAAAATCAATAGAGCTTCATAATATATTTTTTACAATAGCAAGCTTATCCTTGAAAGGAGAAAGTTTAGTGAACTATTAACCACCAACTAATTTCTTGACCAAATGCATGCATCATGCAGGGCCACCCTATGACTGTGGTTGAGGCCGACGGGCACTACGTGAAGCCGTTCGTCGTGGACAGCCTCAGCATCTACTCCGGCGAGACCTACTCCGTGCTCATCAAGGCCTACCAGGATCCCACCCGCAACTACTGGGTCGCCTCCAACGTCGTCAGCCGCCAGCCCGGCACGCCGACGGGCACCGCCGTCCTCAGCTATCTCGGCGCCCCGCGCAGCCCGCCCCCGACGCCGCCGCCCACTGGCCGGGCCTGGAACGACACCATGTACCGGTTCCAGCAGAGCGTGGCGACCGTGGCGCACCCGGCGCACGTCGAGGCCCCGCCGCCACGCGCCGACCGCACGATCCTGCTCCTCAACACGCAGAACAAGATCGACGGGCGCATCAGGTGGGCGCTCAACAACGTCTCCTTCAGGCTGCCGCACACGCCGTACCTCGTGGCCATAAAGCGCGGCCTCCTGGGCGCCTTCGACCAGCGGCCGCCGCCGGAGAAGTACTCGCACCAGACGTACGACATCTACGCCAAGCCGCCGAACCCGAACGCGACGAGCAGCGACGGGCTGTACCGGCTGCGGTTCGGGTCCGTCGTCGACGTGGTGCTGCAGAACACCAACATGCTGGATGCCAACAAGAGCGAGACGCACCCGTGGCACCTCCACGGGCACGACTTCTGGGTGCTCGGCTATGGCATCGGCCGCTTCGACCTGGCGGTGCACCCGGCGTCGTACAACCTCAGGGACCCCATTCTCAAGAACACGGTGGCCGTGCACCCCTACGGCTGGACGGCGCTGCGATTCAAGGCCGACAACCCCGGCGTGTGGGCGTTCCACTGCCACATCGAGGCCCATTTCTTCATGGGGATGGGCGTCGTCTTCGAGGAAGGGATTGAGCGGGTCGCCGAGCTCCCGCCGGAGATCATGGGATGCGGGAAAACAAAGGCTGGCCACTAATGAGTGTATGTAGTTCTTAGTTGTATCATGTGATTACCGTGTAATATAATCGTTCAGATTTCACACTTTTCTAGTAATTAACATTCTTTTGCTTGTCAATATTAGCGATTAAGATATACTATAGCTGACAATCTACTTCGTCATTGTACCGTTGAATCTTTGATATGTGCTTATACATAATACAGAGGATAATAAGTCAGGTTTGAAGTTTATTTCATAATCTAGTTGACATGATTCTAATATAATATTTATGCTCGGGATTAATTCACTGGGCTCTATCTGTGTTAGAGTAAATGACGAAAGTGGTGGCTATTTTAAGCCAGGGGGACCCTCTCTCCCCCATGCTCTTCAACTTAGTAGTTGATATTTTTACTAGGATGTTAAGTAAAGCGGCGAAGGCAAGGTTAATTATGGGTCTTCTACCCGAGGTTTGTGAGGAGGTATCATTAGCCTTCAGTATGCTGATGACAGACTTCTTTTCCTTGAAAGTGATCTAAATGAAGCAAAAAATCTGAAATGGTTGTGTTAGCTTGCTTTGAGCAACTATTAGGTGTGAAGATTAATTATGGTAAAAGTAATTTAATCACTGTGGAGTTGGATGAGGAGGACACTAATGACATGGCAAAGGTCTTTTGGTGCAAAAAGGCACAGTTTCCTTTTAAATTCCTTGGTATCCCTCTGCATCATAGTAGGTTGAGTAGAGAAGATATATGACCAATTGTGGATAAAATCTTTAAGAGGATTATTGCTAGGTGGAAGGATAAACTTCTCTCTTATGGGGGAAGGTTAATCCTTCTAAAATCTTACCTAGTTAGCATTCCCATGTATCTTATGTCGATTATTAAGTTCCCAAAATGGGCAATTGAGCTCATTAATTCACATATGGCTAAATTTTTTTTGGAATAAAACTGAAGATAACCACGAAATACCACTTAGCTAATTGGCAATTGATAGCCCAGAAAAAAGAGTATATGGGGGCCAAGGTAGTCCTGATTTAAGAAGTTTGAACTTTTCCCTTCTAGCATCTTGGATTCACAGATATCATTTGAATGAAGAAGAAGTGTGAATAAAGATTATCAAATATAAGTATAGAGTGGACCAACAAAATGTATTTTGTTGTCGTGAGATCGGGGCTTCTCCTTTTTTGGAGCGGCATTCTTTGGGTTGTTCAAGCTGCTAAAATGGGTTATATGTGGAAAGTTTGGTATGGTAGTAGAATCAGATTTTGGGAGGATATTTGGTTTGATAATTCAAGTCGCAGTCGCAGTCTCCTCGCATTGCACAGGCGAGGATAAGGCTTGCCACTGACACCCTTTCCCCAGACCCCGCATAGAGCGGGAGCTCTCTGCACTGGGTACGCCCTTTATTTGGTTTGATAATTCAAGGTTTTGGCCTCTTTATGTTGCAGCCAATGAAAAAGGCCATATAGTTGATGAAGTGTGGAATGGTGTGTACCTGATGATTACTTTCAGGAGAGCTGTTTCACAAAGGCTTATGCTGATGTGGGAGGAGCAAGTCCAGATTGTTAGTAGTATTGTCCTGACAGAGAGTGATTCGATAATCTAGTTGTTCAACACAAGTGGGGTTTATTCTGTGCGATCTTTGTATTCTGTTATTACCATTAGAGGCATTAAGCCTGTGCATGTACCTGCAGTTTGGCACCCTAAGGTGCCCCCTAGAGTTCACAATTTTCTTTAGCTTTTGTCCAACAATATGCTGCTTACAAAGATAATATGAGTTAACGGCAGGGTCTGAGTGATCTTTCTTGCCTTTTTTTCCTTGTGAAAATGAATCTATGACCCACCTGTTCTTTGATTGTTGTGTAGCTCGGTTGATCTGGGTTGATATTTCTCTTATGGTTGGTAAACAAGTCGGCGAGGATTTTGAATCCATAGCACGCTGGTGGATTAGTAATAATCGAAATATGGTTCTCAATTGTGTTTGTACTGCTACTTTGTGGTCCTCAAGGAAACTTCGTAATGATTTATGCTTTCAGGGGAGGACATGGCCAGGAGTGGGGAGATTACTTTGTACAATCGCCAGGATGTTGACAAGATGGAAGGCGCTGCTCAGGCTGAACAAGCAAGAGCTAATGGACGAGCACACTGCATCACTGGAACTGAAGGGGAGACAACTTTAAAGGACCGAATGGAACAACATTAAAGGACCGAATGGAACAACACATCGTCCGTGAGAACCTCAAGTTTGAAAGTGTCACATGGGGATCAATCCTGGCGGACTCAGTCGCTGCGGACGATGCTACATCACCAGGGATCTAGTTGAGTCCTCGACGCACAAGTGATGGGCTTGATGTTGAGGCAGTGGAGACCTTTTTGCCTGATCATGTTGATTGTGGCCCTGCTTCTTTCGATGGACACGCCTATAATACATTGAACTTGTAATGCAATACTTTGAACGCTTGTTCGCTTTGTTCTAGTAATAAAGCAGAGGAACCGTTCTTCTAAAAAATTAATTCATTAGACCTCTCACATTCCTTTTAACATGAAAATGATAACATGAGTTGTCTTAATCGGCATCTCCCCTATCTGATCAAGATGTTGCATGCCTCAATTGGCACGCTTCCCACACGGATGGAGCTGCTGATCTCTTAAGACCTGATACATCTAAGATGCTCCATATAAGAGCTTCATCCATGATGGCACGGTGCCGGGCGAAGTCGGGTTATTTTGGTTAAAAATATATCATGATCTCATGAGGGCATTAGTTACATGGATTGAGTGCAGGCGTCCGTCAGAGTGATCCGCTATGGAGCAATTCTATAATATAAAACCACCTAGTTCCTTGTCCTCTTAGGTTCTCGGTCTCAAGTTATTACAAGAAGTTGATATATAGAGTTGCGATCCTAAGCATCATGCGGGATGCCTAGTGACCCTATCGAGCAGGTAAAAATTAAGGTCTCTACCAAACATGCTCTTATACATTTTGTTAAATATAAATTTTATTATATTATTGTGCACAAGAACATCCTAATATGTGTTAATATGTGTTGATACCAAAATTTTGCAAGAATATTGAAGCCGATGGAGAGTCATGAGAAGAGTCGATGAAGAGTCCCGGGGAGAGCCGATGGGCGTTTTGGTCAAAAGCAGTCAGACCTTCGGGTCAGAGCCGACGTGGACTCAGTCAAAGATGATGGTGGATGCAGTACGAATCGAACAGGGGTGATGATGTCAGCAAAAGATTCTACAAGAGTCTGATTTCTTTTTAAAGAGTCTTGTAAATATAGTAGTGTTTCTTGATTTTTCATCAAGTTTAGTTTTTCATAATTGATTAGAAGTCCTTAGATTTAGGGTATAAATAGATGCAGTCAGGGTCTATAAAAACAATCAATCATCAGTAAAACTTTTTTCGGCTCATCGTCAAAATCCTAGGAGTAGCAGTAACGTAGCTTTTCTCGGCAACTTCTTCGATGAACAAGACTGCATCGTCTTGATCTCCGGTTTGCTTGTAAGTTTAATCTGTATAGGGTGTTCTAGGTAATAACCAGCGCATCACTGTAGTTTCGTCTAGTCTAGTGTATCTACCAATTATCAATTTCACTTAAATCTTACAAGGCTGCATCATTCTGATCTCTTCTTGGTTTTGATTGATTTCACAATTTACTAATTCCTTGAGTAAGGTGGAAGGAATCAGTGCTCGTAGCCAAAGAGGGGGAGGGGGTGAATTAGGCAAACTTAAAACCTTAACATACGGCTACAACTAGTTTGCACAAAACTTAAACTAGATCATGCTATCTAGATGTGCAACTAAGGTTCTTCTAGTGATAAACTCCCATCCTAAAGAGTTTTGCAACCTATAGCCAATCCTATCAAGATGCAACTCTATAAAAGTAAAGGCACACTGATGCACCTACACATGCACCGGCGCATTGCAATCATTGGCCGTTGGTTCAACCGATCGTGTAGGATCTTCTCAGCCATTCAGTTCCCAGACCCTCTGATGCAACTGTTAATGTACCGACGCCTCAGAAATAGACCAGTCGGTTCAACCGACCCATGTTGGATTGACTCCACTTGATCAACATGCTAATCAGAATTGCACTGACCCATGTAAATTTGATGCCGTCGGTTCAACCGACCCATAGACTGTTTCTGCCACTTGTCCAAGTCGTCGCTGGGATTATTTGGACCTTTTAAATATCTGCATTTTCACTACACTTTGGTGTCTTGGAGACGATTTGGACTATCTTGGAGATGGTTTTGACTCCATCCATGGAACCTAAAAATCCTACAAACCTGAGCTCACAAACTCGTTAGTCCTATTGATCATGTTGTCACTCAATCACCAAAATCACAATCTGGTCTAATGGGGCCATTTTCCTTACATAAGGCTGCATCATTTTATCTCTTATTAGTTCTTCATAGATTTCACAATTTATCTCATCATTATTAGATCTGTCGGCTTCATCATCAGCACACTTAGCATTGCCAAATTACTAATAGCCAATTAAGATCTAATCCTAGTGCTTTTTCATAAGTTCAATTAAATATTCTCCTCTCCATCGGCTAAATCTTATATAACTTATCGCTCTGCTGTCGTAGCCGCCTCGGTTAGGTCCGATCCTACAATGGTGACGCTAGGTTAGATTTGATCGGCTACAGTTATCTATTTATAACACGGTTTATTCTTATTGTTTCTTATATTTCAATATCGGCTTATCAGCTGATAGCTTTTGTTCATTTTTCTCTTAACGTTCATCTTAATTGATTCAGAATTCTAGCTGATGACATACTTTATGAGTATCGGATGCAGTAACCGATGCCGTCTTTGAATTTTTCGGAATCCCAGCCGATGCGTTCCTAAATTATTGACTAAATTTTATTTTCTTATTAATTACAAGTGAATTTGACTGGCACGCAGTGAACTTTGAGATCAGGACCTGCACCGAAGATAAGCAGAGCTTTCAGGCCTTAACGTGTCTCGTTCCGAAAAGATCAATGACCAATTTTTGTGGCAATAATACGTAAGCTAGGCTGGCATGGAGAAAACAAAAAATAAACTCCATTTTTTTTTTGCTTCCACTATTATGCTGCATGTGAACCAAATTAAAGCTGCAGGATTGATGGTATATCCTGCCGGCATAAACAAAATAAAAGGCAGAAAAGGGAGAAATATGTGCGTGAAAATCAATACGACACATTCCGCGATTATCTGGAAAGTGTGTGCTTTGATGAGTTCAACTGTTTGAAACTAATGAAAACAAAGCAACACCAGAAAAGACTTGCAAGTTGCAATAAAAGGAAGAACCGTGTAGTAGAAAACTTCGACCTTTCCTTTTTTTTTCCATTCCTAGCCTTGATCTACGATTGATCAATGATCATATCAAAAAGTATTGAACATGATCGTTCTTTGCAGTGGGCATGTACGTGCATGCATGTACTATTAACAAAAAAAAAGCAGAGAAAGTACAATGCATGTGGAAATGCACAAGCACGCTATATGAAACTGACGGGCCTCCGATCCATTTCCCGTTACCGCGCGCCGATCGATTGAGCAACTGCGCGCGATTACGAGCTTCCATTTACATATGTGCGTTTCGTTTGATGGTGTCAGTAGCTTGTTCCTGGTTGAAACTGTTGTTTTGCCAAAAAAAAAAAAGAAAGAAGAAGAAACTGCATGCTGTACAGTGATAATAAGGTTCCCGGACAAATAAGAGGGACGAAATAATAAGATGTACACCTTATATGCGGAAGCTTTCCATCCTGGATGCTTTGCTTTGATCAGATAAACGCCACTGTTCTTAGGGCTAATTGTCAAAAGAAACTTATAATACTGTTAGCTGTCAGTTAAACCGCGTCATGAAAAAGCCGTTGGACACGGCTACGTACAGAAAGGGGTTTCAGCGGAGCTGGCCTAAAAGTTCAGGATTAGTATGAGCGTATGGCCAGGGAACCGGTCAGGTGTAGTGTCGTGCCAAAACATTAAGTGAATTCCATTATAAGAAGACAAGGGATTTGGTTTTCGTTTCTGAAGCGGAACATGTGGGTTTCATCCGGGAGCGCATGAACAAGTCCAAACGGAAGATCAGAAGACCAGCCATGCCCTCCCACGTGCGCCCCGGAACCCTAACCCGGACTATCGATAACTACCGTGGTGACCTTTATTTGTCTTTGCTTTCCGGTGTCTCGGTCTACTCGGCCATTTCTAATCATTTAATCTGAAACCAAACCCCACAACACAATCAGGAATCCGCATAAAAGAAAAGGCAAACAAATTAAGGGCCCCTTTAGTAGGGCGGGAGCGGCTCCAGCAGGAGCCCCGCCAAACGGCTAAAATTGGAGCAGCTCCGGGTGTGGAGCCGCACTTGGAGCAGCCCCTTCGGCTTCCACCGAAGAGGTGGAGCCACTAAAACGTGGCTCCACGCGGCTCCGGCGCCCGTTCACCTCTATGTGACCTTCAACTTTGACGTAATTACAACGATTTTGCTACTTCCATCTTCCCTTTAGTCCCGCACACGAGCATGTATTCATGGTTATATGGTCTATGTGAGGATTGACTCCCTTTTAAAATTTACTATTATGAGAAGACAATTATTATTAGCTAACCAATATTTCTATTTATTTATTTATTTTCACGTGACTTCAAATTTTAAACTTAGTGCAAACATAAAAGTCAGCAGCAAACATCTCAAATAGCTAAGGGCATACTGGATATTTCACCTCTTCAATCCATTCATAAAAATAGAATGGAGCCATTTTGCCAAACGTTTTCCAAAATGGCTCTAGCTCCACCAAAGAAGCCGCTCTACCGGAGGAGTCGGTGTTTTACTGGCAAGCCTACCTAGGGGTACCCTCAGGTAGTTTACTTGTGGTTTGGGTGTCACCGAGATCAGGAACTCGATGGTTCAAGCAACACAAGGGTTTAGACAGGTTCGGATCGCAGTATGCGTAATACCCTACATCCTGTGTGGTTTGTATTGCCTTGGTGATTATGCGATTGTTTGGAGGGGTTCCCTGCCCGCCCTTGTATACTCTGGGGGGACAGGGTTACATGAAAGTCTTAGTCCTATACGGGCTTAGGAGTCCTACCCGAGTACTTTTCGGGTAGTTTCCTTCTGTACTGACTAGTTGTACTCATATCCGAGTACTTTTATAGTATGGATAAGGTATGAGACATGCCCCACCCCTTATTCTAGAACGTTTTATGCCACGTGTGCAGTCCCGTAGCCCCGGGTCTGACATGACCCCGAGCTCTTCATAGCCGAGTAATGCAGGCTTCGAGTACTTCTGAAGTCGTCCTTCACTATGTAAGAACCGCCCTATAGTGACGCGCATAAAGGTGATGAGTGGTTGTTGCGTGTCACCTGTATTTGAAAAGTGACGCGCACAGATTAGGTGCGTCACCTATCTATTCTCCTAGGGCCCTCGGCAAAAAGTGGCCCGTCACCTATGACCGAGCAAAAGTGACGCGGCTCATGAAGCCCGTCACCTATGTTACAGGTGACGGGCTTTATTAAGCTCCCGTCACCCGTAGTCATGTTATAGGTGACGGGCCATGCCCTCATGGGTACCCTCAAGTAAATGTGACAGCCTTTACACTAGTACAATAACTATTAACCAAGGCGGGCAAAAACTATTAACCGAGGCATTTTTCGCAACCGCCTTGAAACCAAGGCCACGGTAAATGACCTATTTTCCGAGGTGGTTTGATGCCCACCTCGGTTAATCAAATAAAAAATAAAAAAAGAAAAACTCGTGGATAAGCCCAACGAGGCCATCAGCGGGCCCGCCGAGCCCATCCACGGTCCGTCGCCGCCGCCACGCTTGGCTGCCCTGCTTTTGGACGCGCCGCGGCCGGATTCGGCTGCCCCACCGCTCGCCCCACAGCGCCTGTGCCTCCGCGCTCGCCGGCATGCTTGCCTCCGGCTCGCCGGCCTACGCTTGTATCGCCTCCGTCCGCAGCCCGCGTCGGTCGCCGCTCGCCAGTCGAGCCGTTTCAGCCTGCAGTTTGCTGGCTAGCGTCGCCTCTGCGCCCGCGCCTGCCGCTGTTTGACTCGCATCCGTCCGCGGCTCGTGGCCTGCGTCACCTTCGTGCTCGAACCGGCCGCCGCTCGTCTGTTGCCTCCGCGCGCACCAGACGCCGGTCCGTCCGCGGCTTGCTGCCTGCGTCACCTACGCCCACCGCGGCTGCCTATGAGGAGGGAAGGATGGTGAGGCCGCACGGGGTCGGAGCAGGAGGGGAGGGCGAGGCCGTGCGGAGCAGGAGCAGGAGGGGATGGCGGGGCGGCAGTGGCTAAGTCTTGGGAGAGAGAGAGAGAGACAGAGAGAGGAGGGGAGGGAGAATTAGGGTTAGGGTTTGCTTGTTTATACAATCTTCTCAACAAGTGGCCTCAAATGGGCTTCGCCTGGGCTTGGCTATTAACCGAGGCGGACCGTTATAAGTGGTCGACCTCCGAAAATAGAACTATTAACCGAGGCGGTAATTTTAATGGAGACCGCCTTGGTTAATTGATTTTGTGAGGTATTTTTTTAGCCGCCTCAGTTAATAAGAAATGATCGCCTCGATTAATAGAAAACATTAACTGAGGCGGTTCATGTTCCTGCCCACCTCAGAGGTATTTTAAAAAGGTTGCGGTAAATCATTTTTTGTAGTAGTGTTACTTAGCGCGTCACCGCGTCTTCTGATGCGCTTAACATATGGTCCTTGAAAGGTGACGCATTACGTGTATAGTTCGTCACCTATGTGTATGCCCTATCTAACACACACACAAAGAACCAACATACAAACTACGTTATACATAGTCATGGCATGTCCTTGATAACTTCCGCCACCCTTAAGATGGTGTAGATGTAGTCGGCGACGTTCTCCACCGGTGGCGGCTTCACTGTCGGCTTCCCAAGGCGGACGAGGTATTCTTTCAACCCTCATGACGCTGATCGCCCAGGCATCACTGAAGCCGAAGGGGTGGTCCAGATAGAACTCTGGATCGCCACGTGCCGGAGCAGGGGCCGAAGCAGGGGCCGACGCAGGAGCAGGGGCCGGCGCAGGAGCCGGGGCCAGAGCCGCAGCAGGAGGAGGCGACCGGTGATGGCGACGGAGGCGAGGGAAGGGAGAAGGCGACGGCGACGACGACGACGAGTCCACCATGACGTAGCGGCGACGCCTGGACCTTGAGCCGGAACCCGCCATTGTACCTAATGCGAGCGAGAGCAGGAGTGTGAGGAGAGAGCGAGAGCAGTGGTGTCAGGAGAGCGCGGCCGCCCTCGCAGTATATAATGGCGAGGGCCAGAGATTGTGGGAATACCGAGAGGACGCGCGCGGTTGCTGAGACGGCGCACGCGCGCAGTTGTGCACAGAGAAGGTAGCGTCGATTGCGATTCCCAGCAATTGAATGCGAAACGGTGCGCGTTTGCCGAGGGGGCGCGCGGTTGCCAAGATGGCACGCGCACGTGCACAGAGAGAGGGTACCGGCGGTTGCGATTCCTAGTAGCCGCGTCTTTGAATGTTCCCAGCATGCAGTTTCATTTGACATAGGTCACAGGCAACATATATCGCCCATCAGCAATGACACATAGGTGACGGGCATCATATGTTGCCCGTCACCTGTATTCATGACGTAGGTGACGGGTCTAATTGATGTCATAGGTGACGGGCCACACATGTCTTGCCCATCACCTATTTCCCGTTTCTCCCATTTGAAGCCACCCCTTTGACTTAGTTCCTTACCTTATCCATTTGAAACCCTAGGTTAGTGCGCACCTCCTCGCCTCCTTGTCGCGCCAGCCGGCGTCCGCCCGCCGGCAAGGAGGAGAGCGGGGCACACCTCCTTGCCTCCTGGTCGCGTCACCAGGTGCCCGCCCGCCGGCGCCGAGCCACCGCCTGCAGGCAAGGAGGAGAGCGGGGCACGCCGTCGCGCCTCCTCATCGTGCCACCAGGTGCCCGCCTGCCGGCGCCGAGCCGCCGCCCACAGGCAAGGAGGAGAGCGGGGCACGCCCTCGCGCCTCCTCGTCGCGCCACCAGGTGCTCGCCCGCCGTTCCTCTCCACCGCTGTCAGTATTTGATATTGCTTCTAGACAGATCTAGATACTTTTATTAGTGAAATGTGAATGTTTGAAACCATCGCGAAGTTAAAAAAATTCTACTGATATTTGTTGGCAAATGATGATATGGGAGAGTGTTCACCAGGATTGATTGAGACATCGATACACATGCACATCCAAATTAAAACAGATTGTTCTTATAAGCTACTGTATACTTGCACATGAACACCTCTGCCCAAAAAGGCATGAAGCACATGCCACACAGCGAGGCTTTGGTGTTCATGGCAAGTATATAGTAGCTTATGCCTTTCGAGGGTGAGGTCTTCATGGATCGTTATAATGCAAACATATCTCTTCCAATTCTGATGCCTTTTGAAATGCTAAATAATGTGATTTACTTGTATTAGTTGATGAAAATGAGTATATTGAGTTGAATGTTTCTATATTTTGATACTCTAATGATGTATTTATTTAGGCTCCCATTGAAACCATCGTGAAGCTAAAAAAAAACTTTTTTTCGGATATGTATATGTTGTTAACCTTGATCCTGTGGTGTTGATACGGCCATTCGGGGCCAACATCGATATCCGTGATGTGGTGCGTTATAGGGACATGATGAAGGAGTACGGTCTTGGTCCCAATGAATAAATCCTTAACTTTTATGCTGGGGAAATCTTTATTAGGACCAAGGCCGTACTCTTTCATCACGTCCGTATACTGCACTGTGTGACGGATATCTATGTTGGCCCCGAATGATAGTGTCATCACCGCAGGGTCAAGGTTGACGATATATGCATATCCTAAATAAGTATTTTTTTTTGTTTTCGATGGTTTTTGCATAAAGGGCCTGAATAAATGTTCTGAACCATTGTTGCATCCCATATGACATGGGACAACGAGTGTTCGCCTCAAACTGAAGAGTATCAAAATAATTAGATTTTAGAAATAAATTTTTTTGTTTGCATGTGTAGATGTGGTTTACTTGATTTACTTGTATTATTTGATGAAAATGGGTATATTGAGTTGAATGTTTATTTTTGAATGGATATGAATGTGTGTACTTGGTATTAGATATTGAATGGAATGTTAATGTTTAATCCGTAGAAATGACTTTGCAACATGATGGGTTGGAGTGCCGTGCTTCTGCTCGTGCATCGGTACGCAATAATTTGAACCGCGCCGGTCATTCCCTTGAGTTCCGCATTGAAGAGCACCTTGGACTTGTTAGTGGTCGTATTCGTTGTTGGATTAAGGAAGCATTCCATTGCCTCATGCTTGGCAAATTTGAGCGTGAATTTGATGTCGAGTTGCATGGTACGGATGATGACCGCGAGTTGATGGCTTGACATAATACAAGGCGCGAAGCGTCGGGGATGCCAGAAATTGTCCGTTCCGTGGCAAGAGTTTGCGTGGCGATTCACGAGGCGTCGGTTAATAGGTCTCATGAGTAGTTTGTATATGCATGCAGTTTTTTTGTGCAATCATGTTGTGTAATGGATCATGTAGTTATTTTATGTAATCATGTCGTGTAATGGATCATGTAGTCCTTTTATGTAATCATGTCGTGTAGTGGATCATGTAGTTCTTATAATTTATCATGTTGTGTAATGGATCATGTGCACTTGTATAATTTATCAAGTTCTTATAATTTATCATATTTTGTAATGGATCATGTGGACCTGCATAATTTATTAAGTTCTTATAATTTATCATGTAGTGTAATGGATCATGTGGACCTTTAATATACACAAGGTAACGGCACCTGGAAGCACAGCTCGTCACCTTTAAAAATTCCAAGTGACGAGTGATGTTCTACGCCCGTCACTTATGCTCCACCATAGGTGACGGGCAATGTGTTAGGCCCGTCACCTGTATTGGATATAGGTGACGGGCGTAGACTTCATACGAGGGGGAGGGGGGGCTGGTCACCAAGAAAGGTGACGGTTCTCTAGTGAAGTCCATCACCTATTGCGTCACATTGGTGACGGGTAGACACCCATCACCTTCCTATTCAAAACAGTGACGCAGTAGAAGTGACAGGCTCTTTGCCCGTCACTTTAGGGAGATAATGCCCGTCACTGTAGGGATTTTCTTACATAGTGCTTGGGTTTCTTCTGAAACTCCGTCTTGAAAGTGTCTTTCGAGTACTTTCTTTGGTGCCTCGAGGCTATGAGGTGCTCATGCCCCGAGCACTTTTTAAGTCTTCCTTTTTATGGGGTGCGATGCAAATCGCACTCCATATGAAGTAGCCCCCGAGCCTTAGGTTGAATCGAAGAATCAGGCTAAGGGTCAAATTAGTCTTGAATCTTCTTTCTTATCTTCCAAATATTTTTGAAAAATAAAGCACCGATGACACATGTCGCGCAGCCCCCGAGCCTTGAATCCAAATCCCAAGGTTTGAAAAAAGGATCCAAAATAACATGGCAGACTGAACAGTATTATGTACGAAATATGTGTAAAATACATGTTAGATATGTGACTTGAATTGATGGTATCATTAGGAAAGATTGGTTTTAAAATTCGAAAACCCCCTCTTTTCGGGATTAAATTCCTGAAAAATGATTAATCAAAAAACTTTGCAAAACTTCTCCGAAATTACCGCTCAAAAACACATCACATAAATGAAGAAAAACTCTTCGGCTTCTGAACAGTGAAACTGGGCCACCCGCTGGTTAACCGCGTGCTGACTGTAGGGTTATTTTTACCCCTTCACTTCACTGCTTTAGTCTTTCGCCTTCCTCTGCTCCTGCGCCGCCAACCATTCTAGATCTAGGTCTTGAAAACCTCCTTGAGCCCGCCTTCTCCCCTTGCTCATTCTACTTGGAGAATCAGTCCTTTCCTTTGGCAATCACTTGCACCCTCTCCTGAAGCCCCCAAGCACATGCGAGTGAAGCGGCTCGTGACATCTAGGATGGGCAACAAGAAGCAGGCGTCGAAGTGGAAGAAGGAGGAAACCAGTAGCGGCGACTGGGAGCGAAGTAAGTGCACCCGTGAAAATCTTCTTAATTTGGTCGCACAAGGTCTTCTTCACGGGGAGGAGGTAGTACAGTGGAAACCCTCCTTCCGCCAGTTTTATCCGCAAGAAAACGTAGATCAGATTGTCATCTTTGAACACTTTGTCAAACGGGGTTTGGCCCCCCTTGCCTCCGATTTTTTCCATGGCCTTCTTTTTCATTAGGGTATTCAGATCCATCATCTGAACCCTCACTCCATAACCCATATTTCCATCTTCGTCCACCTTTGCGAAGCTTTTCTCAGCATCGAGCCGCATTTCGATCTTTTTCGCTACTTTTTCCACTTGCGTCCTCAACCTTCCACCGAGAAACAAGCCTTGGTTGGTGGAGCAGGTCTTCAGTTCAAGCAGGGGAAGGGGAAGGAGTACCTTGAGTACGATCCCCACAAACCACTCGGGCTGGAGAGAATAGTGGTTCTATATTGGAAACCATCAGCCTGCATTGCCAGAGAGAACTCCAGGGAAAGCAGTCCAGAGGCCCGATTGGAATGAGAAGTTGACCTCAAGGGAGATGGAGCAAGTTTCTGAGTTGCTCGAGTTGATTGCCGCTCTGAAGGAGATGGGCGTGACCGGAGCATCAGTTATGCTCTCTATGTTCAAGCGTCGTATTCAGCTGCTGCAAAAGAGATGTACATTTGGATTCGACTATTTAGGTAGTAAAGATCCTTCTCGCATGACTGCAGAAATCCTTCCGCCGCAGACAGCCTTTGCCCGTGTTCAGCGAGTACTTCTCGACGTGAACACGGTGCCATACATACCAAAGCTATTCAGCGTGGAGAACCCATCAAAAGAGGTATGAGTAATATACCTGTTGAGTACTTGTGAGTACTTTTTGCTGCAAGTTGTTACTGACTATTCTTGTCTCTTATATTTTGTAGGGTCACACTACCGTGTATCGCTGCCCTTTTCCCAATCCGGTCGTACCTCGGCCTGACTTCCTACAACCAAGTGCGTTCCAGAAGCCAAAAAGTAGTCAACCAGCTTATGACCCCTTAACTGATGAGGAAGTAACACACTCTGACGACAATCATCCTCTAGCAGATTTGCTGAAGAAGTCGGGCAAAGATGTAGCCGGGGGAAGTTTACTGCCGGATCACCCTACTAAGCCCAGAGCTGCTATGCGGAAGCGTAGGGTGGTCATTACCAATGTATCTGACGATGATGTTGTTAGGTAAGTACTCGACTCGAGTACTTTATCAGTTGAATTCTTTGATGTTTTTGCTGAAATCTTCCTCCTTTTTCTTTTCAATCCCGCCACCTCCCCTTCTCCCAAGCGCGCGAAGCGTGGTAAGAAGGCTGGCTCCAATGGGGATGATGTTGCGGCGGACCAGGTCGTGAAATCTGCTGCAACGGACCCGTCAACCCAAAACCCTGTAGCAGACCTGAGCAACCCCATCCCGCCGAGCACCGCGGAGGCTCAACCGAAGGAATCTGTTGGTGGCTCGGGGAAATCGAGTACTCCGAGTACTGTGACAGTACCTCGGTTGATCTAGTTGAAGAAGGTGATGACCAAGAAGTCGTCCAAGTAAGTTTTGAGTACTTTTCCTTTGGGCATTCTGTAGTCTTTTCATCCATTGCTTGATGTAGTCGTTTTGCGTACAGGGCCTCGTCTGCTCTGAGCTTGGACGAGCCTGACATTGGCTCGCGGTCCAAGCCCCCGAGCAAGAGAAGAACTCGGATGCTGCAGCGTTGAGCGCCGGTACCGCTCGTACTCCGGCCAGCGCTACTTCAACGGAAAAAGATGTCGTTCCTGAGGGGGCTAAGCCAGAGCGGGTCGAAGTGGAGACGCCCGCGCCCGAGATACCCACAGGTGAGCCCATCATGCCTCCTCCATCACCCAGCGCTCACCTGCCAGAGGCTAGATTTGTCACTGCGGATGAAGTGGCAGGCGATCCGCCGGAAGGATCAAGCGCGTGAGAAGTTGACCCCCGGGGCTCAACAGACCCTGGCACGGAAGACGCCAGCGTCGCGGGCACATCAGGCCCTAGCGCGGGAAATACCGAAATCGCGGGTATGTCCGGGCGCGGCCAGCGCAGAGAAAGAGGATCTGCTCGTGTCGCCCTATGGGTGGCAACATGTTGTCCCTGTAGATCTGATCGATGATCCGATGCTGACCAGGGAGAAGAGGAAGCAGCTCCAGAGCACCTTCAAGGACTTATACGATTCACAACTGTAAGTAATTGCCCCTCTCAAGTACTTTTCTGCCATCTCCCATCCTTGTACAATTCGTGTTGTTACCGTGTTTGTATCTGTAGACTCTGATGGATCGATCCCAAGAGAAATCTGACAAGCTCAAATTCATTGATGACGACCATCACCAGTTGCAAGAAAAAGACCAGCACATCGATGAAGAAATCCGGAAAAGGATTGATTTACGGAATAAACTCGACAAGTTGAAACATGAGCGCACTCGAGATACTTGGATTCTCATGAACGACATCAAAAATCTGAAGAAGGAGAAAGCCGAGTTGATCGAGAAGAACAAGGCGATCTCCAAGGCCTACCGAGGTAACCGTCACTTGGACTTGTTTTCTTTGGTTGGCATCTGGTCGAGTAGTTTTTCTGAAACTTCTCAAGAACTTCTCCTTGTCTTGTGCTCGCAGAACTCAAAACCACATTGAAAAATAAAGAGGGTATGATTATTGATTTGAAGAATCTTGTTTACCATGGCGCAGATGATGTCGAGTGCCTAGAGAAAGTCCTCAAGGATACCGACACTCAGTTTGTTGATGCCATGAAGAAAATTAAGTCCGTGCTTGAGGATAAGGAGAGCATGCAGAAAGGACTCGAGGATCTTAAGGCTGCTGCTCAAGTTGTTGTCGAGATGATAGAGCTTCCGACAGAGGGTGTAGTTGACGAGAGATCATTGCTAGAGAAGCTTCAAGCGACTCCCCAGAAAGTCGCCAGTTACATCTCGGAGGCCACCAGGACTTATATAGCCCAGACTCTTGCATTGGTGAAATCATTTTGGTCGAAAGCTCAGCTTGAACCACTTGGAGAGGGAATGGCTGCCGACTGCTCTGTTGAGCAATTCACAAAGTATCGTGAAGAAGTCGAGCCAATAGCCGAGAAGATTGCTCTCTGTCTGCATGAGACGAGTAGTTGTAGCAGTAGCCGGTAAGATAGTAACACAAGAAGTACTCGTGCGTTTTAGCCTCATGGGCAATAATAGTCGTAAAAACTCGTGGTGGAGCCCCCGAGTGTAAAGGAGCTAGGTATAAGTACTCGTGGTGGAGCCCTTGAGTTAAACTAGGCGAAAGAATGTAAGAACTCGTGGCGAAGCCCCCGAGTTAGAACAATCGTAAAGTAGTCAATTTGGGACAAAATCAAGTCTTTATTAATAATAACGCTGACATGCAGCTGGTGAATTGTGTACAAATTGTACTAAGCGTAGAATTTCTAGAGATGCTCCATGTTCCAAGAGTTAGGAACCTCATGGCCATCAGGGTACTGAAGGCAATATGACCCTGGTCTTGTGACTTCAAACACGATGAAAGGCCCTTCCCATCGTGAGTTGAGCTTTTGCAGCCCAGTTTCGCTGAAGCATCTAGCACATGTGTAGTTGAGGCGTACTCGATAGCCTCCTTATCGCAGTTGTACGACTTCTTCAGGTCGCCTTGGAAGGTGAGTACCCCACTCTTTCCTGACATCTTCAGAAGCAAGTAGACGTAGTGTGGCACGACCATGAATTTGGCTAATGCCGGTCTTCCCAAGATGTACTCGGTACGGTAATTTTCCCTTGTGTCGAAGGTGACGGGGAAGGTTACAATGCCAAGAGGCGTAGCAGCGTTCCCTGGTGTGATGCCGTAGAAGGGAGATTTCCTCACAGTGAGCATATCGGTGAAGTTGAGGCCCATCTTCCTCAAAGTACTCGCAGAGATGAGGTTGAGGCCGCTTCCTCCATCGATGAGTATTTTGGTGAGCCTGACGTTGGCCACCACTGGGTCCAGGATGAGCGGGAGTTTTTCCGGCTCTGAGAAGCTTGTCCACTAATTAGCCCTAGAGAACGAGATGGGGACCTCCGACCGTTGAAGAGGTCGTGGTACCGCTGGCTCGATGGACATGATCTCGCGGAGAGTTAGCTTGTGTGTCCTCCTAGAGGGGAAGCCTGATTCGCTGCCAAAGATGACATTGACAGTCTTGGACATATCCGGGAACTGAGTGGCATTGGTCTTGTCCTCCGGGTCTTCGTTCTCTTTGTCCTTCTTCTTCTTGTCGCCCTTTTCCACGGGCGGAGCGTTGAGGGACCTTTGGAGTTGATAGCGCTCGAATGCTGAGTGCTTGGAGTATGGGTGCCACGGGCATTGCTTGTGCAGAAGCTTCTCGAACTGCTCTTGCAAGTTGCCGGGCTTCTTGCCGCGCGGGGCGCGCTCGACAGCCGCGACGAGATCATCTGGCTTGCGCTTCCAGCAGGATCCCAAGTAGTCCCGCTGGCTTCTGTCGTTGCGGTGGTTGTGGTTCCGCTTGTTGTTGTTGTAGTCGTTGCCGCACTTCGAGAACCGATCGCGTTCTTGCTCCTCTTGATCCGCCCAGGTCTGCATCATGTCGCGGAGGACAACAACAGTCTTGGGGAGGTTGCGGCCGAAGTCGCAGAAGAGAACCTGGTCTGTGAGGCCGTTGTGGAAGTAGTCAATGATGTCGCTCTCTGAGATGTTGGCGATCCTGGCGCGGGTGTCAAAGAAGCGGCGAGTATACGAGCGTAGGACCTCGTTTCTTTCATGTTTGCATTGAGACAGGTCATGACGAGTACCTGCCCTGGCGATCACTCCCTGAAAGTTGTCGATGAAGACGGTCTTGAGCTGGTCCAAGGAGTCGATGGAGTTCCTTGTGAGGCTCTCCAGCCATGTGAGTGGCGCAGTCTCCAAGGCCATCGGGAAGTAGACAACTTTTGTGGTGTTGGTGCCGCCTGCGACTTCAATGGCAGTGGAATAGCATCTGAGCCACTGCTGGGGGGATTGCTTGCCGTCGTAATTGGTGATGCCGACGGGCTTGAAACACTCCGAGTACTTGTATGGCTAAAGCGGTCCAAAAATGCGGGGAAACGATCATTGTCATCCCGTGCGATGTTTCCCTCAGCTCCGGCGCGTTCTTTCCTCCGGTTCTCGATAATTAATCATCTCCCGAAGGTCTCTTGTCGGCAGCTGCTCGAGTTGTTCTCGGCGGTTGTTGCCGACAGATTGTTCTTGTTGGTGCTGAGGTGCTTGGGCTGCGGGGCGGCTTCCCTGCTGTAGCTGAGATGCAGCAGCCTGTCGCCTGGGGTGCACCCCAGGTGTTCTGCTGATTGGCTTTCGCCAGCTCCCTCGCGTCTTCCACGTGAGAGTGAGGGCATTGGATTTTGCTCGTTGATTTGGAGCAATGCCCGTTGTGCCATGCGGACGGCGATCTGGACTGCTGGGCCAGGGTTGCCGGCGAGCACCGCGGTTATACTGGCGATGTTAGCGGCAGGAGTGTTGAAGCCCGCATCTTGGGCCGCCACAAACTCAGCATCGAGATCGTGTTGTAAGCGTTGGAGCTGCTCGTTGGCTTTTCTTCTACGTGTAGCGCGCTTCTGGTTCCGCAGTCTGCGGGCATCACAAGCTTTGAGAGTTTCGTTGCCGGCATCTGCGGTGTTTTCATCCTCTGAGATCTGCTCGGGCCTTTCATTGCGGTGCCTGCTGCTGATCTCATCGGACTCCGCCATGTAGACATGGCGGTGCGAGGAGAGGTCGTCGGAGATGTAGTCAACCAGGACAGTTCTGCCGGGGGTGGTGGCGCCGAGTGGTCTGCCCTCTTGAAATGGCAAAGAATCGAGGTGGGCGACTAGTCTTGCGTCGTCTTCGAGTAGTTCAGAGGGTTTCACGCCCTTCTAGTACACAAAGCGACCCTCCGGGATGGAGGTTATAACTAGGCCCTGGTGGCCACCCATGAAGGGCTCGGCCCTAGGATCGGAGCCCGAGTCGTAATCGTCGAAGATAGAGGCCTCCGACATGCGGTGGCGTCCTTCTCTCCGATCTTGAGTAGTTCATCCAAATCCTTCTCCAATGCGGAATAGAATTCGGAGGTGTGGCCTCCTGGTAGACAGTGACCATATTGCGTAGACTGAACGAGAATCGGTTACATTGTCCCCCAGATGAAGTCGAGTCCAATCCGGGGAAGCCTGGTGCAGCACGAGTCGGAGTCGCGTTGAAAACGGGCTGCTTCTCGATCTCCCCAACGAGGTCAAAGAGCAGCATCTCGTCGAGGTTGTTGACGATCTCGTCGAGATCGCTGCTTGAAGTTGCTGCTCGAGCCTCCGGCTTGTTGTCGACGAGATGCCTACAAAAATCGCCTATGCCATCAGTGACACAGATCCAGGAGCCGAAGATGAAAGTTGTGCCCGCAGGGAGCACGACGCTGATGAAGCTGAACGTTGCCATCGAATTTGCCGGTGGATCTTCGATGAGCACCCCTACCTGGCGTGCCAGCTGTCGGTGTTTTACGGCACGCCTACCTAGGGGTACCCTAAGGTAGTTTACTTGTGGTTAGGGTGTCGCCGAGATCAGAAACTCGATGGTGCAAGCAACACAAGGGTTTAGACAGGTTCGGGCCGCAGTATGCGTAATACCCTACATCCTGTGTGGTTTGTATTGCCTTGGTGGTTATGCGATTGTTTGGAGGGGATCCCTGCCCGCCCTTATATTCTCCGGGGGGACAGAGTTACATGTAAGTCCTAGTTCTATACGAGCTTAGGAATCTTACCCTAGTATTTTTCGGGTAGTTTTCTTCTGTACCGACTAGTTGTACTCGTATCCAATTACTTTTACAGTGTGGATAAGGTATGGGACATACCCCACCCCTTATTTAGAATATTTTACGCCACGTGTGCAGTTTCGTAGCTCCAGGTCTGACAGCAGGAGTCCCGCCAAACAGACCCTAAAATCCAACAATAAAATAATGAAGGTCGGAGGAAGCAGCTAGCGCATCCCCTTTTCCCCTTTGCCTCCTTTTTTCTTTAGGGTTGAATATGATTGATTGACCACTGCAGCAGCTAGCAAGCTGGTTGTCTGACGCCACCGAGCAGGAACCCTCCGTATACACGCTTATGAAAAAGCCAACCCTGCAATGCAGCGGTAAATGGTCACGGGTAGGTTGAGCTTGAAGTCCTCCAAATGACGAGACACGATATTCCATAGCAACTTCAGAAAGGGAAAAAAAAATACAGATCCAAACAGACTCTCATGTTAGCGTGCAGGGTCGTTCCCTTGCCGTGCCCTTGCAATGAAAATTCAGTAATACTCAATTGCTCTGTTTGCTTATGCTCAATTATAGGAGTCGCTGAAGCGTGCTGCTCAGCAGCGTTTAGATAGTCTTGGCCACCAATACCTTCTTGCATCACAGAGCCGATGAGACGTGCACACATCCATCAGCGCTAGCTTTTTTATTTTTGGAGAAGTTCGTAATTAGTAGTATTATCCTCGATAATCAAGCAATTAAGATTATGAGGAGCGAATTGTAACGAACCAGCTACACGAGTACTTGCGTTCAGATCAAGACCGACACCGACACTCGGCTTGCTTTAAAGAAAAAAAAATAAAACAGTTGAACATGCAGCACGAAGCGGGGAATTGCAAAAGATTGGTAAAGAAAAAGGTCTTATTAGCAGCGGAGCTGGCATTCCCTTATAGAGATCTTCAGTATTTTAGCTGGACTACTGGATGAAAGGTTCTCCGTTACTAGCTAGCTGTATGAATATATATATATGTATGTATGTATGTATTTATGTATGTATGTATGTATATATATGGGTTCTACTCGAAAGGAAGAGTCTGGGTTACGCATTAATTGAGTACATGCATTCACGCGTTTGAGGATGCGTGTTAGAATGCACAGTTCAAGCGAGAGGAATCAGGAGAGGATGACCAAACTGTGTATATATATCCATGTGCAAGACGAGCTGTATCTCCGTAAATGGTGGGAAACTAGGAATAGTTCCGACACTCGCTCTTCAAAATTTCCGGCGGATTGATGAAGCAGGGTCAACGCAAAGAACACAGATATATACGCTCAGTCTTGTTTGTGCATAGAACAGAAGTTTCTGCAGAAGGAAGCTGACTTTTGAGAAGACGAGCGGCATGGATTGTGGCCGGAGCGAAGCATTTAGCTTAGTTAGTTGGCAGACGGTGACGACGAGTCGCTGGGTTCTTTTGGAACTCACGCGGCTTTAGATCTTTCTTCTTACTTTGTACAGCAAGTTTTTTGGCGGCCGGATTTTCACCTTCTTTTTAACATAACAGGCAACTCTTTTGCCGAGTCGTTTCGAAAAAAAAACACAAGTTCATTAGCTTAGGGCAGACTGCAATGTTTTGAGTAAATTATCGTAAGAGCCGCTGCTTCAAAAGTTCGTCAGTATAAGAGAAGGGATTAGGCTCAATTCTGTTGTTATCCGAAGGGACCAAGTCCATTCTCACCAGCCAATAACAAATATCAAGTTTATTTCGTACCCCATATATAAGAATATGATGCACGCGCTTTTCAAAAAAGAATATGATGCACATGCACTCGCTGAAACTCTGAATAAACTATATGATCGAACGATCGTCGGGTTCCTCGCAACAGACAAAGCCGTTTGTTGTGTCAGTCATCAACGCGGAGGTCTCTCAAATCGCTGCCTATATATGCAGCAAACAGCCCGTGAACACCTCAACTCATACCGGCTACTACTAGCCTATAGTAGCATCAGGCCCTCGGCATTCAGCAAGGCACACAAAATTAAACCAGGTGCCATCCCACCGGCGTCGCGCCCAGCTCCCATCCTGACAGCGACAACAAGCTAGCGGCTACAGGAGGAGAGCCGTTCGAGCGCCACCGTACCGGCGCCTCCGCTCACAATGGGCCGGCCACCGCGCCTCCTCTGCTGCCTCTTCCTGTCCCTCTCCCTGGCCGCCGTCGCGCGCGCCGCCACGCGCCACCACGAGTGGGAGATCAGCTACCAGTTCAAGCACTCGGACTGCGTGCGCAAGCTCGCCGTCACCATCAACGGCCAGACGCCCGGGCCTACCATCCGCGCCACGCAGGGCGACACCGTGGTGGTCCGCGTCAAGAACTCGCTGCTGACGGAGAACGTGGCCATCCACTGGCACGGCATCCGGCAGATCGGCACGCCCTGGGCCGACGGCACCGAGGGCGTGACGCAGTGCCCCATCCTCCCCGGCGACGTCTTCACCTACACCTTCGTCGTCGACCGCCCGGGCACCTACATGTACCACGCGCACTACGGGATGCAGCGCTCGGCGGGGCTCAACGGGCTGATCGTGGTCGCGGCGGCGCCCGGCGCGGCGGAGCCGTTCGCGTACGACGGCGAGCACAGCGTGCTGCTCAACGACTGGTGGCACAAGAGCACCTACGAGCAGGCGGCGGGGCTCGCGGCCGCGCCCATCGTCTGGGTCGGGGAGCCGCAGTCGCTGCTGATCAACGGCCGCGGCAGGTTCGCCAACTGCTCGGGCATGGCCGCCGGGGCGTGCAACGCCGCCCACCCGGAGTGCGCCGCGCAGGTGTTCGCCGTCGTGCCGGGGAAGACCTACAGGTTCCGCATCGCCAGCGTCACGTCCCTGTCGGCGCTCAACTTCGAGATCGAGGTACGCACGTTGGTTGCCTCTGAACGAATGTGACCAGTGATAGATCAATTTCCCCGCATGTGGCTTGCTTTGACCTTTAAAGCCAAAAATAGCATTGCGAAATACCCAACGCATAACCATTCAAATTGCAGTTTTGACTCCATCACCACACGGTTAAAAAAAATGAAAGCTATAGCCATGCGATCTACAGAAGTACAGAACCTGATACACACTTTATGCTTGAAGAAAACTGTCGTATAATGAGCCTAGAGAATTCTTTTTATCCCGACACACACACACACACACAAAAATATGAAAAATAACTGTAAGCTTAGGAAATCTACAGACTGTCAGCCAGATTTGCCAATACTAGTACGTCTTCCAGTTCCCAAAAGATTCTCATTTACTACTTACTACTCAAACCCCCATAAGGAGCCAGACGCAACAGCCAAATAAAGACAACGTGAAAGGTACGATAGCCCTTGTTTCGTTCTGATCTCTCAAACAGAAAAAAAAAAAACTTAGCCGGCGAGATTATTAAACGCTTTTTTCTACCGAAATAGAGATTATTAAACGCTCTCTGCTGGATTCCTGCTGGGTATAGGTGTCGATCGTGATTGAACCACAGAATTAACTTAACCAAAACCAACAGACGAGGACGCCGCGAAGCTCGCAGGAAACTAGCTAGACCAGCACGCCATTAGGCTGCTGGCCGGCGCGGTTTCTTCCTAAACGCGCGCGGCTGGCACAGGTGCCGGCGGCAAGCGGTGGAGGCGCCGGCGGCGCGGCCGGTGGAGTTGCATTGGATTGGATCGATCCATCGTCATTGATGTGGTTTCAGACCAATCTGGTCGCCGTTGATTTCGTCGTTTCAGACAGCCTCGAGGCATGCATGCCGTGTCTTGGTCTCTTGGGGCATGCCGCATGCATGCTGTGACGACGAAAAAAGATCACAGAACGCCATGGCTCGCACATGTATGTAGTATCGATCTGCAGCTTGCGTACCTCGATCGAGGCAAAGCTGATGATGTGGTCGGCTCGCCATCACGGTGCTTCCAAGGAAGCCGGCCTCTGCCGCCGTTCGTCTCGCTCTCGGTCACCGTAAATAAAATAAGGTAGCGCGCCATTGTTAGATCTCAAATTGCAGGTGGGGCGGGTTCTTAAACGAACCTGCTTAGCCGCCCCGCTAAAACAGCCGTGGTGGCCGATGCAGCCCAGCCGCAAAGTTTTGATGGCCCAATGTTGGGCAGCCTACCAAAATCCGTGGACAAAAGGAGCAGCCCGCAAGACCCGCAGCAGCTCGTGCTCCTTTTCTCATCTCGCCACCACCATCGACTCCTCTGCCCGCCGCTGCAATCTTCCGTCCGGTTCCCGTCGCCACGTGCCTGCCGACGCCACACGCCGCCGCCTCACTCCCTCGCACTCCCTCACCTCGCACGCTGCCCGGCCGCCGAATGCAGCAGGCAAGACCCTAGGCTAGGGTTTCCACTGGGATTCGTCGCGCCCGCTCGTCGATTCGCCATCTTCGGCTGCTGGGTCTCGGCTTCCTCACCTCCGGCGACCCCTCAGCACGGCCTCCTCGTATCAAGTTGTGGTGGCCCTGTAGGAAAGGGGCTGGAAGGGTGGCCAACTTGGATCGGATGCGGATCTACATACGTGCACGCATGCATGTTCGGACCCGTATATCTTGGGTACCGTGACCGATTCTGCGATATCCGAATGAAATTAAATGGCTGCGGTGGTATATACGTAGTAGTAGTAGTATATGCCCGTGGTGTGCACTCTTATCGTTGTTGACGCGTAGCACGATACTATAGTCTGTACCATCTTGCTTGCCTAGTTTTATACTTGTATATATATAAATATTTATACTTGTATATATATATATATAAATATGTATACAAGTGGTGCTGCATGCTGCAGTAGTTTTTCTGCACAACAGTTAGGAGACGTTGTTGACAAGCACAAATGCAACTTGGCCAATATGCTAGCTAGGCAGATCAGACATCGCATCACACATTTCTTATAAATTAAACCATATTTTTTATAAGAAAAATATTTAACAAAGGTCATCAGCCTTTTACAAAGGTCGAGGGCTACTTATTAATTAAACAATATTTTTTTATAAGAAAAGATTATGCCACCCTCTAGCTTTTCTGAATACTTTCTGCATTTCCTCTTATAAGAAATATGTCCTCTTTTATCTTTGTAACTTGCCATTTTTTTATTTTACATGGAGGAATTTTCTTTTTAAAGGAATCAAATAGTAGGTACAAATTAACTAAAACCTGATTGTGTGCGTATAAATATTGACCATATATATCACTATCCAAAGCATGTGCGTGCACTGAAAATTTGGTTGCAATTGAAACACCAGAGAACTATGATGATTTGATGATCAAATAACTCGGTTTTCTAAGTGATTGACATATATGCTGTATGCATGCAGGGTCATCAAATGACGGTGGTGGAGGCCGACGGCCACTACGTGAAGCCGTTCGTGGTGAAGAACCTCAACATCTACTCCGGCGAGACCTACTCCGTGCTCATCAAGGCCGACCAGGACCCCAACCGCAACTACTGGCTCGCCTCCAACGTCGTCAGCCGCAAGCCCAGCACGGCCACCGGCACTGCCGTCCTCAGCTACTACGGCGGGCGCAGCAGCCCACGCCGGCCTCCGCCGACCACCCCTCCCACGGGGCCGGCCTGGAACGACACCATGTACCGGTTCAAGCAGAGCGTGGCGACGGTGGCGCACCCGGCGCACGTCGAGCCCCCGCCGCCGCGCGCCGACCGCGCCATCCTCCTGCTCAACACGCAGAACAAGATCGACGGGCGCATCAAGTGGGCCCTCAACAACGTCTCCTTCACCCTGCCCCACACGCCGTACCTGGTCGCCATGAAGAACGGGCTCCTGGGCGCCTTCGACCAGCGGCCGCCGCCGGAGACGTACGCGCACCGGGGCTACGACATCTACGCCGTGCAGAAGAACCCGAACACGACGACCAGCAACGGGCTGTACCGGCTGCGGTTCGGGTCCGTCGTCGACGTGGTGCTGCAGAACACCAACATGCTGGATGCCAACAAGAGCGAGACGCACCCGTGGCACCTGCACGGGCACGACTTCTGGGTGCTCGGCTACGGCATCGGCCGCTTCGACCCGGCGGTGCACCCGGCGACGTACAACCTCAGGGACCCCATCCTCAAGAACACGGTGGCCGTGCACCCCTACGGCTGGACGGCGCTGCGGTTCAAGGCCGACAACCCCGGCGTGTGGGCGTTCCACTGCCACATCGAGGCCCATTTCTTTATGGGGATGGGCATCGTCTTCGAGGAAGGCGTCGAGCGGGTCGCCGAGCTCCCGCGGGAGATCATGGGATGCGGGAATAAGAGCAACGGCCACTGAGCCACTCATTGACTATCACCACCCAGGTCTGCCCGCCTGATGTTACTGAATAGCTGAACGGGTTAAATTTCTTGCACTGATCGATATGTGTACCACCATTCATTTTTTTTTCTTTTGTTCCTAATTAAGTCGATCATCAAATGGTAGACCGGCCATTTCTGGTTGGCATTATTTTTGTTTCATCCATGTGCCAAAATGAAATCCATGATTGTTATGGGTAATTAGATTTGTAATGTTGCATATATTTACAGATCTCTGATCAAATTAAATAAATACATTGGTTTAACGGAATTTTGATTATACAAATGTGTATTGTCTCCCTTTTCTCTAAGGCTCGCCTCTTCAGCAAACTGATACAATCTGTTCATGTTTAACTAGCAAGGTACCCCACGCAAATAGCGTGGGTACCTAATTTTTCACCCAACATTTGAATGCAAATAGTTTTGTTCAGTTGTATATTTGTAATATTTTGTCCTAATAGTTCAGACACGGGTGTAATCTTTGTTTTTTATTGTTATATTTTGTGGTGTATTTTTAGATAAGAATTTAGGAGAAAAATGAGTGCTTTATATAGAAACAAATCTTTTGTGTATTTGCTGAAAGTAACTAAATATTTACATAGTATTTATTTTGATTGAATATTACTTTTATAAAAAAATACTTGCAATGTACAATTTTGCTTGAATGTTCTAGTTACCTTGCATGATAAATAAATTATCGCTAGACTTGTAGAAGAAAATTTAGATTAGTGGTTTAATATATATATATATATACACACACACAACCAGAAGTATAATATAATTTTTTTCATTATCCTCCTAACATCCATTGATATAGCCATGTAATGCATGCTCTCATATTGTCTTGTATATATAGCTATCTTCATTATGCTCCCAAGAATCTTTGCACGCTATACCATGGTAATCGAAGATGCATCGCTAATAGTGCATATCATTACCTTTCGTCAAACATTACTCCTGGCTTGCTATGGATGGATATGCATGTCAAACATCGATTTTCTAGTTTCTTTGTTCTAGGTCTTGCATCATTGCTCTGCAGTGGGCCAGTGTATCATCTATTGTTCCTTCTCTTTTAAAATTTTTTGGCTCTTTGGTTGTCAACAAATGAAAGTGCCACATAGCAAAGCATCACCACCTCGGTGCTTCTCGTTGTCACTAGTGGTGATCGTCATGCTTTGTTAATAGAGACAATACAATCTATGTTAGAGTAATCATCAACTTGGCGATCGGCTAAGATTGTGTCGTGGCTACAACATGGCTGCACCACCGTGCAATCATTGTCATACTCCTAATTTTGTTACGCTAGTTATCTATGTGTTTTTCATGTCTAGATACTCTCATCTGCTCATCATTTTCAAGATCAAAATCACTTCTTAGAAACTTTCATGTCTTCTAACTTTTAATTCTAGATTTATTTATTTATTAACTATATTTGACATGAAATATTTGTGAACTTGTAGCACCTTTTTTTAACTCAAATTTGAATATTTTATTATTTGTATTTGACAAATACTATTTATTTACCTCTTTTTCTTCCTAATTTCCTTCCTAATTCAGCCCCGGTGCAGTTGGTGAAGGAAGCCATCCGATCGCCGGAGCAAAGGACGCACGACGTCCTCCCCACGGACGGCGCCAAACTGTCAGTTCCGGAAATGCGTGATAGCTAAACTACTCGACAGCATGTGTCGCGCGTTGTGATCGGAGGTGGCCTAGCACACAATAACTCGAGAGATTATACTGGTTCAGGAGAGAACGCCCTACGTCCAGTTGGGGGTCAGTCGGCTGTATTGCTCGAGCACAGGTGCTCGTGAGAGGTTGGGAGTACAAGCTTTCGAGTGCTGGTAAGCTAGACAGTTCTATGTGTCTTCCGTTGTCCTGAATCTAAGGGACCCCTCTTTTATAGTTCAAGGGAGCCCGCTTTACAGTAGGTTCCTTGGAGGAGAAGGCTTTGGGGGAAAATATCTTTGACTTCGGCAGTCGGGCGGCTTATGTCGTTGACGGGTCCATCCAGGTCGTCAGTCGGCAATGTCCTTGGTGGATTGCGAGATCCCGAAATCCTGGAAGGTCTTCTGGTCCTATTCCTATTTGCCGGGTTTGGTCAATCGCATGGTATGGGAGCTTCTGATGGTGTGGTACGCCTGTCCTATCGGTGGCGCTGTTCACATACCAAGTCCCATCCCATCGGTGGCGCTGTTCACATACCAAGTCCCATCCCAGATGATGGTTTCTTGGGGTCAAGCCGTGATGACGCCCGGTCTGGTCATCAGAAGGACCAGGTGGATGTCACAGTGGGGGTCTGCAGCTGTGACAGAGGCACAGTAGCCCATTATTGAGCGTACGATCCCGAGGAAGTGGCGTCCACTTGGTACGGTAGAGTTTGACCCTCCGCAGGGTCACCTTATCTGCTAGTGGTCAAGTGAGACTTCTTCTCTGGATCAACTTGTAGTGGGTCCAACCAGTTGAGAGTCCAGAAGGGGGAGAAGCAACGCCCGTGGCCCTTGGCCGAGTCCAAACGGAAGCACTCGGACTCGGCGTCGCAGGGCTACGGGAGCTGATTCGGAGGAATCACCTAGTTGGGGCTCATGGGCCTGGACGGCCCATGAACGCCGCGTGTTTTGAGGCCGTGAGCGTGAGAATCTTCCCGGCCTTTATCTGATGAGGCGGGCCCGCTGGTGGCCCTGGTTCTTGGAACCCGTCAGTAATCGTATTCGATATGGACTCTTGAGTTAGTTTAGACCGTCATATCTTTATAAAATTCAATGGTGCAAATTCTTCTCTTGTTTAGATTAACATGTGAATTTCTAGACCCTCTCGGCGAACGTGGTGGCTTATTTCGCAAAACAAAAGGAATATCAGGGTCTGTTTAATTAGAATGACGCAGGAATTTACAGCATCATATCCTGTTTATTTATGTTATAAATTAGCTAATGCAAATATGCGCCGTATCGATATGATTCGGGAACAACACCATGTGCTTCGATCTTTTACAGACACCGCACCATGCTCGGTGATCTTTATCGAGGATAGAAAAGAAAGTGCTGGCCTGCTGAGTGTACAGCAGAATTGAGACTCCAGAGGCTGATGAGCTGATCGGACAGCTTTGAAGCTGTAAAACAATCTAATCACACGGTTTCGATCTGGCATATATCTATCACGCCGTCAACTTTGGTTTTTGCAATTTTGTCAGTTGCGGTCTGGAATCATTTGCATGTGCACATCAGCTACTAGGACGACCGACGACAGATCATCTCCCGATTACTTCCAGCTAGCAAAAAAAAAAAAGTAGGTTAGTAAGGTAAATTGATCCATTCGTAGTCCTACCTCCGTTCCAAAATATTCCAAAATATAGTTCATTTTGGCTTTTCTAGATTTATAGTATTTACTATGCATCTAGATATAATGTATGTCTAGCTGCACGTTAAAATCTATGAACCTAGAAAATCCAAAAATAAACTACATTTTTAAAATGGAGGGAGTACTACAGAAACCCAAATTAATTGTCGCATGCATGGATAACTGATTAACTGAGATGAGACGACATCACGACAATATGAAGGATATGGCTCCGATCAAACATGCATATAAAGCATTTCCGGTGGCATGATGCAAATAGTTATTTTTTTTTGCATTAACGCTCCAAAATAAAAAAATGAAGATATGAGAGGTACATGCATAATTGTATTCAGAACCTATTGCAAAAAAGAAATCCAAATTTTTTGACTTGCATATGCATCTTTTGACTCAGTATTTAGCTATCTTATGAATACTACTCGATCCTAAGTAACAACAAGCCAAAGCAGCTTGGCAGCTTAGCTGCAGAGTGTATTTACATATACTAGCTATATGAGCACCATGATTATTCCCAGAACTGATAATATAAGCTACTTTTTCGTTTAAAAAAAAATAATCAGCTACTATACTTCTGTAGAATAGTATGCCAGACTTTTGATTAACCACTATGTATCCATGTGGCCTTATTGAATTCTTCATGGAGACATAGCTTTCTTACCAATAAGCTGGACAACGATCGATCAGAACTAGCAGAGATGCAGATCAACCTTGCCTTGTTCAGAGTCAGACGTTCCAGGCGTTTGACCATGAGGTTCCAAAGATATGATGAGGCCAGCTGCCAATGCAATTGACAACGTAGTTTGGTGTTCTAGCAAGATCCTAACCTGTGTCACATCATTATGTTGTTGTAAATCCTGTACCAGTTGCATTGTCTGATCGACAAGTGCAAAGATATATAGCAACCGTAGCATGGAATTGCGTGGACCTAGATGTGAGACAGTATAGTGCGTTTCTTGTGCATGCCGACGACGTGTGGATGATCAGAAAGAAACTTAATCCACTATAATACAAATATCTTCCGAGTTAAATGTATATACGTATCGTACGTTTCTACGTATATACATGGCTATCGCTCACTCTCAAGAGATACGTATATGATCTCACTGGCAGTTACTTGGAAGCAACAGATACGCGTCAACAGAATTATCAGCCACTATGAGTCTATGACTGTTTTTCTAATCTATTTACTGATGGCAGTGTCAGGTAAAAGAACAGAGAAAAGGGTTTAGGAACAGAAATTGCCGACCAATTTCACAGACCAACCCTGAAATTTAGCCCACAAGCAAGTACTCGAGATATTGTTAACACTTAGATAAGAATCCATCCATTCATTTGCACGTAATGCAAGATGATGACATTCCCTTGTGACTATGGGAAAGAATTTTGATAGGAAATTTTGTGCTCCATTTGATCCCAAAATATAAATCTGTGAGGACATCGACATGGTCAAATTAAAAGGGTTTGACTTACAACAAACTAAACTAGATGCACTTTATTTTCGATCGGGTGGAGCAATTATGCGATTCCATGTGAGGAATCGATATTCATCAGTTCTAATATACCTTTTGGTTCCGAGGGTGTACGCTCACCTCTCTCTTAGCACTACCTGAGTGCTGAGAACTTCAGATGTTTTGCAGTTTTTTTTATTATACTTTAAAGATGTTTTCCGTTGAGTTGAGGCGAGCTTTAGTTCTAAGTCATAAAATTCAACTAAAACCGCCAAAACTTTTCTTGGAGACTTGGACAGATGTATGGCATACTAGGGTGGATTACTAAAATAATTCCAAAAGGAATAGTGTGCCCGAAAATAATGAAATCTCGGAGATAAAGAAACAGACAATACCGTAAATGAGGGGTGCGACTAGCCATCACTTGACCCAACGGTTTGGACAACAATCACCTGAAAGCAATTAATTTTCTCCCTCTCAAACGAGACGGTGATTTGGGCCGTATCTCAATTCTCAGATCCATCGGTACTAAATAACAGATGCATGCAGGCAGGTGGAGACAAATTGATAATATCACCCACATGCAAGGAGAGTTCACATAAAAAAATCTATAAATCTTAAACCGTGCATCCAAATTAAATTCCGATTACACCATTATCTTTCTTATGACAAGAATTTCAAAATAAGACAATACTTGCCTATGTTTGTACGATATTTTTTATAAATATATTTTTATACTAAATAATTAGTTTCGGCTACTTGGAACAAATATTTTAACAATATGAACAAATAATTACTTTTACAAACAAAATATCAAACATAACAAATAAATAATAATATACAACAAACAAAATATTAAACATCGCGAACAATTAATTATCTATAATAAATACTGGAAAATAAATATTGCGAACAATTGAGTCAACATTGCCGAACAATTTAATCTACAAAACAAACAAGTAATTTGATGTTGCGAACAAATTAGTTACATGCAGATAAATTATTTTACATGAAGAACAAACTCATCTACATCGGAAAAAAAATCTTATAAGTATATATGCACAGGCTAACACAAGCTCATTTTTCACTCCTGCCTATTTGAATTGCATAAGTACATAAAATAAAATAAATTATTAAATAACTCTACACGACATGTACACAATTTACATAAATTCTATAATATAATTAACAAGTAACATTGAAAGGAAGAGAAAACAAGAATAAAGAATAAAGGAAAAAATATTATGCGTCATCATATTTGGATCGCGAACAAATAAATCAGCATGTGAAAGAAATATACTAAATAGTAACAAAGTGTTGTAGTGATAAAAATATATAATTTTCACATTAAAAATTAAGAAAAAAAGTGATAGAAAAGAAAAGAATTTATAAATTTAACTGAGTTGTATGAACTTACGTAACAAATTAGAATACAATGTAATCTAGGAAGAAAAAAATAGAAAAAGTAATCAAAAAATCACCGCAAAATGCAAAAAAGGAAAATGAAAAAAGGAAAAAATTCCGCTGATGAGGCCATCGATTGGGGCTTTGATTGCCTCCAACGGACCAGCGCCGGATAGGCGGACACACGCCAACGCCGAGCCGGATTGCAGCACGGCACGGCTCCCTATGGCTATGGGAGTTCTAGGAGCTCACATGCCAAAAGCCAAAGCCTGCGTTGACGACGTTACGAGTAGCTGTCCACGCACCACCAGCCTGCGCTGATAAAGCACGTCGTCGATCTGCTGTATGCATATATCTGTAGGTATAGAGCTGCTACCAGCCCACCACGCTCCGTGGGCTAAATATATTTCACTCTCCTACGGGTCAATAATCTTTGTGAGCTGAAATCATCCACCGGCCTTCTTCATGTGATGGATCAACAATTTGTAGCATAAGTGACATATATATAGCTCCCGGGTATGACAAATTTGAAATCTTTTACGCTAGGTTTCGAGCATGTTTAGCCCATTTAGGAATCTCTTTAGTGGGCTTAAATCCGGGCTCGTCCACTCCAACTGGATCTAATTGTCTAAATGGATTTCTTTTGCTGGGCCTGGTCAGTCAGGGCAGAGTATCCAGAACATACTAGCTACTACCGGTCAGCAGAAATCCAGTGGAAGTCTGAACTGAAGAACTCGATCAGTTGCGCAGTGGAAGCACTTTCTTCCATGCAATTATTGTGTGTTTATATTAGCTCAGCCATACATGGTATATAACGTGTCAAGGTTAGTGATGAGCAAGTATCAGTCCTCACACGTCTAAGTTGTAATCGAATCATCTTTGTGTGCGCTGATAGCTTTAAATATTCCATGGAAGTTTCTGAAGTAGTGGCCTCTTGCTTTGTGGAATAATAGAGATTATTGTCGACAGCAAAATTCTTCCACAAAAAGAAAGGGGAGGGCCCGGGGAAGCAAAAGTTTCGGCTCAGTATTCCTGCAACGTTGACGCACATGCTGCGTGAACGAACTTGGTTTGGCGCATAAAGCATGCGCATGACAATTTAAAATCCGTGGAGGTTTCTACAGATTCAACGCAGCGATTGAACTGTTTTTCTCTTTCTTTTGAAAAGAAAACCCCGGGACGTTACACACGTAGATCGATCCACTCTTTTATGCGCAAAACTTCATCAAAATTTACCCAAAATAATATACTAATACATGTGAGGCACCTAACAAACGGAGCATTCGTCTACGGCCCGCGGTACCGGCTGTCTTTCACCCGGTACTAAGAGATATATTTAATATCGGGTCAGGGCTACTGTGCCCTTGGGAGTACCATTGGGAGCCCTTTAGTACCGGCTTGTACTAAACTGCACCACCGACATCGGGGGACAACGGCTACATTCCCCCCGACGGCACTTTAGCACCGGCTGGTGGCTCCAGGCGTTACTAAATGGAGACGATGAGGCTTAGTACCAGCTGGTGGCTCTAGCCGGTACTAAATGGTGAGAGGTAGTACCGGCTGCAGCCTCCAGCCGGTACTAACTTGGCTTCGTCAGTATATCAGTTGGCTTTCTTCCTCCCCGAGCCTGAGCCATTCATTTGACCCGAGCTCAGGCTCTCCTTTTTCCCATAGCGTTCTAGAGATTTGCTGCCCATTTTAGTCAATTTTTTAGGGGATTTCACTCTTCCAGGTTCTCAAAAGGTTAGCAACTTCATCCTCTCTTGTTTGGTGGTCTTTATGCTTCGTTTCATGCTTTATACTTAGAGAAATTTGTGTTGATTGGAAGAGTAAGAATGAGCATGATTTTCTTGATGTTTTCACGTTTATTTGGGATATATAGCTAGAAATGATGACTAGAATTTGAATGTGATTAGTTTGAATGTGGGAAATGTGTAGAGTAATTTTTTCCAATTTATTTCTAGTGACATGTATATATGTATATATCATCATAGCAATATTGTTTTCATTTAATTTCAAGTGAAACGTGTATAGCCATTATTGTTATGATTTGAAGCTAGTGAATGTGAAATAGCAAATTTTTTGAAGTGAAAAATGCATATACTTGGTATTTATTTTGTATTATAAAGGAATTATTTTGACACTCTAATGATGTATTTATTCAGCCTCCCATTGAAACCATTGCGAAGTTAAAAAAATCTTTGTTTCGGATATGTATATGTCGTCAACCTTGATCATGCGGTGTTAATACTGACATTCGGGGTCAATATGGATGTCCACTGTAAAGTGCGGTGTAGAAACATGATGAAGGGGTACGGTCTGGGTCCCAATGTAGAAATCCTCACCTTTTAGCGACGTGAGGATGGCACCATTAGGACCAAGGCCGTACTCTTTTATCACGTTCTTGTACCGCACGGTGTCACGGATATCGATGTTGGCCCCGAATGATAGTGTCAACACCGCTGGATCAAGGTTGACGACATATATATATCCTAAACAAAGATTTTTTCTCTTTTCGATAGTTTTTGCATAAGGAGCCTGAATAAATATTCTGAACCATGATTGCATCCCACATATGGTGTTGGATGACGAGTGTTCGCAAACTGAATAGTGTCAAAATAATTAGGGTTTAAAAATAACGATTTTCTTGTTATTTTCAATTTTTTGAGACATATAGCTAGAAGCGATGACTAGAAGCAATTTTTTTATGCTACGAAGCTTGTGAAATTTATAATTAGTGAATGTGAATGCAAAGACTTTATTCTGTTATTTTTTGTTTAATGCGTAGAAATGGCTTTGCAACATGATGTATTGGAGTGTCGTGCTTTTGCTCGGGCATCGGTACGCAACCATTTGAGCCGCACCGGCCATTCCTTTGAGTTCCGCCCTGAAGAACGTCTTGGACTTGTTAGCGGTCGTATTCATCGTTGGATTAAGAAAACATCTGATTGTCTCAAAGTAAGTAATGCAAGACGCAAATTTGAGCGTGGATCTGATGTCGACTTGCATGGTACGAATGATGATCGAGAGTTGATGGCTCGACGTAATGCTAGGCGCGAAGCGTCAGGGATAACAGAAATTGACCGTTCAATGTCGAGAGTGCGTGAGGCGGTTCACAAGGCATCGGTCAATAGGTTTCATGAGTAGTTTTGTATTAGCATTGTCGGATATTTTGGTTTTTATGTATTTTAAGTAATCGCATTGCGTAATGGATGATGTGTACTAATAATATAGACATTTTTAATTAGTCATGATGTCATGTTGTTTAATGGCTAATGTAATGATAAGTAGATCTCTTAATTTCTCTTAATTATTCATATTATTTTAATAGTTAAAATGTGCATCTTCTATTATAGTGTTTTTAAAAATACAAGTGTATTCCAATCAACATAGCTGATACTGCTGGAGGGAGTGGGGCCAGTGGGGGTGATCGTGGTTCGTCTCGAGGGAAGGTCGAAACTCTAGTAAGACGTCATGAGAAGCCGAACAAACCGGAAGCTTGGGTGAGAGCACAACTCCGTTATTTGAAAAAGAACATGAAAAATATGTTGCAAGGGGCGAGGAACCTCCTTTTGACAGCAGCCAGTATCTTAACGATGAAAAATTGTAAAAAATTGGAAATAATTGTAGAAAATTGGAGGTAATTGTAGGAAATTGAAGAAAATTGCAGAAAATTGTAGAAAAATGAAGAAAATTGTAAAAAACTTCACAGTTCTATAAAATATATTTTATTTGTGTAGGAATCGAAATGGGATCTAGTGATGGTGAGCAGGAGTTCCTTCTTCACAATATAATTCGTGAAGGAACCCTAGACCCACATACGTCCTTCGACGGTGATGCACAAGATGTGGATGACGGTAGCCAGTATCTTAACGAAACTGGCGATGACGATTCTGAGCATCTACAAATTGCTCAGCAACAGGATGAAGCCGAGGTATATGGATTTCATGTACATATACATATACATATACATATACATATACATATACATATACATATACATATACATATACATATACATATACATATACATATACATAAGAATTCAATCTCAACGTATGAAATGCGTGTATTAATAGATAATTTTGCAGGCGTCTGGATCGAGGAAGCCAAAACGGAAACGAGGCTCAAATAGAAAGATGAAGGGGCGTACCACCATCACATCAGTGGACTCAGATGGTGAACCAACAGCTCCCAAGGGTGTTGATAGGACCGTGGTCAACCAATGTGGATATTATATCAGGGAAACATCCCCATCACCTACAAGTTATGGAAGAAAGTCAAAAGCACTGATAATGAGGCAGATGTCGTCCCCGACACAGAGAAGGAAATATTATGGAGACAAGTCAAAGAACACTTCAATTTTCCACTTGAGAAAGAGGAAGTCTTCAAGAAATGGGTCATGAGGAAGACGGCTATTTCTTTCCAGACGTTCAAGACAAACTTGAACAAAGACTACGTCAAAAAGGGCCTCACGCCTGACTTTGAGAAAGAGTTCAAGAACCAACGTGCTTTCTGGGATGAATTCGTGCATTACAAGTTGTCCGATGACAGCGAGAGGCGAACAGAACAGGCCAAAACCAATGTGAGCAAGAAGATTCACTTCCATCATCTAGGTTAAGGAGGATATTCGTCGGCCATTCCAAAATGGTAAAAGATGGAAGAAGACCTGATAGCAAAAGGAATCGTACCAGCGATATTCAACTGGCCATTACGAGCAAAGTCTTCGATGCTCATGGAGGCACACTAGATCCGGAGGATGGATCGTTCGTGACTACGGATCGACTAAGACAAGCGGGAGCCCGGCTCGAGACGACACTTCAGGCCATTCAATCAGGAACTCACGGTGTTGCTGAAGTACCTGTCCAAGGCGGGACAATTCGTGGCGTGCCGATTCCTAAAGGATATGCTAGAGTTATGGTTGACCGAGTCGAGAAAGGATGGGAAGACCTCGACCTCGAGATCCCCGAAGGTGACGGAGAAGAGGAACTACTACAAACCCTCCACACATGGATCTGCTGGAACAAGCAGTACATAAGATTTCCGAGAGGAACCACAGATCCTGCAGCATCGCCTAAGGACATGGCAAGGCCAAGATCGCCAACGCCACAAACCGACATGGATCTACCGTCACCAGCCGCTCAAAGGGGCCCCAGCATGGATCTCCCACCACCAGCCGCTCAAATGGGCCCCGACATGGATCCGCCGTCATCACCAGCTGCTCAAATGGACCACGGCATGGATTCTCCATCACCAGCCAGTCAAAGGGAACCTAGCATGAGTCCGTCGCCTCCTAAGGTCAAGAAGAAAGCAAAAAAGACTTGGGTCCCGCTGCCACCACCTCCTAGGACGAAGAAGATCCAACCTAAGAAGAAAGAGAAGCCTCCACCCGAGAAGTTACCATACGATATGAATCAAGCGGAATTGGACGCTAGCGTGAAAAAGCATGTTAAAGAACAACTCGCGCCAAAGAAGCCTGAGTCAAAATAACCGGTCGATCTAGCTGGGAAAAAGCACTTCATAGCCATGTGCCAACCAAGGCAGGAAGAAAGACTATCGGACTACGAACGCTCGATCATAAAGTCTTATCAGAAGAAGAGCAATCGTCGGTACAACCAAGTTCCCCAACTCGGAGAACAGCCGAACTAATCAATACCTCCACTTGTAGTTCTTTCAAAAGAGAATGAAGCTACGCCTGAGTTTGTGGTGGAATCGATTCTCATAAAAGCCCAACTCCTAGGGCAGGTTGAAATTCCGAAGCACCCAGGGTTAGAAAGAAAACCATTTAAAATGGGTGAACCTCTTATGTGGCCGGAGTTGGTGGAGATCCTACCACCAAGGATGCGGGAGTTGCATAGATTGTACATGAAGGAATCTGGAGATGGACTCATAATGTTCGCAGCTCAAATTAAAAATGACGATTTCCATCGGGGGCCCGATGACGTATGGATCGAGTTTGAGAGTCTTTGGTTTCTATACCATCAAGACGCTCTAGACAAGTCCCTCCTTAGTGTATTTTGTATGTAAGTATCTCCTCTCATTTCTATATTGTAGCTCTACTAGCTCTGGGTTTTCTCATCCCCTCTTTTATTTTGTATCATGTATAGTTCGAAGGTGCAAGAATGCCGCAGAAGGGGTTATTATAACATCGGCTTCATGGACCCACATGTTATACATGAGAAAAGCGTACGCAAATGGTCAAATAGGACCACGAAAAATATATTCATGGCCCTGGATGGGCAGAATACTTGTGAATTCATTTTGTTGCCGTACATCTTTGAGTAAGCACTTCAACTATATATCTTTTTCATGCCTTCCGTTTGATAATATGTATATCGGACATTTCATATGTATATGTGTCTCAACAACTTTCACTGGATCTTGCTATGTATCGAGATTGATTTATGTCGGGTGGTGGTGTTTGACTCTAAGAAAACATCGACGGCTAAATATAAAGACCTCATAAATCTTCTCCAAAATGCATGGGCTCAATTCCTAAAAAAGCACATAGGAATATCAAAGACCCCGTGTGAACTTTATTTCAAAATAGACTTTCCGGTATGAATACAATTCTCGAACTTCTAGTTCCATTTCTTTAATCACCATTAATATTTCATAACCCTATGTGTATATATATAGTGTATGAGACAGGCGCCCGGAAATAACTTATGCGGGTACTACGTATGTGAGTTCATCCGCACCTTTTGCGGCCCGAAGAAAATGACGCGAAGAGAATTTGAAGTAAGCAAAAAATTAAGAATGGTTCCTTTCTTTTAATTCAGTTCAAATATTTATTTAAATAAATAATATTTGTGCGTGATAGATCTTCGGAATGAAAGAGGAGCTCATCGAACCGGAAAGAGTTAGGGCGGTTCAAGAAAAAATATGTGGATTCTTGCTGGATGAGGTCATAAATCCCAAAGGAGAATTTTATGCAGATCATAGGATAAGCGTGGCTAGATTAGATCCAAACAGTGAAGACGATAGTGATGGTTGAATTATACGGAAAAAATTGTATGCTTTATTCTTGTAATATGAAATTGTATATCAATTGTGTGTGTGTCTATATATATACACACACACACACACACATACATCTTTGCTATGCTATATAGATACGAATATAAGTATAAATATGAATGCTAGCTACACACAAACGGGCTATAGATACGAATACGAAAACGAATTCAAATTAAAACCAAAAAAAGAATTCAAAAGCAAATAAATAAAAAAAGTTAATACCGGCTGGTATTACCAGCCGGTACTAAACTGCTGCGCACGGCGCCTGGCGTGGCAAGCAGCTTAGTACTAGCTGGTGTTACCAGCCGGTACTAACTGCTCCATTTAGTACCGGGCGTAGCGCCCCGTACTAAAATGCTGGCGGGTTTGTACCGCCTAGGCTGTACCGGGCGGAAACCGGTACTAATTGGAGGTTCCCGCTCGATACGTATGCTTTTTTCTCCAGCTGTGTACCTGGAGGCACATTAAAAGTATTTGTCATAACATACTTGGATAATAAGGAAGGGACTCAAATTTGGAGGTTAGTGGAGGTCAACATTATTTAGTATTCTTCCAAGAGAAAACTTTCTGTTTGTCTTAGTTTAATGGGTTGCTCAAGCTCCCCTACTAGTTTGGTAATGTAACCCTCCAGTTGAACCACGTATAGGCTTTATACTGATGAACTTTTATGTACACATTTGATTAAGCTAAGTATCAAATCTAGTTAATCATTGATGATTTAGTTAAGAATTGTCCTCGTATATAGAACAATAGAGCTTGTTATATTTGATTAGACTCTGTAACTCAATGTACTCTCCCTTTCGAATGTTACCAAAGCATGTACTCCTATATTATATAAATAATGTAAACAGAGCAATCCAGCTGCGCCATCAAGTACAGACACATCATATGTTTTAGTATATGCACCTGATGACACGCCAACCGATTCACCAATCACCATATATGCTTGCAACACACAACACTGTACACGAAATCTAACAATCTAAAAGGTGCGGTAGGCTAAGATTCGGCAGCACATGCAAGAAAGAGACGAACGAACCCTGGAAAAAATTCCCCTTCTCCCATGCCATCTTTTCAAACTTCTATTAATTTACACAAACATATACTCCAGGTTGCTACGACGTGCATACATGTGTGTCACCACCATGAAGACGAACATCATCGCAGGCAACACAACATTTTCACATCCACAGTTTCCTAACAAGCAGATCTAGCTGACGACCTGATCACATGATGGAGCAGGCGTTGGGGTTGTCATCGCTGAACATGGTGACGAGCCGCTCCTGCGGCCCGGCCGCCGTGGGGCCGCCGTAGCTGGAGACCAGCATGACGGCGTCGACCCGGCGCACGTACCCCGGCGGCGCCTTCTTGTCGTAGGCCGGCGCGGCGTAGGGGTGGGCCACGTGGCTGTAGGGCACGTACGGCCAGATCCCGGCCTTCTTCCCCGTGGCCTACACGCGCTTCACCACCTTGTGCGGCTCCACGTACCCCTGCACCGTCACCTTGTACTGCTTCCGGTTGATCTCCACCGACTGCACCCCTGATCGAAGAAAAACCAGGCAAGAACCACCAGAAACCAGTGTCATCAATTAACGTTGCCAAGATTATTGATGCTTAGCAAGCGCAGAAGATTTTAGCCATGATTAATGATGATCTATTCTTAGAGTGAAATTAATTAATTAAATCTGATGGAGAACAACTAGATAGGTACCTTTCATGCTGGAGAGGGCGTTCCGGACTTTCATCTCGCAGCCGTCGCAGTCCATGCGCACCCTCAGCTCCACCGTCTGGAACTGCTTCCTCTTCTTGTACCGCCGCCGGCTGCCGCCGCCGCCGCCGAGCAGGTCGGACAAGTACTCAAGGGTGCCTCCCATGGCGCCTGACGAAACTCCTCTGAACTGAGCTGTGTGATCGAATGAATCCTATCACCGTCAACAAGGCCGGCCTCTCCCTCCAAGAATGAAACAAACAGCCTCTCCTGTTCTTGAAATGGCCACTCACACTCGCAGCGTGCCAGGAGCTAGGTGGTTGCGGTGAGCTTTGAATGGTAGCTGGAGCTGGAAGAAGGGTGCCTGAATATATAGGCCTCCTGCAAGCTCCTGCGAGGCACCAGCTCTCCGAGGTCTGAGCTGATGAGCTGCTCCCTTGCAGGCAGTGAGTGAGGTTTGTTTGTGTGTGTGTACAGCTAGCCCAAGCGCCCAAGCCGTGTCTCCCTTTGTGGGGTGGGTGACGCCCGCGAGAAGTTTCCCAAGATGCCTTGCCGCGGCGCCTGCATCCCCTGTCCAGGCTGCTGGTCGCTTTCTACCTGTCCTGCCGAACTCAGCTCAACCGACCTCCGCAGAAAAAGCCGGCGTTGGGGCCCCAAAGGCGGCAAGGCGGTTTAGCCCCTGTGCTAAGCAAGGGGAGCAGGGGAGGCCACCAGGGAGGAAACGGACATGTGCTTGTGTTCCCTGTGACCTCGAATTGGGTCTTCTGAATCAATCTGTTCTTCTCATCGCTGTGAAGTAAAAAGCAATTCTTTTTGTTTCATAATATTGAGAAGTTCCAGTGATGCAATCTGAGAAGTTTCAGTAATAAGAAAGGTTCAAGTGAATACTGCGAATATTGCACGATAATATCTTTCTCATGATTGCATTGTCCCTCAACTTGATCCAGACTTTCAGTTTCTCAAGAAAGTTGGGAGATGAATCTGCCTAACTGAAAACCTGGTCACGCATTTGCCGTGGGCTGGTGTGAATGATGCCATGCTGGTACTGAGCTGCCGATTGCTCAAGAGCTAAGGCTATCCGCACTTATGGTACTCTATTTTCATAATCTAAGAGAAATATTCTATCCTGGTTATCAAAATTATCTCCTCTATACCTAATTTTTCCGCACCCGTTATACTCTATATCTCGTTCTCTATCCCAACTACCATTGGTGGGGCCCATATGTCAGGTTTTTTTCTTTTTTTTACCCCCCTCCCTCCTAATCTCTCTCCCTTCTCTCTCTCCCTCTCTCCACCTCGAGCATGCCGACATCTCCATCCTCGGCGCCGCGCTTCCCTCCCCGGCGCCGCCTCGAGCTCGGGCGGCTTCGAGCTCCGCCGCGCCTCCCAGCCCCAACGCGCCTCCAGCTCGGGCGGCCTCGAGCTCCAGGGCGAGAAGCGGCGCCGGCGAGCCCTCAGCCCAGCCATCTCCCCACGGCGGTGGCTAGGAGAGGGAGGGGCAGGGGCGGCAGGAGCAGGGCTGCAGGGGGCGGCTCGGCGGCAACCCTCCTGCTCTTCCCTCTCCGGCAAGTAGGGGCCCGACACCCTGACCCCGTCATCTTCCTCCTCACCCCCGGGACCTAGGGCGGCGGCGGCCAGAGACCGCGCGGGCGGGCGTGGCTTGCGGAGCAGGTGCGGATCCGGCGGCGGCGCGCGGGACGCGCGGCCGACGGCGCAGCACAGCAGGCCGGACGAGGAACAGCGCGGCGGAGTAGGGGAAGCAGGACGACGAGGAGGAGGCGCGGCACGTGGCGGCCAGCTGCAGCGGCGGTTGGGGTGCGCGGCATCGATGTCGGACCCACTGGTAGCAGAGGAACGCTACATCCGCTGGGAATAGCGGATGCGGGGTGAAACTGGAAGATAACGTCCCTCGTCCAGTACGCCGGTGCAGCTCGTTTTACGCTAAAAGCGTACTGGAGGTCGGGATGCCGGACTAGATAGCGTATCCAGTGCGGGCAGCCTAACTGTGTGTTCAGGCAGCCGGCAGAAGCAGGAAGTAGTGGAGTCCCAGCAAGGGACAGGTGGGCAAGGAGGACGCCAATCAGGGGCCACCAACTGCCACGGGTCCTCGGCTGAGCTGTGCCTTTGTTCCCTGATTGGGTATAGCTCTGTGGGTGGGCCCCCACTTAGCAGGTCTTATAGATAATCTTGGCCTTTTGGGATCAAGTCCCGTGATTGCAGGAGGAGGGGTCCTTCAATTTCTCAAACTCTATGATGTGTCCCTCCAAACACTGAAGAAAAGGGGTTCTACACAGTACAGTATGAGAGATGGATCATTGTGCTGCTCTTGCTCACATAATAGAGCTGTGGTCCCAACCTTACGTCTTATGAATGAAGCATATATATTTACGGTTGACGATGGAGTGTTGTGCTACTGCCGTGTATTATATGAATTTTGAATCATTGGTTTTTGTTTGTTTGATGGATTTATATATGGACTTAGGGACAATTTTATTCAAGCTACCAAAATATATAAGCATATATTTTTAAAAAACTATTCAAGCTACTGTGTGTGTCTGTGTGTGTGTTTTCATCAATGAATCTAGATAATCTAGACCGACTGGTCACTATTGGCTTTCAGAGAGATCATCTTCAACCTCTGTTACTCCAACTATTAAGCAGGTGTCGTGCCAGTGCGATGGTAATATGGTATGTTGGTTTGTCGTAAATATGTGTCAGTGTCATGCTTTTATATCTTGCACACAAGAGTGTGTAATTATATTAATAGACCGAAAGTTGGAACATAATCCATCTTTTGGAAGTAGTGAAGACTACCTTTTTCTTACCTTATGTTGAAAAGTGAACTCTGAGAAAAAAGTATATTTTTCATCCCTTAAGTATTATAAAAGTGTGGCATTCATTCTTCATATTTTATTTGGTGCAAATCAACCTCTTAACTAACTAAAATGGTGCATCTATCATCCCCACCTTAGTTTAACAATGGTTTGGTGCTATCTAATGATGGTTTATGCCACGCAATTATTTAACTAATCCCTGCTTAGCAATGTAATATACTGAGCTGAAGATATAAAGCTAAAAAAATCAGTAAATGCTCTAAATTGGATACCCTAAAAGTTTTATCTTATCCGAAAAATTAACGGAACCGATTCACATTGAACTATTATAGATATTGACTTAAATTAGGCGTGGCTAGACAATGATTAGTAAGATAATTGCATAATCTAAATCAATATTATATGATACTGAACCATTGTTAAATTAAGGTGAGGATGGTAAATGCACCAATTAGTTAGTTAAAGGGTTGATTTGCACCATGCGAAATATGAGGGATGGATGTTATATTTTTGCAATACATGAGGGATGAAAAATATACTTTTTCCAAACTCTGATGGAAACCCCATTTGGCCGGTGAAGAGAAAAAAGGGCTAGCTACTCATGTGTGAGGCATGGTATTTCTTCACTTCGAACTCCTGCCTAACCTCTTTAAACGTCAGCTGGTCGGTCCTCTTATTATCCAATTTTGTTTCCACTTATTTGGATAAATGTTAAGCCTCATTATTTCTCAGCCAGCCACCTCTACAATTTGGTAAAGAAACACAATATATTATCAACATTATGGAGGGCATATGCCCCAATCAATTATGTGCATTTGCAGAAAGCAAACCTAACATCTATACGATGTGAAATTAAATATGATATCCATTTCAAATAAAACGGTTTAACTGGGCTAGATTATCTTGATTCTTATATATTGAAATGCTAATGTTAGAGCCAAACATTTAGTGAGATTAATATTCCCTATACAAATTGCTTATGGTGATTCTTGTTCGAGATGAATTAATCATGTCGAGCATTGATCCTTTGGATCAACCAAAATGAATATATCCTTCTGATAATTGATGTTGATGTTTGTTGAATGTCAAAAGAAAATAGCAATCATTTAAACAAGCCAATGAAACTTCGAATAAATGATTCTCCAGCATGGCAGGCATCTACGCGGAAAAAGCATCATATTACCTGCCAAAATTTGAACTTGTTGAATTTATTACCTGACAGAATTGTCAAAAATTACCAACTGAAATGTGAAATTATGGAATTTTTTAGGTTATAACCTCGGTAAGGAGAAATGAAACTTTTAAAAAATATCCTGTGCACATTATACCTATTGAATTTGCGACTCTATCAAAGATAAAAATAGCTTGAGTGGAGATTTAGTATAAGGCATGTGCTAGCTATTGAATTTGGGTTCCTTTGGCTTGTTATTTAATCACTTGAGTTTTCACATTTGTGCTTCAAAATGCACTACGAGTTTAATAGCTTGTGTGAATCACAGGCTGCAAAGGCCATAATTGTTTTTCCATTCTAAAAAAAAAAAGAGCCCAAAGATGCAAACCAAGGGAGCGTTAGGTGAAGTGAGCCCTGCTTTCCCACTGACAGGAGCGTCTGCATGCATGGTGTGCTGCCACTCAACATCAGGAGATTCCTGAGGAGCATTGGCACGAAAGCTGTACCGGCCGGCCGGCCGGCAGGCGGGCCAAACCAACGTGACAGCGGCATCACAAAATGGCTCAAGAATATGTAATCGTGTCTCCCTGTTGTCTTTCTAGTAAAGTCGGATGTAGTTAATTAACGAGCCATCTTTGACGCATTTGACCTTACTTAATTGACCTGGCCTTTTAAAAAATATAATTTTTTTTATCAAGCTTGCTTTGTTTTTCTTCTTCTTCCTTGCTTCTTCATGGTCCTTGCCGTTGGAGACTTAGCCAGTAAGAAATGGGACACGTATATTAGGTGGTGCTGATCTAATTAATGGTGCACGCGCGTTCCAGTGGATTACTCGCTGGAACTAAGATAAACTTGTTGGAATTAAAGTAGTATATGAGCACTGCCACCAATGATAAATTCTTCGGAATTCTGCGAAAAGGAAAAAGAAAAAAATAATGATGTAACGAGAAATATATACGTGACCAACCAGCAATCATTAGAGAAACCGATGATAGGCAATAGTACTAGTTATCATCAATAGTACTAGTGACATAGCTTGGTACGGACGCAGTGACATTGCTACCGTGACGTTTCGGTGACATTGAGTCAATAACGTGTGGGGACTCAATATCACGGGAAATGTTATGGGGCAATGTCACCGAATCTCAATCCGGTTGGTACGCCGCAGTGTCAGGGTTTAACTATATAATAATCCTTAATTCATTTGATGAAACTGACTTTGTAATGATCCGTACGCGGTCTAGTTGATCGAGGGTTTAGCTATATAATACTCCTTAGTTCAATTAGTTACAGTTAGATTAAGGAGTAGCAACCTTTTCGTTCAGACACTCATTGAGGCTACAATGTCGTCCCATTTATATATGTATGAATATTACAATTCCTACGTAATATCCCTCCATCCTAAATTATTAGTCATTCTGAATTTTCTTGGTGCGCAAATTTTGCTATACATCTGTATATATAATAAAATCTATTCACTTAGGAAAGCCAAAACAATAGAAGGAGTAGTATCCGAGATTTCACAAAATTCCCACTTCAAGTAGGCAACATGATGTCAAGGGTGTTCAGTTCGTACACAACGTGCCGAGCAAAACAAGCCATGAAGCCTACGAACAACAGCGCAACACAAGCGTTGCCCCACGATCGATCGAGCTGACCGATGGCGGGATCCCATCGGAGACTGACGGGAAACGGAGCCATGCATTCTGATCGATCTCTTGAGAAGAACGTGGCCGGGCACGTCGGGTGTGAGCGGCGTGTCGACATGATCATCAATAATTGGTACTCAGGTCAGGTGACACCTTTTCTCCATTGCCACAAATGGAAAAGAGGGACACTTCGACTCAGGCCGGCACGGGGAACGTGCACACTGGTGTGCAGGGTAAGGCCACCATCTACTTCTGAAACTCTTTTCAAATCCAAAAGTCCAATATCTTCCTACAAATTAGTGATTTGGCTCGGCTCCACCTGGCTCCACGAAGCTGCTGAGTCACAAGTAGGCTCTGCTTGTGACATAGGAACAGGCGAGCGCCTGCACATCAATCAACTTGTTCACAAATAGTTTTTTTTTGAGTATCACTTATTTAGAATTAATATCTCTTATTATCGGAGTCTTGAAAGTTGGTGATCGTCATTTACATTCTTCTGCTGCCAAATCATGCCTGTTCCCAAACGCTAGCAATTAGCACAGCCCCTGACCTCTGAACAGTGCAACTGACCATCAGGTTTCATGATCAAAGTGAGAGGAGAAAACTAAAAACAAACTCTGGTTCAAGACTCAAAAGTCAAAACTACTCAAATTATTTGTTGATGGCCGTATCGAGGAACCGTATAGAGTTGCCTCAGCTAGGATGCACATAATTCTACTAGACCACTGAACTCTCGATGTCAGTTGTGCAACAGTATGCGGAAACTCCCCTCAGAATCAATGATAACTCCACAAAGCATATCCGGCTTTAACTGTTAAAAACCGGCTTTGATATAAAATGATTGGTGCGTTCCTTAGACATCACAAAAGCGTAACTGTTAAAAACCGGCTTTGATATAAAATGATTGGTGCGTTCCTTAGATTAGTCCAAAGGTTTGTACTTTATGTCAAAGGAGGCATCTCAAGATTTTGGTTGGAAAAGGTTCTAAATCCCAAACAAATCTTTGCATATTAAGATCACCTTTTTGCTCTCTTTCAATGCACTATTTCTTTAATTATTTGACAACTTGAGAAACCAAATCAGCTTGCTCTCATTATATGCAATATTTATTTAGTTATTTGAGAAATCAAATCAGGTGAGGAACTAATTTTACCAGAGAAAAAATTTCAGGAGACGTGTTGGTTTGCACACACTCAGAAATGTATGACACTTCAATCAAGATCTCTCAAAACTTTTAAATGGAAAAATAGCAGTCAAAGTTGCCCCTTAACAACCATGAAAAGTAACAAGTTAGTATATATTTTTGACTGGAGTATATGTTTTGTTGATGAACTATATATTTTTGTTACACTCAGAAAAGCAAAGTAGAGATAAACCGAGAGATACCTGTGCCCATATTGCAGATACATATGATTTTATTTTTGAGATGCAGGCACAAATGATTAGTGTACCCACTATGCGATGTGCCTCAACCCATTTTCTTTCATCTTTCATGATCTTTCAAGTGTCAGTCTTCACTACACAAGCCTCATTACAGAAGTAGTTATCTAACATGCTATTGTGCTTCAGAGTTCAGACCCACCTGAGAAGCACAGGATAATGAAAGATAATAAAGAAATAGTGCTGAAATTCACCGCAGAGAATACAAAACAGAAAATTTACGACCAAGTACCACTGATTCCAACAGAAATTAAAGAAAAAAATCATTAGAAGACAAGCTGTGGTCTGTAAGAGATGCCTGCTGAATTTATAGTCTTAGGCAATGTTGACACAAGCAAGAGGTGATTGTGGAACCTACATGAAGGTCCAGAGCTATAACTTTACAAAACAATTGTAAAATCCAAAATTTTATGACAAAATCGAATTGTAAACCTGGAACACAAGTACTCGTGTTGGACTATTATAAGTTCACATACATGTCATATGGAGTATTCCTAAATGACTGACTGACTCTCCAGATAGGTCTTACCATCCAAACAAATAAGTGAAGGTTCAAAATTTAGGGCGTTAAAACACAGTTCCCTACCAGAAAACCTTCAACAAACACAGGCCCCTTCTGAAGAACATTGTGGGCCAAAGCATACGTATGCTTCTGATTTCAGTTACAGCTTCTAGGCCAAAGCAGAACATAGTGGGCTAGAACATGATCATCGAAGCAATACTCCAGTCACCTAGAACATGGCCACCGAAGCAGTTTTCCGGTCACAGGACTGCATGAAAACACTCAAGCATCTATGGTGGAAGCAGATTTTGCAGCTTCTGGAGCTGTGATGCGTGAAGTACTCGTCTTGCTCTCTTTTTTCTTGTTTGTCTTCTTGGTGCCCTTCAGTTTATTGGTCATGCTATCTGCCTGAGAGACAATCTGTGAAACTGTGAAACCAGCTTCCTCAAAAATTGAAGCCCTCTCGTGGACTAGGGAGCTCCTGGAGACAACATCAACACCATCATATGTCCATAATCCCAACACTGCCTCTCCTTTCAGTCCAATTCCAAACCAGCCAAGACCGGCAATGGCTATATCCTTAGAGTTTGTATCCCAACTGTTCCCAGAAACTTTGAACTGTTTCGTCACCCATTTACCGAGCTCCTTTACCCGACCCTGGCCTATGGGAGGCTGCAATTACCAGAATGGCATTGTAGATATGCAAGGTAATAGAACAATGTTCTAGGAAAAAAAACATGTAATGCTGCACTAAAAAAATGCTACCTGTAGTTGTAAGCCAAAGTGTTCTTTTATCATCGTTGCTGCATTTTCTGTCTTTCCCATGTGAAGTGGGACAAGTGGTGATGCCCATACTGTAACGTAGATTGATCCTACAGTTAACTCTTCAATGTCCAGGCGCACCAATCCACCAATATGTATAGACTGTCCTGTCTGTAAATGATTCAAGAACAAAGCACACTAAATATTAATCATTTGATAAGTGCAGGACTGCAGGTTAGTGAATCATCCTGAGCTACAACCCACAAAAGTTGTATCTATTGATGCTCCTCAACAACTTAAGATTAAATCAACAATGTAAAATGAAGCACATCACAATCCAATAAATGAAACTTCATAAATTTAACTATTATCCATTACCCAGTTGAATTTAAAACCTGTAAATCGACAAGTGCAGTTTCACAACAATTGCAGCACTACATTTGAGTGGATATTCACCATTTTGCAGACTTAATCCAGTAGCAGCAAACTACCAAAAGCCTGTAGTTTCACAACAAACTTTTGTCGAACTTAAGAAAATGGGCAGTAGCAGTCCATCGGACATACCGAGACACATCATTAGGGAACAACAACAACAACATAGTCTTTTGTCCCAAGCAAGTTGGGGTAGGCTAGATATGAAACCTATAAAAAAACAAAGATCATGGATCTTCAGGTACGTGGATGGCGAGTCTCCAAGCGCTCCTATCCAAAGCTACCTCTTTGGAGATATTCCACTCCTTAAGGTCTCTCTTCACCGACTCGTCCCAAGTCAGTTTAGGTCTACCTCTACCTCTCTTTACATTTTCGGCCTGCTTTAGAACCCCACTACGCACCGGCGCCTTAGGGGATCTCCGTTGGACATGTCCAAACCATCTCAATCGATGTTGGGTGCTCAATTGGTGCCACCCCGACTCTATCCCGAATAACTTCGTTCCGGAAGATGAAGAGAATAAATGTGAACCTTTACTCTGTAGGTCCTGGGGCGCATCTCCTTTCTCACTTGAACCAGCTTCATCTCCTCGCTTGTCAGTCTGGATGTCAATTGATGCCCATGGAGAAGTCCTGGTGTGTCGAACAGCTTCGCTTGAGCTCCAAGAACGCCGTCCACCTTAATCACATCAAGGGTTGTTCCAGGAACTGGTGCCTCCGTCAAGCTGGGTCGCCCGACTACGCCAGAGCACCTGGTAATCGCATTGAGCAGCGTCGACTTGCCAACGTTCCGTGCGCCGACGGCCCAGACGTTCCCGCGCGCCCCGGCGAGCTCGCGCACATGGTCGAGCAGGTCGCGGACGCCCCACCCGCGCGCGGCGCTAACCAGGTGCACCCCGGCTAGCCGCAAGTCTGCACCCGCACCGGCGCGAGCGCGTGACTGCGCCCACGCGTGCACGTCGTCGGGGGACAGAGACGGCGTCGGGAGCAGGTCGAGCTTGGTGACCACGAGCAGCGCGCGGGGGAGGTTAGCCGGCGCCCCGTGCTTCCAGTCCGCGCTGTGGGCCTCGTCGGCGGCGGCCACCAGACGCGCGACGGCCCGCGGGAAGGAGCCGTCGAAGTCCGAGGCGTCCGCTAGGAGTAGCACGAGCGACCTGGCCCCCGACGGCGATGCGAGGCGCGGGCCGACGGCTGCGACGAAATCGAAATCCGGGAGGAGGCGCTCGGCGTCGGGGTGCTTGACGCGGCCGTAGTGGCGCAGCGAGTGGCACCGCGCGCACACCAACAGCTTGCCCTCTCCCTTCGCCTCCGCCGTCTCAGCCGCCGCCGCGGCCGGCTCGGCGCCCCGCGAGGGCTCTAACCCCTCCCGGAGCTGACCGGACTTGAGGGAGGCGGAAATCCGGGTGTCGTCGGCGGTGATTGGCGCGAGGCGCGCTCGGTAGTCCGGGGATTTGAGAGAGGGGAGCGAGAAGAACCCCGGTAGGGCGGGGTCCGAGGACTGCATGGTGATGCCGCATCCCGGGCAGACGGAATTGGCGCTGACGGCTGGGAGGTCAGAGGAGACCACCGCTGGAGGCTGCGATGCCGGCGGCGGCGTTGGTGGTGGTGGGGAACAGAGGTGGCGGCGGAAGGGGATTGGGAAGGGTTTAGAGGTTTGGGTGGCGGCGGGACGGTGAGGTGCGAGCGGTGGAGCACGGGAAGGTGCAGGGGTGGTTGGGAGGAGAAGGCGGCGGAGGGCTGGGTGTAGGCGCCGTGCGCGGGATAGCATCTTGCCGTGCCGCCGCTGCGTGATCGGCGGTGGGTGTCAGCTGGTCGACATGAGAGGACAGGGTGTTTGCTGCCTACAAGGTGTTCGACATAATTTCGAAATGAAAGGAGGGACTAATAGCAGAGCAACCGTTTTTGGGCTTTAGGCCCCTAAAATTAATCGGGCCGTTTAGACTGGGCTTTTATTAGCTTTTTGTGGTAGTTATCATCACAGGATCGCAGGCCCAGCCACTGCTAGTGTTATACTATTATCCACGCGGAAGGATTCATTTCCTTCATCCTCCAAAAAGGAATATCATTTCTCAAAAAAAAAGGAATATCATCGATTCTGAAAAAAGGAATATCATTTTCTTCTAGCTAAGGAAAGGAATCTATCACTTTTTTCCTTTTCTTCCTATGAAGATGAATGCCAGTATTTTCATCCCTTGTGATATTGCTTGCTAGTATGTTGGTTACAACTTACAAGCGAATTTCACAAGATTTCTACACATTTTACGGTATTATTTTATACAGTATTATCATGAATCTCATGTTCCGAGCATAAAAATTTGTTGGTATGTGAGGATCCTGGAAAATATTTAGGAATTTCATTTTATAAAACATCAAGGTGATATCAAACTTGTTTACTAAGCACTTTGTATTTTATTACTAAAACTATTCTTTTCAATAGTACTTGATATTCATCTCAATAGAAATACGCATGTAGTGACTATGTGAATCTCAAGAAATGTGTGTATGGCGAGTGTCCATGCATTTATATGAGTATCTTAATATGTACTATGTTTTAAAAAACTGAGACCCAACTTTCTTGATTTGTTTGCAATTTGTGAACAAAAGGTAGGGATCCATGGGAAGGCTAGTAATTTTTCATATAATGTGCTTATTCTCTTGACTTAGAGCAACTCCAGCAGTGTCCCTTAAATCAGATCCTTCAAATATTAAATGAAAGCTGCCTCTATTTTTTAGGGGCTTCTAAGCAATAGCCTTCAATTCTAACTTATAATACGGCTCCTAGGAATAGAGGGTGGAGGAGGAGATTTGGAGGCCTCCCTAAAATAGTGGGCTAGTAGAGGGTCTGCTAGAGTGCATCTCTTTTGTTTCACCCTCTAAACTTGAGATATGGGCCTGTTTAGAGGCTTTGCTGGAGTTGCTTATGCTATCAGATTTGACCACTTATCTTCCTTGTCATGTTTGGATGTAAAGCTATTAATAAAATCCCCACTTTCCTTTGAAAAGTTTATTTTCTTATAGTTGCCCTAGCTGTGGAATGCCATTTTCTTCTTTTCCTATGTAATGGAAAACTATTTCCTTTTGTTTCTCTATACATTGAGGCAATGAACATAAGCATTTTCCATATATTTTGTTGCATTATAATTCCTCTATTCACAAAAGGTGGTAAATTTCGGTTTGTCTGAAATCAACCATTCAGATTTCGGCTGCATACCATGTTATTATGTGTGGAGTTTGGATATTTAAAAATAATGTGAAAATATTTCTATCAATATGTAATTTCGATGGAATAAACTTTTGCTAGGTGTCCATAATAAATAATAGAAAATTTAGTGGTTATACAATTAGGTTTGAAAGACCGTGTCATCTTTGAAGCTAAATAAGCATCCTATTGACGAATGCAATTAGCGAAAGTGGCCCTCATACATATATATATCCATATATTTTGTCTACTCAACTTTCGAATTGATTGAAAAGAATAATGAGTTAAAACACTGTATAAAACGGCACTTATTATGTTCAAAATAAGCTGAGTGGAGTATCACTTGGCCCCTCTGTTACATAAGAAGGAATTTCATTCCATTGTGCACAAGATTAGATAGTTTTGTAACATTATTATCATAACGAATCTCGTGTTCTGTTAACAGAACATTTAAAATGTGAAATCCTTTCCATGCTGCTGATTTTCCCATTCAAGACGCACTGAATTAGCCAATTGGCACATACTAAAGAACAAATGAAATGTTATTACAATAAAACATTAGCACGGGTGCAAGTGCGTAGAACGAAAATTAAACAAAACAATGAAAACATGCAAAACAATCTGTCCAAACAACTATACAAACAATCTGTCCAAACTATACAAGCAATCTGACCAAACTAGCTTACTATGTGCAGAACGACAACTCAAAATAGAATTGGTCTCCCTGAAAAAAATGATGACCAACATGTGAACGAATTGAGCACGTGAGGGGAATCAAAGCTGATCTGGCCGGGCGTCCGGCTGCCGGCCACAGTCGCCGAACGCGCGCCGCTTGAGCATCTGGGTGTAGTTGTAGATGGAGTTGAGGCGCTGCTGCCGCAGGTCCTCCTTGAACCCGCGGATGAACTCCTCTGCCTTGGCGTCCACCTCCGACCTCCTCGCCTCCTCCTCCCTCTCCCGCTCCGGCCGCCGCCGCGCCGCCAGCACCAGCGCGTAGGCCTCGTCCATGCTCATCCCGTTCAGGTCCCCGCATGCTTCTCCCTCCTCCGCCACCTGCACGAGCTCTGCCTTGGGGGATGGCGCGAGGGGGAGCGCGCGCGGCGATTGCCTGATCACGGCCCGGGCCGCCGCCGCCTCCTCCGGTTCTTGGGCTGCGGCGGCTTCAGGCGGCGGGAACGGCGCGGTGAAAAAGCTGGCGGAGGCGAAGGAGAAGATGGAGAAGGAGCGGAGGCGCTGCAGCACCGCCGAGGAGGCCCTGCGCGTGATTCCGGCGCCGCGGCGGGGCGACGCCAGCGAGGGGCGGGACCGGGACAGGACGGCGACGGTGGCGACGACCGCGTTCAGGAAGACGAACCACAGCCGGTGGAGCCCAGCCACGCAGGCAGCGGCAGCCACCGCAACACCGCCGCCATCATCTGCGCGGCCACCGACTCGATCGGTCGCGCTCTCTGCTGGTTGGCGCGGTTGCGTCTCCTGGCTTGCTCTGCTTCGAACTCAGGAAAGGCAGGAGGAGATTGACGGGAAGAAAGAAAGAGAGGCTCTGCTGCTTGGGCAGTTGCGTGTAGGGTATATATAGCGTGTGGTGTGGGAAGGATTAGCTGCAGAGGAAGTTTTTTTTTTTAAAAAAAAAGGCTGCAGAGGAAGGTGCCCATTGGGCGCGTACTAGATCCACCTTGAGTAGAGCAATGCGGTCAAGGTTAGAGTCGTTAGACCGGGCATGCCATGCACTTTACTTCGAGTGATTGATTTCCTCCTGGACAAAATTCTACCAGGTTTTTCCTACTTTTAAATCACATTAGGGGAAAGAAATGTCCCTAAAGTGTTCAAAATGGTTTGATCGACCACCTAGTAAAATTTGTCTTCTTAGGCTATTCCCAGTGAAAATTTTATAAAAGTTTCATGCACATTAATTAGCATGCCACGTAGGATTATATGATGACATGGCATAGAATTTATGAAAAAAGAGAAGAAACCAGTTTCATCTAGATGAAACTCTCTTTACACGAATACCAACATTCTATGAGTATTGAAATTAAATGCAACATATATCCTAGGAAATCACGATATGAAGGTTATGCATTGGGAGAGGTAGTTTCAAACATTGTTTCATAGTCTTCTTGCTTACGTGACCATCTTGGAAACATCAACATGAAACCTTCCACTGGGATTAGCCTTACTGCAAGTTTAGTTTTTTTTTGCCAGAGTTAGAAAGTTAGTTTTAACCAATGCCAATCATTGAATTTATTATTACAACTAAGCTTGACTTCCGTTTGCTCGAAAATCTATAATGGTCCAGGATCTAGCTGTGTAATTTTCCCTTTGAATTAAACATTTCACTATCGTACCTACCTAAGTATTATTTTTTCGTGTGAGACGTAGAGTCGGTAATCATAGTGTCAAGTAGTACGACCAAGATATACTAATAATGCAGCACCACACTAGCCCCAGACTAATCTGGAGCTACCTAGCTTAAGTGGCTGACAGAATGACACGACCGAAAGGTTAGGGACCAGCTGACGGCTCTGACTCGGCATGCACATCTCGTCACTAGTCTATTCATTTTTTTTCTTAACTCGTTTCGCCGCAGGTGGTTTATTTGCGTGCTTCCGTGTGCTAGCTAGCTTCTAGGTTAGTTACACACAGCTTGAAATAGTGCCGCTAGTACCGGACGTCGTTTCACATAGTTAATACCCGGTTAGGCTGACCGGTACCTGAGCCGTACTAACCGCAGGGGCTGTTTAGCGACGCGTACTAAATGCGCCACCTCGAAAAACAAAAAAGATATTACGGCGATTTTTTTATGTGTAAATGCACGTGTTGCGGTTGTGAGAATTGGATTAGTTTCATTACCATCCCACATATGCATCACATATGATTGGGTGAGAGATGCATTCCTTTTAAATTAACCCATGGAGGACCATTTAGTACCGGTCCAAAACACCAACTGGTACTAAATATCATATTTTAGTACCGGCTGGTGTCATTGACCGGTACTAAATGGCCGCGTCATTTTAGTACCGGACTATAACACCAGCTGGTACTAAAATGCGACACTTAGTATCGGCCGCTATCTTGACCCGGTACTAACATGGTTCCATGGGCTTTCAAATTTAGATCAGTATAAAAAATAATTTCGTGGCAGGTTTAGTACCGTATCAAAATATGTCCGGTACTAATTTACGGGACAAATGCTCATTTTTCTAGCTGTGACAGTTGCTTACTCCAGAGTTAATAGCCTAATTAGTTAAGTGGCCGAGTTGATAAGCCCCATCTCGCTTTATATATATATTATTTTGCGTAACCGTCATGTTTTACTCAAGTGCTAGCCGCTTAATTTCTTGGAGATTGCTTCTGTGGGATCGCCGTCATTCGACTGTGTCATCGACTCATCGTCATGGGCTCTTGCATTGACCCAGCGTTTCTCGTTGACTCCTCTGCATGCTGACTGGGCGTGCAGCGTAGTTACGTAGGTGCGTGCATGAAGATATAAACAGATACTAATTGGAAGGCAGTTCACGTTACCCGGAGACTTGTCGACTTGTCGTCGAGCAGCAGCAGTACTGCACGTATGAACTAGCTAGCTAGACCCTACTTAACCTTACTTCCATGTTAATCTCTAAATACAAGCGTCCGTGCTACTGTGCTAATTAAGCTGGCCTTGTAGTGCCATTGTACGTGTGAATGTTAATCTCCCACCCACCCGTATATATGTGACTGTTTCATGATTTCATCTGCTGACATTTCAGCTCCTGTACTAGCTACACACGCTTAGGATGACAGGTGCCATCGGCACACACGTCGCTGTCTTGCCTGGATATTGTCTAGCTGGTGTCACACGTTTCTGCTGTTTCCTTTCTTAAAAAAAAACCTGCACCGCATGACAAACGAATTGAAAACGTGAGTCAAAGCTGGTCTGGCCGGATAAAACGGTCGGGAACAAATTGCCTGTATTCCTGCTTTTGTATTTTTTTTTGCCGGAAACGGAAGCGGGAACGGGAAAGGCGGATGGAAAAATGAAATCGATATTACGGGATATCGGGAACGATTACGATCGGGAATCGGTAACTCAAATCGAGAACACGACACATGTAATCACTCGAAATATTTAATTAGCTTGACACAATAGTAAATAGTTACAACCACGCATCATTATATGCAAACAATACACAGAATAGATAATATCAGCACTTCAGCACATACATACATCACATCCATAGGCTAGAAGAACCAGAATGGCAGAATCACATAATGAGATAATTTGATAAACAAACATGCATGTCAAGTCTCCAATAAGCAACAGCACATGCACGAGCCTCGAGCAACACCCTCCTGGCTCGAGCAGCTCCGGCTTGTCCGCCCGTCTGCTTGACTGCTTGGGCACGGGCCATGAGCCCACGAGGGACTGCTGTAGGGGTGCAAATGGATCAGCTTTAGGTACACCTTCAACCCTCTTTAGTACAAATATTTGTACTACTTTTTCAAAATAAGATTTCATTTTAAAAAAATAGTACAAATATTTGTACTAAAGAGGGTTGGAGGTGTACCTAAAGGTGATACATTTGCACCTCTAGACTGTCACCTGCCGCACTGGGAGGGCGCCAGGGAGGGAGAGCCGGAGAGGGGCCACGCCGCCGCGGACCTGCAGTCCCTGGCTGGTGCAATGCCGCGATGGGAGCGAGCCAGGGAGGGAGAGGGGCCGCGCCGCTGCGTCCCTGGCTGGGGGTTGGCCGGCTGGGGCCACGCCGCGACCCACGAGCCTGCGATGGGGGGCGGGGGCAACAGAGAATCGAATCGGAGAGAGAGACGGGAGACCGAGAGAGGCGGAGAGTGAGAGAAGAGAACCAGGGGCGACGGCGGCGGATGGGACTGTGCTGCGAACGGTGGGGGCTGCGGGGAATCAATCGAGTCATGCGAAGGAATTAGGGTTCGCCGGTCACCTGTTCGGGTGTGTTAGTAGGCTGGGCCGAGTAAGCTTCGTGGGCTGAAATGAAGTTTGCTGCCTTTAATACGAAAATACTTTCCCGGCTAAATACAGGAACTGGAAATACGGTCAGGAAAACACCTGAACCGCTTTCGCTCCCGATTTCGTCGGATTTTCCCGGTTTTTTCCTGTTTTCCCTTTTTCTTGTAAAAACGATATCTATACGGGATAATCGGTTATACGGTGCCGGTCAGGACGGGATTTTCCTATCCCGTTTTCAACCCTACCCGGGACGCCGGCGGCGAGCGCAACCAGCCAGGAGCATCTAGGGGTGGCCGAAGGTACGTAGGTCCTCCTCAACCCCGGGATGAACTCCTCCGCCTAGTCATCCACCACGAACCACCTCGGCGCCTCCTCCGCCTCTCCTCTGCTTTGGCCACGTCCACTGCGTAGGCCTTGTCGATGCTCATCATTTTGGTTCCTCAACGTCCTATCCCCTATGCCGCTGCATGAAATTATTAAGCATAAATGATATCAGGTGAAACAAGCATTGAAAGGTATATATATATATATGGTAACCTATTGTCTATTTGATACCCAGTGAGCTAAATAATATTCAAAGCACCAGCGGCGCCGCCCAGCTCTGGCGAGCCGCAATTATAACCCACCACAGCCTCAAGTTACTACCCCGCAGGGTTAAAGTCCCACAACCGTAAAATATCCAATCTATTTACTACAACCTCGTTCCGCAAGTCCCCAACAGTAAAAATATAAATTGAGAAAACAAAACAGACATTATTGCCACATTTATTATGGTCATTTTTGCTCCATAATTGATGGCAATCAGTCAATTGTTATTAATTTTATTTACCTTAATACTCTCCTTCCTTGTCAAAACTTTTAGTGCCTGCCTTCAGCGATTATTTCCACGATTTCTCCTCCCCTTCTCTCTCATAGAGCTTTTTGCGCTCCGGTCACCGGCGGCACGACCCCGCGGCGGGAGGTGATACAAGCACCCAAGCTGCCGGCACCTACGTGGGCCTAGAGCAGCGGGCCAAATCATCTGGATCTTGCCACGGAGACCCCTCTGGTCATCGGCGGCCTGATGAACCAGCGGCAGCGCTGCAGGGTCCCAGCAACGGCTGCTCTCCTATCTCCACGATGGGGAGGCGTCACATGGAAGCTCTCCACTTCTGTTGGGGCCACGCATCCAGTTCTGTGGAGGCATCATAGCTGGGATCTGCTTCGGCGTTCTAATCTAGGATGATCCCGTTATTCTCGCATGAAAGGATCACCAGGTAAAAATCTCTTATCACACCCCAAGCAATTGTTGACCGGTAGTTCCCCCCCTTCCCATTCCCAATCTCATCTCACAACCGTTTAGGTGGAGACGATTATCCGGACTTGGTGAATTAGGATGTGGTGAAATCAGTATTTTATTCAAATATCATTACGGAGCCAGCGGGGGGATTTGGGGATGCTACAACGTCCGATGGGCAAGTGCTCTCTATTTCATTATTATTGATCTATTCACTTTACTCGTAGCCCCGTATCTCCCTCACATGATTTATTTCAGTTTTTCTCAAAGGTGCATATAGATCTCTATTCCAAATTGTCTGATGGAGCGCGAACTCAGGGTTTCTTGAGTGGCGCAAGCATGCGTTACAGAGGTCTGCTCCTCTACTCTTTTGCTTGTTCTTTCCTAGTTTCGCTTGCTTGCTATCTCTTAATTTCTGCAGATAAACAACACATTCTATCTATGTCCAGTAAAATAAACTTAGATAGCCAGAAACTTGGCTCCTCGGCAGATACAAGGTTTGGACCTAATTTGTTCACTTGTTTTTTAGTTAGATGAATTGCAGTACCCTACTAGGAGTAATTTTAAGCATTCAAAGAAGGAATTTTCAATCTAATTAATTGGATCTATTTCGTTACCACAATTTGACCAATAGGCATTTTAAATCTTCAGAGAAGAAATAACATCTTAGCATGTCCAGGAGTAATTTTAAATTCTCAAAAAAGTATTCACAACTTACGTTTTTAGAAATAATTTTAAACTTCATAGAAATAATAGACAAATTAGGGAAGTAATATTCAATCCAATTGGATCCATTCAATTGCCCTACTGTGATCAAGAGTAAATTTAAATGTTTAAAGAAGGAATTTGTATCTTAGCATCTCCACAAGTAATTTTAAATATTTGAAGAAGTAATTTTCATTACAAATGGATCTGTTCCATCACCAAAGCATGAGTAATTTACTCAAGCATGGGTAAATTTTGAAAAATACTTTTAAAAGGTTATTGCTAAACTAACTCCTTTATGTATGAAAATTACTTATTTGAACTAACAATATCCATGTATCTTGTATTTTTAATTCTTTCACAAGGTTATCTAATATTTTGAATCTGCATATTTATGGTTCAGAATGAGATAATGCTTTCTCTTGCAACTCCGGCTAGCCATGGAAGGAAAGCAAGCAAGGTTGCAGTCTGGTCATGGTGGAGAACTGAATAAAAGCTAGGAAGTTCGTGTCGCAGGGGTTATCTGCCACCTACTGCTACCGCTACACCGTTGGGCGTCATCGTCAATTCCCAACCTTCCCTACACAAAATACACTTAGATTTATTAGTCTGTTATAGTATACACGGCATTTTGTGCTCACTCTAGGAAAAAGTTGGCAATTCTATTATGTTTGTGTGATCAGCTTGTATGTCACTTAAATTTTGTTGAATTAAATTCTGAGTGATCAGCTTTTGATTTTTGGATCCGTAATTACAAATAACGGATATTACTTGTTGTTTTGGTGGCACAATTGTGAAGTTTAAAAGATTAATACTATCGAGTCGCCAATAAATACTGCTCAGATTTTTAAAAAATACTTAAAGTTATTGTAGATATTACTTCTCTATGTTTGAAAATTTCTTCTTTGAACATGGAATTATATTTTGATACAAAGGAGTAATCTTGTAGAACTCAATAAAATAATGCTTGAATTTTGAAAAAAAATACTTAAAGTTGTAGCAGATGTTACTTCTCTATGTTTGAAAATTACTTCTTTGAACAAGGAATAATCCTTGGATACAAAAGGAGTAATCTCGTGGAACTCAACACAAAGCAACCGCATGACCAACGCTCACATTTGTTATAAAAAAATCTCGCTCATATTAATAGACATGCAAGCATGTTTTAACTGCCCTGAAATTCCTCTGCAATTTTACTAATTGAAGACTCCATGCATGGCGCATGGTCAAAAGATTTTGCATGCCATGCATTCATGGCTCATCCATCATGGCGCACCTAGTTATTAGGACCGGACCAGACCGCCGGTCGGACCAAAAAAACCGCGAACCAGAGACTACAGCGGTCCGGTTCACTTAAAAGACCATCCGTGCAATCGAACCGGTAAAAACCGGTTGAACCGGCCAGTTTTATATGGAACCGGTGAACCGGCTGGTTCCATACGAACCGGAACGGTTTCGTCTTTTACCAGTTTTGCCCCTCTGTCGATTCAGTGGAGCCTTATCCAACCAGGGGTATAACTGGAAAGGTTGAATTTTTCTCACATTTAGGGTTATGAGCAACCAGGCTGGGAGGGAATTGTTTCAACAGCCGTAAGCGGCGGCGCATCTGCAAGAAGCAAAGGGCGGCGGGCGGCGGCGGCACAACAACTTTGCTGGTGGTGAAGAGAGCAACGGCAACCGTCGACGTCGAGGCATCGATCCCGTGCTGGCCTACCTGTTCTTCGTAAGATGGTAATAGGCAGCGCTCCATCTCATCCCCTGCTCATTCTTTGCCTGCAACTCATCAATGGCCTGAAGCCATGAACCTGGCGTCGCCCCGTCCCCTGCAGGTTTGCGGCGGTGCGGCCTGTTCTCGCCTTCTCGACGCCTCGGCGGGTGTGTGTCTGTGCGATCCGGCGTTGGGGGCAGCACAACGCTCCAAGCTCCAGCGACTGTGAGTGTTCCACTGCTTCCAGCCCTCCATGGCTCCATCGGCATCTCGCTCCACAAGGAAACAAAGCCAACGGAACATGGCCAACGGTACTTTCTTGATTCAATTTGTGTAGTGTGCATTAAGACTGGAGTTGAGAGTTCACAGATTAATCAGAGTATTAAACTTGCATGCAACTCAGTAGGCTAATGGGTAGGATATTAAATGGATATACTTTGCTGTTTTGCTCATTATGGGTTTACCTTCACAGTGGTTTCTTCAGAAATGCCAACTACAGTTAACAGTACCCCAAGTTCAACGCCTAGTGTTTCAGAGGCAGAAACAGTAGCAAAGACAAGAAGAAAAACTGATCCAGCATGGGGATATTGTACACAATATATTGAAGATGGAAAAAAGAAGATCAAGTGCATGTACTGTATCATGGAATTTAAAGGAAGAGGTATCCATCGTTTTAAGGAACATTTAGCTAAATGGCCTAGAAATGTGGCTGAATGTAGAAGCGTTAACCCCGAGGTTCAGCATACAGTGTATCAAAATATCTCAGATTGAATGCTAAGAAAAAGAAGGCACAAGAGGACTATGCGGAAGGGCACCCATATGGTCCAGAACCGATAAAAGTAGAAGAAGAAGAAGCAGCAGCATGTGAGGTCTCCAATGCTGGTACTGCCCCAACCCGTCGTGTTGCAGCTGCACCAAATAGAGGGAGAAAAAGAGGTCCTACTACTCCTAGTATTGGCAGGTACTTCAAGCCCAGAACCAACCCAGGAGATCAACCTACAATAAAGAGTGTGCTTCAAGGAGAAGAAGTGAAGTTGAAGACTGATTTGTGTGTGATAAAATGGTTTATTGATGCATTTATTCTATTTAATGCAAGTAACTCATTGTTTTATCAACCAATGCTTGATGCTGTGTGTGTGCATATAGTTCTGGATACAAGGGGCCAAATTTCAATCAGTTGCGTGGTCCATTGCTTGCAAAATGTGTTCAGGAAACTAGGAACTTTGTTGATGGATTCCGCAAAACCTGGAGGGAAACTGGTTGCACTGTTATGGCTGATGGATGGACTGATAGGAAGAAAAGGACACTCATCAACTTTTTAGTCTACTATCCCAAAGGTATGGTCTTTCTCAAGTCAGTTGATGCCATAGAAGCTTCCAAAACTGCAAATTACTTGTTCAGATTATTTAAAGATGTAGTCAATTTTGTTGGTCCTGAACATGTTGTTCATTTTGTTACCGATAGTACCTCAAACATGGTTGCTGCTGGTAGAAGGTTAGAAGATGAGTTTCCATCAATTTATTGGTTCCCTTGTGCCGCCCATTGTTTGAATTTAATATTGTCTAACTTTGGCAAGGAAAATTTAGTGAAGACTACTGTAGGCCATGCATCATCTATTACAAAATATATCTACAACCACTGCTATCCATTATATCTGATGAGGAAATTCACTAAAGGTCATGAGATTCTTCGTCCAGCACAAACTCGTTTTGCTACTAATTTCGTTGCATTGCAAAGCATATACAAGCATAAAACTGATCTTCATGCAATGGTTATCTCCAAAGAGTGGACAACTTCTGCATATAGTAAGGAAACACAAGGGAAAAGGTTTACCAAAGCTGTGCTAGATCAATCCTTTTGGAAAGATTGTGCTATTATTTGTCAATTAGTTGTTCGGGTGTTGAGAATTGGGGACAACGATGAGCGACCTGCCATGGGTTATCTATTTGCAGCCTTCCATGCTTCAAGAGATGAAATTGTGAAGAGGTTTCAGAGAAAGAGAGAGTTAGTTAGACCCTTTTTAGAGTACATAGATGCAAGGTGGGATAAACACTTTGATAAGAATCTTCATGCTGCTGGATTTTGGTTTAATCCTAACAACCAGTATAATGATGAGCTTAGAGAGTATAATTTCACTACTTCTGGGGTTCTTAATGTGATTGAGAAATATGCTGGGAAAGATTTTGCTCTTCGAAGTTCTTTAACAAGAGAGATGAGAATTTTCAGAATGGGAGAAGGTGACTTTGGCGTTCAACCGCTAAAAATGATCGACAACACATGCTTGCTGGTGAGTCTCCTTGTGTTATATTGTTATCTTTCCCATTAAATTCCAGCAAGTTGTAATTTATTTTTTTTCACATAGATGAGTGGTGGCAAACATATGGCTGCAGTGCACCAAATTTACAAAAGCTAGCCTTGCGTGTTTTAAGTCAAACTTGTAGTGCTTCTGGATGTGAGAGGAATTGGAGCATGTGCACTCCAAAAAGAGAAACAGATTTGAGCATCAAAGGCTAATTGATATTGTGTATGTTCATTGCAAGTTGAGACTATATCAAAGGTACCCTTTATTTTGCTTATTTACATTCACTGCCTTGCTGTTCAGTTCATTTCCAGAAATAATACATGCCTATATTCAAAATTTTCTGCATTAGGTCCAAAACAACTACTAGAAATTATGACCCAATCAGTTTGGACGAAATTTGGAAGGGAAATGAAGCATGAATTTTAGAAGATAACCCACCTCGCCTTCAACTCGGAAGAGCTGAATGAGTTCCGAAGTGAATTAGCTGGTTTAAGTATACAATGCAGTGATGATAATGTCAACTTGTCAAGTACTTTTGTAAAATCAAGACCATTTCAAACATATATGTTTGCCAATGCTAGCATCTAACCGTTTTTTATTTTTCAGATTTAGTGCTAAATTTAGATGAGGCTGAGGCTGATGCCATGGAAGAAGGTGAAGTTATGGCTCCTGGACATGAAAATGCATTTGATGATCTGAATATGATGTTGGACGAAGATCCCGAAACAAGTGCTCATAATGATTTACCAGAACTGAATATGATTGGGTGTCATTTTACTAGTTATTGAGCTTATGTTATTGAGTTGTGAACTTTTAGCTTTTCTTGTGAGCTTGTGTGCTCTATGCTATCCTGTACTTCTATAATTTGTAATTCTGTAAGGCTCCTGTTGTCAACTTGTTATTTGAATTTGTGCTTGACATGTTGAACCTTGGATGCAACCAATTTGGTTATATAATTGTGCTATTTATGAGTTTTTTTCTTATGATTAATTGTGCATTATTCAGTATTTACTGATAATTATTTGTGTGTATATATACATACACATAAATATATATATATGTATATATATATATATATATGACCGGTTTAAAGTATCCTTGGCCGGTTCAGTTCAAGGGTGTAAAACTTTTGAACCGGTGGTTCAACACCGATTCGATTACCAGTCCGGTCCCAGTAACTAGGATGGCGCATGGTCAAAAGATTTTGCGTGCCCTGCATTCACGGCTCATAAGATGGATGGCCAGCCGCAGACTTCCACGATAGAAAATACGTACTCTGCTTTCGTCGCACACCCAATGTTCGTGGTGCCGACGTCCTGACACAAAAAATAGATGGCTGATGGATTAAAAGATTACTGATCGCTTCTCGGCAACTACAGTCTACAGCCCCAACATCCACGACACCGCCCTAACGCATTGAGAAACACATCCAGCACGAAATTATGACGAGCCCGTGCATGGAGATCAGCGGAACCAGATCAATATTCACGGCGCAAAAAAAATTTTTACGATCACCTTTTATTTTTTTAAAACTACCATCAAGTTTAGATCAGAAAGGATCAGTCATGGATTAGTCGCGGAATGATCGCCCTTTTACTCCCGCGACAGCGGAACCCATAATATCCGCAGAACAGAAAGAGCCGCTTTTTTACTCCAACAGTACCGCAACGTAGTAAATATTAGCTTTTTCGGCCACCTTTTATTTTTTTACTACAATATTAGAGTAGTATTTTTGTCCATTTTTAGTAGTATTTTTAACAATTAGAGTCTCTATTTTTCATAATTTAGAGTAATACTTTTATTCTTTAATAACTATTTTGAAATTAGGAGTTTAAATTAGGAGAGATGGTTTAGAGGAGTTTAAATTAGGAGAGATAATTACCATTAGTTAACTTGAAAAGTAATTTTCATGAAAGAATGATTATTACTGCACGTGATCTCCTCACAATTATTAACAATTGTTTAGCACCCTGGAATCACGTTCAACTTGCATGCATGCCTCTCTCTCTCTTCTAAGCACATGCATGTATTTCTCTCCGGACCTCAGCTAGCATGCGTACATACAAGTGCTAACTGTTCCCTACCTTAATTCGCAAGGGCGTCATTGCAGGCAAGATGCAAGGAGGGATTCAAACCCATATGGCGCTGGCCCCACCCAAACGTCAAACGACGCCCCCTTGTTTGCTTGCTCATCTTCTGATGATAGCGCTGGCAATGGCTGCCGGAGATCGAGACGTCAACATACATGGCATGAGAAAAAGATGTGACTGCGCCAGCCAACGAGGCGATGAGTATAGCAAACCGTAGCAGCTGCGATGACAATATTTACAAGATCGTGAACTCTATATACTCCATGGTCATGAAAGAAGAGAGATTTAAATTGCATGTGTTGTCTGGACATAGATTAGATCCAACTAACAACAAACATCAGCTATTTATTGGACGTGCAACTCATTTTTACGGTTGAAAGATGGATTTGCTGATGAATTATGATTTTTACTACTGCGACATCAAAGTAGATAGCTTTTTACGCACTAGACAATAACCCACGCATGCAACGTAAATCAGATCATGTCACACACGCCCAGACTATCTCATGACACCAGCAAATCAAAACGGTATTAAAATAGATGAGCAATACAGGTTTGATTCGATTTTTACTACCGCAAAATAGAGTAATTTTGCGGCTAAAATGCTCGCCGGAGCTCCTCCGGTGAAGGCTCCACCTTAGGTGCTAAATAATATTCAGCTCACAGGAGCTAAATGATATGGTAAAGACTTTCTACCGGCCAGCCGTATTTTGTTTGTCTGCACGGCCTCATCCATTTCCTCACGGCTAGCCGGCCAGGCATCCCATCCGTGCCTCTCCACTCACGCAGAAATTGCCTTCTCTAACCTCTCTCCTCTCCAGAACTGACCCGTTCTCCCACCCTCCCATCTGGTTTGTTCATCCGGTGGTTCCTATGGCAGCTATCGATGGCCAGTACCCACTGTTGTAGACCAGTTCTGAATCTGATTTTTGGACAGTAGATTAGTTGCTTGATGTGTAGTCCAGTGTAAAAAGTTTAGGACCAGAACCCATCTCTAACTAAACTTTTTGTTAAACCTTGTTTATGCCATGAAATAATAAAACTAATTTGTACCTGCTGTTATATTGCGATTCATGTTGTGAAACTTTTCCAGAGCTGTTATAGTGATGCCTAAATACCACAGAAAAAGTGTAGAACCTTTTTCCTTTCTGTAACCTATTTATATAATTTTATTGTAGGAAAAATGCACTAATTCAAGTAATTAGTTTCTGTGCTTGGAAAATATTCAACTTTTTACTGTGGCACACTTTAGAGTAGCTCATGCTGCATAAAAATTTTCATACTCAGAAACCCTATAAAACATCTTGAAGAAATTAATCCTTAAAAAATAGGTGTATCTTGTCCTATTTATTATGCTCTGTATCTTGCACAGTAAAATCTGAAAAATTTCAATAAAACCTATATAAATAGATTAACACCCTGTAAAAGTTTTAGCATCAATACATGCATGGTTTGTTCTGTATAAAAATAACGAGGTTCTAGCAGTGGCTGTGTATTACTTTTTTCAAAATTAATCTGCCGCACAGAAATTTCTGAAATTTTATAGTGCTGTTGTCTCTTCATAATGTACTATAAATAAAAATTTCATCACCAGAAGTTACCTAGTCCAGAAGTTGTGTTTAATCCATGTTGTGCTTAGAAAATTTAGTTTCCAAAAGAACACGACCCCCCCTTCTTGTTTAATGGAAGTTAATTAGCTTAAGTTATACTCTATTAACGATTGCCCAAGAAAATCTTAACTAAGTAACTTCACAACCAAATCTATGTTTTTGTGGACTGCAACTTTATCGTGAAGAAAATAAATGTTATATACCATCACTACAACTCACACTTGTGCATTCATATAGAATCGACTACTCTCGCTGACGGAACGTAGGAGCTGGTGCCCGAGTCCGAGAGTGAGCAGCGTGAAGCTCAAGTGAATCTAACTGAAGCTTTCGAAGACCCGAACCCGAGTTCGAACGAGCCCTAAACTAACTTTACCCAAGAAGGCAAGCCCCGGAGTATGAACCCTATTTTTCTAAAATTATGCAACTTATTACTCTATTTTACTTGTGCATTAAGTTTATAGGAGTTGAATGAAAACTTAATTGCATGATCCTAGGTACCCATGCTCTGAACACTAGATGTAAGGTTCGATAGAATGCTATGCTAATAGGACTCCGGTAAAATTCGAGTGATTTCCTATCACTCGCGAGAATATAGGAGTTGAATGTTTACTACATGTTGCAATCATAAGGTCGATGGACGGGGCTATGGTACGATGTTTATGTTGATGATTGAGGCCCCGTCTGTTTAGTGAAAAATGCTAAGGCCGCAGTGTGTGGTAGTGGTGGTTAACTCTTTGAACGTACTAACCACATGCCGAGAATATGGTAATCGGTAAGCTTAAGTACTGGATTGAACCGAGGCCGGAATATACTCCCCACCGTCTTGAATTCATTCACATCTAGCTAATGGCGGGTGCATGTGCCGCCATGGCACGGTCGGGTCCGTGGTCCATGGGGACGTGTAGTCGAGGGCGGTGGGCCTGTTCCGTGAAGCGGGAATTGAAGGGAAAAGTTGCACGTGTGACTCTGGGAGTAACCACGTGACGTGTGTTTAGGTTTTCCTTGCAAGGTTAAGAAATTCGATTCGAATCGTCCGTTTCTCGCGGTTATTAAGACTGCTTGACCCTTTTACCACATAGAGTAAGAAGAGGAACAATGATGATGATTAATCTTGTTGGATGCAAATTAATTCTTCCACCATGTATGATATTGGATAGTTGCTTACCTAGAATGGTTAAAGAAAACTAGAACGTGGAGCTAAATTTGAATATAAGGACCTACTTGTATAAGCTTTTCGGCAAAACATACCCGTCAAGCCAAAAACCTTGAATGTCTCGGAATCGGCTAAGTATATTCCACTAGTCGGGTAAGCCTTGCTGAGTATTAGTATACTCAGCCTTGCTTGTGGCTTGTTTTCAGGTGAGAATTTCGAGGATATGATCGCTAGTTTGACTTGGCCGTGTACCCTTCCTCCTGGTTGGTCGGTGGAATGGGATGCGCCCCCGGCCAACGATGATAATGCCGAGTGATGTCTCGTACGGGCTTCATCGAGACATCATGTATCGTCGAGTAGTTTATCGTTATTTTTCCGCTGCATTGAACTCTGAAGAACTCAATTACTTTTAAACTCTGAAGTACCTTGTTTTACAAATCTCGAACTCAGTTGTAATAATAATTTATGTTGAACCCTGTGTTGTAAAATTTGTGGAATGTTGTATTCTCTGGGCTCACCTTCGTGTGAGTATTTGTATGTGTGGTTTCGATCGGCAAAAACCGTGGTTGTATCGGGAGGTTACCCGACAGACCAATGGATTATTCCGTTTTAAGTGCGAGTTAGCCCTGATTGCCCTCGTGGTGATGCTTAGCACGCTTGAGCCGGATTAATTCAGGTGGTTCTGCCACATCCGCCACCGTAGCCTTCACCATCCCGAGCGCCGGCGTGCAACGGCGAACGGGAGAGTAGGTCTCCGGAATCCGTCGTCTTTGGGATCCTGCACCAGGAGAGGGTGAGTAAGGTTTTTGGATAGTGCTCTGTGTGACTGCTCCACGTCTTCACCATGGCTCGTCCCTCGTCCAAGTCAGGAGCTGCGGCATGCCGTCGTCTACTACGTCGTCTGTTGCACCCCGTCCGCAGAACCGTTTTCGTCGCGACTGCGCCGTTCCGCTTCCCGACGGCTCCTGCTCAGTATGTACGTTGTGATTTATTCCAGTTCTTAATCTTGTTTTCAGAAATTATGGTTATGCTGTTCCTACTGCTTTGTATGCTAGAGAATTGCATGCTAGGGTTTGTTCTCGTCATGTTTAAATCTGTTCGGAATTTAATACCGCAATTGCCTACATTCTCAACAATCCAAAAACCTTATTATGTGGCAATCTGTTAATTTTACTTTGGCTGGATTTGTTGATGCACCGAGAAGTTTCACTTTTTTATTTGTTTTGCTACATTAAAGGTTTAAATAAATATTCAGAATAAAATAGAAAAATATTTTTAGGGGTGGGTGATGGCATCACCCGCTCCTAGAAATCGATAGAGTTAATATAAAATAAGGAACTATTCATCGTCATTAGTTATTTATCCTGAGCTCATGGCCATCTAGTAAAAGTAGTAGTGTGGATACATTATTTGTACTCTTACGAATACTAACTTTTTTCCATCTTTACTTCAGAGATAGAAACATTAGCACCAATAATACATGTCTCACTTTATTCGGCTTGCGAATCTGTTCCAGTTGCTCGAATAGTGTTGTGTGCAGTGCTCGTTGCTGCCTTTTGCTTGGATATTGTCTGGTGACTGGTGCGTATGCAAGGTTTCAGATGTGAGACCTGCCCTGCACTGCATACTCTTGCTGTGTTGCGTGAGCTGGGCGTCAAGCTTGGCCGGCTTGGATTGTTGTGGAAAGAAACGCGTAATAATTACAGAATTTTCCGGTCCACCGGTTAGTTGTGTAGATCCTAGCTAATCCCGGAGAAAGACATCCTCCCATCCCCACATCATAGCACGTCACTGATTTTGGATTACACTATGTAGAATGTAGATGATGACATTATGGATCCAAGTTTGTGAAAAGAAAAATGCTACACATATGAGCAGCTGTTTGAAAGCAAAATTTGCATTGGAGAGGGAAAAATGCTGAATGTCCATTGTTACTCTGGATAAAAAAAAAGAAATTTGTATTAGCTACCATCATGTTGAGCCGCGTTATATCACCAGGCTTGCTTAGTCTCCACTTCGTTAGGTCAGAAAAGAATGGATAATAAATGTTCTGTCCAAGATACAAGATGTATACACACACAGTCACACACCAAACAATGTTATGTCCAAGCTACAAGATATACACCAAAAACAAATGTTCTGGACAAAAAAGAAACAAATGTTCTGTCCAAGCTACAAGATATACACCTGCAGACTATATGCTAGCTTATGTACAAACAAACAAGAAATAACAAATCAAAATATAGTTAACTATATAAAACACAAATCAAAAGATAATTGGTCCCCCTAAAAATGCTGACCAAAATAAAAAAGAATTAAACACACGTGAGTGAGTCAAAGCTGATCTGTCCTTGCATCCGGCTGCCGGCAGCGAGCCCACGTTGCCTGAGCATCTGGGTGTAGTTGAAGATGGAGTTGAGCCGCCGCTGCCGCTGGTCCTCCTCGAACCCGCGGATGAATTCCTCCGCCTTGGCATCCACCTCGGACCGCCTCGCCTCCTCCTCCTGCTCCCACTCCGGCCGCTGCCGAGACGCCAGGACCAGCGCGTAGGCCTCGTCCATGCTCATCGCGTTCGGGTCGTCCTCGTCCTCGTCCACATCCTCCTCGGCTGCCGGCGCCACGGGTGGCGGTGGTACGACCACGAGCGCGCGCGGCGACGGCTTGTTGGTGGGTGAACGCACATGCACCAGCTCATCATCTGTTTCTTGATAGGCGGCGGCTGCAGCGGCGTCGGGCTGGAGAAACGACGACATGCAGGCGGACGGGAAGGAGAAGAGGGAGAACGAGCGGAGGCTCTGCAGCACCGCCGAGGAGGCCCTGCGCGTGACCCCGCCGCCGCGGCGTGGCGTCGCCTGAGATGCTGGCCGCGCTGTACTGCTGCTCGAGGAGAACGTACGGCTTGATTACAAGAGGCTTTACGGCTTAGACGACGACTGTGTGGGGGCTCGAGGATGGACGCACTGGTGGAGTTTACATAGTGCTCAATTAACTCGTTTTCTGGTTGAAAAGTAGCACGGCCGAAGAAGTTGTCCATGTCGGTGTGTCATAGACGTCCCATATAGATCCATGTGACCTAAGCAATGCGTCAAGCATGGACCGACCTAAGCAATTCGATCAAGCATATGGACCAGGCACGCTATGTACGTATCTTCACATGATTGGTTCCATTCCATGGGAATGAACTTATCTATTTTCCAGATTTCAATTCAGCCAATTTGTTTCTTCGGTGCAAGTGAATTTTGGTGATGATGGAATCTCAAGATTGATGGATTTATTGTTAAATAATTATGGAAGCACACAATAACGCTACTGATAAGAGATTTTTTTTTGAGAAATTGCCCACAAGCAAATGTTTTAAGTACAGTTTGTTTTGGGCCAAGCCATGTTCAAGACTTCCATTGCAAAAAAAAAAAATGAAGTGTGAGAGCTAAACAAAATCAAGGAAAATTATACCTAAATTGATTCTATTAGCCAAAAGCATTCATAATTTCCATGTTAGTTCTTTGTGATTTCCGTCATAAGACATTTTGCTGTAAATGCCCACTCCTACTATTTGATTTTGTTGCAAAATTCACTTAGTGTGCACATGCTTAAATGATTGAGACCGTTTTTTTTATCAATTTGTAGATGTCTCTTTATTGAAGTTAGGTAGTATAATCTAAACAACTTTTTTGGGATTCCACCAAAAAATTGCTAATGACAGCTTAGACATAGTACATACCGAGTTTTGCTATTTGCAAATCATTTTCACTGCAACATCATGAATAAGACTAATCATTCACCGGAACAAGCTTGAGTGGGCCTACACATCAATGAAAATCGGTTAAGCATGTGCGTCACTGGGTAGTTTTTTGTGGAATAAGATGATCTATTAAGGGATCTTAAACTTCAAGTGACATATAAGGTGGCTTTTGCACTTTCCCCTAATTTCTAATTAGAACACATCTACCTTTTGTCAATAATGGACTTAAATACCCTTCATGCACAGAGAGGAAAAATCCCTCAAATTCATCATGATTGCAAAATATATTTTTGCGAGTGGCACCTTGTTGTGACAGGCACGTCGTCTAGAATTGAATGAATAATGCCGATTTAATTATAAAATAGCAAATTTAGAAAAAATTATAAATACCAGTGCTGAGTTGAGGAATCAAAGCTATAGATAGATGGATATGCATTAGACCATAAGAATTCTTACCTGGTGAACTACACCCCCATCAGTAGTGCAGCCAATTCTTTATTTAGTTTGCTGCACTTTGATTTGCATGCTTCCGTATGCTAGCTTCTATGTTAGTTCATTAATCTATTCAGATTATCTAGACTTCCAGGATATTACTTGTGTCACTGTGTGTCATCACCATCACACTCGTGGGCCAAGTCGTCGTCGTCGTCGTCGTCATCTTCACAAGGTCATGACTAATTAAACGCTTTTTTCTTAAAGATTCTTCGTGCTGACCAAGTTTACGTTATTAATATATATATATATATATATATATATATATATATATATATATAATCTGCATGGATGCATGTCTCGACATTATACGCCGCAGTAGTTAGTTTATTTGAAGGCGATATGCACGTCATCCCCGAGTCTTGGCCGCCAAGTAGCGTTCCATGTTTGATTCGCAGGGAAGCTAAGTACTAGTATCAGCACTGTCGTCTGCTTTATTTTACTTTTGTCCCTTGATTCCGTGTACATATGTAGCAGTTCCGTTCCGTTTCCTGGCATTTCAGCTAGCCGCATCTGCGTACGCACACGTGACATGTCTACAGGTTCTCCGGCTGTGGTCACGCCTCCGGGCGCTCTCGGGTGCGCGCGCTACGGGACAAGGTGGCGAGGGCCCGCGTGGAATAAGCAAGCGCGTTTGTTCAGAAAGAACAGAGAAAGATTCTCGTACGAATTGAATTCAACGAATTGGTCGGCAGGGGCAGCCACTTCTTACTGGAACCTGCTGCAACCGGTGGTGGATCGAGCCGGAACCGGAAGGCTCTAGCTCGTTCCGCCGACTCGCCGCCGCCGTCGTCGCTCGTGGTACTGTAGAGGGTTGGAACGTTCAGGCTGTCCACAAATATTCAAGATACAAATTATTGCAGTCGCACCAGTACGCGTGTTGACCTGTAGATTTTTCAGAGCAGAGATCCGTATGTTCCCAATCCGGAAGAGGTATACCCTTTCAATAGCATGCACGTGACCACGAATATTCCGGGGTTTTTTTTTAGTGCACCAACATCCCAGACCAATATAGGATGTAAAATTGTGTAATTACCCAATAGAGCCAGCTCAATATGTTTGAGTTTTTATGGATGTATAACACTAGGGTAACTGGACAACCAAAATTGACCCACTTTTTATTATTGGGAAATTATGGTTACACATTAAGCACAGGTCCTGGAACTTAAATTTTCTGTTTCTATGACCAGGTCGTGGAACTACTATATTGAGTCATCTCCAATAAATAGTAGTTGATCCTTTTGTGCAAACCAGTGTAGCTAGATAGACCTACGTATCAGCACCACGCCAAAAGTCGGACCAAGAACAAAACATCATGTTCATGCTGTTGTTGGAGATAAATAAATATGACAGTAAGCTACTTTGTATAAATAAATATGGCTAGACCTAATGTATGGGCCCCACATCAAAAGATGGATCCTAGAACTAAAACTCAGCCTTCCATCTTAAATTTTTACCCAAATTGATCGAAATTTGTTGGAGATGACTCAGCATGAGTAAGCTACTTTGTACAAATTTGATCAATGTGGCTAGATTTATATTTGGTCCCATGTCAAAAGACAGACTCTAGAATTAATTAAAACCTTGCATTCATACATCCAAATTTTATCAAAGTTGACTAAAATTTATTGAAGATGATTTACCATGTCAGTTAACTACATCGTGCAAATTGATATGACTTTTATCAACATGTGGATCCCACTTCAAAGTGCGTAAGCTTGTTCAAACTAAGTGTTGTTAGTTACTATATTGGGCAACTCTCTGATTTTTTTTGGTTTTCCCAATACTTAGCTAATTCATTCTAGGCCAAGTAGGTAGGGAACTGCTTGACCCAAAACCAACCCACTTTCATGGCTAGGTCCCCATCAAGAGCGTTGTGTAATCAAGTTAGTGCACCTTAATTTAGAGAAAAAACCGCAAATAGAGATACTCTAAGGCCACTCTCAGTCCAACATTTTATTGCATTGTTATTAAGTCTGGAGACTTGTGAACCGTGCATGCTGGGTGTTATGGGGATGAAACTCCTCTCTCATCTGAGGAAACTAACTTCTCTCTTCTCGCAAGTCAACAATTTTTCTGATATAGCATGAAATTTAATGACTATGAAACTTCCATTGAAACTGGCCTAATATCTCTCAATTTTATTGATCTGGTTGCGTACAAATTGGGAACTCCTCCCATCATTATATACTCAAGTGGAGGGATCCCACTTCATATAGATAAGCATTATCTGACTTAATTTCATAACATTATGTGGGCTTCTGCATTTATCATTGGCCTAGTGGTCCGTTTAGGGATAAGTCTTCCTACCCTTATGTGGACTACTAGAAACCGAAATTTCCTTGTGTGGAATGTTTTTTGAAGATATGACAAAGGCTCCTTGGAAAATTTAGGGTAGGTGTCATAGGCCCAGTCGCCAATTTAGGGTTGGTGTACCATATTGGCCAATGAGCCACAATGTCAAAACACATATTCTTGACACATTCCAATATCGTGCTTATACCCTAAAAATTCCTTCCAAAAACCAACTAAAAAACTAAGATTGAAAATGAAATTTGCCAAAAGTGAGGTGTTTCCGAATTAAATTGATCAATATAATTGTTGGTTTAATACTAGAAATAGAGTTTGTCCACACTAATTTAAACAATAATGGTATTAAAACATGCTATAACTTATGAATAATTTTGCAATTTTTTGGGCAACTTTCACCCAACTCCCAGCTCTACTCGTCATTCTCAGTACAATTCAACTAAGCATGAACAACATATAAGGACGAAAAAGAATTGTTCGGAAAGTTGTTTCTGCAAAAAAAAAATCCCATAACCAAAAGACATAGGTGGGGTTTTGGGGTTTGAGATAGAAAAAGTAATCAATTAATCAATCATGCATCACTCGAACTAGTTGTACCATATGAATTTCTCTGCCCTTTTATGATAGACAGGTGGCCTAGTTATAGCTTGTTTCTAGCCCCTTTTAGTTGATTTCATGTATATAATATAGAACCATAAACAAACTATCTACTCCCTCCGTTCCTAAAAATAAGCATTATAAAATTCAAAATTTGTCTAAAAAGAGTCATCTAGGATTCGAAATTTGTCCCAAAACTTGTCATTTTTACCCTATTCAGTATCATGCAACAACGAATAGTGCCAAATATGGCTAATAAATACGAGCAAACAGGGTCATGCACCTCCTTATTAATCTGTCATAGAATTCCTAAAATTACTTACTTTTTAAGGAAAGGGAGTATTTCACAAGGGCGCTTTAGTGTATTTATATCCACATGGCCTTTTGTACATAAATATGCAACTGTACATATTGTAGTCCCATAGGTCAGTACTAAATTAAGTACATGTACCCTTCTGGTGAGCTCATTCCATCGTTGACAAGATGGTTGTTTTCCACTAACTTCCATAGGTGCTCCTATGGCTTTAGGAAGTTCCTTTAGTGCTTCTGAAAGTTCCCCCTCTTGACCTTTGCTTCTGGTTTGGAGTTTACTATTGAGCCTCGTGAATGTGTCTTATCAGCTTCAAGAAACCCTCCACATTGAGGTCAACTTCTAGTCTTATGAACTCTGTCCGGTGTCCATGAGAAGTTACTCTTTGCTATCAACTACCTTCACGGGCTACGTTCACCTTCGCCAAGTCTAGACATTGGCATGCATGTAATAAGGTAAACGGAAATAGGTTGACATATTTTCAGTGCACTGGGATTATTCAATGTAGACCAATAGATTGGATCCACATACATAAAGATTATCGAAGTCTCATTGCACTATGGCCACAATTAAAACAGGGGTGGATGATAATTAGGAAACTACATTAGTGTCCTCTTATTTGGAGTGTCATGCATTGAGATATAATTTTAATTAAGATGAATTAAAATACAACCCCTACAATGTGTTGTTATTTAAGTTGTCTTGTAGCAATTTTTAATTTTTGCCGAGAGAGAAATAAATAATGTTTTTAGTTGCAAGGCAACGGCAACCTTGTTGGTATGGTGCATGATTAGTCTTATTATTATCCCAAAATTTTAGCTTGTGAGATTCATTCTTAATAATGGTCTCATTCTCTCACTTCTGTCCACTCTTCACACCATAAAAAAAATCCTAGGTAGCACTGCATAAAACAATACTCCATGAAGAGTGCAGTCCTAGCATTTGAAAAATCCAATAAAAGAGTGCATTGGTTGTTTTAATTTTGCACTATATTGGATTTGTGGGACTCGTGATAGTCTTTGTTAAGTTGGATTTTGCACTATAATGGATTTGTACTATTGGATTTTGCACTATAATGGATTTGTAGGACTCGTGTCATGCATTCAGGATAATGGTTTTAAAGGGGGGCTATAGCGGCTCCGCAGTGCGCTATATTAGCTAGTGGAAGGAGAAGGCTGCCACTAATTCTTAAAAATGAAGTTTATCTGTACCTTCTCATTCTATTATTTGTGTCCATATGCTCCCCGAAAAGTAATTTCTGTGTAATTCTGCACATTTCTGTTTCCGTGCACCCAAAATTTAGAATAAAAAAAATTAATACATTCTGTTATAAGACCATGTGCACATGGAAAACTGGAGTACGTACCTGACTCTTTTCTTTGGACAATTGCATATTAAATAAGGTAACGAGACGCCGCCACTGCGAAATATGATGTACGATCTAAAAGAAAAGGGGAAGCACGACAATGGCAGTGAAAAACTCTTACTGAGTAGTGGCATTTTATTCAAAGATTGTTTCTACAAACCTCCTTCATCAAGGATTGATGGAGGGCGAAGGAAAAGCAATGATATAATAATCTAAACTAATGTGTTTGATGGCCTAACAATTATTATCTAGCCGATCGAACTAACATACTCTCTGTAACAAAAAAAACTGAGACATGCAACAAACATTGTTTATCCTAATTAAATAAATGAAGATATTTTTAAAATGTGTATATATGCATGGTCATGGATGAATGCATCTCCCATGCATTAGAAGGAGGAGAAGCCTAACTCCAAGTGGCACTACGTCGTCGTGCTGATCTTCGGTATACACGAGGTCGGCAGGGCCACAGCGTTCCGTTGTCGCCCGCAGGCCCTGTGGCTTGACGTCGAACGCGTCCACGAACGGCGGCGCCGCCTCTAGCCGGCACTGCTGCTCCAGCTGCTCGCCGAGGGCCACCGGCGACCCAATCTTGAGATCACCAGTGTCGGCAAAACCGCCGTACTGCTGCACGCTCCCATTTTGGCTACTCACCTCGTCGTCGGCCGGCCCGTCGTAGCAGAAGTAATTGTAGAGCTGCTGCTGCGGCGGTGGATGATTCTGTTGGTCGTCGACCTTGATGACATGGTAACCTTGCTGGTCATGGAAGACTAGCCCGGCGCCTGGCGGGACGGGTTCTTGACCGGCGTAGAGCGCGCCTGCAGCGACGGCGGCATTGTCCTGGCCGGCCACGGCGGCGGATGCAGGTAGGATCATCGGCGGGTCCGCGAGCGGGTCGACGGCGGCCGCCTGGCGGTAGATGGCGACCTGTTTCTTGACGTAGGCGAGCTCCAACTCGGTGCGCTCGATCTGCCTCTGGAGCTGCTCTATGATGGTGACGCATCCGCCGACGGGGTCCGCGGCGCGGGCCTTGGACTGGTAGATGAGCGCGCGCATGGCGTCGGGGCCCTTCTCCGGGTCGACCCAGCGCAGCGTCTTCTGGATTTTCTTGACGCCGAAGAGGCGGTGCGCGTTGAGGAAGCGGCGCTGCTGGTCGGCGGGGAAGTAGGGGGCGAGCGGGCAGTCCGGGTTGACTTGCGCCGCTGGTACTTGCACGCGGCGCATGCCTGGTTCTGGCCGCCCCCGGGGCCGGCGGCGGGGGGGCGCGGGGAGCGGGAGGAGTGGGAGGAGGACGCGGAGCCGGGGGAGGCGGCCGAGCCGTTGGTGGCGGCGGTAGTGTCGACGTGGAGGCGGAGGAGTGGTGGTGGCTTTGAGGAGGAGGACATGGTACATACGCGCGGCCGGCGAGGTCGGGGCCCTCGGCGTCGTCGTAGGGATAGGAGAGAGGGGACGAAGAGAGGGGCGCGGAGGTAGCTCTCGCCCTGCCTGCCTCTCGTCCTCACCGCGAGAATAGTGGTGGGCTTTAAAAAGGAAGCTCGCCGAACGAACAACCTCGATGGAGCATGCGCGCATGCGTGCGGCGCCCATTCGCGTGCGCTGGAACGAACGATTTCGAACAAGCAGGAGCTGAGAGAAGAGAAGAGACGAGAACTCGGATGAGATCGGCGGGAGGCATTTGATCGATCGATCGAATCGGGGAAGGAATTGAACCGGTCGTCGCTTGGCTTGGATGAGGAGGTCGAGATAACCGTGCATCCGCATGCATGCAGATCCATCTGCTAGAGCGCTAACAGCATGCAACGCAGGGGAGGCAAAATGCAAGTTCGATTTCTTTCGTAATGCCGTTTGAGGGTTTGTTTTAGCCTCTTATATACTCCTTGATTGGCCACCAGTTCGGGAACCGCCGCCCTGGATTATTATTGATCAAATAATCAAAATATATCGACTACGTGGCAGCACGCAGTTGCACGATCTACCGGCTAATTATTACTTATATATAAAATAGAATACGGAGTGGCCGGAGACGGTATGCAAATTAAACGTCCGCCTAGCTAGGATCGGAACCGTAACCGAACCGCGGCGATGAGTCCATTGCATCGGCTCATCGAGGGCGTGGTGCCATCATCCGCGTCGGCCCGGCCCAGTGACATTTTCTAAAGACGAACCGAGATAGCATACCAACCCTCTCGTCTCGTCCATTCATTTGTAGACACCTGCAGCAGCAAATATAATCCAGCCTGCCGCACAAGCAAAGCAAGATTATCGACCTTGCACAAGAGCGCTGCAACCACAAGTTAGTTGCCCATGCTCTGATGCTCGTTGCTTTGTTGTCGTGCAGATAAGTGGATACGTACATATAAATCGATCTGTTCGAACTACGAATCTACAATCGACTCGGATACGTATCCGAGTCGGACAAGCCAGCAGAGAATATCCGAAGCTGATCTCTGCCAAACTGCATATATATATATATATGCAGATGTAACTCTGCGTCGGCGCCCTAACTAACTAATTCCTAGTACTGATCTGATCGATCGCCCGGTCCCGGCGTGCTGTACAACCATGGCCGCCCAAGAGGACTCCGGGAGCAGCAGCCATCATTATACCATCGACATCCAACCCGGGCCCAACTGCGCCGTGTGCATGGAGCCCCTGGAGTGGGTGGCGGTGGCCCCGTGCGGCCACCGCGAGGTCTGCGCCGCCTGCGCCGCCCGCATCCGCTTCTTCGAGAACGACCGCAGGTGCTGCATCTGCCGCTCGCCCTGCCCCACCGTCTTCGTCACCAGGGCTAGCCGAGCTGGCCAACGAGCCTTCCTCTGGCCGCCGCCGCCTGCGTTCGGCGGCGAGGGGCGGGTGCTCAAGTTCTACTGGTACCACCGCGGTATGGCATCGTACTTCGACGATCTGTGCTAGTACCAGGAGATGAGCAAGGTGTGTGTAAAATCGCCAACCTCAGCAGATGTAGGCGAAGGTGTCGCCGTGGATGTCGGCGCATCATCACTCTCATCAGAACCAGCCACAGCAAGCGTAAACGTGAACCAGCCGGTTGCACACCCACAAGCAGCCGACGATGATCCGGAACCGTGCTCATGTGTGCTCATGTGTGGTAAGTTTGCAGGCGGGGTTCATGCTTTATTTTGCTATCATTCAGGCGTTATTCACAATGTTTGCAGTGTTATTTGTAGCAGCCGAGCATCGTTACCAGAGAGTACTCGTTGTGCTAGCATTTGTCGTCCTCTTTTCAGCATTCACAGGTTGCACAGTTTATACATGGCGCAAGTTCAACAGCCCCGGTAATGGTGGTGATGGATGAATGATGAACGTACCAAAATTTTACTTTTAAAACATTTATCTCGACGTGATCTTTTCCTATTTTGCAAGTATATCTTGTCTGTCAACAATTTTTGTATATAGAGCATTTTTCTTTCTCATGCGTGTATGTAACTCTCCATATGAGAGCAATGTTGCATTTTGTATTCCCCTGTTTGCTAAAACTGCTGGAGATGCATGTGCCACAGGCACATGTTTAAAAAAAATTATTAAAAAAATAATTGAATTACATCAACTACTAATAAAAATTAAATTTATTTATTAGTATCGTAGCAATCCAATCTAATCTAACATAAACTAATCCAGAAACTCGTATGAAGTTACAAACTCCGGTATTTCGCACTTGGGCAGCCTTCCTGGCGGATAGTGCAGGCTAATTGGCATCCTGGTGGAGCGGTGGCGAGCAGCACGCCAGGGGCACCGATGGCGAGGATCAAGTCAAGAATGTGAAAAATGTTTGATTGCGGACAAGAAAAAAATCAATGAAATATGTGAATGGAGAGCAGAACCTTACCTTACGAACTCAATACGCTATTGTGAAACGACCAGTGCAGCGTCACACCTCTTGGGCAGCCTTCTCGGCAGAAAGGGGCGCCGGTGGTGACTATCAGGCAACATACGCCTCTCCAGGGCAGGCTTCTGGGGAGATAGGGCGCCGGCGGTAACCTCAAAGACAACGGGTGCCGGTGGCTTTGATCAGGCAGTGTGTGCCTTTAGGAGGGGTAGGGGGGACAGGAGCCACGCCGGTGAACGGCAATAAGGGATCTATAAAAGCTGTTCGAATGGTAGGAGAACAGGATGCAAGAAGCCAAGGGATCAACATTCCAAAACCCTACACGCCCCTAATTTTTTTCTTTCCATCTAACAATGATGTCACTTATTTCCTTTCAAGCATACAATGACGCCAATTATGGAAGATTGAATGTGCAAAGAAAATAAGAGATAAACCTTCCAAAACAATACCCGATCCTATTTTCTCCTTCCATCCCATAACCATGTCAGTTATTTTCCTTCCAAACATACAGATACAATGACGCGAGTTATGGAAGATTGAATGTGCAAAGGAAAGTAATATGCGGTGGATCAATTTTCTCCCATTAAACGTGCACTTGATGGTCTCTCCAGATAGCGGGTAGACTATGTGGGTAGATTCAAGGTTTTGGTGAAAAAAGTATTGGCTTTTGGGTGGAATCATTTTTTTCTATAAAAAAATGGGTCACCACCCCCTTTCGTCAAACCTCTGGATCTGACAAGTGGTAACTCCGTGAGGGGTACAGTGGACCTAATCTTGGTGAGAAAGTTTCAATTGTTTCAACATTTATAGTATAGATAGATAGACTCCTACCGTTTGTCCATGTTCCTCGACAATTTTCTACTTGATTCCATGCTTGGAATAAGACGCCCGATACAGGTTTATTTAACGGGTGTTTCTATCCTGATGTCCGCTCGCAAAATCCGTTTCCCTTACTTCCAGCTCCAGATTCTTCAAGTGATTGTTCATCTCCGTCATGTCTGCCGCCCCCGAATTTCTTCTGCATCCGTTGACCCACTACCAGAAACAGTGTGTTTGTCGTGTGCGCCAGAGTTTGCCATGTGCAGTTTCTCGGGCACAGGGCAAAACAAGCTTTTGCCGAGCGCGGCGGAATAAACACATGGCAAAAGATAGGCACACGACAAAGGCTGTATTTGCCGTGTGCCACAAGCAAAAACACACGGCAAACCAAGGCACACGGCAAACATGAGACGTTTACCGTGTGCCTAGCTTCAGGCACACGGCAAAAGCGCCACCTAGTAATGGTCGTCACCACTCAGCCGGCGGTCAACTTTTGTCTTCTTTTCTTCTCTTCCCATCAAAATCCAGTGGAGGGAGTAGAGGCTGATCTGGTTGAGCTCTGCTCGGCGGAGGCGATTCCTCACAGGGAACGGGAGCCTGCAAGGCTGCAGGCGAGCGAGGTGATATGGGAGTGTCGTTCGGTGATTTTACATGCGGCAGTACGTGTGACGGTGGGTGAGAAACGCGAGCAGGGATTCGTGGGAACCCGTTTAGAGATTCGGCCAGAGGTGTAACACGCAGTGCGATTTCAACTGTGGAACGAAGAGGGATAAAGAGATTTAGACAGGTTCGGGCTGCTCGGAAGCGTAACACCCTAAGTCCTGTGTGATGCTGGCTGGTATTTGTTCGTATCTCCCTTAGGCTTCCTCGGAGCTCGTCCCTAGCAGGGTGCAGGGAAAGCTCTTTGGAAGCAAGGGTCTAAAAGAGAGTCTGTGGACGAGGTGTCTACCATGGGCAACCAGTTCTGACCGGATACGTTAAGTAGCTATGGAGGCGGTGTGCGAGGGTTATAAGACGCTCGAGCTCGACATTCATGGAGATGTCAGGGAGATGACACTAGCAGAGACAATTCATGGTTGGATCATGAGGGAGAAGCGCCACATCATCCTCAAGCTGCCTACTGATCAGTCATCAAGGCCAACCTCTCCGCAACCTCCTCCAAGGGCACCCGGCACCAATCCACCATTTTCGGCAGCTGCACCACAACATTCTCCTTCACCATTATCTCTTAGGCAGCCACCGTCTCTTGCTTCACCTCCTGCTGGACAGACGTCTCCTGCTTCATCACCTCCGCTGCCGCCACCGGCAAACAAGCAAAAGAGACCGTCGTCCGGGACTCACTCAGCTAATAAAGAGCCTCCGAAGATGAAGCAGGCAAGCAGCTAAAGAAGAAGCAAGCTAAGTAGGCTCCTAAGCTACAGGGGGAGCAAACTTATGAGGAATGCTGTGAGCAAGCCAACAGAGAGGTTAAAAAGCACTTCACACCAAAGAAGCCAGAGAAGAAGCAACCCATAGATCTAAGCAAGTCAGCCTTTTTTTATTGGAACGGCTAAATCAAATAGGAAGAAATTCATTCCACCATCAGACTACGACCGCTCGATTACCAAGTCATTCGAGAAGAAATCTGCTGGGTCGTCATCTGATGTTCCACAGCTCGGAGCCCAAAAGAAGCAAGCAATACCACCGCTCATGGTGACCAAGAGAACAACAAGGGCTAATTGATTATCTGGGCACCTCGGGTCTCTTGGCGGTGCAGTTGCAGGGTGTAAAGAAATTGCAACACACCTCGGGGTAGCTACATGGAAATATGAGTTTCGCAAGAGCCTTATTCACAATGATCTTGTGCCTGAGCTTCCAATGCAAATGCACAGGGTACATGATTACTACATGATCGCGTCGTCCCATGGCGAACGCATGCTGGGTGTAACGATTAAAGATGAAGATTATTTTCGTGGCGAGGATGTGATATAGTTGAATTTTGAAAATTATTCCTACTATATACCATCAAGACGCCCTTAACATCTCTTTCGTCAGCACCTAGCTTCTGTAAGTGTGTTATTTAATTTTTAATTTATATAATTAACGAATCTTATTACATGCTCTCAATCTATTTCTTGTTTCTTTTGTATCATGTAGAGTGGAGATTCAATCTTGCAGGAAGAATGACTACTTTCATCTGGGTTTCATCGACCCTGTAGTTGTGAATTGGGTTAATCTAAAGGACAACCCTCAAGATATATTTAATAACTTATACAAGTTCTTAACCGTTCAGCATTACAAGCAGAATATATTATTTTCTTAAAATTTTGAGTGGGTGTTTTCTGCCGTGTAACCCTTTTACTTTTGTATAATTGAACTTTTTAACCCTAACAAAAAGTGACTCTGTATAATCTTGCAGAAATCACTGGATCCTAATTTCGATAATTCCTGACATGCGCTTAGCGATTGTTATGGTTTCATTAAAGAAAGATCCAGCAGTTTACAAGAATATGACTGTTGACGCTCACTACGGTCCAATTTTAAGCGTCAATTTGATCGGAAAATTATGATGACTAGCATACTTTACCCGCATATTTATCCAAAATAATATCGTTTCCACATTTTCCTTGGAGAATTAGCAATGCAAGAAATTGAGCAGAAGATTGAGGAAAAACACACCCTTAAATCCAAGACAAAAGCTATCGACCAATCAGAACGCTCCGTTCAGCCTCACATGGATCAAAGAGCCCACCAAGGCAAGTAACCGACCTACGACAGACCCAACTCATCCACGAGAGTGATCAGGGCCCACTTGGTAGCCACTCAGCAAAGGCTGAGGTCCGTTGGCCCCAAGCCTGGTTCGGCCGAACCAGGTGTATCGGCCGAATCAGGAAGGGCACAACCGACTTACCTACTGCACGTGGCGCTTGCTCATTGGCTCCCAATGGCGGTTCCAAGTGAATCTACTGAAGTGCCGGCCGTGCAGCTCCTATATATATATATATATATATATATATATATATATATATATATATATATATATATATATATATATATATATATATATATATATGAGATTTGGGGTGCTATAATAGAAGACACACCTCAAGTTGCTCTCTCTCAAGTTCCTCTCTTGCTTAGTGCTTAGGATAGTGGATTTTAGGTGAAGTAGCTCTTCTTCAGGTTCCTGAGGTTGCCTAGGAGTGTTCGGTACGAGTTTTACTCTTCATCTCCTTTGTAATGTTCGGAATTCCTTAATAGAGTTATCTTCTACATTTACATATTTGCATAGTTTATATTCTACGGCATTAGACATGTATACTGTGATTAGTTTGTATTCGTACCTTATGCCTTGCATGACTAGATGTGGTAACACATCTAGGTCATGGCAACGGTTCTAGTATTCTTACGTTTGCTCTAGTATGATGTCTGTCCATCCAGAGGGTGGGGGCTCCACGCAGGATAGTAGAGTATCGCTCTTTAATGTAAACCTGGTGTCTGGGTTAATTAGTATTGCCGGATGCGGCTCTATAACATGGTTTGATGAGGCAGGAGCGGCAGGTGGTGACAGTCATGTCCGTCCATCGTAATTAACCCTCCTCGTTCGTGTACTTGCTGTAGGAGGTCCATAAAGTAGTCGAGTGGACTGGTGGCTCCTCTGCCAGTCTTGTGCGGTTCTCTCGGTAGTGCTTGGGAGCCTAGAGCCCTATCCTAATCATGTGAATGTGCATAAGTGTATAGTATGAGCTTTATTTTTAGCTAGAAGTACATAAGTCCCGAGTTGTAGTTTTCTTCATCCTTTCTCCCTGCCTAGTGTCTTTGCATAGAGTTTGAGCATAAGTAACTTGTGGGTCACACTACCTCTCTATCCATATAGTATCTTACTCCTGTTTATACAACTGAATATCCAAGCAAGATTTATCATCAACTTATCTATTCTAATAACCGCCGCCTTCCCTGCGGAAATATAAATATGACCCTGTTACTCACGAGTAAAATGCTACAACGGTATTCCATGCGCTTGCAGATTTATCTGTAACATAAGAAATACCAACAAACGTTTATGGTGCCATTGCTGGACGCTATCAAATGCCAACAATGACCGACTTGTTAAAAAGGTAATTACTAATTGTGATAATTTCTAACATGCGCTTAGCGATAAATATATTTATTCATTCACGGTCATGCGCACTGTTTGGAAAAAGTTAAGTGAAAAACATCCAAGTAATTTTACAGGCGAACTTAGATTGAAGATAGACTTTCTGGTACGTATTGAATGCTACTTTGCATGTTTCATTTGTTTTATTATATATTCATATGGATACCTGATGACTTTTTTTTCTTAAAGTGTATGAGGCAGGCACAGGGCAATAATTTATTCTCAGCATACTATGTTTGAGAGAACATTCAAAGTCTTGTAGGTCCTTACACGATATATACTTCTTGGGAAGCGGAAGTAAGTAGTAAAAGATATTTTGTAATATTTCAACTAATTTTTGGAAAATATAATAATTAGTATTTTCACTTTTTATAGATCGCTAGGATGCAGGGTCAGCTCCTTCCAGTGGAAAGAGTTATGGCGACTCAAGAAGGCTTGGCTGGATTTATTTTTGAGCAAGTCGTCAAACCAGATGGTGAATTCTACTATGATGGGCACATTCTTGATACAAGTACCAGATATAGTATAGATCTTATATAAAACTTTATTGCATTTTTATGTATATGTATATATATCTATGTTTCACTTTGTTGCACTTTAGTGGTGAATACCACTTTTGTATGTACATGTATATATTAGTGCATTTCATACTCAACTCGAACAAGCGTGTAGAAGCGTAGAGCAGTACTATAGAAAACTACATAATTTCGAATATGAAAATATAACTGAAACAGAAAAGAAATGAATGGAAAGGAATACAGGTCAAAAAAAACCTTTAGTCCTGGTTAGTAACACCAACCAGGACAAAAGGGTGGCCCTGCCAGGCCGAAGCTGGGAGCCCCTTTAGTCTCAGTTGGTGTTCCCACCTGGGACTAGAGGTTCCCATAGTCCCGGATTGGCTATCCCGGTTTGGAAATCGAGACTATAGAGGGTTTCACAACTGGAACTATAGTGCTTTCTATACTAGTGCCTCCCAAGAACCGTAACAACTCTCCATAAACTATATTTATGTTCCGGTCAGCACTTCTGTTGCTTCTGAATTCTGAAAGAATGGATTACACTATCCATACTCATCAAATTGTTATTCACCGAAAAATCAATGGAGGTCTCCCTGAGATCGTTGAAGTAATGTAGTCTATTATTATCCCGAAATTTTGTATCTGCGGTCAAGTAAAGTTTGCCTTATATCTTGTGACGAATCCCGTACTTCTCCTTGTCTTTCTTTCCAAACAGAAGAGTGATAAAGAATTAGGTAGTTCTCAATTAGGTAGTTTAAAGTTCCCTGCTAACCAATCCAAGATTCTATTTTCTACCACTACTATAAAAAAGCATTAATCACGACCTTTTGAAAACCCCTCCGAGGCAGGCAGAATTTTTAACCGCCTCGATTAATACCTGGCATTAACCGAGGCGGTCATTTTTTATTAACGGAGGCGGTTATTGAAACTGCCTCGGTTAACAGATTAACCGAGGTAATTTTTCTAACGCAAACGCCTCGGTTAATTGATTAACCGAGGCGCGCACCCTATAAAGCCTGCCTCGGAAAGTACCGAGGCCCAAACAGACCCAGAAAGCCCGATAATAGACTTCCATATATATTGTGAGTTAAGGTTAACAGTTCCCCCACCAGTTCCACTTGGCCACCACCACCCCTCGCTTCCCCCTCCACCTCTCCCCTCCCCTTGATTCCCCGCCGCCCCACCCCTCACCTCCCACGGGAGCCGCCCGCAGCGCCCTCTCCCTTCCTCCCCGGTGGTCCTCCCTCCTTCCCTCCCCCTCACCAGCAGTGCGGGGCCGGCAGGCCACTTTCCCGCTGCCCCTCGCGGCGGGACGCGGCGGCGGCGGGCCACATCCTCCTCGAAGCCCGGCGGCGGCACGTCACCTCCTCCCTGGCCTCCTCCAGCGCCGCAGCGGTGGATGCGGCCGGATCTAGCAGGGCACAATGGGGCCGGGACGCGGCCGCAGTAGCAGGCCACCTCCTCCCCGAAGCCCGGCGGCGGCGCGTCACCTCCTCCTTGGCCTCCTCCAGTAGATCCGACGGCGGCGGGCTCAGATTCGGCGGCGGCGCAGGGTGGCGGGCTCGGATCCGGCCTCCCCCGGCGGCGGAGCAAGCGGAGGCGCGGGGCCCGTGGATGGGGTTGGCGGGCCTATCCGCGGGCTTTTTCTTTTTTTATTTTTTCTATTTTATTAATTGTGGCGAGCAGCTTGTCCGCCTCGGTAAATGAATGATTTACCGTGACCTTGAGAGCGAGGCGGACGGGCTTGCCCGCCTCAGAAAACTATTTTTGCTGCCTCGCAAAAAAAATTTGTAGTAGTGTACTTAGAAAGAGAAACCCCATAGGTGAAAAAAGGATTAGCCATCACGAACAAAAAAATTTGATATTTTTCTCCTGTCTGTCATGATAATCAGTTTTCAATGATGACACATAAAAAATGTTAGGACCCAAGTATTTGTGCAACCAAAAAGAAATAAAAATTCACGAGAATTTCTTAACAAAGATAGCCCTTAGTCTGTAGTCAGTCCACGTATTTGACCTAAAATTGTTGCTTTTTATCAACTCAGCGTTGAACGTTCAAGAGAGGACCATCATTTCTTGATGAATTTCATGATAGACATAAGAAGTTAGACAATTCCCCACGTACAGAAATAAGGATTTAAGATTTTGAAATTCACATATCATAAACGTCCTCACGTTACATCTGATATGGCTAGATTGGTGCAAGGTTAGGAATGGTAGGGATAAACTGAGCTCCGCCTCCCTGTGTAGTATAGAGTGTTAAACAAACAGCTTGTGTCTTGTATTATCATGCGTGGCTGGTATTGTTTGTTAGAGATAGAGTAGATCTCTTCCTAGAGTTGTTATTGTAATCTAGGGTTAGTTAACCATCTCAACAAACAATATCAGCCGCCATCTTGTAAGCCACGGCAACGGCTGTTGTTGCCATATATAACACGTACACGTCGACCCAGGTAGGGCAACGACGATTACACCAATTCGCTTCCGAAGTACCTCTGATTTCTCACATGGTAATCAGAGCCAATTCCAAATACATCTAGTAGATTCCATCCAAAAGCCTTCCTTCCATGGCGAGCTCTTCCCAAAGCCGCCATCGTCAACCCGCTCCTCGGCTACATCATCACCGAGAAGCTGAACAAAGGGAACCATGCGCTCTGGAAAGCGCAGGTTCTCACCGTGGTGTGTGGAGTGCGCCTTGAAGGACACCTCACCGGGTTGTCCAAGCCTCCGCCAGCCACTGTGCAGGAAAAACAAGGAGACAAGATCGTTGACGTCCCCAACGTCGACTATGGCGAGTGGATCGCCACTGATCAGCAAGTTCTTGCGTTCTTGCTGTCCTCCGTCACAAAGGATATTCTGTCCCAAGTGGCGGCGAGCTCCACTGCTGCCGGCGCCTGGGAGATCATCCAAGGGATGTTCTCCTCCATGACTAGGGCTCGCGCCGTCAACACAAGGATCGCGCTCGCCACCACCAAGAAGGGAGACATGTCCATCGCTGAATATGTCGGTAAGATGCACTCTCTTGCAGATGAGATGATGTTCTCCGGCAAGCCTCTTGATGATGAGGAATTGATCTCCTACATCCTCACCGGCCTCGACTATGAGTACAACCCCATTGTGTCAGCCCTTGTTGCAAGGGCTGATGCAATCACCATGGGAGAAGCGTACTCACAGCTACTCAGCTTTGAGCAGCGCATGAGCTGCTGCATGGTGACTCCCAACACTCAGCCAACATAGCAAACCGAGGACGAGGGGGTCAGCGAGGACGTGGTGGAGGACGTGGTCGCGGTGGCAACCGTGGCCGAGGACGCAGCAATCAGTCGCGCCAGAACACCGGTGGCAACAATCATCATGGCGGCGTCAACAGCAGCAACACCGGCAAGATCAAGTGCTAGCTATGCGGCAAAGAAGGTCATGAGGTAATAGATTGTTGGTACAGGTTTGAGGAAGATTTTGTACCCAACAAAAAGTATGCTGGGACGGCCACAACTTCCTATGGTGTGGACACGAACTGGTATACAGACAGCGGAGCTTCAGATCATGTGACTGGAGAGTTGGAGAAGTTGTCGGTGAGAGACAAGTACAAGGGCCAAGATCAAGTCCACACTGCAAGTGGGGCAGGTATGAGCATTAGTCATATTGGTCATTCAATTGTTAAAACCCCTAGTTGAGATTTACATCTAAAGAATGTTCTCTATGTTCCTAATGCCAACAAAAATCTTGTCTCGGTGCACCGTCTTGCCACTGATAACCAACTCCGCCTTTCTTGAGTTTCACCCTAACTTCTTTTTGATCAAGGATCAAGTCACCAAGAAAACTCTTCTTAGAGGCTGATGTGATCGAGGGCTCTATCCTCTTCCTCCTGCACCATCTACGAAACAAGCTTTTGCTACCATCAAGCCGTCATTCGAAAGGTGGCACAACCTGCTAGGACACCCCTCCTCTCCAGTGGTGGAGAAAGTTATCAGTGCCTTTAAGCTTCCTTGTTCAGTTGAACCAAATAAAAGTTTAGTTTGTGATACTTGTCAAAAGGCAAAGAGTCATCAATTTCCTTATCATAGATCTAATAGTGTTTCCCGTTTTCCCTTGGAACTTATTCATTCAGATGTTTGGGGCCCAGCGCTCAATTCAGTTAGTGGCAAAAGATATTATGTCAGCTTTGTTGATGATTTCAGCAAATTTACTTGGGTTTATTTCCTTAAGTTCAAATCTGAAGTTTTTCAAAAGTTTCATGAATTTCAGAATCTCGTTGAACGCTTGTTGGATCGCAAAATCATCACAATGCAAACCGATTGGGGGGGGGGGAGAGTATGAAAAACTCAGTTCCTTTTTCAACAAAACCGGCATCACACACCACGTCTCTTGCCCTTATGCACATCAACAGAATGGAGTTGTAGAACGTAAGCATCAGCACATAGTAGAGGTTGGCCTATCTCTTCTTGCCTATGCATCCATGCCCCTTAAATTTTGGGATGAAGCTTTCGCCTCTGCTGTTTTTCTAATTAACCGAACACCCAGTCATCTTCTGCAGTACAAAACACCTCTCAAGCTTCTTTTTGATCAGGAACCGGATTACAACTCTCTCCGGGTCTTCGGTTGTGCCTGCTGGCCAAACCTCCACCCATATAATTCACACAAGCTCCAATTCCAGTCCAAGCAATGCACCTTTCTAGGGTATAGCTCTCTTCACAAAGGGTTTAAGTGCTCAGACCCCGCTACTAGCCGAGTTTACATCTCAAGGGATGTAACCTTTGATGAGGATGTTTTTCCTTTCACTAAGCTTCATCCTAACGTAGGGCAACATTTGCAGCAAGAAATCTCCCTCCTTCCACTCTCCCTTCTCAATGATCTAGGGGGTTTACCGTCAGATGATCATGTGACTAATGACTCTGGCTTATTTACTAACCCCACTATTGAAGATTTTGTTGCAAATCAGGTTCCAGACAGTGCCGGTACATCAAATAATGATCCACCGGGTACATCAGGCGCATACACGGATCCCGGAGGTGATCCCGCCGTTATTCCACCTGCTCAAGCAGGCGAATCTACTCCGGATCCGGCGCTGTGCATGGACTCGCGAGTTGGCACGCCGGTCGCCATGGCTGACTCCTCCGGACGCCAACCAGCATCTGCCACGCGTGCTCCGGTCGGCCACTCCACCTCCCCGCTCTCGCCTGGCGCTTCCACGCGTCCTGTGCCAAGGGGGACCGAGCCGACTGCGTCGTCTCCTCCATCATCGGGATTGTCGTCTGGCGATTCTCTCCCGGATCCGCTCGGATAATCTGCGGCAACGGGGGATTCTTCAGCTGGTCATGACTCAGGCGCAGAAGCTCCTGCTCGACCACGCACTCGTCTTCAAAGCAGCATCCTCAAGGTAAAATAGTACACTGATGGCACTATAAAGTATGGTTTTCTTACTACTTCAGGAGAACCTAGAGATCTAAGATAAGCTTTGGGAAATAAAGATTGGAAAAAATTTTATGGATGTTGAGTATCAAGCTCTAGACAAGAATAAAACATGGCACTTGGTTCCTCCTCAAAAAGGGATCAATGTTATAGATTGCAAATGGGTTTACAAGATCAAAAGAAAACAAGATGGAAGCTTGGATAGATATAAGGCCCTGTTTGTTGCAAAGGGATTCAAACAGCGCTACGGCATTGATTATGAAGATACCTTTAGTCCAGTGGTCAAGGCAGCTACCATCAGAATTGTTCTCTCCATTGCCGTGTCAAGAGGATGGTGTTTGAGGCAGCTCGATGTTCAAAATGCTTTCTTGCATGGCATTCTTGAAGAAGTATATATGAAGCAACCACCAGGCTATGAGGACAAGACTCATCCAAATTATGTGTGTAAATTGGACAAGGCACTATATGGGCTAAAGCAGGTGCCTAGAGCATGGTTTGCACGGCTGAGTAAGAAGCTTTATGATCTCGGGTTCACAGGCTCCAAAACTGACACATCTCTATTCTTCTATAATAAAGGCAATGTTGTTATCTTTATACTCATATATGTAGATGATATAATTGTTACAAGTTCAAATCAAAAAGCAGTTGATGCTTTGTTACGGGATCTTCAGACGGATTTCGCTCTCAAAGATCTCGGAGACCTGCACTACTTCCTTGGTATTGAGGTAAACCGAACGGCAAAAGGAATCATCTTGACTCAAGAAAAATATGTATGTGATCTGCTGAAACGAGTAGGGATGACAGAGTGCAAGGCTGTTAGTACTCCTTTATCCACATCCGAGAAGCTGTCTATACATGAAGGAACTCCTCTAGGTTCTGAAGATGCTACTCATTACAGAAGTGTGGTTGGAGGATTACAGTACTTAACTCTAACCAGGCCGGATATTGCATTTCCTGTTAACAAAGTGTGTCAACAAAGTGTGTCAGTTCTTGCATGCTCCTACCACAGTCCATTGGGCAGCTGTCAAAAGAATCCTAAGGTACCTGAAGCAGTGTACTCGTCTTGTTAGAGATAGAGTAGATCTCTTCCTAGAGTTGTCATTGTAATCTAGGGTTAGTTAACCATCTCAACAAACAATATCAGCAGCCATCTTGTAAGCCACGGCAACGGCTGTTGTTGCCATATATAACACGTACACGTCGACCCAGATAGGGCAACGACGATTACACCAATTCGCTTCTGAAGCACCTCTGATTTCTCACACAGAGGCCCTGACTCTGAATCTCTTAGAATTATTCTTGCTTGGCTCAAGTCTGCCGTACGTCCTCATATACAATAGAGCCCGGCCCTAACGAATTTGCTAACAACTTGACTAAATATCCTATGGACTATCTAATACAAACCGATGCAACAAACTCAAGCTACTTCCTAGGCACTTGCGGACGCCTTGGCCTTCCTGTTCATGCCCTCGTTTGTTTTACCAGGAAGGCCTCCACAACATCATCATGGTACTTAAAGGGCAAATTTAATGTTGCGAAATGCAAATAGAACCACCACTAGAGAATTGCAAACTAGAGAAGTTGGACTGTCGGGGCGAGGTCTAAATCCACCGACTATTGATTGACTGCCATAAGACTTGCCATGCATACACAAATCATTTCATCATGTCATATTTTTCTGAGTTAAAGGCACCAAGCCCCCATTCATAAATTAAACAGGACCAGAGTTCCAGAAATCAGTTTTCACAGCACAGACAGCACCCTTGCTGTTCACGCCACACCAACCAGATCAAAAAATTCACTGCAAACAACACCTGGACAACAAGGTTACATTCATGTTATGCAGATGACGTTTTCTCCAAATAAAACACCTTCCTCTGGTACAGCTTGGAGTACCAGGCTGCATTGCCCATCTTTTTTGCGTTGGGAGGCTCCTCTGTTGGTCGTCCGTTTGCTGTCAGGTTGCTTCAGCTAGTCTGTGTCACCTCACCTCACGCTAATCCTCCATGATATGCTTGTGAGAGACAAGCTGCAAATAACAAAGTACAGTGTCAAAACATGAAGGTATATTAGAGTGAATCGGTAACAGCACAGATTATACACGTACCCTGCAGCATCCAATACTGATAGTGAGCGCCCAATTCAGTGTGAGAAAACTGCCGGTGATGTACCAAAACCAATTCTTAAACAACCACCGTGGTACACACAAGGTGTAGAATACCATCCACAATGTAACTAAAGTGCCTATGAGTGATGCAGTGATAGTCCGACCCCATAAGGATAAACCGGGTGCAGTAGTTCGGACAAAATGGAATATCAATATGGTAGTTCTATACGGTACCCTGGGTACCAAATAATACAGTACCCGAGCCCCCCGCGGACCCGACCCCCGCACCGAGCGCGCCTCATCCCCGTCCGTTTTTTCTACCCCTCCGCCAGTTCCCCTCGGCCGGTTCCCCCACCCTCCGCCAGCTCCTGATTAGATCGTGGGACGACATTCGGTTTCCAATTTCTCGCGACTCGTCCTCCCGCCGGCGACGCACTGCCCTCCCGTGCCGCACCGGCCAGCTGCAGACGTCCGAGCCGAACTCCTATTCTCTGGCTCGCGCTGGCCCGGTGAGGCCCTGCGCCGCCGCCGTTTCAGAGGTACCCCCGACGCTCCCCGCCCCGTTTTTTTTTTTTACGCCCAGCCCCCAATCCCAGCGTCGCAGCACCCTCCTCCCGCGACGACGCCGCACCCTACTCGCGACGCCGCTCTCCTCCCGACGCGCCCGGCGCCGCACCCTCCTCCCGACGGGGTTCCTCACGACCGGTGTCGTCGCCTCTTTCCTCCGCTGCGTTGGTGCGGAGGGCGGATTCGGCGAGCTCGCGCGGCATCCGCGGCGGCCTCCGGTAATCTCCTTGCGCGGTGGCCTCTGCAGCTTTGCCGAGCTCTTGACACCTCCCGAGCTTGGACGGCCCCCTCCTCTGCAGTGACTGCTGCTGCCACGCGCTTCCCTGCGAGGCTGCGACGACCGGTGCCGCCCCCTCCCTCCTTCCTTCCCCTGCGACGAGAGGAGCCACTAATGAGTACTGACTGCCTGCACCGCCCCTTCCGAGGAGAGGAAGCGCGTCAGCTCGCTAGCGCCGCACCAGCCCTCCCACGGTAAGAGCATGTCCTGCGCCTCCCTCCCGGTGTATTAGTAGCTGCAGATCCGGCGCTTGCTTCTCCTGCACATCTGTATGAATGGATCGATTGAATATGCTGCCTTTTGTATTTTTTTCCTCAATTCTGATCTAATGTGTCCTCGCCTGCCTCATGTGACCTGAATTCTGATCTACATTTTTTTTCTCTCGTTGGAATCGCTGGTTGCTTTAATCAGAAACTTTTCTGACCGGAATGATTCAAACTGAATGATCAATACCGGCGCCCGGGCAACCCCCCAATCAGAATCTCCTCTGCAGTAGCTTGCAGCTACTCCTTTGGAGCGGCTGATTTCTTCGGACGAGTCTTCAGCGATGTCCTCCGGCTGAATCAGGTGCCCCTATTTTCTCAACTATATCCGATTGCCCCTACTCTTGCTTGATTGCCCGCGTTAGTGGCGACAATTTGTGATGATTGGTAGGTTGTAATTAAACTGAGTAGGGGGCACACCTACTGGCGCAGCAGATGGACAATTCAGTGGGCAAGCTAACGAGTACGTCCACGCCTGCAGGGATCCAAAGGAAGCGGTGGTACGTCATCCTGTGCAAGACAAATCACAGTGACGTCGAGACGAAACCCTACATGATGATGGCTAGACTGACATGGCTTATGGAATCCAATAATAAATTAATTAAGTGATATGCAAAAGTAAATAAACATAGACCGGTAATATGCTGCATTGGTAAAATCAGTAATAATGTTGTTTTGGTGTCTGGACCGGAAGCTTTAGCTTTAAATGTGTTTTTTCCTGGCTGCAGCTAGCACTATTGTGCACCAGGTCATATGCCTTATGTTGTATATTGAACTTCAGGCTTAGGTCCTATTTTGTGTTGGTTTGTGCAACTTATAATGCTAGATTAGCTATATATTTTGATGGATTAATATTCCAGTGCAATTGACGGCGGAGCTCTAGCTGGAACACCTGTTAGGTATGTGTCAATGCTGTTTTGAAGCATCCTTCCGGCGGCTGCATGTGTCATTGTAGAAGCTAGCAATTTATCCTATGCGTGGATGATAATCGGAATCTTGATCATTTTCCATCTTAGTATGACTACCAATTTTGCTTGGATGGTTGTGCAGGTCTGGATGAAGCCTCCTCGTGCAGCTGCAGCTGCTTGAAGAACCAGGAGCGAGCGAGCTGCCAACGCGATGATCAGATCTAGATGAAGCACGTTGAGCCCAGATCTAATTTGGCCTTGCAGCTTGATGTTTCTGCACAGCTACTTAGATGCATTGATACTTGAATCAGGACTATTTTATTTGTCTACCCCCAGTTTATCTCACTTGTGCGCTATCTGAGACATCAGGAGCTGTTGTGTCAGTGTTTGTTTCGGGCCTAATCTTCCAGGGTGTCATTGGTGTGGTAATGAAGCTCACTGCTGGTGCTGGTACCACTGTGTGGATATCTATCATCTGGTATGTCTCCCATTATACTGAATTTTCATTTGACATGCCATGGCCTCAAGGTAGGGATAGATACCTCTGTAATATACTTGAAGCGCACAACCTTGCCACATAACATAGTTAAGTTCCTTATTCATACAATATGTAATTAAATTATTTGAAATGCACCGTACTCTATTTTGTGTAAATCTCGTTTCCTGGACACCTTAGCAATGGCTACTGTGAGCATAGAATTGTGAGCTTGAGGTAACCAAAGCCTTCTGCGTGCTCTGCTCATGATCATATAGCTTGAACTGATTATACTGTGTTGATTTTTTTCCTTCGTAACAATCATTTTCAGTTGACAGTTTACTATAGGATATCAAGCTATAATGGTTCTTTTATTTTTGTTACTCCTTGCTCATTCCAACTTCTGTACCATAATGTTTTGCAGTTTAGGAAGTCAATCTATAAAAATGACGCCATCATATTCAAGTGTTTTTTTTGTTGTTTTCAGGATCTTAGGGGGACACCATGATCTCCATTGACAGTGCCATCTTTTAGCCGTACCCATCATCAACATTAGATGTTTAGGGACAATTTCCCTTGTTTATCACTTGATGGATATTTTGCAGAGAGCATCTGTTGTACAATAGATTCTGAGTTTTATGAGAGGATGGTATATATAGAGCTTCTGTGTATAGATTCTTATGAAAATGTAAATTCGGAGTGGGAGATAACAGATATTTGACTCCACCTTGTGTGTTTATGGTAATTATGAACCGGCTCAGAAAAGAAATGTGTGGTGCTTGTAAGCTCGTGTGGTCCTAAATCAGAAATACTATGTTTTGTCTCATGGTTCCTGATGTACAGAATATTTAGTTTAATCCAGAGCTGATGCATTCACCTGCCAATACAAACAAATTGCTTTTCAATTGGCCCTAACATTAGTGTGTCCGCCAACAGCAAAACCTTTTAGTTTTCCAATGCTGTGAATCAATTTTGTATGCGGCAACCATGTCTGTGCAGAATCCGTCTAAACAATCAGCACACGCTAGGAAAAAAAAAAGTTTCGTGGGAACCGCATGGAGGAATCGCTCAGTGCCCGTCAGAGATGGGAGCGTACAGCTGCAGAGAAGGGAGCGTGCGCGTGGAGTGCGGCGCGCATCCAGGACTCAAGCTGGTAATGGTTTGGGCTGCACCCAGTTTCAATGGTCTGGTTTTACTATCTGGACTCTTTTGGTTCAGCGTCAAATAGGCTGAGGTGTCTATTGATCTGGTGTGGTTTGGTTTTTCTTTCACAATGGATTGGTTTGGTACAGATTGAGCTTTTGTTTTCGAGTTTATTTGTTAGCTCAATTAGTGCAGCTTGCAGCTGGACAGGCTTGCGGCGTACACATGCGAACATGAACATCAACTGCAGGCCTACAACGTGCACAAACGGAGCTAGCTGGTTGCATGATGCATGTGGTCTGGTTTAGTTTGGTTTTGAAAGCTGATAGTTTGGGCTGGTGTGGTGTGGGATAATATATATTAGTAAAATGGTTTGGTGTAGTTATGGTCTAGTTCTTGGACCATTAGCGCCTTCATCCAGGACCGGTTGGGGGGCGTGCTCTGCGGAAGAAAACGGACGCGGACGGCGGGAGGGGAGACGGGTGCGGACCACCGGCGCGCTGAAGGTTGGCTCGGGTACTGAATACTTATTCAGTACCCAGGGTACCCGTTAGCGGAGTCCATAGCTACTGTCTCAAATAAGAATGTAACTCCCATCTCCACAGCCATGTATTTGATATCAGCCTTTGTGACAGGTGGGTCGTCTTTGCCTTGTTGTGCGTTCTTCCTGCAGCAAAATCATATCTTAACTCCTATAGATATATATACACACACACATATTAGATTCATTTGACAAAAGATGACTATAACAACAACCTCGCAATTATGTATGGTAGTGTGAAGGCCAATGCAACTCCAAAGAGGACTCTGGAAAGTACCGCATGCTCGCCGAAGACATGCTTCTCATGCTTCATCTTCTCCTTCTTGTCATCTAACGTGGTCGTGGAGATGTTGATGGCTGCTGACTCGGAAACGTTAACGGACTTCGCCACAACCTTATGCACAGCCTGCAGGATTAAATCATTCACTGCAGAGGCCTCCAAGTCCTCCTTGACAGCCTGCAGAATAAAAGTCTCCACTGCAGCCCTCTCCAATTCCAGCTTCACTGCCCAGGCCTCCAATCCCTCCTTCACAGCCCGACGGACAAACATCTGCACAGCAGCAGCATCCTCCATACCCTCCCAATTGGGTCTGACAATAGCGCCCGGATAGGTTCCTCCCTGGGTAACACGGGAGTGGGTGATACCTGTGGCGTTATTTGGCTTGGCGCCAGCTGCTTATAGCAAAAGAGAGACTTGGTGAGACAACAGCAAACAAAAGAAAGAAACAGTATCAGATGGACAGATACGGATTCAGAGTTTCAGACCATTTTCCACGGATGCAGAAATTTCTGGAGAACTGGTGCCCATCGCAGCAGGATCCTCCACCACCGCCTCCTTGTGCTGCTGCTGCGGTGGCCCCTCCTTGTGCTGGGGCGGCGCCTCCTTCCCGAGAAGCTCCTCTCCCGGGGACTACTCTTCTCTGTATTACAACAAGCTTTCGTTATCCATGGAGAAGGGGGAAAAATTAGTGCTTTCCCAACGAAGGAATGAGAGAATCAAGTTTATCACCTGCCGCCCTCTCATCGTCGTGCTTGCCGAGCGCATGTCGTTCTCCTCTGCCTCGTCCGCAGCCGTCGTCGTGGGGATGCTTTGGTGACGTCGACCACACGCTCCCAGCTTTCTCCACCGCAAGCCGTGTGAAGTACCTGGCCATCTTGGCCACTTGGGTGCCGTCGACCCCCTTCACCTTGTCTCCTCCGTCCTTTTCCTCCTTCCCCTTCCTCTGTGCTTGCAGATCCTCCGTTCCCTCGTGTCTTGAGCGGACTGCTTTCTCAAAATCAAGATCTGTTAGAAGCCTACGAGTTGTTATCCCATACAAACGAGGGAAAGGTTAGTCTTTCAGAGGAAGGGAAAGCTATCTTACCGACAACATTGTCGTCGTCCTCAGCGACAAGCAAGGCCAAATCTTCTTTGGAGTCAGCACGTACTCCGGCGCCGGTCCGTCCAGAACGGCTGCGAAGGTTTAGGCGAGGCGACGCCGGCGACCGCACGCCGGCAGTACCTGCGAGCTCGGTGAAGACGCTGACCTTCCTGCCGACCTCCGCGCCGGGGATTATCCTCGTCATTTTGGGTTTTCCTCCTGCCGCCACTCCGCCGCCCCCATTACTTGCCATCTTCCTCCTTCCTTCTCCCTCTCCCTCTTTTCGAATAGTAATGTGGTGCGGATTTGTGGTGGTGCGGTGTGAGAGATGCTGCTTTTATACCGGCGTTGTCAAAGAAGGGTGAAGTGAACGTCCACCTGCTCCCTGCAGGGAGACCCACGCAGAGCAAAAAGATGGGAGTCTTTGCTCGTCGTCTAGTGTGAGTGGCTTGCTGCTCGGTGGGAAACAACGGTTCTTCCTATCTTTCCAAGTGAAGAGATTACTAAAAACGTTTTTCAAAAAAAAAAAGAAATTGCTAAAAGAATAGTATCAAGCTTCAAATACTAGTGCAAAGTGCAAACACTTATATGTCCGTATCGGCCCAACATGTGAATAGTTGATGCTTATATATATTATCTATATCGATCTTGATACTATATGATGATGATGACATATACCATATTAGTGGTGTATGCTCAGCTTTTTTTGTTGAACTACTGCTATCCAATTCAAATAATTATTTTTCTAAAATGATTTCTGGACACACAGCTGTGACTTGAAATTCGATCAGATTTCTTGTATGCCTTTTGCGGACATTTGAACTACAACTTGATGCATAAGGTTGTTTCATCAACATGCATGCAAGTACAGTTTTTATGTATATCATATATATAAACCGGGATATGAATATGAAGTAGATCATCTTGCTGTGTTATATTATGTGTACTTTCTCCTGTGGCGCCTGCAGAAGCTATTTTTATCTCCTTTTGCTTTTGTACGTCCGATTATTAGAAGAATCAAAATACGGCATACATGTAGCTAGCTTGTTTATTTATTTCCTTTTAATTTCTGACATACAAGTACACATGATCTAGCTTCTTTCAATTCGATGTTAAATTGAACTTCAACCACGTTCATCAGTTGATGTAGAGGTGTCCCATTTCCGATTTGTACATGGGAATGGTGGAAAAGATGACTATTAATATATATATATATATATGAGGGACAGGTTTTAAAAGGCAAAAATGTATACATTTGACGTGTTCTCAAAATAAAAGCATGCCTGCATAAAATGCAAAGTGGTAAGAGCTAGTGGTTCTGGATGGATTCGTGCAACTTGGAAGTATAGAGTACTGCAGTACACGTGAAAACGTGTGTTATACTTACAGGTGACACACGATAAAACTGATAGGTGCACGAGCACTGCTAGAAAACGGAGCATTCGTCTGCGGCTCTTAGTACCAGCTGTCGGACAGCCGGTACTAAGGCACAAATTTAGTACCGGGTCAGGGCTACGGTGCCCCGGAGAGCCCTTTAGTACCGGCTGGAGCCTCCAGCCGGTACTAAACTGCACCACCGACACCGGAAGGCAACGGCTACATTCCCCCAGGAGTTAATTTAGTATCGGCTGGAGCTACCAGCCGGTACTAAATGGAGCCGATTAGGCTTAGTACCGGCTGGTGGCTCCAGCCGGTACTAAATAGTGAGATCTAGTACCGGCTGGATTCACCAGACGATACTTATTTGCCTTCTATATACCAGCGCCCTTCCTTCCCCGAACCAGAGCCAAATCATTTGACCAAGAGCTCAGGCTTCCTCCTCTCCTCTCCATGGCGTCTTAGAGAGGAGGTTCTGCCCATTTCCATTTCTCTCAAGTTTTGTGGGGATTTCACTTATCCAAGTGCTCAAAAGGTTATGAACCTCATCCTCTCTTCTTTAATGGTCTTTATTCTTCGTTTCATGCTTTATGTTTAGAGAAATTTGTGATTTTAGAAAGAGTGAGAATGAGCATGATTTTTTGATTTATACATTCAATTCCGGTATATAGAAGCGATATAAATTGTTAGTTTGATTGTTGTGTTATGCTTTGTAGCTAGAGGAATTTACAATTTTTTGAATAAGGAGAAATCAAGACTATTTGTATTTATATATGTTTATAGATAAATTTTATGAATGGGTATTTGGCTCTGTTGTTTAGTACCGGGCCATAGCTCTACCCGGTACTAAACTGCCTCCACCAAAATTTTCTGCCAGTGGAGGCAGGTTAGTACCGGGCAAAGGAATGGCCTGATACTAAACAGCGCATGTTAGTACCGGGCAGTGGCTTTGCCCGGTACTAACCTGGCCCTCCTATATAGGGCACGGGACATCGACGCCAAGTCCTCTTGTCCCTGACGCCTCCACGCCGCCGCCCCCCAGGGCCTCCTCCGCGCGCGCCGGCGTCCCCGCGCATCCATCCTCCTCAAGTGCCTGCGTCGACCCAGTCGCAGCCGCCGTTGCAGATTCCAGCCGGCTGGTCGCGCCCGCCGCTGCCTCGTCCCTGCCTCCTCCACCTTCTCCGAGTCCAGCGCCCCGGCCTCCGACGCTAGACGCGCGCCGCCCGAGCCCGGCCCGCCTCCGCGTCGCAGGACCAGCCCGCGCACCGGCCACCGCCGGCGCCACCGCCTCCCCCCGCGCGCGGGGCGCTCCACCGCCGACAGCGCTCATGGAGACCGGCGCCGCGGAGATAGACGTGTCCGCTGCCTCCACATCGCGGTCATCGCCGCTGCCGAAGGCCCAAGATCAGTCGACTAGACCGTGATCCAGTAACTGATGAAGAATTGACGGATTCTGACGATGATCTTCCTCTGGCAGCTTTATTGAAGAAGTCTGGCAAGGAGTTGAGTAGCACCATGGAGATGCCGAGCCACCCGACTAAGCCACGGGGAGCCGTGAGGAAGCGCAGGCTCTCCCTTGCTGGCCAGTTAGATGATAATCCCAGGTGAGCACTATTCTCGAGTACTTTCTTTGTTGATATTTGAAGTTCTGTTCTGAATTTTCTTGCTTTGTCTTCAGTCCTCCCGCCTCTCCCGCCGCCAAACGATCCAAGGATGGAGGAAAGGCAGGGCCTTTCGGGGATGATGTCACATCAGAGATCAGCATCCAGCCTGGTGCGACGGACCCTTCTGCTGAAGTTGTTGTGCCTAGCCCGTGTAACCCTATCCCGACAAGCGCCTCGGAGGTTCTGTCAAAGGAGCCCGTTGGCGGCTTGGGGAAGTTGGGTGCTCGAGGGCCTCGACTATTCCAACTGAAGAAAGTGGTGACGAAGAGGTCTTCCAAGTAAGTTTCGAGTACTTTAACTTGTACTTTGTATGATTCTTGTTGTCCAGTGTTTGATGTAATCGCTTTTTATCCAGGCCTTCCTCTTCTCTGAGCTTGGATGAGCCTGGCGACGCCTCGGCTACCCAAGCCCCCGAGCATGGAAAGAGCTCGGATGCTGCAGCGTTGGAGACGAGTGCTCCTCCTCCTCCTCCTTCTCCTCCTCCGGCCGCTAATATCGAGGCGGAGAGAGAAACTGTTCCGGAGCAAAGCGAGCTGGAACGAGCGGAAGTGGAGCTCCCCGTTCCCGAACTACCCGAAGGTGAGCCCATCGTGCCTCCTCCACCACCCAGCGCTAATCTGCCCAAATCGGTGCTAGTGACTGCAAGTGAAGTGGCAGGCGGGCCGCCCAAGGAGAAAGGCGCGGAAGATACGAGTGCCGTGGGTACGTCAGGCCCTGGTACCGATACCGCCAAGGCCGCGGGCACATTAGGTTCTAGCGCGGGGGATGCCGGCGCCGTGGGTACATCGGATCCCAGCGCAGATGCAACGGCGAAGGATGACTTGATCATTGCGCCATATGGTGGGCAACATACCATCACGGCAGATCTGATTGATGATCCTTATCTAACCAAGGAGAAAAGGAAACATCTGCAAGGCGTCTTTAAGGATTTATATGAATTCACCACTGTAAGTACTTATCTTCCTCGAATAGTTCTCTGTATCCTCTATTTTGACATGACCCGTGTTGAGTGCTGCAATTTTGTCTTGCAGAATCTGATGGACCAATCCCAGGAGAAATCCGAGAAACTCAAGTTTACTGAGGACTGCCGTTGCCAGTTGCAAGCAAAGGACCGCAGAATTTCCGAAGAAATTTACAAGAATGTTGAGCTGCGGAATGAACTCGAAAAGTTGAAGGGCGAACGCACTCGGGAGACCTGGCTCCTCAAGAACGATATCAAGAATCTTGAGAAGGAGAAAGCTGAGCTTCTCGAGAAGAACAAGATGATTTCCAAGGCTCATAAAGGTAAGTTAATCCCTCTTGTCTTGTTGTCTTTGACTGGCGGTTGTTCGAGTAGTTTTTCTGAGATGTCTCGAGTACTTCTCCTTGTCTTGTGCTCGCAGATGATGTTGAGCGCCTCGAGAAATCCACTTTGCAAAAGAAAGAGAATATGATTATTGATTTGAAGAACCTTGTTTACCGTGGCGCAAATGATGTTGAGCGCCTCGAGAAGATCCTCCAAGATACTGATGTCCAATTCCGCGATGCCATGCATCATGCTTGTGGAGAAAGATCGTATGCAGAAAGAACTTGAAGATTTCAAGGCTGTTGCACAAGCTGTCGTGGAGATGGTGGAGTTTCCGGATGATGCTGACAAGCAAACACTACTGGAGAAGCTTCGCGCGACTCCCTAGAAGGTCGCCAGTTATATCTCAGAAGCCACCAGGACGTACATTTCTCAGGCGCTCGCATTGGTGAAGTCGTTCTGGCCCAAGGCTCAGCTTGAACCACTCAGTGAAGGCATGGCAGCCGACTGCTCTGTGGAGCAGTTCACCAAGTACTGAGAAGAAGTCGAGCCTATCGCCGACAAAATAGCTAAGAGCATGGAGCAAGAGGGTTAGGGGTGAAAAAATAATGTGTTATGAGAAACACTTATGCCACTTGTTAATATGTATATAAATTTGCTTGTTGATCCTTTGCAGCATATATCTTTATTTGATGTTTTGCTGGTATGATCGTAGGACTTAGAATATTTGGAGACTTTTGGGCTAAGCTACTCCAAGAGCATCGGCTTGGATGTAGGCAGTAACTTGACGCTCCGTAAAGGTGCTCGTAGAGCAAGAGGACTTAGCGTGGATTTACCCGAGCAAGTTGTACGCTAGGCTAGCCTTGAGACTTAGAAGCCTGGATGGTTTTTTGTGTCGACGTCCTGTGTGCGACAGGAAGTGACTTAACCGTAGATTGTGCTTGGTGACCCCTTCGGTTCATGCCTTAACGCTCTCTGTCGAGTAGTAGTAACCGGAATTGTAGGTGCACTAGAAGTACTCGAGTGCTTAGCCTTATGGGATATACTAGTCGCAAATACTCATGGCGGAGCCCCTGAGTGTAGGCGAGCTAAGTATTAGTACTCGTGGCGAAGCCCCCGAGTATTAATACTCGAAAGAACATAAGAACTCGTGGCGAAGCCCCAAGTTTAACGTAGGCGAAAATATGCAAAAACTCATGGCAAAAGCCCCCGAGTTAAAACATAAATAAAGTAGTCGAATTATGGCGAAATCAACTCTTTATTCATAATATTGCTGACATGCAGCTTGGCGAATTGTTTACAGCTTCTACTAAGCGTAGAATTTCCAGAGATGCTCTATGTTCCATGAGTTAGGAACTTCCTGGCCATCAGGGTACTGTAGGCGATATGACCCTGGTCGTGTAACTCTAAACACAATGAAGGGACATTCCCACAGAGAGTTAAGCTTATGGAGCCTGGTTTCATCTTGGATGCTGCGGAGGACCAAATCACCAATACTGAAAGACCGCTCCCCTCACGTTGCGATCGGTAGCGTCGGATTCCTTGCAGATAACGGGCTGACTGGACGAGGGCACTGCATCTGGCCTCTTCGACTGAGTCCAGCTCCAGCTACCTAGCTTCGTCCGCCTCTCCTTCTTCGTACATCTCGACTCTGGGAGAGCGCCACATTATATCTGCTGGGAGAATTGCTTCTGACCCATAGACAAGAAAGAAGGGAGTATGTCCTGTGGCTTTTGATGGTTGAGTTCGAAGCCCCCAGACAACATGAGGTAGTTCATATATCCACTTGCCACCCTTTTTGCTACTCTCGTCATAGAGTCTCTTCTTCAGGCCATCCAAAATCAAGCCGTTTGCTCTCTCGACTTGTCCATTGGCCCTTGGATGTGCAACTGACACATCCTTCACTTCTATTGTGTTATTTTCACAGAATTCCCAAAACTGATTCGCTGTGAAATTTGTGCCCAGATTTGTGATGATGGTGTTGGGGTAGCCAAAGCGATACATGGTATCTGAGATGAAGTTAACTGCCCTGTCTGGAGTGAGCTTGACAATCGGCTTGCACTCGATCCACTTTGTAAACTTGTTGATGGCTACTAACACATTTGTGAAGCTTCCTGGAGCTGTAGTCAGGGGCCCAATCATGTCGAGGCTCCAGCATGCGAAGGGCCAAGAGGGTGGTATGGTGATAAGGTTGTGCACCGGGACATAAGACTGCTTGCCGAAGAATTGGCACTTTTGACATTTGCGCACAAGATCCTCGGCGTCGAAAACTGTTGTTGGCCACCAGAAACCTACCCTGTAAGTTTTCCCGACTAGTGTCTTGGATGTTGCATGATTGCCACAAGATCCCTCATGTATTTCGAGTAGAATGTTGCGGCCACAAGCCCTCGGGACACACTTCATGAGTACTCTAGAACTTGCCCCACACTTGTAGAGTAAATCTCCTACTATTACAAGGCTTTTATTGCGCCTCATGATGCGGATTGCTTCTGCACTGTTTTTGGACACCCCAGGAGGCAGTTTCTTTTCCTTGATAAAGTTGATGTAAGTACCCCGCCAATTGACCTCCGTTACCATGACCTCTCGACTGGGATCCGAAGGTCCTGAGCTAGTGGTTTCCTGAGATGTGGTCTTGATTGATTGTATATTCCTTGAGTTCTTGGACAAAAACTCCCGCTGGGACTTGGGCTCGAGTAGATCCAAGCTTGGAGAGTACATCTTCTCCAACATTGTTGTCCCGGACGACGTGATGAATCTCCAGGCCTGCAAACTTGTTCTCCAGCTTGCGCACTTCCATGACATATACATCCATCTCCTCCTTTGTGCAGTCCAACTCATTCTTGACCTGTTGCACGACTAGTAGAGAGTCGTCGTACACAAGTAGTCGCTTGATGCCTAGAGAGACTGCCAGGCGGAGCCCGTGTAGTAGCGCTTCGTACTTGGCCTTGTTGTTGGACACTTTCCAAAGGATTTGCAAGACGTACTTGAGTTGTTCACCCTACGGAGAGATGAAAAGTACTCCTGCCCCGCCGCCCTCGAGTTTGAGTGATCCATCAAAGTACATCATCCAGTGCTCTGGGCGGCTAGCTGGAGTTGGAACTTAGTTTTCCCGCCACTCAGCCATGAAATCGACCAATGCTTGGGATTTGATGGCTGTCCTTGGCTTGAAGTCGATAGAGAGAGCCCCTAGTTCTACTGCCCACTTGGATATACGGTTAGTGGCATCCCGGTTGTGCAGAATGTCCGCCAAAGGGAAATCAGTAACAACTGGGATCTTGTACTCGTCGAAGTAGTGGTGGAGCTTCTTGGATGTAATGAGTATTGCGTAGAGTAGTTTTTGAATTGAAGGGTAGCAAACCTTTGATTCAGAAAGTACTTCGCACCGGCCTCTACACTCCAAATGCATGGCCTTCCTCGTTGCCACCACAATAGCTGTGCTGATCACATGAGTAGTTGTGGTGATGTACAATAGCAAGTTCTCTCCTGGGCGTGGTGCTGCCAGTATGGGAGGCGACTGCAGATGTAGCTTGAGGTCCTACAGCGCCTGCTCAGCTTCCTCCATCCAGTGAAACTTGTCTTTTTGCTTCAGGAGCTTGAAGAAGGGAAGGCCCCATTCTCCAAGCCGTGAGATGAATCTGTTCAACGCCGCCATGCACCCTGTTAGCTTCTGAACATCTTTGATAGTTGTCGAAGCCTTCATATCGATGATGGCGGTGATCTTCTCTAGGTTAGCTTCAATCCTCCCGTGACTGATGATGAACCCGAGTAGTTTCCCTGACGGTACGCCAGAGACGCACTTAGTCGGGTTGAGCTTCCATTGGTACTTCCGGAGGCTGTTGAACGTTTCCTCTAGGTCTGCAATTAGGTCCTCAGGAATTCTGGTCTTAACGACCACGTCATCCACGTAGGCTTCCACATTGCGGTGCAGCTGGTCTGCAAAACACATTTGGATTGCCTGCTGGTATGTAGCCCCCGCGTTCTTCAGCCCAAAGGACATAGTCTTGTAAGCGTAAGTCCCAAAGGGCGTGATGAAAACGGTCTTGATTTGGTCTTCTTCCTTGAGGGCAATCTGATGGTAGCCCGAATAGCAATCAAGGAAGCAGAGGAGTACACAATTGGCGGTGGAGTCGATTACTTGATCGATGCACAGGAGCCAAAGTGATCCTTCGGGTAGTGCTTGTTGAGATCGGTATAGCCAACGCACATTCTCTATTCATTATTATTCTTCTTCTTTACAAGGACAGGGTTGGCTACCCACTCTGGATGGAACACCTCTTCCCAGCCGCGAGTAGTTTAGCCAACTCTTTTTTGATGGCTTCTCTCTTATCTTGAGCGAATCTACAGAGACGTTGCTTCTTAGGGGTAGCTTTAGGATCTACTTTCAAACTATGCTCGATCAGTTCCTTGGGCACCCCTGGCATATCCGCTGGTTTCCACACGAATATATTTCGGTTGGCCCTAAGAAAACTGATGAGCGCATTTTCCTATTTAGGGTAAATTTGTGACCCGATCAGAGTTATCTTGGACGAGTCTCCCTCGTGCAACTGGATGGTCATCAGTGCGAGTTCTCCAGCGGGTTGCAGCTTGGTGTTGTTCGCCTTCTTCGTAGGAATTTCCAGCCCTGCTTCGGAGAGCTGTTGCGCAACCGACTTCTCCTAAAGTATCTGGTACATGCGTAGTTGAGGCGTACTCGATGGCCTTCTGGTCGCAGTCGTAGGACTTCTCCAGGTCGCCGCGGAAGGTGAGAACCCCACCCTTTCCTGGCATCTTCAGGAGTAAGTAGACATAGTGTGGCACGGCCATGAATTTGGCCATTGCGGGTCTTCCCAGAATGGTGTGGTACGATGTCTCGAAATCGACCACTTTGAACTTGATGTACTCAGTACGATAGTTTTCCCTCGTGCCAAAGGTGACGGGGAGCACTACCATGCCAAGAGGTGTAGCTGCGTTCCCAGGTACAATGCCGTAGAAGGGAACCTTGCTGGGAGTGAGCATGTCGATGAAGTTCGCCCCCATCCTCCTCAGAGTACTCGCAAAGATGAGGTTGAGGCCACCGCCCCCATCAATGAGTACTTTGGTGAGTCTAACGTCCGCGATGACTGGGTCCAGGACGAGCGGGAGTTTTCCCGGCTCAGAAAAGCTTGTCCACTGATCAGCCCTGGAGAACGAGATGGGGACCTCCGACCACCGAAGGGGTCATGGTACCGCCGGCTGGACGGACATGATCTCGCAGTGATGGAGCTTCTGAGTCCTCCTGGAGGTAAATCCCATTTCTCCTCCAAAGATGACGTTGAAAACTTTGGATACGTCCGGGAACTCAGTGGCGTCTGTCTTGTTCTCCGGGTCTTCGTCATCCTTGTCCTTGTCCTTCTTCTTCTTCTTGTCGCCCTTCTCCAAGGGTGGGGCATTGAGGGACTTACAGAGCTGGTAGCACTCGAAAGCTGCGTGCTTTGAGTGTGGGTGCCACGGGCATTGCTTCTGCATGAGCTTGTCGAACTCCTCCTGCAGATTTGGTGCCTTCTTGCCTTGCGGGGCGCGGTTGATAGCCGCGACAAGATCGTTTGGCTTGCGCTTTCGGGAGGATCTCGAGTAGTCCCGCTGGCTTCGGTCGTTGCGGTGGTCGTTACTCCGCTTGTTGTTGTAGTCGTTGCCGTGCTTCAAGAACTGGTCACGTTCTTGCTCCTCTTGGTCCGCCTAGGTCTGCATCATGTCACGGAGGGCAGCAACAGTCATGGGGCGGTTGCGGCCGAAGTCGCGAAAAAGAGCCTGGTCGGTGAGGCCGCTGTGGAAGCAGTTGATGATGTCGCTCTCCGAGATGTTGGCGATTGTGGCTCGAGTGTCGAAAAAGTGGCGGGTGTACGCAGAAGCTCATTTCTTTCTTGTTTGCATTGAGACAGGTCATGGCGAGTACTTCCCCAGGCGATCGCTCCCTGAAAGTTATCGATGAAGACGTTTCGCAGCTGCTCCCAGGAGTCTATGGAGTTCTTCGTGAGGCTCTCCAGCCATGTGAGTGGGTAGTCTCCAGGGCCATCGGGAAGTAGACGACCTTTATGGTGTTGGTGCCGCCCGCCACCTCAATGGCGGTGGAGTAGCATCGTACCCACTGCTGAGGAGATTGCTTACCATCGTATTTGGTGATACCGACTGGTTTGAATCCCTCCAGGTACTTGTAGTTGTCAAAGCGAGAGGAGAACGCGGAAAAACGATCGTTGTTGTCCCGCGCGGTGCTTCCCTTGGCACTGGCCCGTTCCCTCCTCCGGTTCTCGATGACCGAGCGGGCATCGCGCCCGATGTTGATCTTGTCGCGGGGGTCGCCCGTTTGCAGCTTCTTGAGTTCTGAACGGCGATAGTTGCCAACGGATCCTTCTAGTTGAGCGTGGGGTGCCTGGGTTGCGGGCGACTACCCTGTGGGCCTGCCCCATGGCTTCCTTGAGGGCCAGCACTACGACTTCCGTGTGGGTTCTAGGCGGGATGCACTGGTCGTCGGGGATGACCTCCAAGTGTTCTGCTGGCTTGGCTATCACCAGCTCCCTCAGTTCTTGCACGCGAGAGAGATGGCATGGGGTGTTGCTGATTGATCTGGAGCAGTGCCCGTTGCGCCATGCGAAAGGCTGTCTGGACTTGAGGGTCGGGATTGCCGGCGAGTACCGCCGTTATACCAACGATGTTGGCTTGAGGGGTATTGAAACCTGCATCCCGAGCTGCGGCGAATTCTGCGTCGAGGTCACGCTGAACGCGGAGACGTCGCTCGTTGGCATCCCTTCTGCGCTTAGTGCGCTTCCTGTTGCGCAGCCTGTGAGCCTCACGATCCTCAGGGGTCTCGTTGGCAGCATCTGCAGTGTTCTCATCGTCGGAGATCTGCTCAGGCCTTTCATTGCGATGCCTGCTGCTGATCTCGTCGGATTCCGCCATGAAGACGTGTCGGTGTGGAGAGGGGTCATCGGAGCTGTAGTCGACGAGTACAGTTCCACCGGGGGTGGTCTCGAGTGGTCTGCCCTCTTGAAAAGGCAGAGAATCGAGGTGGGCGACTAATCTTGCGTCGTCTTTGAGTAGTTCGGAGGGTTTCATGCCCTTCCAGTACAAGAAGTGACCCTCCGGGGTGGAGGTTATAACCAGGCCCTGGCCACCCAAGTAGGGTTCGGCCTCGGGATCGAAGTCCGTGTCGTAGTTATTGAAGATAGGGGCCTCCCGGCATGCGGTGACGTCCTTCTCTCCGAGCTTGAGTAGTTCATCCAAGTCCTCCTCCAATGCGGAGAGGACTTTGGACTGCATGGCCTCCTGGTATACAGTGGCCGCGTTGCGTAGACCGAACGGGAATCGGTTACGTGGTCCCCCAGATGGAGTCGAGTCCGATCCTGGGAAGCTTGATGCAGCACGAGTCGGAGTCGCGTCGATAACGAATAGCTTCTCGATCTCCCTGACGAGGTCGGGGAGAAGCATCTCGTCGAGATTGTCGACGAACTTGTCGAGATCGCTGCTTGGTGTTGCTGCAGATGCCTCCGGCTTGTTGTCGACGAGGTGCCGATGGAATTCGCCTACGCCATCAGAGACGCAGACCCAGGAGCCGAAGACGAAAGTTATGCCCGCGGGGGGCACGGCGCTGGTGAAGCTGAAAGTTGCCATCGAATTCGCCGTTGGATCTTCAATGAACACCCCTACCTGGCACGCCAGCTGTCGGTATTTTACCGACAAGCCTACCTAGGGATACCCTAAGGTAGTAGACTTATGGTTAGGGTGTCGCTGAGATCAGGAACTCGATGGTGCAAGGAACACAAGGGTTTAGACAGGTTCGGGCCACGGTATGCGTAATACCCTACGTCCTGTATGGTTTGTATTGCCTTGAGGTTATGCATTATGTTTTGGAGGGGTCCCTGCCCCCACTTATATATCCCAGGGGGACAGGGTTACATGGAAGTCCTAGTCCTGTACGAGCTTAGGAGTCCTACCCGAGTACTTTTCGGGTAGTTACCTTTTGTACCGACTAGTTGTACCCGTGTCTGAGTACTTTTACAATATGGATAAGGTATGGGACATACCCCACCCCTTACTCTAGAATGTTCTACGCCACGTGTGCAGTCCCGTAGCCCCGGGTCTGACACTAGCTCTACTAGTTCTGTGCTTTCTCATCCCCTCTTTTATTTTTGTATCATGTATAGGTTAAAGGTGCAAGAATGCCGAGAAGGGGTTACTATAACGTCAGCTTCATGGACCCACATGTTATACACGAGAAAAGCGTACGCAAATGGCCAAATAAGACCATGAAAAATATATTCATGGCCTTGGATTGGCAGAATACTTGTGAATTCATTCTATTGCCGTACAACTTCGAGTAACCACTTCGACTATCAACTTTGAGTACAAATTCCATGCCTTCCTTTGATACTAAGTATATCAAATATTTCATATGTATATGTGTATCAACAGCTATCACTGGATCTTGCTATGTATCGAGACTGATAAATCCCGGGTGGTCGTGTTTGACTCTAAGAGAACACCGACAGCTAAATCTCAAGACTTCATAAATCTCCTTCAAAAAGCATGGGCTCTTTTCCTCAAAAAGCACATAGAAATCTCAGAGAATCCGGGTGAACTTTCTTTCAAAATAGACTTTCCGGTATGAATACAATTCTCGCACATCTAGTTCCATTTCTTTAATCACCATTAATATTTCATTAATATATATATACGTCTTTGCCATGCTATATAGATATATACGAATACAAATATAGATACGAATGCTAGCTACACACAAACGGGCTATAGATACGAATATGAATACGAATTCGAATTAAAACTAAAAAAGGAATTCAAAAGCAAACAAATAAAAAAAAGAAGTTAGGCAAGCAGCTAAGTACTGGTTGGTGTTTAACTGCGCCATTTATTACCGGTACTAAATTGCTGGCTGGTTAGTATTCTCCAGTAGTGGAGGCTCGTCGGTGGAACGAGATAAGTGACGGATGCAGACAAGAGCTTGGCCTTTAAGTTTAGATCAATATATATTGGGGTGTGGATTGCATAAGTGTGTGTGTGTAACAAAAATGGGTTCTATATACTTTGGGAATCACACCAATTGTTGGGCTGTATGGAAAGGAACAAAAAAAACTGTGTTCCAGCAGAAAAGAAAAATCGATCACTAAGCAATCGTGTATGAAATAATTCTCCATTGTGCATGATGTTTCTTGAAATATTTCTGCATGCATGCAGTGGAATGGCCATGTATTGTACACGCCCGGATCCTCCTTTATTAGCTAGTAGTACCTGATAATTTTGTGGGAACAGGCAACGGAAAACGGAACGGTCAATCTGAAGCCTAGGTAGGCTGCTAATAAGGCACGCCGCGCCCTATGTGCTGCCTGCCGGCCGTTTCTCTTCGTGTTCGTACGAGCAGAGGCAACGTACAGTACAGGGGCAACGCCGGAAGACGTGCTAGTGTGCACGGCATCACTGTGCACTAGACCACTAGTATAGGCTAGCTGCCTAGGCATTGTCTTTTGCCTGTGTCCGATTTCATCTCTGTCGCAAACTTTTCAAAAACAAAAATCATTTCTGTGCTTCCAGGGCTTCAAGTACGTACAGTAGGACTGTACGTACGTCATGGATCGGATTTGGTGGTGCCTTCAAGAGGCAGGCCGGGCAAGCAAAAAGATGGCGGTCAAACAGTTGCCTCTGGTGTGAAAGCCGGCCTTGGCATTCTGCACGCCTAGCGTACTAGTCTGCGACATGTCGGACATCTCTAGGGCGCAGTAGCGCATGCGGCATGGGCCAACGCAGTCTGCACACCGGTCCGGCATGCACTGGTTCTCGACTCCTGAGAGCTGCGAGCCACACCCCCCCCCCCCCCCCCCCCCCCACCCCACACACACACACAAAAAAAAAGAAACTCAACTCCTCCGCAACAAAGTCAAATACAGGCATTTCTTTACCAGGCAACACAAAAAGCAGTAGAATACCTTGCTCACGAGACCTAGCAAGCTGCTCTTGTCTACTTCCGCAGGCTGCAGCTAGCAGTCCACGGGGTCCACGGACAGGCAACCTGGGGTGGACACAGATCAAACGGTCCCTTTTTCCTTTTTTTTCTTTTTGTTTGCCAAGGGGCTAGAAGCCCAATTTTATACTCCTAAGCTGCAGGTGTAGCTTACTGCTCACAAACCCCTGGAACTTACAAAGAAGATCGACCCTGGTAAAACTTAAAATCACACAGGACTTGCTTGGTCCTCCTCATCTACAAAAGGAAGGTTTCCACCGCACGCACACTGGATCGCCGCACTCGGCGGAGGAAAGCATGATGGGCGAACCAGATAGATTGCCTATCGAGGCTGCCGAAGGGGCTAGTCCAAACTTTGGTTCGCTGCAACAACCGCGCCATGACCACGCAACGGATACAAATTCAGGGGTCTAGGTATATTCAAATAGTTTGGATTCAAATCTGCATTTGGATATATGGTTGATTCGCTAACCTACAAGTATTTACATGTGTTACTGATGATTCTATAAAAATGGAATCAGAACAATAGCGGTTGGAATCAATAATAAAATGAGCTACTTAATAGTAATAAATCTTATTTCTTGCTTGGTGCCAGTGCACCATCCAAACTCAAACGTGCCGTCACCCCTGGTATTTTTTTTTTACAATTTAGTCATTTTTTGAAAGTTTTTACATTTGGACATGTGGCGGGAAGATTTGCAAACATAGACCCCGGCACAGTGCCATTGTTTAACAGTTGCCAACGTGGCGAGGGCCACCAGCACGGCGTCGTGCTAGCCACGACTGAAATTCCACACCGCACGGCGCACATGCTTTGGCGCCAAGGATTAGGTTACTTTAGCATCGTGTGTTTGAGAAGGGCAGGCGAGTGTGGGACTTAAGTCCCAAGTCATGGCGCCACGATAATTAGCGTCGTGCTACAATAGCACGGCGCCATGACCTCCGGTGTGGTGCTATAATAGGATGGCACTGTGGTGGTAGCCCTCACCACGTTGGCATCCACGTGGCAAATCTTGGCGCCAAAAGCCAAGGTGCTAGCATGACGCTGTGGCTTTTGGCGTCATGTGTCGGGGGTCCAAATTTAAAACTTTCAAAAAAAGTACTAAATGGCAGGTTCCACTAGCTAGGATACGGCTACGGCGAGTAGTTGGCCGTGGACATACAGGTATCGGATGTACCGGATGCGCCCGATGGCCAGTGTGGATGGATGTTAGCAACTAGCTGAGGAAATCAGTTTATTTCCATAGGGAGTTGGCATAAGCAACCGCCCCCCGTGAAATTTGATTTGCACAAGATGTTATTTACCCTGCCCTTGAAAATCCTATTTTTATCGTACTTTACAGGCTGGTTTGAAACCCGTAAAAATGCTTTTTAATTTGTAGCCATGTATCATTAGTAATATGAATTATAATTTAGGATAATTAGTTTATTGAGACAGCTTTAGAATAGTTTCAAAATAATTAGTCTAACTATACGTCCTTCAAATTTAGAATGTGGGCTATTTAAAATTTAAATAATATAATTAGTCGTGCTGAAATCAATATACGAGGCATACTTAAATTAATATTAAATATAGCTGGTCGTATTAAAATTAGTATCATTAGTTATAGAGAGAACTTAATTTAAACAGTTTCTTTCCAATGTTGAACACGTGCTGTTCTGAAAATAGTTTTGAACTATAGTGCAAAATAATTTATTGATAGCCTAAAGTGTGTACTATAAGTAGTGGGCATACAATTTAGATCCACATTCAACATAGCTAAGTTAAAAGTGTACAGGCACCGCGAACTGAGCTTTAAGGCTCCTCCTAGTAGAACCTGCCCATCCGGTTCGAGTTCTAGACTCGGCGCGGTGCTCGTATTTTCATGAATTTACTTTAGAATTTAGGCGCTATTCTTTCAGTGGTAGGCGACCTGCCGTCGACAGTGAGACGTCTTTGGTGATTTCGTCAATTTTGAGAATTTGCCAGCTCAGTCTCTCGAGGCTACTTATATAGGTAAGGTTGCATGCGTATGTTCTTAGGGGTGAGTGTGCGTACGCATATGTAAGCGTCTGTGTCAGTACTGTGTTTCTAAGAAAAGGTGTTGCGTAGTCTCAACACGTACTCGATTCCTTACAAATACAGACAATGTCGATCTATCCATATTTAAATTTATACTGAATACCGATCCAAATTTGAATATAAAAAACAAACGCAGAGATATCCACATTTACATGTTAATCGAATATGGATGTCAAATAGTTGTCTACTATTCACGTTTCACCATGCACCTTCCTATCCTCTGATGAGAAAGAACTTCCGCTGCTGGAAATGACAGCAAAAGAGGCATAAAAGGTAGGAGAGAATATTCCACCAATGCATCCCATCTTTGATTGGGTCCTTACCTCCGCTCGGCTGCAGGCTTGCAGCTGCTGCATATGGGAGAGAGTTCCGTAGCCTTTCCGTGCTTGCTGTGCAGGCGACCAGGCGTACCGCCATCCGCCATGCAGGCCGGAGCCGAGGCATGAGAGAGAGAGGGAGAGAGAGAGAGACCGTATGCCGTAGCCTTTGCTGCGGTGCACAGGCGTAGCTGCGTGCGGTGCAGGCACGAGGGAGGCAGAGAGGCCGTAGGCTATACGTAGACTTTGCGGTGCACTGGTGCAGTGTGCAAGCCCGGGGAGAGCGAGTGTGCACTGTGCAGGCAGCAGGGGGGAGCCACACGGCGGACCCGCCTGCAGCAGGTGCACCGGGTGTAAACTATTTATGCAATCATTACTAGGAAATTTTCACCTCTCGTGCACTCCTACTAGGCCCTAGAGCGTACGCACCACCAGGGCGTTAGCAATAGCAACCTCGATCTGGTGGTTGAAGCGAAGGGAGATGGGAGAAGCGTGCATCATGAGCATGCGGAGCTTTACAAATGCAAACTGATCCTGATTCCGATCTGATCAAACCACTTGCTCGCTCGCGTTGCAGCTCCCTCTCTGCCTCCCTCGTGCGCTGCACAGCACGCAGCAAAGGCAGAAAGGCTACGGCATACTCTCTCTCTCTCTCTCTCTCGTTTCACCGTTCACGTACACATTTGTTATTGCTATATTCAAAAGCTGATAAAGGTAGTTTCTAATTCGAATTTGTTAAGGGCACTAAATTGTAAAAAAAATACACAGTCGTTGCCATTATTTTAATTAATTATTAGTTTATTCGACAAACGTTCCGGAAGACCGGAGGAACGAAGCGCGCGAGGATACAAGCAAGTACGTCGCGCAGCCGGCGGAGACCGGAAGACGTACGGTCACGTCACAGGCTCACAGCCGAGCACCGTCTTGCCGTTACGTACAGTACTACTATAGCAGGTTTTCCATATTGTTCACGACGGCGATGAGCACAAAATATATATATTTGGTTGCATGGAGTATGTAAAGATACACAGGTACATAATACATTGCCGCGCATGCCCTTATGCACTCAATCTATGAACGAACTGTACTCTGCAAAAAAAATTTGTACGTGTCGTATTCGGATCCATCCGATCGTGTACGCGCTTTTTAAGTCTCCGACTTGGGGCGATCGAGTGCAACACACAACAGGGAAAACATGCATGCGCGTGTCTTAACAGGCCAAGTACTAGCTCCCAGCTCTGCTCAGCTATGGGCATTCGGCTATGGATGCGCGCGGCGGTAGAGGTGGCAACGAGCACAATTCTGCTAGGTTTTGGTATCTAAACCCGTGCCCATGAAATTTACCGAAACCTACTAAAAACTGATGCCCATCAGGTTAACGGATATCCACGGGGCATGACCGACGACATCCCTTGCAACATCTTGTTGCAAAAAGTAGCGAATTAACATCCACGGATGACGTGGTACAAATAGACAATCAATGTGTAACAACAACGCCATTATTGGAACATACAAATACATAGAGTTGTCTATTTTCCCAAGGACAATAACGTAATAGCGCAATGGCATAATCATAAATTAGAACCTATTCCATGGTCACATGAGACACCTAAGCAAACAACAAGCAGACCGTTCGAGAAACTTTCAGGTATTTATGGGTTGATCTGGGCTGCTTAGGTTAGTTAGCTATGATGGACAAGGTTAGAAGAAAATCATGGGTTTACGTACGGGTTTGGGTTTTTTTGCCTGTTAACAAACCCATGGTAGAGAAATTGACACATGTCCGTACCCTAATGGAGTAAAAACTCAACGGACCTGGAGTACCATTGCCATCTCCAGAGCCCAGAGGGCAGTTCGTCGGGCTGTAGAAGGGGCGGTGCTAGAAGCGCGCGAAGAGCATGAAGACGGCAAGGAAAGGAAAAAAAAAACATAGATGAGAGCATGTGGGACCCACTGACGACACGGTTAATGGTGTTAAAATCACCATCATCCCATTCCGTTCAATCCCCAAACCAAACAAATAAACTAGAACGAACCTATATATCCTCCATAACTAAATACTAGATATGATCTCATCTTAAAAACTGAGATGGGACCCATCCCATCCGACTCATCACGGTCACGGAACCGAAATGTATGCTTAGTTCTTGCATCAGGATTGAGGACTGCCAGCAGCACAGACCACAGAGTCGATGATGAAGATAAAAGCAGAATCGGAAGACCGATGTGACTGTCCACAAATCAGAAATTAAGATGACCGATTCATAACCCTCACAGAAACCTCTCTTGCCGCTGCCTCTTTTTTTGCATCCCTTCTCTTCATGGCCTTCGATCCAGCCCAACCCCAATCCACCACTACCATATCATGTCCATGCACACACCAGAGGGATTGTCAAAAAACGAGGGCCCATAGAACAAGGATTGCAGAACATTAAGCAGACCATTATATATATTTTTGCAAATGTTAAACGAAAATGGAAATTTTCAATCCATCAAGAGATGTTCAGTAACAGATATTGATCCTGGACTCAGAAAAATTCAATCCCTTGATGGATTTGATTCCATGCAACCATAGTCCAATCGCCACTTCAGCTTTTACTCTTGTCCAGGTCATACTGAATACTACATATCTTATCAGTCAATGCAAAGTCAATTGTAAATTGCACACAACCTTCATCGGAGACTCCCAATTTGCCCATCTGGGTTTCACAACAGTATCTTGCCATGTTGATGTCCGAAACAACTTATAACTGAAATTGGAGTTAAGTGTAATCCTTGGTAACTGATCTATTTGATATATAGTCTAACTTCTAAGGCAGAGCAAATTCTCAGTATTGCAAGCATTCAGCTCACTTACAATTGTTGTACTCAAGTGCACTTATACCACTTATCCTGAAGACATGCCATGAAATAACCTGACCAGATGGGCACATAAATGTAAAAATATTTCCAAAATATCTACAATCTTAGACACAACTTAGCAGTCTAACACATAATACCCTAAGATCCTCCAACATGGTATGTTATGCTCAAAAGTTTATTATCAGGAGTAAATATGCATCTTTTAAGTGAAGTTGTAAACTATTGCATAAACATTACTTGGGCAACAAATTTGTCAAAGTTGGAGTAAATGACTGTAAAATATGTAAATGAAAATCATCATTTTAGTGCTAAAAAAATTGCAGCATCAGAAGAAATACTGCTAATTGAACTCCCCAAGAATATCAAGAATATGCTATTTGCATCATCAGAAGATCAATGAGAACCTATTGGAAATACTGAAATACCTGACAATGAATTCCATTCCTAGTACTGTGCATAGTGCGCACCAATGGTAATTGCAATAATCTTTCTAGGGCTCATATTGCGCACCAATGGTAATTGCAATAATCTTTCTAGGGCTCATATTCTAATCAAGTATCTATTGATCATGCTTAACCTATATTGACAGTTTCTGATGAAACATCCATGCTATGCGTTCTCATAGAAAACTAAGCCAACCCAACATAGTGGATCGCGGAAGGGAAGTGGTGTGGGCGTAGGTTGTAGCGATGAGATGGAACAACACGCGGAACCGAACGCTTGAACTTGGGTGGCGCCGTCGTGCGTCGTGCCCAGGAGCAAGGCTCTGAAGATAGGAGGGTTTTGGTTTAACTTATTCATTACAAGAGAACATCCAAGAGCCATTACATAGCCCTGGATCCTAAACAATCCAACTAATCCTCGAGCTAAAAGACTCCTTTAACAAATCCTAAATGAACTCTTATCAATTGTAACCAACCAAATCTCTAAACAACTCAATCTCTAAACTAATTCTAACTTGCCCATGAAGCCTGCATGTCCTGGCCTTGCGTACACATTTCCACCTACAGACCGAGCATGACACATACATAGGAAGAAATCTTTTAAAGTTACTATATTATTTATCTGTTCTGAACCCTTTGAAAGGCTGTGCATGACACATACGTAGGAAGAAATCTTTTGAAGTTACTATATTATTTATCTGTTCTAAACCCTTTGAAGGAAGAACCTGAACCAAATTAGAATGTGCAGCAAGGGCTTACCACAATGAAATTGGCTGTCGAGTTCCCTTCAGGGCCCATCATCAGTGGCCATTGCCAAAAACACCACACGACAACGCCATGTTACTCTGCCTTCAGAACATTTCCTTAGCTGTCTACTCAGTGTTTGAATTAGAGGAAGCCACCTCCATTCCAGATGTGGTCATGGCAGCAGATAGCTTCAGCACCATTCCACAATTCTTTATCCATGCCTCGCTGGAATGCCCCATTCCTTTTTCAGTATCATAACTCCTCACAATAAACTTGACTCATCCTGCCTCCCTTTATCGGAACCTTACAATGTTGATGAAAGGTGTCAGAATAATATGATGTATGTTTGTCAGCATTATAATGTTCATGATTTCCTATCTGAACTTCATTGCTATACACATCTCTAAATAAAAAATAAAGCATATCTCCTAGCAGTTCATAAACATGATTATCTCTTATGCAATAATGTCGGACATGATAATAACTTACCAAATGCCTGAATAGTTGTAGCTACCTCGCTAGAATACTTTCGACCAGCTAAAAAATAAAATAACAAATTCTTCAGAGCAAAAAAAAAAGAAAGAAAGAAACTTGTAGCCCTCTAGCTCTAATAATATGGCTTCCTGTTACAACAAGAATTCCAGTAATTATACACCGATGCACATAGCAAGATGCTCAAATGCGTGCAATCACCCAATGCCCATTAAGCTAATAAAATGGTATATTATATTTATACGATCCATATTGTCAAAGCACATTTCTAAAAGGTGGCGATCAACAGGAAATCCATAAAGTTCATACATCACCTATTTAGCGAACCAGTAGTTCCCCAGTCCCCACTTCACACCTGATTTCCTCCCTGGAATGGAGTATACTGCAGCATTTGCATGTAAGGAACAGGTGGGCATTTAAAAATTCTATTTTAAAAGAAGATAAACCCTGGGTAAATATATTATAAATGATAAATGAATTTTGGACATAGATGAGCATCAAGCAACTTCACTTCTGCTAGATAATTAACAATTTTTCATTACAATCATGGCGTAAGTAGTTAATAACTGTCCCTCTACGTGACATGGCTATTTTAGAATTCAGACGAGCAAAGATACCCCAGTTACAAGAATAATTAGATAATATAAGATTGCACCCTCCACTATACTCCAAGCACTATGATAAATGAAAGCCTAGTAGGGCACCTGTTGGACACCAGAAAGACCTAGCGATGTCTAATGTCCTCAGCCTAGAGACAAGACCCTTGTTAGAACGCATGAGATCAATCCACATGCAGGAAGTAAAAGTAAAAAAAAGGAATCAAAGAAAACAATGCTTGCAAAGAAACCTAACCAGGATTTTAGTTCTGTGAAAACAAAGCCATTGCTTGCATGTTCCGGATATAAACAATCATCAGATGTTCAGCTCCTGGATTTTGAACCTGGTCTATTCCTAATTGATTATGACACGTGAGAAAAAAAATCTGAGATTTCAAACAACTGTTTGCAGAGCACATAAACGCTTTTGATCATTTTATTTGTGCAAGATTTTCTAGAATTATCTGAATTCTGTAAAAGGATTAGGAGTAGGAACATTAGGTCAAGTGCATGTATAGTGTTCTGAGCAGTGCTTGCTGCTTAATGGCGTACCAATAAAATATTGTCAGGAAATAAAAAGAAAAGACATTCATTTCATAGCACAATACTTATGGAGGTAAATCTTCACTTATTCTATCATTCTTCAGGGTGAGCACATGATTTCTGAACACGTCGTACAAGCACGTCCATAAAATATTCACATCTCAACTGAGAAACAGACCCTTAACCACATCTTACTGCGGTACCTAATTCCTTGTTCTAAAAATACAGCAGAGCAGTCACATCGTTCCAGATGTATCCTATTTGACTATTTCCCAACCAATTAAACTAAATGATCTTGCACGTTGCTGCAGCATGCTTCTACCCACATGTGTTAGATTAGATAATATACGCGTGCAAATAGAGCTGAATCAAGCTAGAAAGTAAACAATAAAAGGAACCAAAACCCTATCAAAATCGCCTCTTCCATCACCGAACCTCCCAAACGGCTCCAACTACACAAACAAGAGTCAGACTTAGCATAATTGAGCTAGTCTTACCTTTGAGCGAGGAGGAGACCTCGCGGTGAGCAGTGAGGCCGTCGTCATCGTCGAAGCCCGCCCCGCCGCTAGAAGGTCAGGAATGGCGAGGCCGCGAGGCGCTGCTACAGCTCGGCCTCTCGGAGGCCACGCGAGGCTCCGGACGGTCAGGCGGCGGATTTAGCGGGAGAGCTGACTAGGAAGGGGCTTGGGGATCACGGGGGTCCTTGGGGACGTCAATGCGGCGGAGGCACGATTGGATTTGGTCGGGCGGCGGCGGGCCCTGCGTTGGAGATGAGGCTACGGGTGAGCGCCGCCTACTTCCGCCTTCACCGCCGCTGGTCACAAGATTGTGCAGGGGAGGGGGCGGCGCAGACGGCTGCAGTGGGAGTGGGAAGCGATGAACCAGGGCAGCACGGATGGGGAGAGGGGAGGCGAGGGGACGGGGTGTGACTGCGAGAGGCAGAGGAGGAAGGTCCGGATGGTTGAGAATCAGGGAGGAGCGGCGCACACGAACGGGTGGGATTTGAGGTGGCTATCCGGGCGGGCGGGTAGACTTTCGCTCCTGTAGGACTATACTATAATAATACTATAAAAGTTAAAATAACTGAATCTATTTCTTATCAAGATTAGGCTCATCGTACTCTTTATGGAGGTCCCACTTGTCAGTGTAACAGGTTTGACGAAAGAGGGTGGAGTCCCATTTTTTGATAGAAGGAAAATATTTCTACCAAAATTCTAATACTTTTTTCACCAAATCTTTCTACGTACCCACCCGGTGTACCGCCGCATGGAGCACCCTCACGCGCACCATTAAAGGAGAAAATAGATCCGTACATATTTCTTTCCTTATGCATAAATAGAAAATAGAGTAATATAAATTGATGTGTATAAATTATGTAGTATAAATTCGTTCTATACTAAATAAATCAAGATATCCCTATCAATCAATCAAGAGGCTAATTGCAACATCAAGACATGCACAACTAAGGGAGAAAATTGATCCCCGCATATTTCTTTCCTTGTACACAAACTCGACTTATCAATATTTCTTTCCTTACTTATGAATCACTCATACGGACAAATAAGAAATAGAGTAGTATAAATGAAAAGTATAAATTAAGCAATATAAATTATTTCCATATTCAATCAAGATATCCCTATCAATCAATCAATCAATCAAGGGGCTAATTGTAGGTGCTCAGATTGCCGCATGAAGCCTTTCCAAAAGCACGATGTCTCTCTGCCTTCCATCACCACACCTATAAAGTCATACACCAATATGGATTAATCATTTACCCCATTTGCTGCTACCATCTGATTTCTTCTTCAAAGAAAGGACCTCTCCGTTGTTCGGAAGGGGGCTAAACCTGCGCCAAGCATCTGCTGCCACGAGAAATAGGACGTCACATCCAACACCAAGATCTGTCTCCTACCCATGTTGCAATGTTTGTTGTGAATAGCAGTTTTATGTTGTTGGTTAGGCATGAGATGTTGTTCATCAGAGCGTTTGAAATCATGTTTTAGGTCACCAACGTCCCGCATCGTCCACATTTTTCCAAGTCATCGTCGGTGGCGTTCCTCATTCTCCCTGCCCTCCTAACATCGCACATTGCATGGTAGTCGACACCAGTACCCGTTCGTCCACCTTCTGATTTATCTTGCAACCGTGAGTAGATAGCACGACTCCTCCACCAGAAGCTGATCCACCAGCACAAGGATGTAGACCGATGTCAGCGAAAAGGATCCCACATAGCATGACCCTCTTCTCATCGAGCACCTGCAGGTTTGGCTCTCTCCCATCTCAATTCTTGATTGGTTCAAAGAATCACAAAAATTGTTCTTGATCCTTTTGTCCCCATATACTGCAGAAATTTGTGGATTTAATTCTCCCTCTAATATAGTATAAGCGAAGCATGACCTTCCCCCTCGAGCATCTACAGGTCTGATTCCCACTGGACCAAGCATTTTGTGCATTGTTTCATTTTCTTCTTCTCTCAGTTCTTGACTAGTTCTTCAAAGAATCACACGAATTGTCTAATTTTTCTTAATAGGTTCCAGGATTGAAATTATATGTTCTTGATAATTTTGTTCCCTTGAAAATGCAGGAATTTGTGGATTAGAAAAATTGGTGTACACTTTTCCCTTAAATAGGACATGTTATATAATATTTAGTTTACTCCTTAAGTAGGAAAATGCATGAATTTGGTTTTAGGACTTTTTTTTACAAGGCGGGCGAGATCAGCTTTTAAGCACGGTTTTCCAATGCTCTTTTGAAATTCTAAAATTGACACACTTGAGACACCATTTATTATACCTTTGCCACGTTTGATGAATGATGGTGTGGGTTTGGGCCCGTTGAGCTCCCTGCATTGAACCAGTCTGTGGATTTGTTGCGGGGCGAGCTTGGTGGGCTCCTATCCCCAAAGGCAATTTTTTTAATCTTTTCAATCTTTTGCAACAAATTTTCTTGTTAATGTAATGTTGATGCAATTCAATTATTTTTAAATAATTATTCTTTAAATACGTGCCTGTGGCACGTACATCTCTACTAGTAGTGCTAAAAAGGTAGAAATATTTTAGAAATTATTGTTTTCTTAATATCAAATTTTCCCCTCATTCGGAATGTCAAAGGGGTACAGAGATACTGAGATAGGACAGTATTTAGGTGGAAATTGATTTTAAAAATTTTACATCCTAATATTAGATTCAGTGTCCCAAAACATTCCTCTCATCCGGACTGTTAAGTGGGTCAATTATGACGGATGCGGGAGAGTTAGTTGGATGGGAAGTGATTTCGAAAAATTTTAGATCAAAATAGTTCCTAAAAGATTTAAACTTAGACATGCCTCTCCTCATTATATATATAGCATTGCTCCTGCTTTTTAATTCGAAAAAGATCATACCCATTGTAAATGATATGATTGCAAAAATTTAGTAAATTTTACATTCTGTATATATAGAGAGGCTAAATGATGGCAAACGATATGGTATTTCCACCACTTAGCTGTGCATATCAAGAAAACCCTTAACCATTATTGAAATTAAATAGCACTATAGCTCCACTAATGACCTTGTCTACAAAATGGAACATACACATTTAATCAACATGTTTGCAAAGCTTGGTGAATTTTCAATAATGTCTTCTATTTTTTGGAAGGGTAAATAGTGTTACAAAGTTATGAAATTTCTACCAAGAAGGCAAGAAGAAGGTTAGCCGTTTTTAACCATGTATGTAAAATGTAAACGCTTTTGATAACATGTATTACAAAGTTTGGTGGATTTTGAAACTTTTTTTCTATATAAATATTAGCGAATGATATAAATTTCATGCACTTTTTTGCCGGCTAAATTTCATGCACTTCATCATCTTTCATAAAAGCTATATGAGCATGTCTGCAATCCAAACGCAGACAGCTCTACCTAAAACCGATAGGATGAAACTATAACTTTAGGCTCCATTTGGATGCAATATTGGAGGATTTGACATTGAATTGGGGTTCAATACAAAATCAGCCTAGATATTGAATTCAATACCAAAGCTGCAAAACGATTGTTTGGATGTGCATAATGAAAAATTAGTAATCAACCCATCCTCATCTTGTTCTCTCCACCGCTCCTCACACTGCCGCCAACATCGAGTTGTCTCACGCTCATCCTCATCCTCCGCTCCTTGTGCCGCTACCGTGCGGGTCGTCGACTCCAGCGATATTGACGTGGTTTGTCCACTTCTTCGCCTCTCCATGCCTGCCGCACCACTCTAGGCCTATATCGTGGGGACTGGGGAGCATCGTCACGATGGAGTAGGAGTGGCATGCGACAGAAAGGGAGGAGCAGAGGCGAGGGGCGTTGAGGAAGAGTAAGAGGTAAGGGATTAAGAATACAACATGAAAGAAAACAGCTGTGCGTTATTGTAGAGTAGGGGTCAGAGTGGGAGAGGTGCAGTAGCATGTTGAATACCGTTTGGTACTAAAAAAGTTTCAAAATCAATTCCCAAAACAATCTAACAAGTGATATTTGGTGCATCTAATGTCAATTCTAAATTAAGAGGTTCACTACCTAGGTATTACCATCTAATTTTATAATTCTAATAAAATATTGTTTTATTTTAAAACATTGCCGACAAATATCCTAACCTGTTGCCAGTTGGCCTCGACCAACTAGTCCATGTCCAATCTCCTGCTCGTCCATTTATATCAAAAAAAAGAAGAAGAATTCCCCTGCTCATCCCCTCCCCTATCGTGGACCCGGCCGGTCAGAGGTAGGCTTTCGGCGTGGGATGAGAGACTAGCCTGACCAGCGGGTATAAGGCGATGGGCGAGTACGTTCAGAAGATGGTCGGCCGCTACCTTGACCTCGCGCAAGGTCAGTCTGGCTCGAGCAGGGCGCCGCGCACGTCGGGTGGCTCCTCATCCGCCGGGTCTGATACACCGCTGATGGCACTCCGCCGCCGCCATGCCTCTGGTATGCTGTAGGCAATGCAAGCTTTAGTTTTTTTGGGGGAAAGTTGCAAACTTGATTCGGAATTTTGTATTTCCCATAAGAATCTGGTCCAAATCTTCCTTTTCCAATCTTCTGCTTCTACCCTCTTCCATAGGAGATGTCGAGATGCAGCTCGTGCCCGCGGGGAACGGAAGCAACGCCGGCGGCATCAACGGTGACACCGGCGCGGGTGAGAGCGCCGACAACTTCCTCGGACCCGAAGGGGCTGGCGCACGGGATGGTGCCCACGACGGCTTCGCGGGTGAGGACGGCGACGATGACGGCGCGGGGAAGCAAGAGAAGAACAACAACACGGCGGAGGAGGAAGGCAGCCTCTTGGCACGCACGGAGCCAGGGGACGCCGTACGCTAGGGGTTGGTGAGGCGGCTCCGGACAGGAGCACTTTCAAAGCTCAAGACGCTGGGCTCCAGGACCAAGAGTCTGTTCTTCATGTTCGTCCACTATCTGAAATGCTGTTGTTGTTGCGCATCTACTGGTGAGGGCCTTCCTCTTTTTCCTCCCCCCATGTCATCTGTGAATGCTGTTTAGAATCCTCTTGCAATTTATATATTCTTGACGTTGTTGTGATGCTTTGTCAATTTCAGAATCATTGTCATGTCTCTGTTTATAGGGATATGCTAAAATTTTAAAACAAGGTCACAATTTTTTCACATTTTATATATTTGTGTTTGTTTTCCTGAGAATTTGCAGCCTTTAGCACTAGAACCTTTTGATCCTATGATAGGATGCGGGTCTTTGTTAATGCTTCCACTCATTTTGAACTGATAAACTGGAAATACAACTAGGTCAGTAATTTTTGTGATTGCCATGCGTGATATGCCATCTGTTTATCATGTTGTTTTAGCTTGTATGCCATGTATGACTTCCATTCAGTACTTCTAGCTAAAGTATCAATAATATTTTTGAGCTATCTCCAATTTTGAGTGTCAATGGCTTTTAATAGTACCTTGTGTGTTTGGACAACTTCTTGCATTATGCTTGGACTTTTGTCCTTAGAAACAAGTTCGACACAGTTCTAACGTAACATCTCCAATTTTGAGTGTCAATGGCACCAGTTGCTTTCACAATCAGTTTGACCCTTCTGTCTGCAGCATCTAGTGTGACAATTGTGACTAATGTCACAACCTGCCTACTCAATCGACCATGGCATTCATCTCTATTTCCCTTGTTTGCATACATCTGAAAAAAAAAAACTAGTAAGTAGAATGAATGTTCCACAACGCCACCACTGCAGCCTGCCATATCTCTCCGAATTCCATGTCATCTTGGGCATCTTTGAAGGCGCCAAATGAACTGGTCATTGGGGTTTCATTTGTTATTGTCGGTTATTATCTGAATCTCTATAGGTCAGATTTAAATCACCTGTCAACAGGAACTCATGTTTGGCAGGTGGCCAGTCTTTAAACTAGTGTAGGAAAGCTAAATTTGTCTTCATCATGCTATGGACCATTCATTTTTTACATTAAGGAATAAAATGATATGATGCAGGCAATTCATAGTGACGTCATCAGTTGTTTTGTTTGTAGAAACAAATATCAGGGATAAGGTATAGAACCTTTTCTGGGTATGCTAGCAACACACGCCCACTGGCTGCAAAAGGTGGCAAATGGCAGAATTTGTTAGTAAAACTATTTCCTAAAGTCTTTGATGTTTGCATCTATGTTTTCCGGTTTGGTTTCATATAGGCAAATTATCGTGATAGGATGCTGCAAGGATATGAATTGAATTCACTATATTTGGTATTGTTCGATGCTAGGATATCTGGAAATGGCATAACTGATTCTTTTTGTCGATGGTTGTAATTGTGCTGTAATGGTGAATTTGAGATAACCTGCTCCTTTCTTTCAACTTAAACTGTGCTTTATTTGCAGATCAGGATGGTCTTCCATTGACTCAGGAGCCTCCTCCCCCCGCTGCTTCGACAGATTTGAAGGAATGGAGAGAGTCAGTGGAAAAGGCACTTACCAATCCCATGACTGTCAGCCATATGGTATACTTTGGCTCAATGACCATGTGCTTGACTATTCTTTTTGCAAGGTGAAATTGCCTACTCGAAGTTTCTTTTTTTTTTATTTGTTGCGCTTAATCTTGGACTCCAGCTTGTCCTTCTCACCACTCTTCAACAGCACTCAGCCATTTCTGCAGAAGCACATTAATTTTGAAAATGATCTCAGACGGCGAACGTGGGAATTTCCCTTCAATAGCACGCTTATTGCGTGAGGTCCAAAGCCCCCAAAGTACAATTGCAAGCAGAAAATTTTTGAGACTATAGTTTTCACACCCCAAAGGAACCCAAGTATCCAAAAAAATCCTGGAGGTTTTTTGGGATTCTATCCCATCCCAGAGCTTCCTTGAAGCAAGTCCAAGCAAACTGTGCAGTAACACAGGCAAAAAACAAGTGGTCCACTGTTTCTGGGCGTCCACACACTCCACAGAGATGACTTCCTTTCCATCTCCTCTTTTTCAGCTCAACACCGGTTTGTAACTTGTTGTTGCAGATCAACCAGAGGAAAACTTTCAGTTTCATGGGTAGTGAGCTGTTCCACAATCTCTGCATCCTTTTGTTAACCACCCCTCATGAGCCAACCATCTGTACATAGATTTAGTGGTATATTTGCCTGACTTCTCCAGGGCCCATCTCACACTATCCGCTCTTTCATTCAATTGGATACCCTCTAGCAAACTGACTAACTCCTCCCATTTCTGCAGGGTTAGTTCATTTAGAGATCTTCGGAATTCTATTTTCCAATCTCCACCAACATAGCAATCCAATACCAGGCATGACTTGTTAAGACAGATGGCAAACAGGTCCGGGAATGCTAGCCTAAGGGGAATATCCATCACCCACACATCCTCCCAGAATCTCACTCCCCTGCCGTTGTTCACTGTAAATTGGGCCCCCCAATTGAAGTTGTGCTTTATCTTGTTCAGTCCTTTCCAAAATTGTGACCCCCAGCCCCCTCCTGCATAACATGAGAGGCCTATTCTTCAAGTATTTCGCTCTAAGAAGCTGACAGCATGTGTTGTCTCCTGAGTTGTGATGGATCCTACATATCCATTTCAACAAGAGAGCTTCGTTCATGAGCCTCGTGTTAATGACACCTAAACCTCCGAAATCTTTAGGCAGACTTACATTCTCCCATTTCACCATATGGTATTTGAATTTTAAGCTATCCCCCCTCCAGAAAAAACTGACTTCTTATAGTGTCCATCTGTTTATGAATTCCGTCAGGGAGTAGGAACATATTCATCATGTATGTCGGCATACTACTAAGTGAGGAATTGGTTAGGATCAAACGCCCCCAGAGGATAACTGTTTCCCTTTCCAAGGCTGTAATTTTTTCCTCATTTTCTCCACCACACCCTTGAAGGCCCCCATCCCCAGATTTTTGACACTGATTGGAAATCCCAAGTATTTCATCGGCAGCTGCCCCACCTTACAGTTCAAGAGGTTGGCTATCCGCTGGGTGTCTTGCTCTGTGCCTCCAAAGGTAATCACTTCACTTTTGTGGTAATTTATTTTGAGACCTGACATCCACTCGGAAACAGTAAAGTAGAAATTTGAGATTTTTGATAGATTCAAAGTCACCACCCACCATGAGTACTGTGTCATCTGCGTATCATAGGTGGGTAATCCCATTCAAATTCAAATTCAAGCATGCCAATCTTGCGCAGCCCATCCATGGCATGCATGCCTCGCAAAGCAATCTACAGGAATAAAATCGTTCCCCACCGAATAATTCCATTGGAGGCCAAATTCGCGCAAGAAGAGGGTAGTCCATGCTGCAGTCAAATTGCCCTGCACCTATTATCAATGGAGCCCTCCGTGATTGCAACCAATCAATCTCGTGTTCTAATTTTGTCCATGGAAAACAGATTCCCTAGAAGATCGCATACCAATCTAACAGGCAAATCGATACTCTATGGTTCAGGTTACTCACCGGCGACAGAGCAGGCGTACGCGGAGGCAGCGGCGTGGGCGGATGGGAGCTATGGCCGGCGCCATCCACGGCGGTCTGGCCATCTAGGAGCCCCGGTGAAGAGGGGGTCAGGAAGAGGAGAGCGAGGGGATCTCGTCTGTGTGCTCACCGGGCCACGAGGTTTCTTGCAGCTCTAGCGTCGCCGCCTCCGCTGACCGGATCTGGCCGTCGAAGGGTCGCCACGGCGGCTAGTGGCGCAGTGGCAGCTTGGCCACGCAGCTGCGCAGGCCGACGGGTGGAGCAGACGGGGAGAGGGAGACGAGGAGGACGGGGACGACCAGCACTTCTCCCTCCTCGACCACTCGCTATGCATCAAGTGCCAGTGCCGCGCAGTCAACAGCGGTGGGAGCGGGGGAGGAGAGACCTCGTCCTGCTCGTCCTCGTCCACGGCGCCGCGCCCCACGAAGCGGCAGGCGACGGGGGAGGGCTGCGGCCCGCGGTCCGCGCCTGGGGGAAGCGCGCGAGCGAGAGCCGGGAGAGAGGCGGCATAGGGATGGGCTCCGGGGTCCGGAGAGGAACCGTGGTTGGCGTGGGGCTGGAGGGCGGAGGAGGAGGAGGTCGCGAGGCAGGGCGCGCGGCGGGTAGAGGCGGCGCGCGGAGGCGGAAGTCCCCGTGGGGGTGTCGACGCTGACACTACAGCCTAGTAGATTCTTTGGTCCACTGTCCACATGCATATGTCGGCATGGATACAATGGTCTGTCAATAGGTCGTGTGTTTCCTGTCTGCTAGCTATATCCCCGGTAAATGGCGTATATTTTTATCCTTTCAAAGCTATACAATTCTACGGCCAATGTAAAATTATATTAATCTCTAATTGAAGAATATTTATCTTTATATAGAAATATTTTTTTCTTATTGATATTATTTATTTGAGTCCTTTTACGTGGTTGGAAGGTACCTCTTGGTACCTCCTTAAATTAATTCTAAATTTTAATCCCTCAGGAATAGTATGGTCATTTGTCCAACTAAAATCCCACCCCCACCCCAACCGCGCACCTCCCTCCGTGATGAAAGACCGTCGCCCCTCCTGCGTGACCGCCCGCACCTCCTCCGTGACCTAGCCCTAGCCCCCGCCGGTGCCACTGCCGACTCATTGCACTCGCCCTCGCCGCCATTGTCGCCCTCGCCCTCGCTCGCCAGCTGCCGCCAGAGGACGTCACCCCACTCCGCCGCCGGTAGCCTGTACGCGGGGCTGCCCTAGTCGGTGTTTGGTCTGCTCCGCCGCCACCGCCTCCCTGCCAAGATTCGTCCACCACCATTCGTGTTTGGTCATCTAGCCACAAGTTCGACTCCGCCTTCTCCTCTTGATATGTTGGTGTTCATCCGATGATAACTTGTGCAAGATAGTACTCAATGATTGGAGCTTAGAGTTTTGTTTGTATACTGCATTCTCAAGTGACAAAAGGTGTGAATTTGTTGTGTGGAAATCTAATTTGTATAACATTGTTGATGGATGAAGAAGGCAATGGAACATCTTGAGACTTTGCTGGAGTACGATCAAATTGTTAGGAAGACATTCGCTAGTGAAGATGAAGGATTTCAGTTTTATAATTCATACGGTCTTGATAAAGGATTTAGTGTGAGTAGGAGCTATGTTGAGTGGGACGCTGGCCACAATGAGCTGACCCTTCGGAAGTTTGTTTGCAGTCGTGAAGGTTTCCGTGAAGAGAAGCACATGAAGAGGGATAATAAGCAGCGGAGGCCACAAAATATAACTCGTGTTGGTTGCTGTGCGAAATTTGTAATTGCACGGGATAAGAACACGGGGCAGTGGTATGTGAAGGATTTCATCGACGAACACAACCACCCTCTGGCGCCAGAATACCTTAGTTATCTGCTGCATTCACATCGAAGAATTCAACGATGAGCAGAAAGCTGATATTCTCGAGATGGAGATTAGTGGGATCCGCAAACACAAGATATTTGGAAAATTCAGGAAATGTAGTACAGAGGGTATGATAAAGTTGGCTACACACAAAGGGACTTGTATAATTTCTGCCATCGCCATAAGCAGGGGACAATTGTTGCTGGTGATGCTCAAATAGTCATCAGACACATTAGGGAATGTGAACGCAGAGATGCTAATTTCTTTTTTAGGAGCATGACTGATGAGCAAGGACACCTGGTGGGAGTGTTCTGGTGTGATACTTAGTGTCTGCTTTATTATGCAGCATTTGGTGATGCTGTTGTATTTGATAGCACCTACAAAACAAATCGGTACAACCTTCCCCTTGTTCCCTTTGTTGGGGTGAATCATCATCGATGCACTGTTATTTCTAGCTGTGGAAATTTCTCATGAGAATTCATACTTATGTGAGTGGCTGCTGAGAACATTTTCCAACGCTAATATTCAGAAGCATCCTATTTCTGTAATCACTGATGGAGACCTTGTTATGCAGAGAGCAATAAGGATAGTGTGGCCGAATACATCGCATAGGCTTTGCGGATGGCCTATTGAGCAGAACCTTGTGCGTAATGTTCACGATGACAAAGTGAAGGAAGCGTTCAAGATCTTTATGTATGACTGTTGCTCCATAGAAGAGATTGAGAGGAAATGGCTGACATTCCTGGCAAAGAATGAGGTTATACAGGACTCGTGGCTTTATCAGATGTATGAGGTGAGGAAAATCTGGTGTTCTGCGTATCATGCAGGTAAGTAGACAGTGGAGTTGGGTTTCATTGTTCTTAACTCTCCTTTTGTTAGCACAGTCATTATACTTAGTTTACCATGGGTGTATCTCTAAGAATTCTTGAAATATTTGTGTAACATTTGATGCTGTGAAATGTGCGGATAGATCAGAGAAGTTGAAAGCATTTCACATGAGATGGAGTTGATTAGTTCCTCTCTTACCTCACCCACCGGTTAGACTGGCGGGACTACACTACCGTTTAGTTTACCTTTAACTAAGATTCTGTTGGAGCTGTGATGTCAACGCACCAGTTGGAGAGTCTTGCACAACGAACTAACGTTACAATCCGGTGATCACTGTATGTACCGGTGCTCACTGTATGGTACCGACAATCACTGCATATGATCACCGTATGGTAGCGGTGAACAACGGAGATGATCTGATCACCGTATCCGGTAGATCTTTCCGTTGGCACTTGAGTTCCAACAATTCCATCCAGTGGATCTTTCCTTTGACACCACCGTTCTTACTAGTGAGTGTCGTGAATTGAGAACTTGTCCAGCTCAACTGCTTTGAGTTCTTGATCCCAGACATAGAATCCCCAAGAATTCTTGGTTTATTTGTGTAACATTTTTTGCTGTGACATGTGCTGACAGAACCATTAGTTGTGAATTGGTCTAGTAGCAACCGCAAAACACAAGTTCAAATCAACCTCATATATGATGACCTCACATATGATGAATTCGATCGGTAGTCACTAGTAACTTGATATATGATGACAACTTTCACCGAAGAGACCGTTGAGACCACCGGATAACTCATCTGGTCCGTCCTTTGCTGGATTGTCCGATGAACATGTCTGATGATCACCGGTCGAATTGGTGCATGGGAAAAACAATGGGCCTGCTAATTTGAGATTTTGATTCTGCTGCGGTGTCAGCCCATTTGGATGGTTGGGATGGTGTGGCTGGTCAGCCCAGCCAGCTAGTCAGCCTAGCCGGCAAAGGCAGACAGCAGTGGAACGGCTGGGCTGGTCAGCCCCGCCAGATTCAGCCCAGCCAGCCCTTTCCACCCAACCGAACAGAGCATGTTGGCCCAAAAGAAAACATGTCGGCCCAAAAAACAAAACACATCGGCCCAAAAAAAAAGAAAGCAAAATAGGTGCGTGAGTCGGATTCGAACTCTCGCTAACTCCTTGCATAGAGACAACAATACCATTGAACTACTATAGAATTGCTATTCTGAATCCCTATGTTATTCTATCTAACTTCATTAGTTTCGCAGATCAATAAACAACTGGACGAGACGACCTCTCCGCCCCCAAACCACATCTCGAGCCACTAGTTAGGGTTTTCCTTCGCCGGAGAGGTAGGCGATTCAAGGGACGACAAGTGCGGCGGGCCGGGAAAGATGACCGGCGAGAGGTCTTACAAGCGCGACTCCGCCGAGAGGTTTTGCTCCAGCCAGCCGCAGAAGGCCGGCGACCATGGGAAGAAGAAGGTCGTCGACAAGAAGCACGACCAGCCTCGCACTCAGGAGGACTCCGGGAAGCACGACTGTGGCGACTCCGGGAAGCACGGCAGAGGCGACCCTCGACACCACGGGGTGACAACCAAGGTGGCCATGGTGGCGGGGATCCCGGGCACCATGGTGGCGGCAACCAAGGAGGCCACGACGGAGGGGATCCAAGGCACCACGGCAGCGACGACAGCGCTAGTAGTGACTCTAGCTTCGACGACACCAATGACGACTCGGACAACCCTAAGGCAAGTTGCCCTGAACCTTATTCTGATCTTGCTTAGAAACCATGCACAACCCAAACTTGTTCCCCCTTTCTCTAAATTTGGATGACATGTGGATGCAATTAGATGCACAACCTGAACTGGATTGCAATTAGACTCCAATTTGCTAGTAGTGTGCAATTAGTGATGACATTTGTAAGAAAGCTAGTGCAATTAGTAAGGCAGTGATGCCATGTGGATGCAATTAGTAAGGCAGCGACCCTTTCTCTGAATTTTGATGACATGTGGATGAAATTAGTGAGGCAGTGATTAGCAACTCTCTACAATATGCCACTTTTCTCCTATGAACCACCTTTGAGTTAGCACAAAAGAAGGAACTTTGAATTTGCTGAGTTCTATAATCATTTCTCTGAATTTGATTAGACAACTCTGAATGCTTAGAAACTCTAAATTCTGCTGTCATTTGCTTTTGATTTCTCTGTAACTGCAAATTTATACTCATTAATTTAACTTTGTTATAGGGAAATTTATCCCATGGAGTTAACCAGATCTGAGGACAAATTGCAAGGCTAGATGCAAACGTTCACTCAAAATTAGAAGCACTTGAAGAAGTACAAAAGAAGAGGAAGAAGCAGATGGAGAATGGGTTTCACAGAGCAGAAGAGACTATGGCCGCCATCGAAGTTGGACTTCAAGGATTAGAACAAAAGGTGGAGGCATTTGAAGAAGCACAAGACAAGAAGTACCAGGCCAAAGTAGGACAGGGTGTTTGCCCTAGAAGAAGCAGTGGCAAAACTAGAAAATAGGGTGACTGCAATTGAAAAGCCAAGGTCTTTACTAGCAGCAGAGGTTGGAATTTCCAAACAAATGCTCAGTGCCATGGAAGATGCAGTGGCAAACTGGTAGCAAAGGTGGCTTCACTTGAGAAGGACTTGGCTGAGGTTGCCAAAAAAAAAGAAGATTTGATGCATGGAAGATGAATGGGCTAGCTGAGAAGATCTTTTGGTATGTAAATAAGTAGGTTTATGCCGTTGTAATGATGTACTGTGTGTGGATGTGTGATGATGCGAACCTGTTATCTATCTATGAACCTCTATGAACCTGGATGATGTGTACTGTTATCTGGATGAACCTGTTATCACATAATATGTCTGTCTCCTATGTTGATGTGTACATGTGTATGTCTGGATGTGGATATATATGTTTGTCTCCTATGTTAGTGTTGGCACTCCTTTGCCTTTACAAACTAATTCACAAGCGCACAGATACCGATGTAGCTTGCACCAGGGAGTTTACCTGGGATATCGAATCCAAGGAACGGCAGACGCAACCAGAACTAGAACTATCCAACCGGACCCACCTAGAGAGAAGAGGTAAGAGGGTAGAGGGCCGAACTTCGGTACTCCCAAGTTTCTGCGGGTTTTGGGCTAGAAAAGGGAAGGAAGAAAAGAAGGAAAAGAAAAGAGGGAAGAAATCTATCCTATGATACGGCCTGTTTTAGGTCCGGCGATAACCATAGACGCGGATTATATCTCAGATAACTCGTAGACGTCTATTTCTTCGAGTTCCGACATTTCGGGCTCGAGAAATATCTTCAATCTATGGCCATCGGCCTTGAAAATATTTCTGTCATCGTCCTGGAGGGTTATAGCGTCGTGATCGGAGGCGTCACTAACTAGGTGAGGCCCTTCCCACGTACTTCTAAGCTTACCATGACCAAACAAATGAACGCAAGAGTTAAAGAGTAGTACCTTATCTCCTGCTTTGAATTGCTTGATCTTGATCCGCTTGTCATGCCATCGCTTCGTCCGCTCCTTGTACAACTTGGAGCTGTGGTAGGCCTTCTCCCTCCATTTATCCAATTCAGCTAATTGGATTTGTCTTTTCACTGCATCTGATTGAAGGTCCATGTTCCACCTCTTGATCGCCCAATGGGACTTGAACTCCAGCTCAACCGATAAATGGCAAGTTTTGCCATAGACTAGTTGGTATGGTGTCATACCTGTCGGGGTCTTAAAAGCTGTTCGATAAGCCCATAGTACCTCGGGTAATTTGCTCCTTCAGCCCTTCCACATGGCATTTATTGTCTTTTGCAGAATGTTCTTGATTTGCTTATTCGATGTTTCTGCTTGACCGCTCGTCTGGGGATGGTACAGAGTTGCAACCCGGTGGTCTACTCCCAACTCGCTGAGGCACTTCCTGAATGTCTTATCAATGAAGTGTGAGCCTCCATCACTGATCACGACTCTTGGAACTTCTAAGCGAGGAAATATGATTTCCTGAATCATTTTCTTTGAATTCTTTGAGTCGGCCGCAATGCAGGGAAGTGCTTCAACTCATTTGGACACATAGTCCACTGCCACCAAGATGTATTCGCATTACTCTGATATCGGGAAAGGACCCATGAAGTCTATTCCCTAGACATCGAATATCTCCACTTGAAGGTTGCTCTTCATTGGCATAGAATCTCAGGAGTTGATGTTCCCGTGCTTCTGACATCTTGGGCATCGCCGCACAAATTCCTTCGCGTCTCCATACATGGTTGCCCAGAAGAATCCACTCTGCCAAACCTTAGCATGGGTTCAGAATGCTCTGTAGAGCCCACCATAGGGTGAGGAGTGACAACGCTCGAGAATCTTGCGGGTCTCACTTAGCGGGATGCAGCGGCGGAGTAAACCATCAGCACAGACCTTGAAGAGATAGGGGTCATCCCATAGGTGAAACTTGCTGAGGTGAATCACCTTTTTCTTGTCTTCTCCTAGAGGAATATATCTAGCCACCATGAAATTCACTAAGTTGGCATACCATGGAATGGATGTAATGGCCTTCAAGAGAGTGTCAGCTCTCAAGTAATCATCGATCGGTAGATCTGATCCCTTGAATTGCATTCTTGAGAGATGGTCTGCCGCACAGTTATCTGCTCCTTTCTTATCTCTTATCTCCAGATCAAATTCTTGGAGGAGCAGAATCCAACGGATGAGTCGTGGCTTTGCATCCTGCTTGGTTAGGAGGTACTTCAGTGCAGCATGATCTGTGTATACTATCACTTTGGCACCGACCAAGTAGGATCTGAACTTGTCAATGGTGAAGACCACCGCCAGAAGTTCCTTCTTCGTTGTTGCATAGTTCAGTTGAGGTCCGATCAATGTCTTACTTGCATAGGATATGGCATAATGTTGTCTATCCTTGCATTGACCGAGCACTGCACCGACGGCGTAGTCACTTGCATCGCACATGATCTCGAATGGAAGATTCCAATTTGGCGGTTGAATGGTGGGTGCGGACACCAATGCCTTTTTCAGGGTATGGAAGTCTATGAGGCAGTCTTCCTCGAAGTTGAATGGGGTCTCCCTTGCAAGGAGATTTTTCAGAGGCCTGGAGATATGGGAGAAATCCTTGATGAATCTCTTATAGAAGCCAGCATGACCTAGGAAACTTCAAACTCCCTTGACATTCGTTAGGGGTGGTAACTGCTCAATGACTTCGATCTTTGCTCGATCCACTTCTATCCCTTTTTCGGACACTTTATGCCCAAGGACAATTCCTTCTCTAACCATGAAATGGCACTTCTCCCAATTGAGGACTAAGTGCGTTTCTTGGCACTTCTTGAGAACTTTATCCAGATTCTCAAGGCATTCTTCGAAGTTCTTGCCATAGACTAAGAAATCATCCATGAAGACTTCCATGATATTCTCAATTCTCAATCAGGTCAGAGAAAATCGCCATCATGCACCGTTGAAATGATGCGGGTGCGTTGCAGAGACCAAATGACATTCGCCTATAGGCGAACGTGCCGTAGGGGTAGGTGAAGGTAGTCTTGCTCTGATCATCTGGGTGGATAGGAATTTGATGATAACCAGAGTACCCGTCAAGGTTGCAAAAGAATGAGTGTTTTGCCAGCCGTTCAAGCATTTCGTTGATGAGGGGAAGGGGGAAGTGATCTTTCCAGGTAGCTTTGTTGAGCATCCGGTAATCGATGCACATCCTCCATCCTGTAACTGTCCGCTGAGGTATGAGCTCGTTCCTCTCATTCTGGACAACTGTCATGCCCCCCTTCTTTGGGACTACTTGAACTAGGCTGATCCACTCGCTATCTCTTGCACGGGGTAGATGATGGCCGCTTGCAGTAGCTTCAGAACCTCTTTCTTTACTACCTCTCCCATCGCATCATTCAACCACCTCTGATATTCTCTTGATGGCTTATGGTCCGGTTCCATTGGAATGCGATGGGTGCATAAGGTGGGGCTGATCCCCTTCAGGTCCTGCAGAGAATACCCAATGACAGATCGGTACTTCTCCCAGGCCGTACAAAGCCGCCGAGTTTCACTCTCTGTCAGTTTATCTCTGATGACAACTGGCATGGCTCTGTTGTTGTGGAGGAATCCATACTTCAACCCAGAAGGCAATGGCTTTGTTGTCACTTCTTAAGCCTAACAGATTAATCCGCAAGCGTACAAATGCCGATGTAGCTTTCACCCGGGAGTATTCCAGAGTATCGATTTCCACGGGGAACGCGAAGTGTACTAATCCTAAATAATTCGTCTGGGGGTAAGGAGGACGACGAAGGAAGAGAGCAATGGATAAAGGGTAGAGAGGGTACTTGTAGATGAACTCAGTATGACTAATCAACTGAGGGAATTTGAGATTACTTCTACTGTCTACTTCGGGCGCCCGGACCGAACAAGCTCCAGAAAGGGATGAGAAGGGGGAACTTGCGCAGTCTACTCCTAAGTCCTACAGCACCAACCGCTCTCACGTAGTGGAATACATAGGCCGGACATGCCTGTCACCAGCTGCCGGCTACCACAACTATCCGTGGGGTTGGGTGCAAACTAAGGCAATCTAAGGTCTAGACACCACGCCTACACCAGTCGATTACTACTTTACTCCACGTTAGAGCAAAGCACCCAAAGCTAGTAAGACAACTTACTAAACAATGAACGAGAAACCCGTAGTAGAAAGACTAGAGTTACCAGACAAGACCCAGACTTCACTCGAGGTTGAGTTGCATCCACCGAGGTACAAGGTAGAAGAGGGGCCGAAACTCTGGCTCCTCCCCAGCACTCTCACCTTGCCTCTCTCCCTATTTTTATGTGTATTCTTGCAGGGCTTCACCTTGTAGCTTCTCTTCTCTTGTGTGTTTTGCTTCTGCCCCGAGCCATGGTATTTATAGTTCCTAGAGAGTGAAGGGGGGGGGGGGGGGGGGAAGGGGTACTTGTAGCCAAAGGGCAGTTGAGGCGGTGGAAAAGTCAGTGCGGCCGAACCGCACCTAGTGCGGCCGCACCACAAGATCCACCGACTTTGTGATCCTGCGCTCCAGAATGCTCCCTGAGGTTGGTAAGTTCTTGTCCTAGGTGGTTGCTCTTGCTTGGCGGTTAAGTTGGTGCGGCTGAACCAGGTGTGGTGCGGCTGCACCACACCCAAGGCTGTTTGGCCCTCCATTCCACCGTCGTGATGCCTAGACGGTGTGTGATGTTCCCCTGGGTGGGTTCCCAGTGAATGAAGTCGTTTGATTTGAGTTTATGGGCCCATGGATCCTTGGGTGATCCATCGTGCCCCTCGGATTGAACCGACACAAACCAACGTATGGGATGTGTTCCATCTGTGTTTCCTTGCATGTGGTCAAAGATGGTCTGAGCTGGGCTCAGCCCTGGTGCGGCCGAACCACCTTGGTGTGGCCGAACCAGACTTTGGTTCAGCCAAACCTCTTTGGTGTGGCCGAACCAGCTTTTCCTCGGTTTTGGCTGAATTTTGGTCTGCTTTCTCCCTGCACCAAATACTCACCAAAACTCGTGGAACATGTGAGATTAAGCCCTATTGCTATGGTGTTTTCAATCAAATAACCATTTCATTATCCTGTTGGAGGTCGGCAATTCTGAGTTAACGACCGCCAACAGGCTTCAACTCAGGAAGTGAAGGTTGTGGTTTCTCCTCTGTACTGAGTTTACTCTGGCCGTTCGGTTCTGTCTCCTAGGTAAAGTGTGTGATATCTTCTTCAATAATGGGCTGAGTTGACCCTTCTTTAACGATACTCACTGATTCTTTCACTAGATCTTGCTTGGGCCTATCTTCTGCAATTGTGTTGCATGAACGGACTAGACTGACCGGGATGAGATCTTTGCCAACCTTAACCTCGAGCAGTGCTCAGTCTCTGTTCGAGTTGACAAGTGGCTGTATTGGCTACCCAATCAAGACGAACTCTTCACCTTCAGGGATATCGAACATGTGGAAATCCAAGAGTACCTTGTTACCCCCCATCATCAGAGGCGTAACTCAGAGAATTCCTATACTTCCCACAATCTGGACGTTGATCCACTTCAGGTTCTTATGTGAGATGGTCAGGGGTTCTTTTGGTGCAATGTGATGTGCCATTGTTTTGGACATCATATTCACCCCAACCTTCGGGTTGTAAGGAACTTCTCTTGGTACAGCGTCCCCAATAGCGCAGAGGAGTATTCTGAATTCTTCATAGAGATGTATGATGCTACTACTCGATTCTGCTTCCTCTGTCCATTCCTTGCTCATGACTGCAGTAAGACCCTAGATCTGCCGTGTGGCTTCCGGAATGAACGCCCCAGATCTTGAGCATACGCACTTATGCTCCTTGGGCAAGTTTGATGTGTTGCCTAGTGTTGACAGTCCTTAACTGCAAAATCCGACCGTCAACTATACTCGCAAAGAAAAGGAAAGCGGTATCTCTTACTCGCATAAATGTATCACTAACCTAGTTCCATATATGTATTGTCTATCTAACCTTTGCAGGAATACAAGTCTGAAATAAGAAGAAATCACGAAGGATACACAACAACGCATGCACAAAAGATCAATCGCTGCAACACACTTACAAAGAGGGTCCACCTGGCAGAACAAACGGGCATCCCAAGGCACCAGCACCCAAGGTATAAGATCAGGCCCACCTGCTAGTGGCACAGGGGAAGGCAGAGCCGGGGAGGCGCCACCTAGGGGTCGGCCGACCGACCCTGGACTACCTCCTGTCCAGGTGCATTTCGAGGAGGAGTCGCCGCCAAGTCACCTGATCCTCAAGGATAACATTTCGATATCAAAGGATGGCGGGAACCGACCTTGGAGAGTATAAAAGGAGGCCCTCACCCCCTCATTCCACACACACCACACTTGAGCCTCTCTCCCTCTGTCACACTTGAGAGTTCTACTCCTTAGAGTAGTGGAGCTAGGCTTGTACTTATTTCTTAGCGAAGCAAGTCATCCTCAGGGCTGAAGAGTAGTACTCCGCCTTGGTAATGGCTTTGTATTCGAATAGTCAGTACTCTATTCTTAATGCAGAGCTGGGTCTTGTTTGTTTATCTATCTTGGTAGTATATCATGCCTTGTCTTGTTATGCTGCCTTGCTAGTTAATCATATCATGGCTTGGTACTTCATAAGTTATCCTTTATATATGATTAGGCCAGATGATCTGGGTAAGGATATCAGTTCGTTGTGCTTTCGGCCTTGCCTAAGCGTCTTACTTGTCCATCTGAAGGGTGGGAGACCTGGGGGCGCTAGGGTAGTGACCTCATACACGGGCGTGGTGCTCAAGTATGCGGGATCCTTCGAAAATGACTGTGCTCCACGGTGTGACTGGGGTAGACGGCAGGTGGTGACAGCCCTATCCGTCTGCTACGAAGCTGCTTCGTGGTTAGTGTATTCCCCGACGTTCGGGTATGGTGTAGGAGTTCTGAAAGATGTAACAGCCCGGATGTTCTCCGGGACGGGACATTGTCCCTGGTATCCCTAATTTTCCGGCACCTGCAGTCCTAACCATATGTATGTTGCATGACCCTTGCTTGCCTGAATAGATACTATTAGGACCTTGTTGTATACCTATGCTCCCACTAACCTGTAGGTTTATTCCTTTATTCTTTATCATGAGATTGGCCAGGTTGTGTGTATCACATTACCCCTATTCATATCTTTATCATCACTTATCCCTGTATATGTTATAGTCTATAGCTTATCCATGTCATCGTTGGTTATGTACCAAGTAAATCTCTTAACACATCATGCCCTCCTTTGGGAAAATATAATAACGAAACCCGAATACTCTCCGGGTGAAATGCTACAACGGTATATCCGTGCGCTTGCGGATTCATTCTGTAATCGTTAAGACATACCACCATGGCGTTCCCTTGGCGCCGCTGCTAGGGATAGGACTAACACCCCCGTTTCTAGTGGTGACGCTAAGGAACGCCAACAAACATTTTTGGTGCCGTTGGCGGGGAGTTGCATTGATGTTAGAAGAATTTACTAGTACATGATCACTACAACATGTTTAAGAAATAGCTATAGCTTGTACAGGCTAATGTTGCTTTTGTTTTTCTCCCGATTGGATGAAAACAGGGTAGTTATGACTGGTTTCTCCTTGCCGACAAACTTCGTTGAAAACCCCGAGAAGCTAGTGAGAAGGGTCCGACCTCGCGTCGGCCCTCCTCAGATCTTGCTGTCGACAGGCGAACCAGCTTTCCAAGCACCATCAACAATCGCCGAACCCATGGCTGAGAAGACCCTCCGCGACTTTTCCGTTCCCTCCGCCGCCAATGTGGCGACTGGACCCAACGTTGATGTTGGGGACGTGAATTTCGATCTAAAATCCATCCTAATCAACATGGTGCAGGTTAGCCCTTTCTGCGGCAAGCCTAACGAGGACACCAACACCCACCTCCATAATTTTCTAGAGCTCTGCAAGACCGTAACCTTACGGGGTGTTGCGGATGACGCCATCAGGCTCCGTCTGTTTCCCTTCTCCCTTTTGGGGAAGGCGAAACAATGGTTCTACCAGAACAAGGAAGCCATCAGCACATGGGACAAATGTTCCGTGGCATTCCTCGCAAAGTTCTTCCCGCTGGGCAAAACAAATGCCCTGCATGGGAAGATATCAAGTTTCCAGCAGACGGGGATGGAATCCATCCCAGAAGCTTGGGAGACACTCCAAGAGTACATATTCGTCTGTCCTCATCATGGGATGGACGAGTGGCTCGTATTCCAAAGCTTCTACATTAGGCTAACGACAACATCAAGAGCCCACCTAGATGCTGCTGCTGGAGGAGCCTTCCTTGACCTCACGATAACCAAGGCGCCTTGGTAGAAAAGATGGTCTCCAACAAGGGTTGGAACGAGGAACATTCTCAACCCCGAACCAAGGGCGGAATGCACACCGTCAAGGAGACGGATATGCTCGCCGCGAAGATGGACCTCCTACTGAAGCGCCTAGACGAACGGGCGCAGTACAAGGAGCATATGAACAACTACGCTCAAGCCGTAGACTCGCACCTTGTTTGCGAGGTCTGCGGCAATGGTGGACACTCGGGGAATGACTGCCTCGAGACCCGTGAAGACACTGCCTTCGTCAACAACAACAACGGCTAAGGGTGGGGCCAATCACGCCCACCATATCAAGGAGGAGGTAACAATTATAATTTAAATTACAATTCGAATTTCAATTTGAACCAACCCTCTATCAAATACCTTGTTCTTGGCCAAGTAAAAATAAATGAATCTATAAATAAGAAACTTGCTGCCAATGACAAAATTCTTGAGAGTATAAATATAAAAGTTGAAACTTTGTCTTCTGCTACTAAGAATCAACTGAGTTTTAATAAAATGATAGAATCTCAACTTGCTCAAATAGCTGACGCTGTTCCTGCTAATGATTCTGGGAAAATCTCGGGGCAACCCAAGAATCCCGTAGAAAATGTTAGCATGTTGTCCACCGGTTGGGGTAACCCATCCCGGAGGACCCCTCGGACTAATCATGCCGGTAGAACCACGCGTCCAAGGATGAACGCATGGGGAAGACTGACATCGGCACTACACGGAGACCCAGGGGTACCCATGATTAAATGATCAATCTACGATTAATACTATGTTCAGGCCCTCTGTGACCTTTGGGCAAGCACAAATATCATGCCCAAGGTAATGTTTGAGCCATTGCAATATCCTGCTCTTTCCCCGACCCGTATGTACATACAGCTTGTCGACTCGACAATTCGATATCCCGAGGGGATAGTCGAATACATGCTTGTACGAGTTAAGAACTCGTTCGTCCTCGCCAACTTCGTCATTCTCGACATGGAAGGCAACACGGGCATACAACTCATCCTTGGACGCCCCTTCCTAAGATATGTGAAGGCGAGGATTGATGTTGGAGCCGGAGAAATCCGATTCCGGATCGGGGTCGACAACATATTCTTCAAATTCCAATACAGGAAGGAGCAGCGCTTCGTGATCCACCAGGGTCACAATGGGAGTGGTATCTGGGGAGAACCACTTCCCAAACCAGAAACTCCACCAACCGCACAACCGAAAAGAAAGAAGCATAAGAAGGTATGGCAGAAGGTAGAATGCTCGTCCTCGTCTACTTCTCCAAGACGAGATGACAAATGGTAAGTAAAATGCCGGAGAAAAAGTCTTGCCTATTAGACTTTAAACGACGAGTCCTTGCCAAAAGGTAAAATGGTATTTATCCCATATTTGATTTTCCAAAATTTGCTTCTTCACTTTATTTAAAATTTCCCACTGCATATTTTGATTTCCCAAATTTTTCTTGCATGCTGGAATTTTTTTAGCCTTTTCTTTCTTTTTAACAAAAACCCAAAAATATTTTTGAGCATTAAAATCCTTTGAAAAAAATTATTTGAATATCTTTTCAGAGCAAGTTTTAACCCAGCACCTAAGCATTCAAAAACTTGACCGTTGGGGAGCCTGTGAGCCCTGGCTGTCAGCCAGCCGACCCACAGTGGGGTCAGGTGAGCCCAGGAGTCGGCCGACCCCACTTTGCTTTTGCAGCCCGCCAGCTTTCTCCAACTGCTCCTAGCCATTGTGCCCGGCGCCTCCCCGACCGTTTGCAGCTCGTGCTCTTCAAATAGAGGCCGAGGGCTGCGTGTTGAGCTCACACACTCAACTCTTATTCACTCACTCTCACACTCTTGCAAACTTTGCTCTCGGGTTTCCTTTGATTTTGTGCTCAAGTTCAAGTGAAAGAACTCTCTCTCTCTCTCATTTCTTTGCTGCAAGAAAGCCCACATACTTGGAGGAACAACTTCGGGTGCGTAATTCCATTTCGATTTCACTAACGTAACCCGATTCAAGTTGTTCTTGTTGTTCTTGTTCAAGCATGAAGGGCGTTGGACGAAAGGTTTCCGGTGCATTGAAGAAGGTGATGGGAGGAAGCTCATCCCGTTCTTGCTGTAGCTCAAGCTCCCACCACATTCCCGAACCTACGCCAAGCCCAAGCATGTTGGACTACAAGGAAGAAGAACAAGAACAACAACAAGAAGCGCAAGCCGAACCGCAAGCCGAGGACATGGAGATGGACGACGACGATGCACCCTACCTCGACTTGCGAGATGACCCTGAACGACAAGCCTACGCCATCCTCAAGAATCAAAGCTTTGGTCACACCAAATCCTTCGACCTGGACCTCCTCACCAAAATAGGTATGGATGTAGATTTTGCTACGGTTTGGCATGCGATTGGATGGGACGGTTTTGTGCCTGTTGAGGAGAATGGTTCTCATCTCCTCACCTTCCAATTTCTTTGCACACTCCGAGAGGTAGATGACGGTGTTTCATTTTGACTTTTTGGACATGATTATTAAATTACTTGGAAAGATTTGAGTCACCACCTCGGTTTTAACAAACGCTTGCCGGTTTGTCTCGAAAAAGCTTGCCGCGGTTTTAATCGTCTGGATTTTTGGGGTTTGATTTTGGGTCAAGTTGTCCATGGAAAGTTTGCACCTCGATGCAATGATATTCAAAATCCAACTCTTCGTTTGATGCACAAATGGTTAGCCATCACTTTCTTTCCAAGAGATGATGTTCGAACCGTGCGCAATCATGAGTTTATGATACTATACGCCATGGTCAACAAGATCAAAGTCTCCCCCGTAAAGGCAATGATTTCGCAATGGCTTTTGAACTTCAAGATGACGGGTCCTATTAAGTGCACTTCTTTGGTTATACGCATCGCTTCGAGTCTCGGGGTCTTAGATGGAAATGCCATTCCCTTCATTTAGCATCCCCGTACTCTTATCGATTAAGCTTATTTGATTTATGGGCACACACTTAAGAAAGGCCCGAATGACTCTTTGATTTTCTTTTCCTTGGGCTGTGCAAATGAAATTCCATTAACAAAGGTGGGGTATCATTTGTATAACTGCCAGTCACTAACCGCCCCTCTCATCCAAGAAGAGGCGGCACACAGATATAATGTTTATGGTTTGCCAAGCAGGATGACGCGAAATAGCGTAGGAAGAGGAACCGAGCCAGCACCACTGCCACAGCAGCCCCAACCTTCATATCACCATGAGGAGGGTGGCTCGGCCTGGCATAGCGCAGACACCGATGAGTGGGCATGGTAGGCTCCAAGCCGCCGATCCACCTGCTCCATCTCCAGCGGGATCCTGAACCTTCCACGACGTACGACCTCCAGCCGCGACTTCGGCTCCATCGCCCAACAGCTAGATGAGCTACGGGTTCAACCAGCAACATCGAGCAAACACTGCACCAACACATTGAAACCTACCAAGCATGGCAGCGGTACACCGGCGATAGAATCCACGCCATGGAGCAGAGGCAGCTGCAGCAACAGGAGTGTGTCGGTGTTTTACCGGCAAGCCTACCTAGGGATACCCTAAGGTTGTAGACTTGTGGTTAGGGTGCTGTCGAGATTAGGAACTCGATTGTGCAAGGAACACAAGGGTTTAGACAGGTTCATGCCGCAGTATGCGTAATACCCTACGTCCTGTATGGTTTGTATTGCCTTGAGGTTATGAGATTGTTTGGAGGGGTTCCCTGTCCACCCTTATATATCCCGGGGGGACATGGTTACATGGAACTCCTAGTCTGGTACGAGCCTAGGAGTCCTAACCGAGTACTCTCGGGTAGTTTCCTTCTGTACTGACTAGTTGTACTTGCATACGAGTACTTTACAGTATGGATAAGGTATGAGACATGACCCACTCCTTACTCTAGAATGTTCTACGCTACACGTGCAGTCCCGTTGCCTCGGGTCTGACAAGGCCCCGAGCTCTTCATAGCCGAGTACTGCAGGCTCCGAGTACTTCTGGAAGTCATCCTTCGGTTTCTGCTGAAACTCCGTCTTGAAGATGTCTTTCGAGTACTTTCCTTAGCTGCTCGAGGCTGTGAGGTGCTCTAGCCCTGAGTACTTTCAAGTCTTTTCTTTCTATGGGGTGCGATGCGAATCACACTCCATATGGAGTAGCCCCCGAGCCTTAGGTTGAATCGAAGAGTCAGGATGAGGGTCCTACTAGTCTTGAATCTTCTTTTCTTATCTTCCAAACATTTTTTGAAAAATATGCCATCGTTGACATGTGTCTCGTAGCCCCGAGCCTTGAATCCAAATCCCGAGGTTTTGAAAAAAGGATCCAAAAGAACGTGGCATATTGAACAATGTTATGTACAAAATGTGTGTATAAGTCGTGTGAACTGCCTTGATGGTTCAGCTTCGAAATCAATTGGTTCAAAATTCAAAAAACCCCTTTTTTCGGGATAAGGTCCCTAAAAAATGGTTAATCAAATAAACTCCCCAAAACTCTTCCCAAAATAACCGCTCAAAATGAATCACACCTTTTTAGGAGAAAAACTCTTCGGCTTCCAAACAGTAGATCGGGGCCTACCCGCTGGTTATTTAACCGCGCGGTGACTCTAGGGTTTTCACCTTTTCACTCTCTGCCTTAGCCATTTTGCTTTCTCTCACTCCTGCACCGCCAGTTGCTTTTAGATCTAGGGTTTGAGAGCCCTGTTGAGCTCATCCTCCATCCCCAGCCAAACTAGTCGGATAATCCAGCCTCGCCATTAGTGAGTGCTCGCGCCCTTCTCTTGAAGCCCCCGAGCATATGCGAGTGAAGCGGCTCGTGATATTTAAGATGGGCAAGAAGAAGCAGTCAGGAAAGGGGAAGAAAGAGGAGACGACCACCGGCGACTGGGAGAGAAGTAAGTGCACCCGTGCTGAGCTTCTTAACTTGGTTGCTCAGGGCCTTCTTCAATCGGAGGACATGGTTCAGTGGAAACCTTCCTTCCGTCTGTTTTTTTCACAAGAAGATGTAGATCAGATCATCATCTTCAAGCATTTTGTCGAAAGGGGATTGTCCCTCCCCGCATTTGACTTTCTCTGTGGCCTTCTTTTCCACTGGGCATTCAGATCCATCATCCGAACCCCAATTCCATTGCTCATCTCTCCATCTTTGTCCATTTCTGCGAAGCTTTCCTTGGCATCGAGCCACATTTCAATCTTTTTTGTTATTTCTTTCATCTCCGTTAGCAACCTTCAGAGGAGAGGCAGTACATTGTTGGCGGAGCCGGAATTTAGTTCAAGCAGGGAAAGGGGAAGTAGTACATCCAGTACTCGCTTCCCACAAACCACTCGGGCTGGAGGCCCTTGTGGTTCTACATCGGAAACCACAAGCCCGCACTTCCAGAGAGGACTCCAGGGAAGGCAGTGTGGAGGGGCGAGTGGAATGAAAAGTTGAATGAGAACCAGATGGTCCAAGTTAGGGAGCTGCTTGATCTGATTCAAGCGCACAAGGAGACTGGGGTGACCGACGCTTCCGTTCTGGTCTCCATGTATAAACGGCATATCTTGCCATTACAGAAGAGATGCCGGTTCGGGTTCGAGTACTTAGGAAGTAACAACCCTTCTCGCCTTTCTTTAGAAATCCTCCCTTCGAAGACTGCCATTAATCGTGCTCACCGAGTACTACTCGACTTGAACACGGTTCCTTATGTCCTGAAGCTTTTCAGCGCAGCAAATCCACCGAAACCGGTACGAGTAGTACCCTTGTCAAGTACTTAGAGTACTTTGTAGCTGTAAGTTATCACTGATTGCTAGCTTGTTTTTGTAACTGCGCAGGGGTACACTGATTTATTCCGGTGTCCTGCTCCAGATCCTGACGTTGCTCGATAGAGCATCTCAAGCCAAGTGCGTTCTAGAGGCCCAAGATCAGCCGCCTTGCTCTTAATCCCGTAACTGATGAAGAACTAACGGATTCTGACGACGGTATTCCTCTGGAAGTGTTCTTGAAGAAATCTGCAAGGAGTCGGCCAGCAACATGGAGATTCCAAGCCATCCAACCAAGCCGCGGTGGGTGTAAGGAAGCGCAAAGTCTCCATCGCCGGCTCGTCAGACGACAACCCAAGGTAAACAGGATCCTCGAGTACTTTCCTTGTTGATTTTGATGTTCTTTGCTGAATTTTCTTTGTTCTTTCTCCAGTCCTTCGGTCTCCCCCTTGTCCAAGCGATCCAAGGATGGGGGAAAGAATAGCCCTGCTGGGGATGATGCCGCACCAGAAATCAACGTCAAGCCTAGTGCGGCGGACCCTTCCGCAGTTGATGTAGCATCGAACCCAAGCAACCCGATTCCAATGAGCGCCTCGGAGGCCCAACCGAAGGAACATGCTGCCGGCTCGGGGAAGGCGGGCGCTCGAGGGCCACGACTGATTCAACTGAAGAAGGTGCTGACCAAGAGATCCTCCACGTACATTTTGAGTACTTGAACTTGTAATTTTGTAATTCCTCTTGTCCAGTAGTTGATATAATTGTATTTTTGTTCAGCCCTTCCTCTGCTCTGAGCTTAGATGAGCCTGGCGATACCCTGGCTGTCCAAGCCCCCGAGCATGGACAAGGCGCAGATGCTGCAGCGTTGGGGCCTGGCGCTACTCCTCCTCCTCCTCCTCCGGCCACCAATGTCGAAATGGAGAAAGAAATGATGCCAGAGCAGTCTGAGGTGGAGCGAGTGGAAGTAGATCCCCCTATGCCCGAGATACCCGAAGGTGAGCCCATCGTGTCTCCTCCGCCCACCGGTATCAATCTGCCCAAAGCTAGACTAGTAACTGCGGGTGAAGTGGCAGGAGAGCTACCCAAGGAGTCAGGCGTGAAAGATGCCAGTGCCGCGGGTACTTCGTATGCTGGCACCAACACAGCCAAGGGCGCGGGCACAAAAGGCCCTGGCGTAGGAGATGCTGGCGCCGCGGGTACCTCTGACCCTAGCGCTGATGCGGCGGAGAAAGAGGACCTGCTGGTGATGCTGTATGGCTGGCAGCATGCCATCGCCATGAACTTGATCGATGACCCATATCTGACCCGAGATAAGAGGAAACATCTCCAAAGTGTCTTTAAGGACTTATATGAATTCACGACTGTAAGTATCCAACTTCCTCGAGTAGTTTTTTGCCTCCTCTATTTTGGTATAATTAGTGCTGACTGTTGCTTGTGCTCATAGAATCTGATGGACCGGTCCTAGGAGGAATCTGAGAAGCTCAAATTCATTGAGAATGACCATCGTAAATTGGTAGAAAAGGAGGAGCGCATTAATGAAGAAATCCGGAAAAGGATTGATCTCCGCAATGAGCTCGAGCAGTTGAAGAAAGAGCGCACTCAAGAGACTTGGCTCCTCAAGAATGATATCCAAAATCTCGAGAAGGAGAAAACCAAGCTGATTGAGAAAAACAAGAAGATTGCCAAGGCCCACAAAGGTAACCTGTCACCTTGTCTTGTTGTCTTTACTTGCGGTTGTTCGAGTAGTTTCTGAGACTCCCCGAATACTTCTTCTTATCTCTTGCGTGCGGAACTCAAATCTACTTTGCAAAAGAAAGAGAATATGATTATAGATATGAAGAACCTTGTTTACCGTGGCACAAATGATGTCGAGCGCCTCCAGAAGATCGTCCAGGATACAGATGTCCAATTCCGTGACGCCATGCAGCAGATCAAGACTATGCTTGTAGAGAAGGATCTCATACAGAAAGAACTTGAAGAATTCAAAGCTGCTGCTCAGGCTGTCGTGGAGATGGTGGAGTTTCCGACTGAAGGAGACGCTGGTGAGCTGACATTGCTAGAGAAGCTTCGTGTAACTCCCTAGAAGGTCGCCACTACATCTCGGAGGCCACCAGGACATACATTGCTTAGGCACTCGCACTGGTGAAGTCCTACTGGCCCATGGCACAGCTTGAACCACTCAATGAAGGCATGGCGTCCGACTGCTTTGTTAAGCAATTCAAAAAATACCGTGAAGAAGTTGAGCCCATTGCTGATAAGATAACTGAGAGCCTGGAGCATGAGGGTTAGGTGCAGCAAAAATAATTTGTGTTATGAAAAACACTTATGCTGTCTATGAATATATGTATATAATTTTGCCTGTTTTTCTTTTTTCAGCGTATATCTTTGTGTGATGTTTGCTGGTATGATCGTAGGACTTAGAGTAGTTGGAGACGTTTGGGCTAAGCTACCTCAAGAGCAACGGCTTGGATGTAGTCAGTAACTTGACGTTCCGTAAAAGTGCTCGTAGAGCAAAAGGACCTAGCCTGGATTTACCCGATCAAGCGGCACGCTAGGCTGGCCTTTAGGCTTAGAAGCCAAAACGGTTTAGTTGTCATCATCCTGCGCGTAGCAGAGAATAACTTGACCGTGTGATGGGCTTGGTGACCCCCTCGGCTGATGCCTTAACGCTTTATGTCGAGTAGTCGTAGCAGTGGTCGGGATTATGAGAGTATGGGATGTACTCAAGTGCTTTGCCTCATGGGCTGTACTGGACGCAAGTACTCGTTGCAGAGCCCCCAAGTGTAAGTGAGCTAAGTACAAGTACTCATGGCGAAGCCCCCAAGTATAAGTAGTCGAGAGAACGTACAAACTCGCGGTGGAGCCCCCGAGTTTAACGTAGGCTAAAGATGTAAGAACTCGTGGCGGAACCCTAGAGTTAATACATGCACAAAGTAGTCGAATTACGGTGAAATCAACTCTTTATTTACGATGATGCTGTCATGCAGCTGGCGAATTGTTTACAACTTCTACTAGGCATAAAATTTTTGGAGATGCTCTATATTCCAGGAGTTGGGAACTTCCTGGCCATCAGGGTATTGTAAATGATATGACTCTGGTCTTGTGACTTCCGACATGATGAAAGGAGCTTCCCACCGAGAATTAAGCTTGTGAAGAGCAGTTTCGTCCTGGATGCAGCGGAGGACCAGATCACCGATGTTGAACGACCGCTCCCGCACATTGCGATCGTGGTAGCGCAGGATGCCCTGCAGATAGCGGGCTGACTGAATGAGGGCGCTGGATCTGGCTTCGTCGAGTGTGTCCAGCTCCAGTTGCCTTGCTTCATCCGCCTCCCCTTCTTCGTACATCTCGACTCTGGGAGAGAGCCACATGATATCTGCTGGGAGTATAGCTTCTGAGCCGTAGACAAGAAAGAAAGGGGTATGTCCTGTGGCTTTCGATGGCTGAGTTCGAAGCCCCCAGACGACATGAGGCAGTTCATACATCTACTTGCCACCCTTTTTGCTGTTCTCATTGTACAGTCTCTTCTTCAGGCCATCCAGAATCAAGCCGTTTGCCCTCTCGACTTGTCCTTTGGCCCTTGGGTGTGCCACTAACACATACCTCACTTCTATTGCGCTGTTTTCATAGAATTCCCAGAACTGGTTTGCCGTGAAGTTTGAGCCTAGATCTGTGATGATGGTGTTGGGGTAGCCAAAGCGGTACATGATGTCCGAGATGAAGTCGACTGCCCTGTCAGGAATGAGCTTGGTAACTGGCTTGTACTTGATCCACTTGGTAAACTTGTCGATGGCCACCAACACATGTGCAAGGCTTCCTGGAGCTGTAGTCAGAGGTCCAATCATGTCGAGGCTCTAGCATGCGAAGGGCTAGGAGGGAGGTATGGTGATGAGGTTGTGCACCGGGACAAGAGACTGCTTGGCTAAGAATTGACACTTCTGACACTTTTGCACGAGGTCTTTGGCGTCAGAATCTGGTGTTGGCCACCAATAACCTGCCCTGTAAGCGTTCCCGACGAGAGTCTTGGATGCCGTGTGGTTCCCGCAGGTTCCTTCGTGTATCTCGTGTAGAATATTGCGACCCCAAGCCCTCGGGACGGACTTCATGAGTACTCCAGTGCTTGCTCCGCGCTTGTAGAGCTTATCTCCGATGATGACAAGCCCCTTGCTGCGCCTCATGATGCGTATTGCTTCTGGGCTTTTCTTTGTCACCCCAGGAGGTAGTTTCTTTTCCTTGATAATATCGATGAATGTCCCCCGCCAGTCGACCTCCGACATCATGACCTCCCGGCTGGAATCTAAGGGTCCCGAGCCGGTGGTTGCCTAGGTCGTGGTCTTGATTGACGGTTCCTTGAGTTCTTGGACAAAGACTCCCGCTGGGACTTGGGCTCGAGTAGATCCAAGCTTGGAGAGTACATTTGCTCCAACGTTGTTGTCCCAGATGACGTGATGAATTTCCAGGCCAACAAATTTGTTCTCTAGCTTGCGCACTTCCATGACATATGCGTCCATGTCCTCCTTTGTGCAGTCCCACTCCTTGTTGACTTGTTGCACGACTAGTAGAGAGTTGCCATATACGAGTAGTCGCTTGATGCCCAGGGAGACTGTTAGGCGAAGCCCGTGTAGTAGCGCTTCATACTCGGCCTCGTTGTTGGACACCTTCCAGAGGATTTGCAAGACATACTTGAGTTGTTCACCCTTTGGAGAGATGAAAAGTACTCTTGCCCCGCCGCCCTCAAGCTTGAGCGATCCATCAAAGTACATTGTCCAATGCCCTGGGCAGCTGGCTGGAGTTGGCACTTGATTTTCCCGCCACTCAGCCATGAAATCAACCAATGCTTGGGATTTGATGGTTGTCCTTGGCTTGAAGTCGATAGAGAGAGCCCCTAGTTCTACTGCCCACTTGGATATACGACCAGTGGCATCCCGGTTTTTGAGTATGTCCGCCAACGGGAAATCAGTAACAACTGAGATCTTGTATTCATCGAAATAGTGGCGGAGCTTCCTGGATGTCATGAGTATTGCGTAGAGTAGTTTCTGAATTGAAGGATAGCGGACCTTCGACTCAGAGAGTACTTCGCTAATGAAATAGACTGGCCTCTGCACGCCAAATGCATGGCCTTCCTCATTACGCTCCACAATGGTTGCTGTGCTGATCACTTGAGTAGTTGCTGCAATGTACATCAGCAGGTTCTCTCCTGGACGTGGTGCTGTGAGTATAGGAGGCGACTGCAGGTGTAGCTTGAGGTCCTCCAATGCCTGCTTAGCTTCCTCCATCTAGTGGAACTTGTCTTTCTGTTTCAGGAGCTTGAAGAAGGGAAGGCCCCGTTCTCCAAGTTGTGAGATGAATCTGTTCAAGGCCGCCATGCACCCTGTTAGCTTCTGCACATCCTTGATTGTTGCTGGAGCCTTCATGTCGGTGATGGCGGTGATCTTCATTGGGTTAGCTTCAATCCCTCTGTGACTGAAAATGATAAACCTGAGTAGTTTCCCTGACGGTACGCCAAGGACGCATTTAGTCGAGTTAAGCTTCCATTGGAACTTTCGGAGGCTGTTGAATGTTTCCTCCAGGTTTGCAATTAGGTCCTTGGGAATTCTGGTCTTAACGGCCACGTCATCCACATAGGCCTCCACATTTCATTGTAGTTGGTCTGCAAAACACATTTAAATTGCCTTCTGGTATGTAGCCCCCGCGTTCTTCAGCCCAAAGGACATGGTTTTGTAGGCATAAGTCCCAAAGGGTGTGATGAAAGAGGTCTTGATTTGGTCTTCTTCCTTGAGGGCAATCTGATGGTAGCCCAAGTAGCAGTCAAGGAAGCAGAGGAGTACACAGCCGGCAGTGGAGTCGATTACTTGATTGATGCGCGGTAGCCCAAAGTGGTCCTTCGAGCAGTGCTTGTTGAGATCAGTATAATCAACACACATTCTGCATTCATTGTTATTCTTCGTCTTTACAAGAACAGGGTTGGCAACCCACTCTGGGTGGTACACCTCTTTGATGAAACCAGCCGCAAGTAATTTGGCCAACTTTTATTTGATTGCTTCCCTCTTATCCAGAGCGAATCTACGGAGACACTGCTTTTTAGGAGTAGCAACAGGATCTACTTTGGGACTATGCTTGATCAGTTCCTTGGACACCCCTGGCATATGCGCTGGTTTCAACGTGAATATGTCTCGGTTGGTCCTAAGGAAACTGATGAGTGCGCTTTCCTATTTAGGGTCGAGCTGTGACCCGATCAAGGCTGTCTTGGATGAATCCCCCTCGTGCACCTGGATGGTCTTCCCGATCAAGGCTGTCTTGGATGAATCCCCCTCGTGCAGCTGGATGGTCTTCAAAGCGAGTTCCCCGATGGGCTGCAGCTTCGAGTGGTTCGCCTTCTTTGTGGGAATTTCCAGCCCTGCTTCGGAGAGCTATTGCGCGACCGCGAGTACTTCTACTGAAGTATTTGGTATAGGCGTAGTCGAGGCGTACTCGATGGCCTTCTGGTTGCAGTCTTAGGACTTCAACAGGTCGCCGCGGAAGGTGAGGACCCCACCCTTTCCTGGCATCTTCAGGAGCAAGTACATGTAGTGTGGCACGGCCATGAATTTGGCCATTACCAGTCTGCCCAGAATGGCGTGGTATGATGTCTTGAAGTCCGCCACTTCAAACTTGATGTATTCGGTACGGTAGTTTTCCCGCGTGCCAAAGGTGACGGGGAGCACCACCGTGCCTAGGGGTGTAGCTGCGTTCCCAAGTACGATGCCGTAGCAGGGAACCTTGCTGGGGGTGAGCATGTCGATGAAGTTCGCCCCCATTCTTCTTAGAGTACGTGCAAAGATGAGGTTTAGGCCAATGTCGCCATCAATGAGTACTTTGGTGAGTCTAACATCCGCAATGACTGGGTCCAAGATGAGCGGGAGTTTGCCTGGCATAGAAAAGCTTGTCCATTGATTAGCCTTGGAGAAAGAGATGGGGACCTCCAACCACCGAAGTGGTTGTGGTACCGTCGGCTCGACGGACATGATCTCACGGTGGTGAAGCTTCTAAATCCTTTTGGAGGTAAATCCTGTTTTGCTGCCAAAGATGACATTGACGATTTTGGATACGTCCGGGAAGTCAGTGGCATCTGTCTTGTTCTTCGGGTCTTCGTCGTCCTTGTCCTTCTTCTTCTTCTTGTCGCCCTTCTCTAAGGGCGGAGCGTTGAGGGACTTCCGGAGCTAGTAGCTCTCAAAAGTAGTGTGCTTCGAGTGTGGGTGCCACGGGCACTGCTTCTACATGAGCTTCTCAAATTCCTCTTGCAGGTTGGATGCTTTCTTGCCTTGTGGGGCGCGATTGATAGCTGCGACGAGATCATCTGGCTTGCGCTTTCTGGAGGGTCCCGAGTAATCCTGCTGGCTTCTGTCGTTGCTGTGGTCATTGTTTTGCTTGATGTAGTCATTGCCGCGCTTCAAGAACCAATCGCGCTCCTGTTCCTCTTGGTCTGCCCAGGTCTACATCATGTCGTGGAGGGCAGCAACAGTCTTGGGGTGGTTGCGGCTGAAGTCGAGGAACAGAGCCTGGTCGGTGAGGTCGTTGTGGAAGCGGTCGATGACGTCGGTCTCCAAGATGTTGGCAATCATAGCTCAGGTGTCGAAGAAGCGGCGAGTGTACGAGCGCAGGAGCTTGTTCCTCTCTTGCTTGCATAGGGACAGGTCGTGTTGAGTACCTGCCCTTGCGATCGCCCCCCTGGAAGTTGTCGATGAAGACGTTCCGCAGTTGCTCCCAAGAGTCGATGGAGTTCTTGGTGAGACTCTCCAGCCTTGTGAGTGGGGTGGTCTCCAGGGCCATCGGGAAGTAGACGACCTTGGTGGTGTTGGTGCCGCCTGCAACCTCAATGGCGGTGGAGTAGCATTGGACCCACTGCTGAGGAGATTGCTTACCATCGTACTTGGTGATGCCAATAGGTTTGAATCCCTCCGGGTACTTGTAGTTGTCGAAGTGGGAGGAAAATGCGGGAAATCGACTGTTGTCGTCCCGTGTAGTGTTTCCCTTTGCTCCGGCGCGTTCTCTCCTCCGGTTCTCGATGATGGAGCGGGCGTCACGCCCGACGTTGATCTTGTCGCGGAGGTCGCCCGTTGGTAGCTTCTCGAGTTCTGAGCGGTGGTAGTTGTCAACGGATCCTTCTAGATGAGGTGCCTGGCTTGCCGGGTGAGTTCCCTGAGGAGCTGCGGGATGGTTTCCATGCGGGCCAGCTCCGCGGCTGCCATGTTGGTTGTTGTAGGGAGCGTCTTGTTGCCTGGGGTGGCCCCCTGGTGTTCTGCTGACCTGGTTTTCGCCTTCTCCCTCGCGTCTTCCACGCGAGACTGAGGGCAGCAGGTTCTGCTGGCTGATCTGGAGTAATGCCCGCTGGGCCATGCGAACGACGGTCTGGACTTACGGGTCGGGTTTGCTAGCTAGCACTGCGGTTATACAGGCAATGTTAGCGGCAGGGATGTTGAAACCCGCGTCCCGTGCTACCGTGAACTCTGCATCGAGGTCGCGTTGGATGTGGAGGCGGCGTTCATTGGCATCCCTTCTACACTTCGCACACTTCCTGTTGCGCAGCCTGCGAGCCTCATGAGTCTCAAGGGTCTCGTTGGCAGCATCAGCAGTGACCTCATTGTTAGAGATTTTCACAGGTCTCTCGTTGCGGTGCCTGTCGCTGTACTCGTTGGATTCCTCCATGAAGACGTGGCGGTGTTTGGATGGATCGTTGGAACTGTAGTCAATGAGTACAGTTTCGCCGAGGGTGGTCTCACCGAGTGGTCTGCCCTCTTGAAAAGGCAGGGAGTCAAGGTGAGCAACCAATCTTGCGTCGTCTCCGAGTAGTTCGGAGGGTTTCAGACCCTTACAGTATACGAAGCGACCCTCCGGTGTGGAGGTTATAACCAAGCCCTGGCCACCCAAATAGGGTTCGGCCTCGGGATCGGAGTCCGAGTTGTAGTCGTCGAAGATAGGGGCCTCCCGAGATGCGATGGCTTCCTTCTCCTCGAGCCCGAGTAGTTCGTCTAAATCCTTCTCCAAAGCGGGGTAGAATTCGGACTTTATGGCCTCCTGATAAATAGTGGCCGTGTTGCGTAAACCGAATAGGAATCGGTCACGCTGTCCCCCAGATGGAGTCGAGTCCGATCCAAGGAAGCTTGATGCACCACGAGTCAGAATCGCGTCGAAAACAAACAGCTTCTCGATCTCCCTAGCGATGTCAGGGAGCAATATCTCTTCGAGGTTGTCGACAAACTCGTCGAGATCGCTGCTTGGTATTGCTGCAGGTGCTTCCAGCTTATTGTCGATGAGGTGTTGACGGAAGTCTCCTATGCTATCAGAAACACAGGCCCAGGAGCCGAAGATGAAGGTTGTGCCTGCGGGGAGCACGGCGCTGATGAAGCTGAAAGTTGCCATCGAATTCGCCAGTGGATCTTCGATGAGCTCCCCTACCTGGCGCGCCAGCTGTTGGTGTTTTACCGGCAAGCCTCACTAGGGATACCGTAAGGTAGTAGACTTGTGGTTAGGGTGTCGCCGAGATCAGGAACTCTGATGGTGCAAGGAACATAAGGGTTTAGACAGGTTCGGGCCGCAGTATGCGTAATACCCTATGTCCTGTATGGTTTGTATTGCCTTGAGGTTATGAGATTGTTTGGAGGGGTTCCCTGTCAACCCTTATATATCCCGGGGGGACAGGGTTACATGGAAATCTTAGTCTGGTACGAGCCTAGGAGTTCTAACCGAGTACTCTCGGGTAGTTTCCTTCTGTACTGACTAGTTGTACTTGCATACGAGTATTTTACAGTATGGATAAGGTATGGGACATGTCCCACCCCTTACACTAGACTGTTCTACGCAGTGAGCCTGAAGCTAGCTTGGGGGAGGACCCCCACAAGAGGTATCTTGTATCTTAAATTTCTTTATCGCTTTCGAAATCTTATGCATGGAACAAAATAAAAATCTGCAAAACTAAAAACAAATAAAAATTTACAAAACCAAAAAGACCAAAAATATTTACTTGCTTCCTTATGTGTAGTAAGCATGGTGTAGTTTTTCTTGTTGAAATGATGAATAGTTGCTCTGTTAATTTCCTTCATATGCCTAGTTACAACTTAGTGCTCTTCCTAAGTTTTGTGTTTGTTGGCTAAATGTTCAAACCTTAAGCTTGAAACTTGTGGGTAGCAAAAAGCATGATTCGAATCTAAGTTGTTGTGAGCTATGATATAGTTAAATTGAGTTGCTATGATCTTCTCCTACGTGATGCTTGATTTCTGGAGTATTTATTTCTGAAAATACAAAAAAACAAACAAAGTTCCTTAATGATATGAAATTCCTATCCAAAGCCATATGTTGATCCAATTGAAAATCTTCCACATATGCAACTTGTTATCTCATTGAGCTTTGTCAAATTGTTGTGACCCTTAGTGAGATATATTTCATACTCCCATGATCAAGATCACGTACACACTCCACCATATGCTACGCTTCTACACAAAAAGTGAACAAGCATTTCATCCATCCATCCACAAATAAAAACTCCATTTTGCCTCATAACCACTCTTTCCAAAGTTACATAAGGAAAAGGAGCATGGGCTATAGAAAAGAAAAAGAGAAAAGATGCATACGCAAAGAAGGTATGCCACGTGCTCACAAGGTATGTTAAAAGAAATAAAAGAGAGAGAGATAGCCCATGTCCTAAGAAAATAAATGGAGAGATGGTTCATAAAAAGGAGTTCATCCACCATCCACCACAAATATCCACACACTTGCACATCTTGATCAAGGTTTATGACTTGTCTCTCCTTTGGATCTGATTTTTGACTTTGCAATACATGAGAAACAAGTGTGCCTTAAAGCCTCCATACCTACAGCTCCACTCAAATCAAACCTTTAGAGATAGGTTGAGGAAGAAAGGCAAAATACAAAGCCTTGGTGAGGAATCATACACAAAAGAGCTATCCGAGAGATCATTTGAGGAACTTTGAAATTTCTCTTGAAAAACCTTATAAAAACACTCCGGATTTACGGTTGAGCAAAGGAGTAAGAAATATTAACACTCTACAAAACCGTTCTGACTCTCAACCGCCAAAGATGAGGTGAAGCTAAAAGCCCCACAGGAGTAAGGTAAGAGGTAACAACAAGGCCAACTTATTCAAAATCATGAAAAGAACACTTTGTTGCGCCTAAGGTATATGACGAAAATGCAACAATGAAGCAACTCCTGATCAACAACATACAACCTTGTTTTGCTCGGGACGAGCAAAAGCCTAGCTTGGGGCATGTTGTTGACGGTCCTCAAATGCAAAATCCGACCGTCAACTATACTCGCAAAGAAAAGGAAAACTACATCTCTTACTCGCATAAATGTATCACTAACCTAGTTCCACGGATGTATTGTCTATCTGACCTTTGCAGGAATATAAGTCTGAAATAAGAAGAAAACACGAAGGATACGCAGTAACGCATGCACAAAAGATCAATCGCTGCAACATACTTATAAAGAGGGCGCACCTGGCAGAACAAACGGGCGTCCCAAGGCACCAGCACCCAAGGGATGAGATCAGGCCCACCTGCCAGTGGCACAGGGGAAGGCAGAGCTGGGAGGCGCCACCTGGGGGTCAGCCGACCCTGGACTACCTCCCGTCCAAGTGCATTTCGAGGAGGTGTTGCTGCCAAGTCACCTGATCCTCAAGGATAACGTTTCCATATCAAAGGATGGGGGGAATCGACCTTGGAGAGTATAAAAGGAGGCCCTCACCCCCTCATTCCACACACACCACACTTGAGCCTCTCTCACTCTCTCACACTTGAGACTTGTACTCCTTAGGGTAGTGGAGCTAGGCTAGTACTTCTTTCTTAGCAAAGCAAGTTGTCCTCAGGGTCGAAGAGCAGTCCTCGGCCTTTGTATTGGCTTTGTATTCGAATAGTCAGTACTCTATTCTTAATGCAGAGCTGAGCCTTGTTTGTTTATCTATCTTGGTAGTATATCATGCCTTGTCTTGTTATGCTGCCTTGCTAGTTAATCATATCATGGCTTGGTACTTCATAAGTTATGCTTTATATATGATTAGGCCAGATGATCTGGGTAAGGATATCAGTTCGTTGTGATTTCGGGCTTGCCTTAGCGTCTTAATTGTCCATCCGAAGGGTGGGAGACCCGGGGGCGCAAGGGTAGTGACCTCATACACGAGCGTGGTGCTCGGATATGCGGGATCCTTCAAATATGACCGTGCTCCACGGTGTGACTGGGGTGGACGGCAGGTGTTGACAGCCCTAGCCATCCACTACGAAGCTGCTTCGTGGTTAGTGTATTCCCCGACGTTCGGGTACGGTGTAGGAGTTCTGAAAGATGTAACAGCCCGGATGTTCTCCGGGATGGGACATTCTCCCTGGTATCCCTAATTTTCCGGCACCTGCAGTCCTAATCATATGTATGTTGCATGACCCTTGCTTGCCTGACTAGATACTATTAGGACCTTGTTGTATACCTATGCTCCCACTAACCTATGGTTTATTCCTTTATTCGTTATCATGAGATTGGCCAGGTTGTGTATGTCACATTACCCCTATTCATATCTTTATCATCACTAACCCCTGTATATGTTATAGTCTATAGCTTATTCATGTCATTGTCGGTTATGTACCAAGTAAATATCTTAAGACATCATGCCCTCCTTTGGGAAAATATAAATAACGATACCCGAATACTCTCCGGGTGAAATGCTACAACAGTATATCCGTGCGCTTGCGGATTCATTCTGTAATCGTTAAGACATACCACCACGGTGTTCTCTTGGCGCCGCTGCTAGGGATGGGACTAACACCCTCGTTTCTATTGGTGATGCTAAGGAACGCCAATACCCAGCTCCATATACTGTTCTTTTGTGAAGAGATCAGGGATGAACATAGGCATATCTTCAATGAGCGGCTCTTGATGAAAGGTCTTGGGTGGTTTGGTGGTTCCCTCAATGTATAATGGAGGTGGATAGGATGCAACTAAGATATGATGTATCTGCTGCTTCTCGCTGGGCTGATCATTTGATTCAGGTTGATCGTCGAAGACTCCTGTGTACTGTGTGCTATTGAGGACTCTTTCCATAATATCATTTGCTTCATCAACTGTCTTGTACATGACTAATCCCTCGGAGGTACAATTCAGGAAATGCACGCTATCCGGATTCAACCCTTCAACGAAATGTTGCATAAGCATCTCGTCTGGAATATTGTGAGGTGGACCAGATGTAGCCATATGCACGAATCTTGTCCAGGCTGCTCCGAGTGACTCATCATCTTGACTGAACGACAGCAGTTGACGGCGATGTGGCACCACTTTGGATACAGGGTAGAAGAACAAGCAGAACTCATCCTTCAGTGTAATCCAATCTTCTGTAACTCTCCCTGCCCTCCAGTTGTACCAAACCTTTGCTGCTCCCGTTAGAGAGAATAGGAATAGCTTCCACCGTAGTTTGTTTTTATTCATACCGGGTATAATGAGAAGAGAACAGTTCTCCTCAAAATCCTGCAGGTGAGCGTAGGGACATTCGTCCTTCCTATCGGAAAACGACTGAGCACGAACCATGGCTACGAGATTGGGACGGATCACCTAGCCATCAGATAGTATGGGGTGGCAAGATGGTGGCGGTTCCATGTACTTGCGGTATGGAACTGCCGGATAACTAGGAGAGAATTCCATGGGGTAGGTGGTAAGGGTGGAAAAGTGTACGGCTGAAAAAGCTCTAACACTAGTATTGCTACCGTTCCCCGGCAACGGCGCCAGGAAGCTTGTTGGCACTCCTTAGCCTTTACGAACTAATCCGCAAGAGCACGGATACCAATGTAGCTTTCACCAGGAAGTTTACCTGGGATATCAAATCTAATGAACGGCAGACGCAACCAGAACTAGAACTATCCAACCGGACCCACCTAGAGAGAAGAGGAAAGAGGGTAGAGGGCCTAACTTCAGTTAGCCGACTCGTTACCCAGATAACTAGCACCCCCCTTGTATTTATAGGGGTGAGTGAGGAGGTGCACGACGCCCATTCTGCAGCAACTCACTTGGAACCGCCATTGGGAGCAAATGAGGAGCTGCCACCTGCAACTGGTAAGGCGGTGGCTTTTCTCCTAGTTCGGTCGAACTAGGTGGTTTGGCCGAACCGGGTTCAGCCCCAACCGGCCCGGTTCTTCTCTAGGAGACTGGTATATGGGCCCCCAGGTCAGTGGCGCATGAGTTGGCCTTGTCCTAAGTCGGTTTCATGTCCTAGTGGGCCCATTGATCCATGTGAGGCTGAACGGAGCGTTCTGATTGGTCGTTGGAATTCACCTTGGATTCAATGATGTGTTTTCCCTCCATTTTCTGCTCAATTTTCTGCTTTGCAAAATCTCGGACGGAAATATGGAAATGATATTATTCTAGATAAATATGCGAGTTAAGTATGCAAGTTAAGTTGACACTCGAAATTTTTCCGTAGCGAGTGTCAACAATATGGTCCCATCTTGAGAGTATCTGTGAGGGAAACTAATCAGGTGAAGACATGTCTTTTCGAGACTTATTGCCACGAGTATGAAAATTTTTCTCATTTGCCCGGTGATGGAGGTAGACCCAAGTAATTCCCTGCCGAGTGGAGGTAGTTACCCGGCTGACCGACTCCGCATGAACGACTGGCGTACAGGCACTCGGCTAGACAATGGGCGGGATCCTTCGGTGTCAGGATCTACGTCGAACTGGGTAGGCATATCTTGTGCATCTCAACCGATCGGATATCTTGTAACAAACATGAGTAGATTTACCCTAACTTGTAACCCACGGCTGCTCGGATATATAAGGGGGCTGTAGGGGGACCCATAGGGGGATTCATCCGAAACCATCCAATTCATCCAGCTAATACAAAACCCCGAACACAGAACGTAGGGTGTTACGCTCTGTGCGGCCCAAACCTGTCTAAGTCCCTACGTCTTCGTGTTAGCATCAAGCTCACGTGCTCTCTTCGATCCACCCTGCCTACAAATCTACTGTTTGGGGCTACCCTTGACAGACTTGTCGGAGTGCAAATCCAAAAGTTGGCGCGCTAGGTAGGGAGATCTCCAGGGTCCTCTTGGCGAGCTTGATGGCATCCAACTCCGGCGTCTTCTTCTCTGTGCAAGTGACGCTTCAGATCGTGGCCGCCGCCGGCCACTCCATCATCTTTGGAAGCTTTTCCGAGATGTCCGCTCCTAGGAGCTCATCGCGAAGCTCATCTGTCTCCGAGACGGAAAGTTCCCAGGGTTCCAGATCTGATCTGACCCTCTCTACCTTAGTGCTAGAGAAGGTGGAGGACTTGTCCATCCAGGACGAGGCCCTAAACCCTACACGGACGACCCATCTGCGCATCAACATCGACAATATCCTTGCTGGCTTGGACCGAGTCGATGCCTCCCTCGCCGAGTGCATCGGGCTCGCAGAGTCGGCACTCCGCCGCCCTCGCGACTCGGCTCCTCAGGATTTGTTCGGACTCTGCTCCAGCTCCTCCGTCTATTCGGACCAGATCCGATCTTCGATAGAGAAGCTGCGCCTTTCTGACCTGAGTCAACCCAACGTTGACCAGATCAGATCTGACATGGTCTCAGGACCGCTAGTGTGCTACCAGGAGGTTCTCTTCACCTCCCATCCTACCAGCGACCCCGCGGAACCTCGATGGTGACTTCGCCCTAGAGTGCGACGGCCAGAATGTCTTCGCCACCCCATCTGCTAACTTGGCCGCTGCATTCGAGGTACTGGAGACTCTGCGTCACTCACCCGAGCTCGAACAAGCTCGGACTCGTTTGCATGTTGTTGCTGCTCAAGTCCAGCGCTTGAGGAAGGACTACTCGGCCCTACAAGCCCAATTTAGTAGTTCTCACCACTCCACAGCCCGCCACCACGACGGCAACGAGGTCAACCAGCCGGATCTGTGCTCCAACCTCCGCAACCGCGACGTCCGACCCGTCATCAACGATCGGCACCGCGAATGTGAGGAGGCCGAGCGGGTGCGCCGTCGCAAGTACGATGAGGAGTACGGCCCACCCGGTGCTAATCGAGGAGGTCGGGCCCGCCACGGCAACATCGATCAACGTCCACACCGACCCTAGCAGGCTCCGATTGACCTCGATGATGACGTCCCGGGGGACCTGGACGGCTTCTCCGATTTCTCCAACTGACTCCACGGAGTCTCGTGGCCCTCTACCTTCAAGCCAGTTGGCATCGACAAGTTCGACGGCGACTCTAACCCCAAGACGTGGCTGCGCACCTACAACATCACCGTCCGAGCTGCGAGTGACAACAACAATATCATGGCGGCCTACTTCCCAGTCATGATGAGTCGCCAGGCTCTTAACTGGCTCGAGGGACTTCGCCCCGGCTCCATCCACAGCTGGCAGGACCTCTGCACCGCCTTCATCAACCACTTCTAGGCTTCGTGCCTGGGTACCAAAACCAGATAGGATCTGTGCAGCATCACCCAGCAGCCCAGCGAGTCCCTGCACGACTACAATACTTCACCAACCGTAACATGATTAGAGATGTTGATGACAGGGATGTCATCTATTACTTCCACCAAGGGCTGCACAACATCGAGCTTTGGCGCAAGATGTTCGAGAGCAACCCCAAAACGGTCTCCGAGATGATGTTCGTCGTTAACAAGCACGCCGACATGGAGGATGCTGAGAAGGCGCACTGTCATCACAAGGACCGACGTCACTCCGACGACCGGCCCAAGCAGCGACAAGACGATCGACAACGACTCGACGGTCGATTGCCTCGCCACAACTCCGGCAAGCACAACGACTGACCCAAGTTGTCCAAGCAGCAAGAGTGCAAGCGTGGCCCCGATAACACCATCGCAGTTGCAGATCGACCCCGGTAGCGCACCTCCCTCAACTAGGAGGAGCTCGATCGACTCCTCGACGGCAAGTGCCCCTGGAAGAAGGACTCCAACCACACGGCGCGGGAGTGTCATGCACTCCGCAACAGTGTGGCTCAGGACAACCCCAAGCGTCCTCGTTACGACGACCGTGATAAGCCCGGCAGCTCCAAAACCTCTAGGAGTCACGGACGCCGGAACGACTCGCCCAAGCGAGACCGAGACAACCAAGGAAAAAAGTCCCCAGCGGACTTCTAGGAGGTGGACCGGGCGGTTAACTTCATCTATGGTGGCTCCAGGGCCCCAAGGTGCGGACGTCGCCTCAAGCTTGATCAACGCGAGGTCAACTCAGTGTTCCAAGACCCAGTTGAACCCTTGCGCTGGTCCGAGGTCGCGATCACCTTTGATCGGCACGACCACTGGATCCATCTACCCAGCCCTGGCTCCTACCCACTTGTGGTCAGCCCGGTGGTTAGCCAGGTGCGCCTCTCCAAGGTTCTCGTTGACGGAGGTAGTGGCCTCAACATCATCTTCTCCAAGACGCTGGAGAGCATGGGGCACCACATGACCTCCTTGGTCCCGATCCAGGAGTCCTTCTACGGCATCATCCCCGGCTCAGGCTTGACTCCGGTCGGCCAAGTTACTCTCCCGGTCACCTTCAGCACCCGGGAGAACTACAGAATGGAGCATATCCACTTCGAAGTGGCTTCCTTCGAGACATCGTACCATGCAATCTTGGGGAGGCCCGCCCTCGCCAGGTTCATGGCCATCCCAAACCACACGTACCTTGTCCTCAAGATGCCTGCTCCCAACGGTGTGCTCTCCATCTACGGCGACCTCCAGACTTCCCACTCCCGTGAGACCGAGAACATAAACATCTCGGAGGCTCTGGAGAGGACCAAGAATGTCGTCATGATCACCGAGTCAGCAAAGGTGATGCCTCCAGAGGACATCCCCATCCCGGCAAATGACTCGGCCACCGAGTCACAGCTGTGGCCCAGCTGCGCGACGAAGACCATCCTCCTCAAGGAGGACGATCCAGACAAGACCGCCCTCATCGAGGCGGACCTCGACAAAGCATAGGAAGACGTGCTCACCTCCTTCCTTCGCGCCAATTGGACATCTTTGCATGGAAGCCGTCTGACATGCCAGGTGTACCGAGGGAGGAGGCTGAGCCCTCCTTGGATCTCGACGAAAAGGCACGACCTGTCAAGCAGCGACTCTGGCGCTTCGCTCAAGATCGGAAGGAGGTTATTAGGGTAGAAGTTACTCGGCTCCTAGCCGTAGGATTCATTCATGAAGTCACACACCCTGAATGGCTGGCAAACCCAGTCCTTGTAAAAAAGCAAAATGGTGAATGGAGAATGTGTGTTGACTATACGGATCTCAAGAAGCATTGCCCTAAACACCCCTTCCCTCTTCCTCGCATCGACCAAGTCGTTGACTCTACGGCCGGGTGCGTCCTCCTCTCGTTCCTTGATTGCTACTCCAGGTATCACCAGATCACCCTCAAGGAGTCAGATCAAGAGAAGACTTCATTCATCACACCCTTTGGGGGCATACTGCTACAATACCATGACGTTTGGCCTCAAAAACGCGGTTGCCACATATCAGAAAGCCATCAAGAGATGCCTCCAGGAGCAGATCGGCCACAACGTTGAAGTCTACGTTGATGACGTAGTAATCAAAACCAGGTCCTATGATCAGTTCATAGCCAACCTAGTCGAAACATTTGAAAATATCAGGAAATTCAAATGGAAGTTGAACCCACGCAAGTGTGTCTTCGGTGTCCCCTCAGGAAAGTTACTCGGCTTCATAGTCAGTAATCAAGGCATCGAGGCCAACCCCACCAAGGTCAACGCCATCAGGAGAATGAAGCCCCCTCTGTGCAAGAAGGACGTGATGAAGTTGACCGGGTGCATGGCGGCCCTGAGTCGATTCATCAGTCGACTCGGCGACAAGGGACTCCCTTTCTTCTTGCTGCTCCGCAAAGCAGACAAGTTCGTATGGAATGATGACGCTTCTAGAGCCCTCCAGGAGCTCAAAGAATTCCTTACCAACTCACCAGTCCTAACGGCTCCAGAGCTCAAGGAAGAACTCTTTCTCTACATAGCGGTAACCACCCATGTGGTCAGTACCGTCCTGGTTGTTGAGCGAGACGAGCCAGGCCACGATTACAAGGTGCAACGACCCGTTTACTTCATCAGTGAGGTACTCGGTGAGTCCAAGGTGCGTTACCCTTAGGTCCAGAAGCTTCTTACGCTGTCCTCATCACGTCCAGGAAGCTGCGGCATTATTTCCAAGCACACAACATTAGAGTCGTTTCCTCCTTTCCACTCAGCGACTTCCTGCACAACAGGGACACTAATGGTCGAGTCGTCAAGTGGTCGGTCGAGCTGGGCGTGCTAAACCTGCAGTTCTCCCCTCGGTCCACAATCAAGTCTCAGGCCCTGACTGACTTCGTGGCCGAGTGGACAGAGATACGGGACCCACCACCCGAGGAACGACCCGAGCACTGGATGATGTACTTCGATGGCGCCCTCAACCTTGACGGAGCTGGCGCTGGAATTCTGCTCATCTGCCCAAAAGGAGAACAACAAAAATACGTCCTCTTATTACTTTTCAAAGCTACTAACAATGTTGCTGAGTATGAAGCTCTCATTCACGATCTCGGCATCAAGCGTCTCCTCGCCTATGGAGACTCCAAGGTTGTCATCCAACAAGTCAACAAAGACTGGGACTGCACAAAGGAGAAAATGGGCGCCTACTGCAAGGAGATACGAAAATTGTTAGCCAGCTTCTACGAGTTGGAGTTCCACCACGTCATTAGGGACTACAACATCGCAGCTGACATCCTCTCCAAGCTCGTCTCCAGTCGCGCCCTTGTCCCGACCGGTGTCTTCATCCAAGCCTTAAGACGACCCACGGTCGAGGTTGAGGAACCACCCCCCACTAAGCCAGACTTGGTGCCCGCTCAGGGCCAGGAGGTGCTGGTGATCTACTCCGACTGGCGCTCTCCCATCATCAACTTCCTCATCAACAACAAGTCCTCCCCGGACAAAAATGAACATGAGAAGCTCTCACGATGAGCTGCCAGTTACGTCGTCATCAGCACCAACTTATTCAAGCACTCAGCCTCCTCGGGGACGCTGTCTAAGTGCATTGCCCAGAGCGAAGGAGTCGCATTGCTCCATGACATCCACTCGGGCATCTACGGCAACCATGCAGGCGCCTCTACCTTGGTGGGCAAAGCATTCAGGTCCGGTTTTTACTAGCCCACGACACTTGCTGATGCCCACGATATCGTCAAAAGGTGCCCAGGGTGCCAATTCTTCGCCAAGCAGCAGCACGTTCCGGCTCAGGCCCTACGAACGAGTCCTCCTTCTTGGCCCTTCGCTTGCTGGGGGCTAGACTCGGTCGGACCTCTCAAGACGGCTGTAGGTGGATACAACCACATATTTGTGGCCATTGATAAGTTCACCAAGTGGATTGAAGTCAAACCAGTCGCGGTGACCACAACACTCAAGGCGGTTGAGTTCATCTAGGAAATCTCCCACGGGTTTGGCGTGCCCAACAGGATCATCACCGACCTGGGCACATCGTTCACCAGAAGCGCGTTTTGGGACCACTGCCTGGATAATTGCATCAACATCTACTACGCCTTCGTGGCTCATCCAAGGTGCAACGGCCAAGTGGAACGCACCAATGGCATGATGCTCTAGGTGCTCAAGGCGCGTATCCTCGACCCACTCAAGAAGTTTTGTCCCAAGTGGCTCCAAGAACTACCACAGGTTATTTTGGGCTTATGCACCCAAAAAAGCCAGGCAACCGACTACTCTCCCTTCTTCCTAGTATATGGCTCGAGGCCGTCCTCCCAAGCGACATAACTTTTGGTGCCCCGCGCATCCAAAACTACGAGGAAGGTGAAGCAGAAATGATTCGGCGCTATGACATTGACCTTGTTGAGGAACATTGCATCACAGCTGCCCTGCAGCACGCATGCCACGAACAGCAGCTTAGGCGCTACCACGATTGAAACGTTTAGGAGCGAGACTTCCACATCGGCGACATGGGGCTATGTCGCATCCAGTCTACTACCGGCGCACACAAGTTGTCTTCCCCATGGGAAGGTCCCTTTGTCGTCAGCGCAGTCATTGCCCCTGACACCTATCGCTTGCAGAGGGAACATGGCACAGACGTAGGCAATCTATGGAACATCGAGCATCTTCGGTGCTTCTACCCGTGAGAAGAGCTCCCAGCTATGTATCCCAACCTTTCTAAATAATAATAAGAGCATTTCATCGCTTTTTGTCTTTCTACACTCTATTTCTTTTTTGCGCCTAAAAAATGACCTGGTATAGCCCTTTCCGACTCGTCCAACACGCTCGGGGGCTGCGACTCGGCCATACCAACTCGCACTAGTATCGTTCGCGTCAAATAACTAACCTAGCTGAATGGTGGACTGATCACAACCTGGTGCGTCCTGGAACCGCTCTGCGTCACCTACGCCTATCACGTGTGTGATGACCAGCTCTCTGCACAATGGGCAAAGGCACATCGCAGAGTCGGCATCCTAACCACTCGGCCAAATCAGAAAACTACTCGACTACGGCACATAACAAAAGTAAAACTTAATTACATGCAAAATAAACATTGTTTTTTGGCCAACACTTGGCCCCATAATGTTTCTGCCCTTCTAACAACCTCTTACATGTTCACTTGATCCATGATGCGCTCGGCGAGGGGTCCAACGAGGCAAAGTGCGAGTCCCAGTCGGCGTCGGTGCAGTCCTCCGTGACGCCCTCACCCACGGGATCCAGGTCCGCCTCAGGGTTGTGGGACTTCACGAGGGCCAACGCGAACTGCACCGAGTCCTTAGCTGTCTTCCTAACGAAGGCCTTGAGGCACTCCCGCGCACCGTGCAGGCACTGCGTTACCTCCTCCGCCAGGGCGACCACCTCTAGCTCAAACACGACCAGCACGGCATCGATCTTGGCCATCAACTAGTCGAGGTCTGCCCGGGCGTCGGCCAAACGGTACTTCTTCTCTGCAAAAAGATACTCGTATCAGTCTGAGTGACTCGACCGAATAGGTAATCTCTCAGGAACAAGGGCAGTTACCTTGGCAGCGTTGCTTCTGAAGCCGAAGCTTCTGCTTTGCAAGAGACTCCCGGCCTTCAGCGCCCTCCCTCAGCCGGTGCAACTCTTCGTTCGCCGCGACAATGACCTTGAGCTCCCGGGCCATCGTCTCGTTGGCCTCCTTCAGCTCTGCAAAGCCTTAGGCGTCAGCCCCTCGCGGCAAGTTGGGCAGCCAAAAGCAGAGATGAGTCAAAAATTTAACCTTTCAGCTTCGCCGACTACTTCTTCGAGGCCTCAGAGTGGTTCCGCTTCAGCACCTGCAGCTCCTCCTCTAGTTGAAGGACTCGGCTCGCCGACCCATCTTCCACCTCGAGCTAGCTCGCCGCCCGCCGACACAGGTCGGCCAAAGCCTGCACAAGTAAAGCATATCAAGCCACATGCCCCGGCATCCAAGCAAGACCTCCAAAGACTCACCTAGATCACCTCGGCTGCGCGTTGGGCGGCCTCGAGCAGCGCCCCCTTGATCACCACTGCCTCCTCCTTAGGCGCCTTCTCCTCAGACGGCTCCTGGCCAGCAGGGAGCACAGGGGCGATGACCGGGAGCACCGCGTTCAGGTCGGCAGGGTCTTCAACGACCTCCACCTTGCCCCTGTCCCCCGGCGCGACCTCCAGCGGCATGACGTCGACCCCTTGTGGTGGCTCTGCCACCATCGCCTCCTCCTTGGCTTTGGCGGCTGCCCCCTCGATCAATCGAGGGCGGGCTAGCAGCTGCTCCGCCGGGGACAACTCCCTCTTGGCCACCTCGGCCGAACTGGCCTCCTGGGTGGACTCCTCCACCTTGCGCTTGGTGCCGCTAAGCAACGCTCTCCTACAACCGGACTCATCGACTCAGAATCAGAACCAAGTGTGAAAAGGATCCAAACCGAGAAGTGCAAGAGGTTGGAACTTACCTCCCAGTCCGCTGCACGCTGAAGCTCGGCTTTAGCGGCGCGGCGGAGGGCAACAACTGCGCCACCCGCGCAGGCGACCTCGCTGGCCGCCCCGGCTCCTCCTCCTGGTCCTCCTCCTCTGGCTTGGGGGTGGTGAGGTCGGCCTTCTCCGCCGCGGCCTCCACCTCTCCCCTGCTCGCGCCCGGAGGGGTGGAGCTCCGATCCCGCGGCGCCACCCCACCCCGTTGGGCCTTCGATGCGGCCACCTTGCGGGTGGGGCGCCGCTTCTTCGTGGTGGAGCCGGCACCAGCCGTCGGCCCCGATACTTCAACAACATCATCCGACTCGCTCCCAAGGGAGGAGTCAGACGAGAAATTTCCAACGTCCACTGCCGACAGTGCAAGCCCGGCGGGCGGATCAATAGCCTTGCCCTGCTGCCCCTCGGGTAGATGCGCAGAGCACCAGAACGACACAACTTTTTTCCTGCAAGAGCCGAGTGGTGTTACAACCCAATGGATAACATCGACAACAAAACGAGTCGGTGGAAAACTGCTCAGATCAAAACCACTCAACAAAAAGCAAAACGACTCTACAAGCAGATTACATACCTCTGTGGTGGGCCGCTTCAGGCAGTACGCCTTTGGGCAGCCCTTGTCGTGGACCTCCCTGCTCACAATGAGCGTGACCCGCCTGTGAGCCTCACTACGCGAGACCTTGCAGTTCTGCATGTGAGTTGGGTCTTCACGTCCCGAGTACTCATACCCGGGGTGGACCCGCTCCTGAATCGGCTAGGTCAGCCAATTCGCGAATGACAGCGCCAACACGGCGCCGGTCAGCTTCGTGGCCATGAGCTTCTGCAGCTCGGCCAGCAACACCTCCACCTCCACCATCTCCTCTTCGGTGGGTTTCTCCTCCCACCTGGTGTTCAGGACTGGCGGGAGGCCTGTACGGGGTAGAAGGCTAGAAGCGGGGTTCGCCACCATGAACCACTCCTCAACCCACCTCTTGTTGCTGTCTTTGAAGGAGGCCTTCGGGTACTTCCCGCTCTGGCGGAGCGAGAAGGCGGCACCGCCGACCACATCCGACGTATCCTTGTTTGGATAGGCCCGCAGATGATAGAGGGTCCTCCACAGGTTGAAGTGGGGCTCAATCCCAAAGAACCCTTCACACAGATGGATGAAGGTTGCGATCTGTGCGATGCAGTTAGGCTTGAGGTGCGTTGCCTCCAGCCTATAGTAGTGGAGCAGCCCTCGGAAGAACGCCCCTGACGGCAGGTCGAATCCCTTCTCGTAGAAGGACCGGAAGACGACCGTCTCTGTCCGGTCCTCCGAGGGGAATGCCTCCTTGGTACAGCTCCGCCACCTGGAGATCGCCTTCTCTGGCAGCAAGCCCTACGCCACGAGCGCCTCTATGTCGGCGTCCGTCATGGTGCTAGGGGACCAAACCAGCTCCGTCGCTGGCGGCGCGGCGGCGGTGGCGACGGCTGTTGCCGGGACCTCTCTGGCCATTTTTGCTCGACGCGAGTGTTGGCGGAGTGGAGGGCGGTGAGTCACTTGGGAGGTGAGTGCTCGGGAGGAGGCTGGAGAGATCTGGAAGACTCGGTGGCAGCAGAGATGAAAGGGCACAAATGGATAAGGTTGTGCCGAGCCAATCGTTTTTATATCGGCTGTAACCCTAACGGGCCGTTCAGCTTCTCCCATCTTTTGAATTTTGAAATGGCTCCAAGAGCATCTCTTCCTTTCCCCGAGGTAGGGGAACATTAACAAAGGATATGACGGTGGCGGTAAAATGGAAAAATAGCCCCATGGGATAAGTCTTTCAATTGATTAAAAATCGGAGCAGATCCTAGGATTTTCGGATCGGATTGGATCTGGCCATTGAATTGGAATATTCTTTTCCATACCAGGCGATGCCAAAAGACTCGGCGTGTCTTCGTGACTCTGCCAGCGACCATGCTCGGGGGCTAGGCGCCGCTATTTGACTCGGCGTGTCTCCGTGACTCCGCCAACGACCCTGCTCGTGGGCTGGGCGCCGCTATTTGACCCGGCGTGTCTATGTGACTCTGCCAGCGACCCTGCTCGGGGGCTGGGCACCGCTATTTGACTCGGCGTGTCTATGTGACTCCGCCGATGACCCTGCTCGGGGGCTGGGCGTTGCTATTTGGCTCGACGCATCTCCGTGACTCCGCCGGCGACCCTTCTCGGGGGCTGGGTGCCACTATTTGACTCGGCGTGTCTCCGTGACTCCGCCCGTGACCCTGCTCGGGGGCTAGGCACCGCTTTTTGACTCTGCGTGTCTCCGTGACTCCACCAGCGACCCTGTTTGGTGGCTGGGCGCTGCTATTTGACTCAGTGTGTCTTCGTGACTCTGCCAGCAACCCTGCTCGGGGGCTGGATGCCGCTATTTTACTCAGCATGTCTCCGTGACTCCGCCAGCGACCCTGCTCGGGGTCTGGGGGCCGCTTTTTGACTCGGCGTGTCTCCGTGACTCCGCCAGCGACCCTACTCGGGGGCTGGGTGCCGCTATTTGACCCGACGTGTTTCCGTGGCTCCGCCAGCGACCCTACTCGGGAGCTGGGCGCTGCTATCAGGCTTGGCGTGTCCCTATGACTCTACTGGCTACTCTGACTGAGAGCTAGGTACCGGAAGATGATTAGGAATGAAGGGCTTAACAGGTTGTTTCCTTTTTTGACCCTCGAAACGCTTCTGCAAAACCTTTCGAGGCTCGGGGGCTACACCCAACGGGTGCACCTAGGGGCACATCCCGTTGAAGAAGGAAACATGAAGGCATGAGTCTACCGAAGTCAAGTCGCAGCAAGAGTCTAAGGGTGCAAGGATTATTATGTGATCACTGACTGGCCTCATTACTTGGTTAAGGCTCGACTCGGCGACTTGGCGCTTGGAGGCTTGACGGAGGTAGACCCAGGTACCTCTCTGCCGTGTGGAGGCGGTTACCCGGCTGATCGACTCCGCATGAACGACCCGACGTACAGGCACTCGGCTGTACAATGGGCGGGATCCTTCGGGGTCAAGATCTAGGTCGAACTGGGTAGGCATATCTTGTGCGTCTCAACCGATCGGATTCCTTGTAACAAACCCGAGTAGATTTACCCTAACTTGTAACCCACAGCTGCTCGGATATATAAGCGGACCGTGGGGGGACCCATAGGGAGATTCATCCGAAACCATCCAATTCATCCAGCTAATACAAACCCCCGAACACAGGACGTAGGGTGTTAAGCTCTGTGCGGCCCGAACCTGTCTAAGTCCCTGCGTCCTCGTGTTACCGTCAAGCTCACGGGCTCTCTTCGATCCACCCTGCCTCCAAATCTACTGCTTGGGGCTACCCTTGGCAGACTTGCCGGAGTGCAAATCCGACACCCGGCGAGTCTATTGATGCTCTCGTTCAGTGCTTTCTTGCTATTGTGAACAAGATCGATGAAAGAAAACATTACCCTCTTGCCTTACAGTAATCATGATAGAGCTTGGAAGCTCTTACATGCTTTGGATCATGATGTGTCGGGTACGAAGGTTGATGCTATCATTGAGTCCATAAGCTATGTGACTCTTACTACAGATGAGATTTTCTCCAAGCTGAAGTCGACTAATGTTGATATGAAGCTCAGAACTAAACACGTGAATCCTACTGATCCTCATAGTTTGGTTCACATGTGGCAACAATAATTGCTTCGAGTGTGGACGACTTCATTGCTGACTGCCCTGACAAGGACAAGACAAATCTAAGAGCGGGTACGACTACAACAAGAACAAGGACAAGGAGGAGGAGGAGGAGGAGGAGGAGGAGGAGGAGGAGAAGAAGAAGAAGAAGAAGAAGAAGAGGAAGACGAAGAAGAAGAGGAAGAGGAAGAAGAAGAGGAGGAGGAAGAAGAAGAAGAAGAAGAAGAAGAAGAAGAAGAAGAAGAAGAAGAAGAAGACATACGCTTTCATCTCCTCTCTCAGCGAAGTCGACTCTGACACCGGTGATCACAATGACTTAAACTCAAGTGAAGAGGACGACGACCGCATGGCAAAGAAGAAGGATGCCAAGAAAATCTACTGCCTTTGCTTCTACAGCAACAAGAATTGTGGTAGGTATTGTGTCATGACTCTCGACGCCTATGAACACAATAACAACGACTTCGAGATAGAAGATGAGGTAATGCAAACTCTTGAGCAACTTCTCCTAGAGGTAGGTGATTTGAATGACTGCTTGCAGGAACTAGATTTGCTTAAATCTATCCTATTGTTGATGATGTTCCTGAATGTGAGGAATGCTCTAGTCGCATGGCTAGTTTAGCTTCTTTGCAATCTAAGCATGCTTCTCTAGTTGATGAACTTGATTAAACTAGGAGTGCTTTAAATGAAGTTAAATCTGGACCTATGTTGCTTGGTATTCGCAAGTCTTGTCCTGCTTTACATAGTTAATTTGATGATGCATGTGTTAGGATTAGGAACCTTGAGAAAAATCTTTCTGTTGCTAAATCTAAGGTTCCTGTTTGTGATGTTTGCCGTGCATATGTTGATGAACTCCATGAGCTTAAACTTGCTAAGCAAACCACTAATGATGAGAATACCTACTTGCACACAGTTCACAGTTGGTTGTCCAGTGGGGAACCCTAATTGGGTCTTATGATTAAAATGTTCAAAAGGGCTGATGGTTTTTGAATTGGGAGTGTGATTGAACATAACAAGTTTCAGTGGTTGTATAAAAAGGTTAGTGAGTGCAATGGTGACAAACCAAGTGACAAACTAGCAACCTCCATCACACCTGAGCCACCTAAGCTGAGTAGAGAGAAACCAAACCCAGAGTGCAACCCGACAGATGGAGTGTTTGTTGAGTCACAAAAACAACCACCTAAGGGATCTGTTTGGATGAAAAAGACCCAACCACACGAGGAACAAAATTGGTACACTTCTAGATCCTCCTAGGAGCGCCCTCCAAAGTATTAAGCCAAAACATCATAACCCATGAAGTTTGTGAGCGCAAACCCACAACCAAGAGTTAACCCTCAGCCGAGAGCTAACCCATAGCCAGAGAGACCTGTGAGGTTCCACTGTGAGTATTGTCACCGAGAGGGTCACCTTAGCTTGAGGAGTTCTGCTTTCAAAGGAAAAAAGTTTTGAGATTTGAGGGTGAGTGGGGACAACTAGGACATGTAACACCTTGCTCATGGTGTACATGCGCCTAGACCAGCTACTCGGATCAGTCAATTTGGTGGTGTTAGAGCAAGTGCTTATGGCAGGTTTGCCAGGCGTGTTCCTAGCCATGCTCAATATGACTATGGACAGCGTACCCGTGACCCTGGGTCTCAAAGATATGACAGGCCACGTTCTTTCCATCGTGGTGACCATCATCCTCAGATGAGACATGAGATGTTTTATGTTGCTACCCGGGGATGCTAAGGTAGTGACCTCATACACGGGCGTGGTGCTCGGGTATGCAGGATCCTTCGGATATGCCCATGCTCCACGGTATTGCAAGGGTAGATTGCAGAAGGTGACAGCTTTGTTGGTCTGCCATGACGTCTCATCGTGGTTAGCGAAGTACCCCATGTTCGGGTTCGGGGTAGGAGTTCATGCAATGATGTAACGTCTTGGATATACTCCGGGATGGGACATTCTCCCTGATATCCCTATTTTCCCGGCACCTGTAGTTCTAAGCATGTTCAGTGTGTAACCTTTGCTTGTATGAATAGATGCTATTAGGACCTTGTGTATGCCTATGCTCCCACTAACCTTAGGTTTATTCATTTATTCTTTATCTTGAGTTTGGCCAAGTGTGTGTGTCACATTACCCTTATTCATATCATCTATGTTGACTTACACTTGTTTATGCTATAGTCTATGGCTTATTCATATCATCTTGATTATGTATCAAGTAAACTCTTTACACCATGCTCTCCTTTGGGAAAAATATAAATAACGATACCCGAATACTCACCGGGTGAAAGGCTACAGCGGTATATCCGTGCGCTTGAGGATTCTTTCTGTAATCGTTAAGACATACCACCTAGCGTTTCCTAGCGCCATTGCTTGGGATGGGCCTAACACCCCTGTTCCTAGTGACAACGCTAAGAAATGCCAACAAGCATTTCTGACGCCATTGCCGGGGAGAAGCATTGATTAAAAGATATACTTGTGCATGATCATGGCAATATGTTTAAGAAATAGTTGTGGCTTATTCAGGCTAATGTTGCTTTTGTTTTCTCCTGATTGGATGACTGGTTTCTCCTTGCTGACAAATTTTGTTGAAAATCCAGAAAAGCTCGTGAGAAGGGTCAGACCTCGCGTCGTCCCTCCTCAGATCATCCTCTCGGCAAGTGAGTCAGTCACTCAAGCACCAACAACCGTTATGGCTGAAAAGACTCTCCATGACTTCTCCATCCCCTCTTTCGCCAATGTGGCAACTGCACCCAACGTTGATGTTGGGGACATAAACTTTGAACTCAAGACGAGTCTCATCAACATGGTGCAGGCTAGCCCATTCTGTGGCAAGCCGAACAAGGGCGCCAATGCCCACCTCCAGAACTTCCTGGAGCTGTGTGAAACCGTGATCATAAGGGGCGTCACGGCTGACGCCATCCAGCTCCGTCTGTTTCCCTTTTCCCTAATAGGGAAGGTGAAACAATGGTTTTATAAGAACAAGGAAGTCGTCAGCACGTGGGACAAGTGTTCCATGGCGTTCCTCGCCAAATTCTTCCCGTTGGGCAAAACCAACGCCCTTTGAGGAAAGATATCAAGTTTCAAGTAGACAGGGATGGAAACCATCCTGGAAGCTTGGGAGAGACTGCAAGAATACATACTCGCCTGTCCTCATCATGGGATGGACGAGTGGCTCGTACTCCAAAGCTTCTACAACGGGCTGACTCCGACATCAAGAGCCCACATAGATGCTGCTGCTGGAGGAGCCTTCCTCGACCTTACTATCGCCAAAGCCAACACATTGATCGAGAAGATGGTCTCCAATCAGGGTTGGAACGAGGAGCGTTCCCAGCCCAAGAGTAAAGGCGGAATACATACCATCAAAGAAGTTGACATGCTCTCCGCCAAGATGGACCTCCTTACTGAAGTGTCTTGATTAAAGGGCACAAGTCAAGGAACACATGAACAAATATGCTCAAGGCGTTGACTCGCACTCCATGTGCGAAGTCTGCGGCAATGGAGGACACTCGGGGAATGACTACCCCGAGACCCGTGAAGATGTGGCGTACATGAACAACAACAACAACAACAGGTACCGTCCACAAGGAGGCCAAGGGTGGGGCCAATCCAGGCCACCTTACCAATGAACTCAAAGTACAATTCAAATTTAAATTCAAATCAACCTTCCATAAAAGATCTCGTTCTTGGCCAAGTAAAAGTTAATGAGTCTATAAATAAGAAACTTGTTGCCAATGATAAAGCTCTTGAGAGCATAAACATAAAAGTTGAAACCTTATCCTCTGCTCTCAAGAATAAGTTAAGTTTTAATAAAATGATAGAAACTCAGCTTGCCCAAGTCGCTGCTGCTCTTCCAACTTCCGGAAAGGTAAATGCAGTGACCACGAGGGGGGGGAGGGGTAAGTCCACTCGTGATCCACCAAACCCTAACCATGCAGGAAAGACAACAGGAGTACATGAGGACGAAGGGTCGTCAGGCCAAAAGGATGGCAAGGAACCCGAGAAAGGAACAACCCTGCAAGAGTTCGTTGACACAAGCTTCTTGCCTTTCCTGACTCACAATCAGAAGACAGCGGTGGACGAGCAATTTGCTCATTTCGTTGAGATGATCCAGAACATACATGTTAACGTTACCTTGTTGGACGTTACGCATGTACCGACATATGCTCGCTACATCAAGGACATCATCAACAACAAGCGATCGTTCCCCACCACAAAAGTTGTCAAGCTCACGGAAGAGTGTAGCGCAGCTATACTCAACCAGCCTCTTGAAAAGAAAACAGATCCAGGGTGTCCAACAATCACCTGTTCAATCGCGGCACACCACTTCAACCATGCCATGTGCGACCTTGGGGCCTGCGCAAGCGTGATGCCCAAGATCGTCTTGAACAAACTGAATTTCACTCACCTCACCCCGACACCGATGCACCTCCAGCTAGCTAACTCCTCAGTTCGCTATCCAGAGGGGATCACAGAAGACGTTCCGGTGAGAGTCAGAAATTACTTCATCCCTATCAACTTTGTGGTGCTCGACATGGAAATATCCAAGGAGACATCGCTCATTCTTGGGCGGCTGTTCTTGAGCACTGCTGGGGCACAGATTGATGTAGGAGCTAGAGAAATCTGCTTCAACATCAATGGCAAGGAAGAAAAATTCCCGTTCAGCCCAGAAGAGAACAATGCTCCATGATCAAGATCAAGTATGGGCCAAATACACAAGGCATTCAAGAAGTAGAAGTAACTCCACCCAAGACGGATAACCTCATCACCCTCATGAAGGAATTCATGAAAGAAAAAAGATGGAACAGAGGCCGGGGCAGTGGAAGAATTCAAAAGCCAAACCACACAGAAAGCCACAAAACCTGAAGCCTGCACAAGAAGGTGTGGAAGGTGAAAGAAGTCTCAACATCTGACTTTGCCTCTCCCAGACCGGATGCTGCGACAAGTGGTAAGTGACGCCGAAGAAAAGTCCTTCCTATCGAACTTTAAACGACAAGCCCTTGCCAAAGGTAAATTGGTATTTATCTCATATTTAATTTTCCCACAATTTGGTTTTTCACCCCATTTCATTTTTCCCACTGCATGCTAGAATTTTTCTAGCCCTTTGCTTGCTTTCACAAAAATCATAAAAATATTTTCTGAGCACAAAAACCCTTTGAAAAATATTTTGAACATTCATTCGGAGCAAATTTGGGCCGAGCACCAAAGCATTCAAACAAAAGAGACGTTGGGGGACAGTGGGCCCAAGCTGTCAGCCTGGAGGGCCAGCCAGGGTGCGGCCGACCCCAGCCCAACAGCTAGTGGGACCAATGGCTAGCCGTTGTGCTTGGTGCCTCCCCTTGTGTTCCTGGCCATTTCTCTTTAAATAGAGCCCGATAGGGGGTGTGTTTCACTTACACTCATTCTCACTCCCTCTCACACTCTCACACTCTTTTGCTCTCGGAAGTTCATTGGATTTTTGCTCGAGTTTGGATTCAAGAAACTTCTCTCTCTCATTTCTTTGCTGCAAGAAAGATCCTACATTTGAAGGTGCAACTCTCGGGTAAGAGCTTTTCATTTTGATTACACTAACATAACCCGATTCAAGTTGTTTTTGTTTGTTCTTGTTCTCCGACCATGAGGAGAGTGGGTCGGATGTTTTCGGCACGATTCAAGAAGATAACGGGTGGAAGCTCATCCCGTTCTCGGGGTGGCTCAAGCTCTCACCACACCCCCGAACCAACTCCGACCCCAAGAATGATGGACTATGAAGAGCATGTGTCAGACCCGGGGCTACAGGACTGCTTACGTAGCATAGAATGTTCTAGAATAAGGGGTGGGCATGTCCCATACCTTATCTATATTGTAACTAGTCGAACAGGGCTAGAACTAGTCGATACAAAAGGAAACTACCTGAGTAGTGCTCGGGTAGGACTCCTAAGCTAGTATCAGTCTAGGATTTCCATGTAACCCTGTCCCCCAGAGTATATAAGGGCGAGAAGGGAGCCCCTCCAAGGCACAACCAATCCAAGGCAATACAAACCACCAAACAGGACGTAGGGTGTTACGCACATCGCGGCCCGAACCTGTCTAAACCTTGTGTTGCTTGCACCTTCGAGTTCCTGATCTCGGCAATACCCTGCCTACAAGTCTACTACCTTAGGGTATACCTAGGTAGGCTTGTCGGTCAAACATTGATAGCTGGCGCACCAGGTAGGGGTGTTCATTGAAGATCCACCGGAGAACTCGATGGCAACGTTCAACTTCACCAGCGCTGTGCTCCAAGGGGGAACCACCTTCATCTTCGGCTTGTGGGTCTGCGTTGCCAATGGCGTAGGTGGCTTTGATCGGCTTCTCATCGACAACACGGAGCTGAGAACTACCATAGCAACCCCATGCAGCAGCGCCGATGAGTTCGTCGACAACCTCCCGGATCTCCTGCTCCCCGACTCCTATGGGGAGATCGACGAAGAGCTCGTTTTCAACACTACTCCGACTTGTGCTGCTCCTTGGGTCGCACCCAATCCGATCCGGGGAAGGACGTACCTGATTCACTTTCGGTCTGTGCAATGCGGCCGCTACTTTCCAAGCAGCCGCACAATCCAAATTCCTCTCCGCAATGGAGAAGTACATGGATGACCTACTCGATCTCGGAGCATTGGAAGCCACCGCATGTCGGGAGGCCCCAATCTTCGACGACTACGACTCGGACTCCGACATCGAGCCGTTCCTGGCTGGTCACCAATGTCTGGTGATTACTTCTACACCATCGGGTCACTTCGTGTATTGGAAGGGCATGAAACCCTCTGAACTACTCGAAGTGACCAACTCAAGGCTGGTGGCACACCTTGACGCTCTGCGTTTCACAGAAGGCAGACCCTTAGACTCCTCTGCACCCACAATGATGGTCCTTGTTGACTACAGCTCCAACGACCACTCGTCGCATCACCAAGTCTTCATGGCGGAAGTTGGCGGCGACAATGAGGGCAACCCCGATGAGCTGCTCGAGCAGATCTCCAGTGATGAGAACACTACCGACGCTGGCAACAAAAGTGAAGCCGATCGTAATGCTCAAAGGGTGAGGAACCAGAAGCGCGTTGCATGCAAATGGAGAGCGATCGAGCGCCAGGAGCGCATACGCCGCAACCTCGATCTGCAGTTCGCAGCAGCAGAAGAACGGGGTTTCACTACCCCAATCGCTAATATTGCTGGCATAACAACTATTCTGGCTATATGTCAAGACCCTGCAGCGCAGCACACCTACGACTGGCTCAGAAAGCTTGGATACAACTCGATCAACAACATCCGGCTCCTTCCGTTCCCCGCAATGAAGGGAACCGCAATGAGGGACACTGCGAAAGCAGAAGCCAAATCAGCCGTACTCTGGAAGGCCGGCCACGCCACCGACCCTTGAATACAACAACGATGCCCCATCTGTGGCAGTAGGGCCACGCCCCCAGCAACATGGCCCTCGGACGCCCACTCCACCACGGCGCCCAACGGGAAATCGATCTCGACTTGAGGCCCTGCCAACTAGTGACCTGCAGGACAAGATCAACGAAGCACGTGACGCTCGCTTTGTCATCAACGCTCGATGCCAGGAGTGCTGCAGCGGACACGGCGGCGACAATAATCACTTCCCTGCATTCGCACCACACTTTGCGACTACAAGTATCCGGAAGGATTCAAACCAGTCGGCATCACCAAGTATGGCAGAAAGCAGGCTCCCGTGCAGTGGCTCAGATGCTACTCTATGGCCATTAAGGTGGCAGGCGGCTCCAACACCACGAAAGTGGTCTATTTCCCGATGGCTCTGGAGACAGCACCACTGACGTGGCTCGAAAGCCACCAGAAGAACTCGATCAACTCTTGGGACGACCTCAAGAACGTCCTCATCGACAACTTCCAAGGGCTGATCACTCAGGCAGGTACTCGACATGACCTGTCTCAATGCAAACAGGAACATGGCAAGTTACTTCGCACCTACACCTGTCGCTTCTTCGACACTCGCGCCACCATCGCCAACATCTGCGACCAGGATGTCATCGACTGCTTCCGCAACGGCATATCTGACCCGAACCTCTATAGAGACTTTGGCCGGAAGCACCCCAAGACCGTCACGGCCCTCCGTGACATGATGCAAGCCTGGGCGGACCAAGAGGAACAAGAGTGCGATCACTTCCTGAAGCGCGGCAACGACTACAGCGGCAACAAGCGTCGGGACGAGCACCGTAATGACAGAGGCCAGTGAGACAACTCGGGTTCCTGCCAAAAGGGTAAGCCAGACGATACCGTCACGGCCGTCGAGCGCCCCTCGCGCGGCAAAGGGTCGACTACGGTAGAGAAATTCATAAAGCTCCTGCGAAACCAGTGTCTGTGGCACCCGACCGCTAAGCACTCTGCAATGGAGTGCTACAACCTCCGCAGAGCGGTCAACGCACCACCATCTAACAAGAACGACAAGCGAAAGGACAACACCAAAGAAGACGAGGACCCAGAAGACAAGTCAGGGGCAGGAAAGTTCCAGGACGCCACCAAGACTGTCAACATCATCTTTGGCGGAGAATCCTCTTTCTCCAAGAGGGCCTAGAAACTTACGCTCCGCGAGATCTTATCTCTAGAACTGGCGGTACCACGGCCTCTTCAATGGTCAGAGGTCCCCATCTCCTTCTCGGGAGAAGATCAATGGACTAGTTTTTCAAAGTCGGGAAAATTTCCGCTCTTACTAGATCCAGTGGTGGCTGACGTCAGACTCGCCAAAGTACTCATCGATGGAGGAAGCGGCCTTAATCTCATCTTCACCAACATTCTGAGAAGGATGGGCTTTAACTTCATCGAGATGCTGACACCAAGCAAAGCTCCCTTCTACGACATCATACCAGGGAATTCGGCTACTCCACTCGGCACGGTGACTCTCCCTGTCACCTTCGGCACAAGAGAAAACTACCGGACCGAATACATCAAGTTCGAGGTGGCGGACTTCGACTCATCATACCACGCCATCCTTGGACGCCCTGCAATAGCCAAGATCATGGATGTGCCCCACTACATATATCTCCTCCTTAAGATGCCAGGAAGCAATGGTGTAGTCACCTTCTGAGGTGACCTAGAGAGACCATACTACTGCGACAAAGAGGCCATCGAATACGCTTCGACTACTCGAGTACTAGATTCTGCAGGAGAAGTGTTTGCAGCAGCGTAGCAGCTATCACAGTCGGGCCTGGAGATCCCCACAAAGAAGGCGAACAACTGCAAAGTCCAGCCTACTGGCGAACTAGCATTCAAGTTGATCCAGCTTCACGAAGAGGACTCATCCAAGATGGCTCTGATCGGCATTCCGCTGGGCGGCAAATAGGAAAATACGCTCATCAGCTTCAATCCGGCCAACCGAGACATAATCGTATGGAAACCAGTGGATATGCTAGGGGTGCCTAGGGAACTGATTGAGCATATTCTGAATGTAAACCCAAAAACTATTCCTAAGAAGCAGCGTCTATGTAGGTTTGCCCAAGACAAGCGTGTAGCAATAAACAAGGAAATAGCAAAACTACTCATGGCTGGCTCCATCAAAGAAGTCTTTCATCCAGAGTGGTTAGCTAATCCTGTCCTTGTAAAGATGAAGAATAATAATGAATGGCGAATGTGCGTTGATTACACAGATATCAACAACACTGTGAAAAAGATCACTTTGGGCTACGATGCATGAACCAGATCGTGGAGTCTACCGCCGGCTGCATACTGCTATTCTTCCTTGATTGTTAATTGGGCAACCATCAAATCGACCTCAAGGAAGAAGACCAGATCAAGACTGCCTTCATCACTCCCTTCGGCATATACGCTTACAAAACGATGTCATTCGGGTTGAAGAAAGAAGGAGCTGTTGACGCGAGATTTTGACACGTATTGAATCGGCGTCAGGAGGAGAAGATTGGCCAACGAAGCGGATCTGAAAGCTACAGTAAGGAATCGGCCGATCGGGGTAACAGTTGAAAATCGGCCGATTGGTGGCGCAGCCTATGCCAACAGGATAGGATTATTCCAGAAGATCCTAGTCAAAAGCTGGTCAACACGGCATGCTAAGTCAGCCGGAAAGCAATTGAAGAGGCCCTGATTGGATTAGGAAACAGCGGTGGAAGATTCTGCGGGAGTCCGTTTCCTTTTTTAAGTTATTATAGATATAGTAGTTTTCCTGTTTTAAATAAGGTTGTAACAAGTCGATTTTAGCGCCAACACACTTTTGGCACGCCCAGTGGGACCATCCAAGACCTGATATGTCGAACAACACAGAAATCTCTTACAGCAACATCATTGGGGTCACAGAAGCTGATCTCAAGGACGACTAGAGGGAGGAATTGGCCAAATATCTGGAAGATTATAAGAAGATGTACCTCCAATCGTTCAGTCGTACCAGAAGCGGGGAAGCAGTTAAGAAAGCTCCTATTCCAACACCTCGCCACATCACCATCGCTGAAGACTCGGGCAAGATGTCAGAGATGATTCAGCAGTCCGTGTATCAAGCGTTCATTGACCAATCCTCGGTGATGAGCAACACGGTGTACAACGCCGTCGTCAACTCTCTGGCCAGCGGAGCCGTTCAAGGTTATCAGGGACCGGCGTATGCCCCTCCAAATACCCTGCCGGCCAGAAGCTTACCCTACACATCCCAATCGGCTTCTCAGCCGATATTGACGCAGCGCGAAGGATACAGCTCTCCACCACTTCCGGCGTCTCCAAGATACAGCGGTGCACCATGTCTCCCATCGCGAGCGCCGCTTCAACACGTTCAAATGGCTTCTGTGCAAACACTACCTACGAGCTCAGTGCCTTGGGGGGCATCAGCCACGACGTATTTACCCGAGCCAGCGAACGGGCATCGCACTTATCCGTTCCAGGCGCCGTACCAATCGGCCGCCCGGCCAACGATCTCCCAATACCAGCCGATTTTACCAGAAATCGGCAGGGGGGCATCAGCCATGACGCATTTTCCCGAGCCAGACAACGGGCATGGCACTTATCCGATCCAGGTGCCATACCAATCGGCCGCCCGGCCGGTGGTCTCTTAGTACCAGCCGATTTTACCAGAAATCGGCAGGGGGGCAAGCACTGTGGAGGCATTCAGAGGCGCGGTGCCAGCAACGACGTACGAAGGGGGTGCGGACGCGTTTCGCCAGCAGTTGTCGGCCGCTCAGCAAACTTCGCCGATTCATCACCTGGCCGAACCAGCCCTTCAACACGTGCCCGCGCCGCGAACAACTGTTCATCAGCAGCAGGTGGATTGGACAGCAAGAATAGCAGAAGTAATTCAAGATCAGTTTGGGCTGAAGCCGAAAGTTCAAACTTATACTTACAAGACGCCGTATCCATCGGCCTATGACTCGTTGCCGTTCCCACACCGCTACAAGGTTCCTGATTTCACCAAGTTCTCAGGGACGGATGACACATCCACTGTGGAACACATCAACAGATTCATCATCCAGTGCGGTGAAGCTGCCACACAAGACGCTCTGAGGGTACGGTTATTTTCATCATCTCTATCCGGATCGGCCTTCCAGTGGTTCACCACTTTACCGCCAAATTCTATCGTCACGTGGGCCGATCTGGAGAAACAATTCCACAAGTACTTCTATGCAGGGGTACACGAGATGAAGATTTCGGACTTAACCAGCCTCAGGCAGAGAAGCGATGAGCCGGTGACAGGATACATACAGAGGTTCAGAGAAATCAAGAACAAGTGCTACAGTCTGGCTCTGACCGATGCACAGTTGGCCGATATCGCTTTCCAAGGTCTCTTGCCGCAAATCAGAGAGAGGTATGCCGCCCAAGAGTTTGAGAGCCTGAGTCAAATCGTCCACCGATTGTCAGGGCAGGAGATCCGACCACTTGAACAGCGGAGGAGCTTCCAGAAGAAAGTGGCGTACTTGGAGGGATCTGAATCTGACGCGGAGGAAGAAATCGGCCTGGCGGAATGGGTAAAAGGGAAAAAACCAATATCCTGCCCCTTTGGCAAGAAGGAGCCAGAGACATTCGGCTTTGACACGTCCAAGGCCGATAAAATTTTTGATCTACTGCTTCAGGAGGGACAGATCAAGCTGTCGCAACATCACACCATCCCTACGGCCGATCAGCTGAAGAAGATGAAGTACTGCAAGTGGCACAACGCTACTTCTCATGACACCAATGAATGTAAAGTCTTCCGTCAGCAGATACAATCGGCCATTGAACAGGGGCGGCTCAGATTTGAGACTCCAACCAAATCGGCAATGCCGATGAAGATAGACCAGCACCCCTTCCCGGCCAACACGGTCAACGCTGGAGAAGAATCAAGTCAAACCAGGGTGCTGACGTCAGAATCGGCGAGAAAAGACGGCGTTGTCGATCCCAGGAGGCAGATCACGACGGAAGAAATCAGAAGGAACAGGTGAGGACCAGAACGACCACACAGGCCTGTCACCTCCCGATTTCTACTCAGTAAATATCGGCGACAGCAAGAACAAGCGCAACACCAGGAAGAGATGATACGCCGGCGCAAAGATCACTGGCAGTGTCCCTTTTTCTTCCACTGCTGGGAGAACGATATCAGATTGCCCTCTGCCGATAACTGTCCGGAGTGCAACGGATCAAACCGCGATGATCGCCCGAAGCCACACTCTAGAGACAGAGGATCAGAGCCGATCAACAGAAATCGGCGCGAAGAACGGCGCGTTTCGGTGCATGATCGGCTGGGGGGCAGAGTTGACCAGTACGGTAGGTCAAAAAGCAAGATCGGCCAACAAGATGGACTGGGGGGCAGGATCAGCGCGCACGATCGGCTGGAAGGGATGGCCGATGATAGGGTGTCAGACGAAGATCCCCTAGGAAGGGAACCAGATTGGCGACACGCTAAACCATCGGCCAAACCAGTGAACCCCAGGTGGTGTCCCGATGGCCTATCCAGATCCCAAAAGCGGAGAATCCAACGCCTACGCCAGTTAGAACATCAAGAAGGAGAACAAAGACATGTGCCAGAAAGAAGGAATGTGAAATCTCGAATTTGGCGCCCAAAGAAAAATGATCAGGATGCAAACAGCCAAGAATCGGCGGCCGAAATCGATATGGTTTTCATATTGCCGATGGAGTTCATGGCGCCAAGCGATCGGGACAAAGTGACAAATACAGAGGAAGAGCAAATGGCACAACTGGTATTAGAGCCGATGACGGCTATGTTTGAGAAGCCAGAGGAAGAAAAACGACAGCACCTCAAAGCGTTGTTTCTCAAGGGCTATGTCAACGGAAGACCCGTCACCAGACTACTGGTAGATGGAGGCGCGGCAGTCAACATCATGCCGTATGCCATGTTCCGCAAGCTGGGCAAGGGCGATGACGACCTCACCAAGACGGACATGATGCTGAAGGATTTTGAAGGCAACGTGTCGCCTGCCCGCGGGGCATTCTGCGTCGACCTCACCATCGGCAGTAAGACCCTCCCCACTACTTTCTTCGTCATTAATGGCAAAGGGTCCTATAATATGCTGCTCGGTCGCGACTGGATACATGCAAACTGCTGTGTCCCATCTACTATGCATCAATGCCTTGTGCAATGGGTCGGCGACAGTACAGAGATAGTAGCTGCCGATTCTGTTTACAGCGTTGCAGCGGCCGACACACAACAGTGGAGCTGCGAACACGTCAAATGTATATCTGGCAGGACTTGGGACACTGACTTCCTGAAAGTGTCCGATTTCGGTCTACAGCCGATCCAAGCAGTCGGCTCTGAGGATTCAGCTCGTTCGAAAGGATGAGAAGCTGAGGCATGGGTTCACGTCAGCCAATTCATTAGAGATGGGAGATTTAAGAGATAGCATCAGATCAAGGCCGACGTACGTTGGTACCGATGGGGATTCTGAGCACAAAAAGAAAATATGTCGAGTTAACATGACCAACTTCTCATCGGTTTTCTGGCTACACATCCGGTGAAAGAGATATTGGGATTCATTGTTAGGTGGAAATTACAGATTACATGAAGCAGTTCAAAACCAAATCGGCGCGGTGGCATTAAGGAACAACAACGTTTAACATATTGTTTACAGCCCAAGGAAAGTATCTATGGCTACAATCGCTCGTCGTCTGATTTGATCGGCCGATTCTACTATCCTCTGATCACGTTCGACCGATCCTGACACTTCTGACATGCGGCGACAGAGTCTTATTGCTTCACGGGCCAGATGTTGTCTTTTTTGCTTTAGCTCGCTAATCATGGTTGGGAGTTCTTGGAGCTTTTTCTCTTCAGCGGCTATCTCTTTGGTTATCTGTTCCATATCCTTGGCTAGTTCTGCTCTCCTCCGTTTCAGCCGATCTATTGTGCCAACGATGTCCGGACGGCAGTTCTCGAGGAAGTTGATTTTGTGATGTACTTCCTGGGCCTGGTGCTTGTACGAGTCAACCTCCTCCTGAGTTTTGGCCATCTGAGCGTGATCGGCCATACGTCGCAGCGCCCGCGAGACCGGAATCCGCATGCCCTCTATATAGGCGGCATACCCCAAGTCTTCCGACACTTCTTCCGGAATGTGATCTACGACCTCATTGAAAAGTTGTCGGATCGGCGATGCATCTTTCACCAGTCGGCCGATGTCACCTTGGAGGAGAGTACGGATGCTCTCGAGCTTAGAGCGGACGTCGTCGGAGGCAGAACTCGGTGGAACCACATGTGAGGCAGTTTCTTCTTCATCGGCCAAGGAGACAGCGAAAGAAAAGACACTATTGTTGGGAGAATCTTGCTCCTGTAAGAGAACAAAGCAAAGGGTAAGCAAGTAGTGAAAGAAAATCGGCCGATTCTGATGGTAAGATTGTTACCTCTTTGAAACGAATCTCTCTTGCCTGCGCCGGTGGAAGTATTTCCCTTGTTTCAGGGATTGGTGCACTGGGTTCACCAGAAGAAGAAGATTCGATCATTATTGGTGCTCCGCTTGGGCCAGCTTCCTGAGAAAGATATAAATGCTCATGAGGATACTATGGGAAAATGAGATAAGATGGTAGTGGGAATTTGACATGCCTCTGCGGGTTCTCCGGCCGATTCCAGCTGTGGAGTTACAATCGGCGTACCCAAGTCAACCTGCATCAGAATTGGTTAAGTTTCCTGAATATTAAGGATGCAGGGTAAGAGATCATTTACCTCGGCAACAGGAGCTGCTATAGTTTCAGTCCCTACTTGAGACGTGGCCGACAGCCGTGGAGATTGTGGTGGGACAACTCGTGCAGCCTGGTAAAGGGATGGAATTGATGTCAGCGGAAGGTTTTTGGGGAATACATGAGATAAATAAAGTTACCTGGACAGCTTCTACTAAGAGTGATGCTGCAACAGCCCCGGCTTCGGCGGCGACTTAGGGATCGGCCGTCTCGACGACTGATGGAGGTGAAGGATCTGGGGTCTCGGTGCGCATTACTCCCATCTGATCAGCCAATCCAACACGGGGGGTCTCGGCCGATGCTACTGCCATCTGGCTAGCCGATCCGATACGAGAGACTTCAGCCGATGCTATTGTTGTCTGACCGGCCGATTCAATGCGAGCCCGCATCCGACGGCTGGATATCTTTGGTGTTGGTCTCTTGGGCGCTCGTCTTGATCGGCCGGTGGAGATATCTCTGATAGATGGAGCATGGAAGCCGATGAGTGGCTGCACTGTGTATTGATGATGGCTATCAATCGGCCGGCCGCTTCGGCTCCGTGTTGGGGGAGCATGGCTTTCAGACTGAAGAGGTAAACATAAGTTAGTAGCAAGATGATAGTGCAACATTGAAATCGGCTGAAAAGAAAAGGACATACCGCAGCATTTGGGTCGATGTTCTCTGGGTCCAGAATGTTGCAGTAAATTGATGGGGATTTACAGAAAAGATGCTGCTTCCATTCTGCCCACCATAATTTGTACTGTTGGGTGGCGAAAGAGGCAACTGACCAGCCGTTCAAGTCAATGGTGCTGGAGTCAGGTACTAAGTCGCACAATCGGCTGTAGTCGAGACTAGAGGTTAATCCGTCTCTGAATTTTGCTTGGCCGGCGAAATAGACTCGGATCGGCAATTGGCCAAAACCTAGTTGCCTTGCTGCAGCTGACGAGCAGTAGAACTCATAAGTGGGTGAGTCCTTCCCCGAGAAGAAGTTAGCCGGCAGAATTCCCGGCTTAATCAAGACATCCATGATGGATACCAAATGTGTGGGTGGAGAAGTTGAAGCATATAGGCAACTCAAAAACTGGCTCCGCGGTTTGATATGGATACCAGGTGATCATCTCCTCGCTAAGTCCATTATAGAAGCATCTGAAATATTCGGCTACCCGGGTAGCGGTGAACTGGCAGCCAGGAAAGGCCGATGCCGCCTCTCCGATAGATCTGCAGCGGCGACGGACCGATGGATTCTCCTCTGACTCAATGTTGGGAAAGGTCTTTGTCTCTATCCTCTGCTGAGAGACCTTGCTCATGTGTAGATTGAGCCAGAGGGTGATGAACCACCAGGGACCGCCTGGATTCCCTATCGGCTCTCCTTTCGACAGCTTGGCGCCGATTTGATGCATCATATGGTATGCCGATCCCAGCAAATGTTTACCCAGGGGGACGGCCGATCCTTGTGCGAGAGACTCTGCCAAAGCTTGAGTATTGGAAGAGGGGCCGACCGCTCTGCCACAGAAGAGGTGTTTCTCCAGCCACATCATCAAGAAGGCGGTGTGCTCTCTCTGTGAGACTGTTCCTGTCTTCATGTTCTTACTGATGTATCCTTTCCACCCGCCGATTCCTTTGGTGTCTAGCCGATGAGATGGCTTGAACAGGTAATTGAAGGGGGTATCGGCGGAGGAGACATCTAGGCCGGTCAGCAGTAAGACATCGGCCAAGGTTGGGGTCATGGGTCCGTGTCCAAAAAGGAATGCGTTAAGTGCATCGGACCAGAAGTAAGAGGCTGCCATAACCAAAGGTTCGTTCTTTTCCATCTGAGACAGGGACAAATCTATGCACTGGCCGATTTTTAGTTCTTCCCATTGAACTTTCCAAGACCCGGCTACCCTCTGGTACCATTCTCTCCACCCGGGTGTTTCATTCGGCCAGGATCTGAATGCGCCTACCCAGTGATCTAAATCCATGGGTGACTGCTTAAAGGGGATTCTGTGAGTTTCTAAACTGATTAGATCCGTTGGATCAGGGCTCCCCATAGGGCCTAGACAGATGAGGTCAGGAGACTCTGAGCGAGGAATGGTGATCCTGTGCCTAAGGGCCTAAAAAGAAAGGGAAAGAGGGAAGAAACTAAGAAAGGGACCGGAAAATACTGAAGCAGCAAGGCGAAAAGGAGAAAATTTTTGGGCATTTACCTCTGGGATGGAAGCCCTCGTCGCCGATGACGCCGCTGGAGAAGCCGCCGATTGGGCCGCCGCCGCCAAAAGAGCAGCCGATGGAGCCTCTGTAGATGGGGTGGTCGCCGACGGAGACGCCATTGGGGGTCGGAGCAAGCTGCGGACGAGGTCGCCGGAGAAGGGGGAGCGCTTGAAATCGAAAGAACTTCGAGGAAGATGAACAGCAATGCGGCAGAAAGGATGCTGGATTCGTGGAGGAGGAGAGGCGGAGAAAACCAGTACTTAAGAGAGATAATGGGGGTAAGGGCAAAGATGGTATTTTTACCGCACCTTCTACGCGAGTTCCAGGGGAGCGGTCGTTTCGCGCGCTCGGGTCGAGGAAATTGCAATCATTGTGTCGCGGAACGGAAGGAGATTTTTACTGCGCCCGTTTCAGAGAAAAAAGGTTAAAGAGGGAGTTTCGAAGAAAAAGTTATATTTTACTCCGAAACTGGGGGGCATGTGTTGACGCAAGATTTTGACACGTATTGAATCGGCGTCAGGAGGAGAAGATTGGCCGACGAAGCGGATCTGAAAGCTACAGTAAGGAATCGGCCGATCGGGGTAACAGTTGAAAATCGGCCGATTGGTGGCGCAGCCTATGCCAACAGGATAGGATTATTCCAGAAGATCCTAGTCAAAAACTGGTCAACACGGCATGCTAAGTCAGCCGGAAAGCAATTGAAGAGGCCCTGATTGGATTAGGAAACGGCGGTGGAAGATTCTGCGGGAGTCCGTTTCCTTTTTTAAGTTATTATAGATATAGTAGTTTTCCTGTTTTAAATAAGGTTGTAACAAGTCGTAATCGACCAGGAGTCCTAGTTTCAGGGTATAAATAGGAGTCGCTAGGGTTTTGCAAGGAGACAACAAACATCAATCAACAAACACAACTTCTACTTTTTACCAGTACTTTACCTTTCAAGTCGGCGACTTCGCCAATATTTTCTTCTTTCACGAGTTCGTACGGATTGGCAGGGCTGCATCAACCTGATCTCCGGCCAATTGGTAGGTTCCGATTATCGAGTAATATCCGAGCTTTAACTACGGGCGCATCGCTGTGGTTTCGTTTGGATTTATTCACAAGTTATCGATATTTACTAGAATTGCAAATTTTACCTGTTATTCTAGTATTATCACCAGTTATCCAGCTTGAGATCAGGGTAATCGGCTTCGTCATTGTTCTCCTTCGATTCATCGCCATATAGCCGATTAGATCTGTCTCAAGTGTTGCTTCTATAGTAATTGTTTAGATTGCTCCAGCAGTTCTCTTTACAATTACTATACGATCATCGGCTGACTCATAGCCGATCATCTCTACAGCAAATCGGCCGATTTGCCGCCGACGCGCTCCTCAGGACAGATCGGAAATCCAGCCGATCGACGCGCCTGGAATTTAATACTCTATTTCCTTGTCAATCAACAGGTCAGATTGACTGGCACGCCGCGCGAACCGCACCAGGGCGATAACCCGAACAGGAGCTAAGCAGATTCTCCCGGGTCGTGTGTCCGACGCTGAAGACCCATCGGCCGATTCCTACCCAGCCGATTTTAGCGCCAACAGGAGCAACATACCAGCGGGAAATCTAGATGTGTTTCGCTGACCAACTGCATCGCAATGTTGAAGCTTATGTTGATGACGTGGTTGTCAAGATCTGAAATCAAGATAATCTAATTACAGACTTGGAGGAAACCTTCAACAGCTTGCGCAAATTTCAATGGAATCTCAACCCAACCAAGTGCATCTTCGGGGTACCTTCAGGAAAACTACTCATGTTCATCGTGAGTCACCAAGGCATCGAGGCTAACCCAGATAAAATCACAGCCATCACTGACATGGGGGCTCCAGCCACAGTCCAAGATGTGTAAAAGCTCACAGGGTGCATGGCAGCGCTGAACAAGTTCATCTCTCAACTAGGAGAGAGGGGACTACCTTTCTTCAAACTCCCGAAGTGGCAACACAAGTTCTAGTGGACAGAGGAGTCAGAGAGAGCCCTGCAGAACCTTAAGCATCATCTGCAGACTCCACCAATCCTTACAGCTCCGATGCTCGGCAAGAACCCTTTTGCTCTACATTGCCGCAACAACCCATGTGGTCAGCACAGCGTTCGTGGTGGAACGCTCGGAGGAAGGCCATGCATTTGGCGTGCAAATGGCCAGTATATTTCATTAACGAAGTACTCTCTGAATCCAAGGTTCGTTATCCAGCGGTTCAGAAGCTACTCTACGCAATATTACTCACCTCCAGGAAGCTACGCCACTACTTCGATGAGTATAAAGTCTCAGTTGTCACTGATTTCCCATTGGCGGATATTCTCCACAATTGGGATGCCACTGGTCGCATATCTAAGTGGGCAGTGGAATTGGGAGCACAGTCTATCAACTTCAAGCCACGCACAACCATCAAATCACAGGCACTAGTCGATTTCATGGCTGAGTGGCGGGAAAATCAGATACCTACTTCTATTAACAAGCCAGAACATTGGACAATTTATTTCGATGGATCACCCAAGCTAGATGGTGGGGGAGCAGGAGTACTACTGATATCTCAAGTATGTCCTACAAATTCTCTAGGAAGTCTCCAACAACGAAGTAGAGTACGAGGCTCTACCGCATGGGCTGCGCCTGGCAGTATCCCTCGGCATCAAACGACTACTTGTCTACGGGGATTCTTTGCTCGTTGTTCAACAAGTCAATAAAGAGTTGGACAACAACAAAGAGACAATGGAAGCCTACGTTCAAGAAGTCAGAAAGTTGGAAAACAAATTCTCGGGCTTGGAGATTCTTCATGTCACTCGTGACCACAACGTCTCAGCAGATGTAATCTCCAAGCTGGGATCTACTCGAGCACAAGATCCAGTAGGAGTATTCGTCCAAGAACTCAAGCAGCTTTCCATTAAGGCACCTGCGCAACCAACCATCAATGGTAGCCCATCCGAACTAGATCAAGAAGTTATGATGGTGGGCGTCGACTGGAGGGAACATTATATCACCTTCATCAAATACAAGAAACTTCCAGTTGGGATGTCACCAAAAAGCGCAGAAGCAATTCGTCTTATTAGGCGCAGTAAAGGATTTGTGCTAGTCGGCAATAAATTATACAAACACAGAGCGCACTCCGGAATTCTTATGAAGTGTGTCGTCAACACAGAGGGCTACAACATCCTACGGGAGATTCATGAGGGAACGTGTGGCAATCACGCCGCATCAAATACTGTGGTGGGCAAGGCTTACAGGGCAGGATTCTGGTGGCCAACAACAGTATCAGACGCCGAAGATCTCATGCGCGAATGCCAGAACTGCCAGTTCTTCGGAAAGCATTCGTATGCGCCGGCTCATAATCTCATCACCATACCTCCATCATGGCCCTTTGCGTGCTGAAGTCTTGACATGATTGGACCCCTAACAACGGCGCCAGGGGGATTCGGGTATGTGTTGGTGGCTATCGAGAAGTTTACAAAGTGGATCGAATACAAGCCAATCGTGAAGCTCACACCGGACAGAGCAGTCGACTTCATCTCTGACATTCTACATCGGTTCAGCTTCCCCAACACGATCATAACTAATTTGGGACCAAATTTCACGGCACATCACTTTTGGGAGTTTCGCGAGAACGCCAACATTGAAGTCAAGTATGTATCAGTTGCGCATCCCAGAGCCAACGGCCAAGTTCAGCATGCCAATGGCATGATTCTTGATGGATTGAAGAAACGTCTCTATGATGAGAATAGCAAAAAGGGCAGAAAGTGGATCACTGAGCTACCTCATGTCGTCTGTGGGCTACGGACTCAACCTTCCAAAGCCACAAGAGAGACTCCCTTCTTTCTCGTCTATGGGTCAGAAGCCATACTACCAGCCGACATCATGTGGCAATCACTAAGGCTGGAGATGTAAGATGAAGGCAAAGCTGATGAGGCAAGACAACTAGAGCTTGATTCTCTAGAACAAGCCTGTTGCAATGCCCTCCTCCAATCAGCTCGATATCTCCAAGGGGTCAGGCGCTATCACGATCGCAATATGAAAGAGAGATCCTTCAGCGTCGGCGAATTAGTCCTTCGTTGCATTCAAGATGAGTTAGGGCTGCATAAACTCAATTCTCGATGGGAAGGACCGTTAATTGTTCACAAGTCATAAGGCTATGGTCGTATCGACTAGAGTATCCTGACGGCCAAGAAGTTCTCAACTCATGGAACATAGAGCACCTGCGAAAGTTTTACCCTTAAAGTGCATTTTGTAAACAATTTGCCCCCTGCATGCCGTTGTATTATTAATAAAGAGTTGTCTTCGTGTCAATTTGACTTGTTACATGAAAATTGGAGGTTTTTAAACCACAAAATTCATCTTATATGATTCAAGAGTACTTTAGGTTACTCGGGAGCTCTGCCACGAGGTCTACACCTATCGACTCGACTACTTTGACATACCATAAGCATGACTTAGGTATTATAATTCCAGAACAGACTCTGACTACTTGTCTCATGAAGACAGAACAGTCATTGCTGACCAAGTTTTTGAAGGGGTCACCAAGCCCATCCATGCGGTCATAACTTCGACTACTTGCCACGAGCAAAATAAACTATCGATCGACCAACACATCTTCTGACATGTTGGAATACCGCACGACGGTTTTGATCTGACTTGTTCAGGATTGTTCTCTCGACTACTTCCAAGATCACGGCACCTGGAATAGTTTGGTATACATACATATAAACCTATGAGCATGGACTGCAAGTTCAGATGGATCAAAGGTGAAAAAGCACACATATATACAAACATATTACAGTGAACCAGTTTGTTACATCCACGAGATGCTCAAGTTGTTCATACAAGTTCAGTCCTGATCAAGACCCTCAACTATCTTATCGGCTACTGCCTGACCTCTTGATAGTATTCCTCGAACTTCTCTTCAAAGCAGTCCGCCGGAATGCCATTGGCAATTGTGTCCAACTGGGTCTTTGGCCAGAAAGCCTTGACAAGGCCAAGTGCATCTGCCACATATGTCTTGGTGGTCTCCGAGGCATAGCTGATGATCTTCTGTGGCACCCCTCCCCCCCAAGGCGATCGAGGTAGATTACGATCTTCAGTTTATCCTTCCTCCTCTGGAGCCACCATATCGATTACTTCCTGGGCAGCAGCATAGAGTTCTTCAAGTTCTTTCTGCTGTAGCTCTTTCTCTTCAGCCATAGCCTTAATTTTCTTCATGCTATCGACTAGCTGAGTGTCAGTATATGCAAGAACCTTCTGAAGCTTTTCAACATCATTTTATGCATGGTAAAACAATTTCTTCATGTCAGTCAGCAGTTCTTCTTTATACTTTAAGAGTTTTTTGAGTTCTGCGTGGCAAAGACAAGAAGAAAGTACCCGATCTAAATAAGAGATGCAACTACTCGACTACATGAGCAACATAATGGGAGGCAGAACAAGACAAGAGTACCTTGATGGCTTTTCTTCTGTTCCTTGTTTTGCTTCTCGAGGTTTTTGATCTCCTTCTTTAGAAGCCAGACCTCTCGAGTGCGCTGCTGCTTGATGGTGTTCAGCTCATTGCACAAATCAACAATTCTGTGGACTTTTTGTTGGATTTAGCGGTCTTTCTCTTGCAGCTTCCGAGCACCACCTTAAATTTCTTTCAGCTTGTTAGACTTCAGCTTTGAGCAGTTCATCAAAGTCTGCATGCCAATCAAAACAGAATGATCACCATAGTTCAACAAAATACTCAATAACTACGGGCAGAGCAAGGGAACTTACAGTGGAAAATCTGTACAATTCTTTGAATGTTTTTTGGAACTCAGAGGCTGTCATGGTGTTAGCATAGGGTCCTCTATCAGTTCCTTCAGGCAGATATTGTACCATTTCGGTGGAGTTGTCACTATGCTTGATGACGAGGTACCCGCTGTTTTTGCCGGAGAGGTCCCGGAGTCTGCAGGAAGAATTTCCATCATTCTGGGTGATCAACTATTTGATAAACCAGTCAAATTGTTAGACATAGCAATTTTTGGAGCTGATTTAGGTTGCGGAAAGGAAAAGGAATGATCTTCTCCATCACCAGCACTTGTCGAGGTGGGTCAGGAAGCTGATTGTCTTCTCGCTCTCCAAACTCCAACGCTGCAATATCCGGCTCTGGATCTGCTGTGACCGACCCGATGGGGTCTCCAAATCTGCAGTATCCACCCGGGTCTCAGACTCAGGGGCTGCAGGATTAACCCCAGCATCTGGGCTGGTGTCCGCAGCGCCAGTGTATTTCTCTGGCTCGGGGCTGGCTTGTTTGCAACAACGTCCAACTCACCCAAGCCACGAGCAGAGGCATCTCTAAGCAAAATAGAAAAGAAGAGGGGAATGAGGTCCAATAAGAGCCAAATCGATAGGAATCACAAAGACAACACGCAAAGATCCGGACACTTACTTGGTGGATTTCTTGATGGACGATTTCCTAAATGACCGGACCTATGGCCTTGAGGTCTTCTCCACGTCATTCGATTTTTCCACAGCTTCAGCAGCGGGCTCGACTTGTTTCTGCTGGACGCTGGGGGTGGTGACGACTTGTTCGGCGACCACCACCAACTCTGTAGGTTTCGGCGGGGGGTCACTTGTTCCAGGTGATAGGTCCGCTGCGGGAGGAGTGACATCTTTGTTTCCCACAACATCATCCTCGGAAGATTCCCCTCCCTTCTTCATTTTCTTGGGGGGAGGTGGAAGATTGCTTCACAAGAAGAAAAACAGAAGAAGATAAAATCAACTCGATAAGCAAAGGATCAATGGCAATCAAAGCAATTGGCGCTTTAGGGCACTTACTTGGCATCATCACTATCATCGCTCGCGATAATGGTTACCTACCTTTTGCGGACCGCGTGCCGCTGACCCTTGGGGTGAGGCGGGAGAGACGCGACACCAGGAATATCATGGGTGGCACTTTCACCCGATTTCTTCAGTAGGTCTACCAAGGGGACGGCATCGTCAGGATCAGTGAGGTCTTCATCTGAAACAGGATCAATATCAGGGCGTGCTTGCCAGTGTTTGTTATATGCACATGGTTTCAGATGTTCAGGTCGCTCTATTTCGGGAACAGGGGGAAAACTCCTATAAATATTAATGTGGTCCTGTAAAAGGTAGAGGAACAAAGTCAGATTGCGAAAATAGAGTAATGCACCAAAAGTACTCAAGCAGAGGAGAAACTCACTTGAGTAGGCGCGTTCTTGGCGGAGTAGAGCTCTGGCAGATATGGCATCTGGTTGACTCCAAGTACGATGCGCTTCACTCGGCACAAAGCTACATCCGACGCCATGTCCTTGTCACACATGCGAGATGAATCGTTGGGACCAAGGTACTCGAATCCAAATCGATCACATTTTTGCAACAGCTGGATCCGGCGCATGATAAAAGAGTAGATGACTGATGCTCCGGTCATTCCCATCATCTTCAGCGCCTCGATGACTTCCAGAAGCTCATTTACTTTCTCTATCTCCAAGGAACTGAGAACAAGATTCCAATCCCTGCGCCATTTGGATGGAGATCCAGATTTTTCGGGCAGAGATGGCTCATGGTTTCCAATTTAAAACCACATGTCTCTCCACCCGGGGATGTTACTAGGGAATTTGTACTCGATATACTTACCACCCAGATTTTGTTTGAGTTGAATGCCCGCTCCTCCAACGACTGAGGGGTCATTGTGTTTGGGCTGAAGTTTAATTCGGAAAATATAACAAAAAAGATCCAATGGGGTTCGATTCCGAGGAAAGCTTCGCAGAGGTGGACGAAGATGGCCACATGCGCAATGCCATTGGGAGTAAAATGATGCAGTTCAAGACCGTAATGATAAAGCATGCCACGGAAGAAATTAGAAGCGGGGAGGGCAAGACCCCTTTTGCAGAAATAATAAAATGAGATGATTTCATCTACATTTTCTTAAGCAAAAGAATGGTCCTTTCCAGGGCGCCATTGAACCAAATCGTTCGATTGAAGAACTCCAACATTAACAAGACCAACAAGATCGGAGTTCGAGCACTTACTCGGAGTCCAACTGGTTGTTGGATTGCCAACTGATTCCTCTTTCTTCTGCGCTTTTTCTCTCAGTGAGGACTTCTTTGATTTCACCATCCTGAAAGTCACGAGTTGCTTCAGTCGCATGCGCTCGGGGGCTCGGATGGGAGGATGAGGAGACAAGCCTGAGTGATGGGAGGAGCAGATCAGGAAGCGGATATGCAGAAAACCCTAGATCTAGCTTGCGGCGGCGGCTGGGGGAAGATGAAGGGCTCAGTGTGGCAGTAGTGAATGAGTAAGGGTAAAAAACCTTAAGTTACCGCGCGGTTAAATAGCCAGCGGGAGGGCCCATCACTTACTGTGCGGAAGTTGAAGAGTTTTCAAGAGATCTCAGTATTTTTGATTGAGAGGAAAAATAGGATATTTTGGGAAATTATTTGACTAACCATTTTTTCAGGGATACGATCCCGAATGAAGGGGTTTTCAAATTTTTGACCTAATTTATCATAATTTACCATCAATTCAAATTACTGATTAAACTAACATTTTCTACAAAAAAACTCCAATGCCACGATCTTTGGATCCTTTTTCCAAATCGTTGGGATTTGGATTCAAGGCTCGGGGACTGCGGGGTACGTGTCATCGACTACTTATTTTTCAAAAATATTTGGAAGATAAGAATAGAAGATTCAAGACTAATTTGACCCTCAGCTTGATTCTTCGATTCAACCTAAGGCTCGGGGGCTACTCCATATGGAGTGCAATTGTTCATTGCACCCCATATAAAAGAAGACTGAAGGCTACTCGGGGCATGAGAATCTCATAGCCTCGAAGCAGCCAAGGAAGTACTCGAAGAATGCCTTCAAGACAGAGCTTCCAAAAGAAGCCGAAGACTACTTCAGAAGTACTCGATATGCCTACAGTACTCGGCTACGAAGAGCTCGGGGGCTAGTCAGACTCGAGGCTACGGGACTGCTTACGTAGCATAGAATGTTCTAGAATAAGGGGTGGAGCATGTCCCATACCTTATCTATATTGTAACTAGTCGAACAGGGCTAGAACTAGTCGATACCTTCCCTTCGCTCAACAATCCATCTGGAGGTTTTGTTTTTAAAATATTGAAACAGGACTAAGTTCCTTGAACGATTCTCTCGAATCGCTCAATGGTGTATAAATCCTTAGCAAGGCACTTCTTCCTTCTCATAACTAAAGCTTTTGTGGGGCTCAAGGTACGGAATGGATGAAGCATACCTGCATTTCATATATTGCCAAGGCAAAGAGTGGATCCATGGAGAAAACAAGTCATATCCCAAGATAAAGAGGTGCATGTGTGTGGATGGATGAAAGGTATGACTACTCCTCGTGATTTGTGATCCCTCTCTCCCCTTTATTTATTTTTGTATTTTTCTTTAGACATGGCTATCCCCCTTTTATTCTCTCTCCTTTCTTTGGTCATGCTTCCTGGGCATGCCATCTTTTCTCTCTTTTATTCTTTTTTTTGGGATGACCAAACCTAATTTCTTTTTTTAGGGACAAAATGAGGAGAGATCACAAACTTCATGGAGCATTTATTTGGTGGATAGATGGATTTGCTATGCTAATTTCCGGTGTAGGAATGTCACAGTGGGGATGACGTGTACATGATCTTGATCAAGAGGATATGAAAAGCATCTCACTAGGGTCACAAAAATTTGACAAAGCTCAATGAAATAGCAAGTAGCATATGTGTAGGGTTCTTTTCAATGGAAATAACATATGGCTTTGGTAGGACTTGGAACATCATTGAGGAACTTATCTTTTCCTTTTTAATTTTGAAAATATAAACTCCAGATATCATGTTTCACTCAGGTGAAGATTATAAAGCTCCATCTTCGATATCTAAACTCACAACAACCTAAACTTGGATGAAGCATGTGCAACCCACGAGACATTCGGGTTCATGGCACAAAGGTTTAAACAGCCAGCAAACTTAAACTTAGAAAACACAATGCTTTAGGACTAAGCAAGACAGACAAGCAAGAGCATAACAATTATTCATCCTTTCAACATAGAAAGACTAAGCATTCTTACCATGCATATGCAAAAAGGGAAATTAAAGCGGGAAATATTTGTTTTGTTTTTAGGGTTTTTATATCTTTATTGAAAGCAGTAAAAGGATACAGTTCACTTGGCGGGGGAACTCCCCCATGCTAGCTCTTGGTTTAAGGTCCGATGAGCAGGACCCTCTCCATACCTGTTTAACTTGGGGTCGAATCGTCCATACTTGGGGAGGTTGTCGAGGACGATGACGTCTTCTTCTTTCTCCACACCTTCTTGGTTTTCTTCTTTGTTATCGTTAGTGGTGTGGGAGGCAGTTCTTTTGATGGGGGCCATGGTTCTGCCCACAACCCATTTCCTTCATGGTCTTTATGAATCAGGTACATATTTTCTTCCATGGTTTGGAATCTGAATGCCATCTTCTTGCACATGATTCGGAGATGAATCTTTCCTATTCCGACATTTATCCAGGCCTAGGCATCCCTTAGGAAAGGCCGCCCAAGAATGTGTGATATTCCCAGATCACCCTCCATGTCCAGGACAACGAAGCCCGCGAGGATGAATGAATCCATGACTCATAGTAGGAGATTTTCCACGATCCCTTTAGGGTATCAGATTGTCGAATCTGCGAGCTGCTAACACATACAAGTTGGGGACAATGCAGGGTATCAAAGATTTTTGAATGTTACCTTGGGCATAATGTTAACACTTGCTCAAAGGTCGCAATGAGCTTGCTCATAGTGATAGTCGCAAATGGAGCAAGAGATCACCGGATATCCTGGATCTTCCACTCTTGGCGTTATTAGCTCACCTCGCCGCGCCCTGCGTGGGCGTGCAAGATTCCCTACATAGTTAGCAGTAGATATACCCTGTGAAGCCTTACCCCAACATGTGCTCACGACCTTTAAGCTCTCCGGGGGAGCCTCGGGTTGCCCCGGGATCTTCCCTGTCTCTGCAGAACGAACAGCAGCGGCCAGCTGAGCTAGTTGAGTTTCAAGCATCTTGTTGAAGCTCAGCTGGTTCTTGAGTGTAGAGGAGATTGTTGACATTTCTTAACGTCGCCACCAGGATTGTGAGTCCCAGGCAACGACACTAGAAACGTGAGTGGTATGTCTTAATGTTTACAGAAAGAATCCGCAAGCGCACGGATATATCGCTGTAGCATTTCACCCGGTGAGTATTCGGGTATCGTTATTTATATTTTCCCAAAGGAGAGCATGATGCAAAAGAGTTTACATACAACGTGAGCAAGACCATATGAGTAAGCCACAGACTATAGCATAAACAGGGGTAAGTCAAGATAAATGATATGAATAGGGTAGAGTGACATACACACCGGGCCAACTCAGGATAAAGAATAAACGAATAATCCTACGGGTTAGTGGGAGCATAGGCATACAACAAAGTCCTTATAGCATCTATCCAAACAAGCAAGGGTTATACAATAAACATGCTTAGAACTGCAGGTGCTGGGAAAATAGGGACAACGGGGAGAATGTCCCATCCCGGAGTACATCCAGGATGTTACATCTTTGCATGAACTCATACCACGAACATGAACATGGGGGACTTCACTAACCATGACGGAACGTCATGGCGGACCAGCAGAGCTGTCACCTTCTACGGCCTACCCCTGCAATACCGTGGAGCAGGGGCATATCTGAAGGATTCCGCATACCCGAGCACCACGCTCTTGTATGAGGTCACTACCTTAGTGTCCCCAGGTCTCCCACCCTTCGGATGGACAAGTAAAACACTAAGGCAAGCCTGAAGGCACGACGAACCGTTATCCTTACCTCGATCATCTGGCCTAAGCATATAAAGAGTATAACTAATGAAGCAACAAGACAAGGCATGATATACTACCAAGATAGCATAGCAAGCGAGAGCAAGAGGATATGAAAAGCATCTCACTAGGGTCACAAAAATTTGACAAAGCTCAATGAAATAGCAAGTAGCATATGTGTAGGGTTCTTTTCTATGGAAATAACATATGGCTTTGGTAGGACTTGGAACATCATTGAGGAACTTGTCTTTTCCTTTTTAATTTTTAGAATATAAACTTCAGATATCATGTTTCACTCAGGTGAAGATTATAAAGCTCCATCTTTGATATCTAAACTCACAACAACCTAAACTTGGATGAAGCATGTGCAACCCACGAGACATTCGGGTTCCTGGCACAAAGGTTTAAACAGCCAGCAAACTCAAACTTAGGAAACGCCATGCTTTAGGACTAAGTAAGACAGACAAGCAAGAGCATAACAATTATTCATCATTTCAACATACGAAGACTAAGCATTCTTACCATGCATATGCAAAAAGGGAAATTAAAGCGGGAAATATTTGTTTCGTTTTTAGAGTTTTTATATCTAAATTGAAAGCAGTAAAAGGATATAGTTCACTTGGCGGAGGAACTCCCCCAAGCTAGCTCTTGGTTTAAGATCCGATGAGCAGGACCCTCTCCATACCTGTTTAACTTGGGGTCGAATCGTCCATACTTGGAGAGGTTGTCGAGGATGATGACGTTTTCTTCTTTCTCCACACCTTCTTGGTTTTCTTCTTTGTTATCGTTGGTGGTGTGGGAGGCAGTTCTTCTGACGGGGGCCATGGTTCTGCCCACAACCCATTTCATTCATGGTCTTGATGAATCAGGTACATGTTTTCTTCCTTGGTTTGGAATCTGAATGTCATCTTCTTGCCCATGATTTGGAGATGAATCTTTCCTATTCCGACATTTATCCGGGCCTAGGCATCCCTTAGGAAAGGCTGCCCAAGAATGAGTGATATTCCCAGATCACCCTCCATGTCCAGGACTACGAAGCCCGCGAGGATGAATGAATCCTTGACTCATACTAGGAGATTTTCCACGATCCCTTTGGGGTTTCGGATTGTCGAATCTGCGAGCTGCTAACACATACAAGTTGGGGACAATGCAGGGTATCAAAGATTTTTGAATGTTACCTTGGGCATAATGTTAACACTTGCTCAAAGGTCGCAATGAGCTTGCTCATAGTGATAGTCGCAAATGGAGCAAGAGATCACCGGATATCCTGGATCTTCCACTCTTGGCGTTATTAGCTCACCTCGCCGCGCCCTGCGCGGGCGTGCAAGATTCACTACATAGTTAGCAGTAGATATACCCTGTGCTGCCTTACCCCAACATGTGCTCACGACCTTTACGCTCTCCAGGGGAACCTCGGGTTGCCCCGGGATCTTCCCTGTCTCTGCAGAACGAACAGCAGCGGCCAGCTGAGCTAGTTGAGTTTCAAGCATCTTGTTGAAGCTCAGCTGGTTCTTGAGTGCAGAGGAGATTGTTGACATTTCTTAACGTCACCACCAAGATTGTGAGTCCCAAGCAACGGCACTGGAAATGTGAGTGGTATGTCTTAACGTTTACAGAAAGAATCCGCAAGCGCACGGATATACCGCTGTAGCATTTCACCCGGTGAGTATTCGGGTATCGTTATTTATATTTTTCCAAAGGAGAGCATGATGTAAAAGAGTTTACTTAGAACGTGAGCAGGACCGTATGAATAAGCCACAGACTATAGCATAAACAGGGGTAAGTCAAGATAAATGATATAAATAGGGTAGAGTGACACACACACCGGGCCAACTCAGGATAAAGAATAAACGAATAATCCTACGGGTTAGTGGGAGCATAGGCATACAACAAAGTCCTTATAGCATACGGGTTAGTTGGTTGATTAGTTCTAGCATGGATGTTCACTTGAATAAACAGGGGTAAGATAATATATGGTAGAGAGGTAGTGTGACATACAAGTTACTCAAGCTCTAACTCTATGTAAAGCTTACAGGAAGGGAGAAAGGAAGAAGAAAGCTAACCTAGGGTCTTATGTACTCCTAACTAGGCATACAGTCCATACTATGCACTCATATACATACACACGATTAGGATCGGGCTCTAGGCCCCCAGGCACCACCGGGAGACCGCACAACAAATGGCAAGGAGGTCACTAGTTCTTCATGGCTACTTTATGAACCTCCTACAGCTACTACACGAACGGGGAGGGTAACGATGGACGGATAGGGCTATCACCACCTGTCGTCTACCTCATCAAACCATGGTATAGAGCCGCATCCAGCAACACTAATTAGCCCAGACACCACGTCTACACTAACGAGCAATATAAATAATACCCCGCGCGGAGCCCCCACCCTTCGGATGGACAAACATCACATTAGAGCAAACATACGTATAGTGGAACCGATGTCATAGCCTAGATGTCTTACCACGTCTAGTCATGCAAGATATAAGACCTAGATATAAACTAAGCATAGCACACATATCTAAATACACAGAACATGAACTATACGAATACACTAAGCTAGAAGATAACTCTATTTAGGAATTCCGAATATTACAAAGGAGAGGAAGAGTAGAACCCATACCGAACACTCCTAGGCAAGACTCGAGAACCGAAGAAGAGCTAAATCACCTAAACTCCACTATCCTAAAGACTAAGCAAGAGAGGAACTTGAGAGAGAGCAACTTGAGGTGTGTCTTCATTAGTAGCACCCCCCTTGTATTTATAGGGGTGAGTGAGGAGGTGCACGGCGCCCATTCTGCAGCAACTCACTTGGAACCGCCATTGGCAGCAAATGAGGACCTACCACGTGCAACAGGTAAGGCGGTGGCTTTTCTCCTGGTTCGGTCAAACCGGGTTCAGCCCCAATCGGCCCGGTTCTTCTCTGGGAGACTGGTATATAGGCCCCTTGGTCAGTGGCACAAGAGTTGGCCTTGTCCTAAGTCGGTTTCTTGTCCTGGTGGGCCTATTGATCCATGTGAGACTGAACGGAACGTTCTGATTGGTCGGTGGAATTCTCCTTGGATTCAAGGATGTGTTTTCCCTCCATTTTCTGCTCAATTTTCTGCTTTACAAAATCTCGGAGGGAAATGTGGAAACGACATTATTCTAGATAAATATGCAAGTTAAGTATGCTAGTCATCCCAATTTTTTGATCAAATGGACGCTCGAAATTGGTCCGTAACGAGCGTCAAAAATATGGTCCCATCTTGAGAGTCTCTGTAAGGGAAACTAATCAGGTGAAGGCATGTCTTTTTGAGACTTATCGCCACGAGTATGAAAATTTTTCTCATTTGCCCGGCGAGTCTACTGATGCTCTCGTTCAGTGTTTTCTTGCTATTGTGAACAAGATGAAATAAAACATTACCCTCTTGCCTTACAGTAATCATGATAGAGCTTTGAAGCTCTTACATGCTTTGGATCACGATATGTCGAGTACGAAGGTTGATGCTATCATTGAGTCCATAAGCTATGTGACTCTTACTACAGATGAGATTTTCTCCAAGCTGAAGTCGACTAATGTTGATATGAAGCTTAGAACTAAACACGTGAATCCTACTGATCCTCATAGTTTGGTTCTCATGTGAGGATCTGGACAGTCTTCTTCTTTGTTGTCTATTTCAGAGGAGCAGCTCGAGGTTCTTGAGGATGATGAGCTCGCCTTCATCACGAGGCGGTTCATGCGCTTCAATGATAACTGTGAGAACCGGCAAAGTGGCAACAACAATTGCTTCGAGTGTGGACCACTTCATTGCCGACTGTCCTGACAAGAACAAATCTAAGAGCGAGTACGACTACAACAAGAACAAGGAGGAGGAGGAGGAGGAGGAGGAAGCAGGAGGAGGAGGAGGAGGAGGAGGAGGAGGAGGAGGAGGAGGAGGAGCAAAAGAAGGAGTAGAAGGAGGAGGAGGAGGAGGAGGAGGAGGAGGAGGAGGAGGAGAAGAAGAAGAAGAAGAAGAAGAAGAAGAAGAAGAAGAAGAAGAAGAAGAAGGCATACGCTTTCATCTCCTCTCTCAGCGACGTTGACTCTGACACCGGTGATCACGACTCAAACTCAAGTAAAGAGGACGACGACCGCAAGGTGAAGAAGAAGGATGCCAAGAAAATCTACTGCCTTTGCTTCTACAGCAACAAGAATTGTGGTAGGTATAGTGTCATGACTCTCGACGCCGATGAACACAATAACAACGACTTCGAGATAGAAGATGAGGTAATGCAAACTCTTGAGCAACTTCTCCTAGAGATAGATGATTTGAATGACTGCTTGCTCAAGCAAGATAAGTTGATCGAAAGAGCTGCTTGAGAACGATCCGAGCTGAAGGTTGAGCTTAAGAATGCTTTGCAGGAACTAGATTTGCTTAAATCTACTCCTATTGTTGATGATGTTCCTAAATGTGAGGAATGCTCTAGTCACATGGCTAGTTTAGCTTCTTTGCAATCTAAGCATGCTTCTCTAGTTGAGGAACTTGATAAAACTAGGAGTGTTTTAAATGAAGTTAAATATGGACCTATGTTGCTTGGTATTTGCAAGTCTTGTCCTGCTTTACATAGTCAGTTTGATGATGCATGTGTTAGGATTAGGAACCTTCAGAAAACTCTTTCTGTTACTAAATCTAAGGTTCTTGTTTGTGATGTTTGCCTTGCATATGTTGATGAACTACATGAGCTTAAACTTGCTAAGCAAACCATTGATGATGAGAATACCTACTTGCGCACAGTTCACGGTTGGGTGTTGAGTAGGGAACCCTAATTGGGTCTTATGATTAAAATGTTCAAAAGGGCTGATGGTTTTGGAATTGGGAGTGTGATTGAACATAACAAGTTTCAGTGGTTGTATAAAAAGGTTGGTGAGTGCAGTGGTGAGAAACCAAGTGACAAACTAGCAACCTCCATCACACCTGAGCCACCTAAGCTGAGTAGAGAGAAACCAAACCCAGAGTGCAACCCCACAGAAGGGAGCTGTTTGGATGAAAAAGACCCAACCACCCGAGGAACAAAATTGGTACACTTCCAGATCCTCCTAGGAGCGCCCTCCAAAGCATTAAGCAAAAACATCATAACCCATGAAGTTTGTGAGCGCAAACCCACAACCAAGAGTGAACCCTCAGCCGAGAGCTAACCCACAGCCAGAGAGACCTGTGAGGTTCCACTGTGAGTATTGTCACCGGGAGGGTCACCTTAGCTTGAGGAGTTCTGCTTTCGGAGGAAGAAAGTTTTGAGATTTGAGTGTGAGTGGGGCAACTAGGACATGTAACACCTTGCTCATGGTGTACATGCGCCTAGACCAGCTCCTTGGATCAGTCATGTTGGTGGTGTTAGATCAAGTGCTTATGGCAGGTTTGCCAGGCGTGTTCCTAGCCATGCTCAATATGACTATGGACAGCGTACCCGTGACCTTGGGTCTCAAAGATATGACGAACCACATTCTTCCCATCGTGGTGACCGTCATCCTCAGATGAGACGTGAGATGTTTTATGTTGCTAGCCCAGTTGTTGAACAAATGGCTCGACGCTGGTTTTCTGCACATTTTTCTAACCCTAGTGCCCTCTCATTTGTTCATATTTATATTAATAGAGATGTTTAGCCTCATTTGTAGCTCTTGCATCAACCTATTGTAGGTTTTCACTTTATAGATATGACTATGTAGGTCCTCTAATAGCCATGATTATGCCTATTAAGCTTCTCGATCCCACTACTTGCCCTAACAAGATGCACCATGGTTTTCTCTTCCACTAATTAAATCAATAAACTTTGTAATCCTACATTGTGTGCCGATAGAAATCTCACCTTAGCACATAAGCACCTTGTGCTCATCAAAGTCTCATGCTAACCATGATATGCTAAAAATATCTAGATCCTAGAAAGTTCATGAGAATTATCTCACATACAATTTAGATTGTTACCATGGAAAGTTAATTTTAGTGTTTGGTGTCATGATATTTGTAGAGGACTCATAATCTTGACTTTCTTTTGTTCAATGTTTCAGGAGCAATAGAAGTAGTGCAAACTTCATCATTGTGGCTGATTCTTGATATTTAAGAGAAAAAAATTCATATTAGTTAATAACATTAATATGCATAATTGTTGAGAATTATAGACACGTATATGTAGATTTATGGACCTAATATTGAGTTGGCAACTTCATCTCTTGTTCAAAGGGTGGGTCATTGAAATTCGGTTGTGCAAAGCTTTGATGGTTAGGGCCCTAGCGGTGTGATCGCTGCAGTTCCATATATCTTGCTGGCTGTCAAGGTCGGGCAGCGCCTTGACAGGCCAACCGCCATCTTTGGCTCAGCGGCTCCAAGTCGGAGACTTCTGTTGTGTAATACTGTAGAAGAATACATAGTCCGATCATACACTTAGGCATGCAGCTCAAGTCCGACTCGGAGTCTGCACCGAGCAAGCCCGCCGTCCACCACACCTCTGCTGCGTCGTTATGAAGCTAATAAAAGTACAATCTGAGGATACCTTAACCCTTTCTTCTTACTCGTCAGTGGTCTCCCTACGCGTAAAAAGATAATGGCACGAGACATGGCTCTCGCTAGCCACTACGTCACCATTGACATAGACGACGTACGATGGCGGCGCTAGCTACTGCGACCCTTGGAGTGGATGGCGCTCGACGCGTGCGGCCACCGGGAGGTTTGCGTGGGCTGCGGCGTCGGCATGCGCCACTTCCGGGGCGATCGACCAGCCGACCACCGGTAGTGCTGCATCTGGGGCCAACGGAGGTGGCCAGCAGCAAGCTGCGGCACTCTCCTGCGAGACATTGCCCGCAATGTCACAAGGTGTGTGTTACTTATTTCTGGTACCACGGAGGGATGGCCGCTTCTTCAACGACCACCCGGTGCCGTATGAAGCGGTGAGCGCCCACCGGGTGTGTAGAGGGGAGAGCCCTCCAGATTCATGGACAGGTTTGATTTTTCCTGCTTACTGCTTGCTTTATCTAGCAGTGGCATTCCCATCGCGATATACTTGGAAGTATTGGGATCAACGGCTGCGGCCGTTGTCGGCGTACAGAGGAACCCACACCCAGTCTGGCAAGTCACGGATAGCGCCACACCAGCTATGCACGCACGTGGCACGCTCACTTCAGATATCACAGCACCCAAAATTTCAGTCTCTACATCCTGTGACTCATACGACTCATACATTTTTCCTGGAAATTTTGTGAGTGAATTGTAGTAGGGAGATTAAGCTACACTGCAGCGTTTTGTATCATTTTTAGTATAGGCCTTGTTACTTTTATTTCACTCTTCTATATTAATATAAGAACGGCAAAACTCTTGCCGGATCCTTTTAAAAAAAAAGCATCATGTGACTCCTCAACATAATGTCCAATTTCCAGGCGTACGCATCTGAGCTACTCCAATATTACACCGAAAACAGTGATCAAATGCAAGTTCCCGTTAGAAACTCAGTGAGGCCCGTGCCTCGGACAGGAACGGGGCATGTTCTTTCACTCTGCAGGATCAAACTCGCGGAAATCTTGTTTGAAATTGTCCACCATTTGAATCTCTTCTTCCTTCGAAAGCTTGCAGTTTCTCCAATCTGCGCGATCTGCCATGCTTAGCAATCCCGCTAAAACCTGTTAGACATGACAAAAGGGGAGACAGCCAACGTTTAGTTCATTGCAGTCTCGCTACTTTCTTTCTGATCTCAACTAGTCTTTCCTATTAAGCTGAAAAGGTACGGTGCTGGTGAGGCTCATATCTCATACCTCACGTCCAAACTGGGCAGGGAATTTCTCATTACCGTCAATGTTATGCAAGAGTATTTTGCCTTCCGGGAGCTCAACATAAAACAGGCTTGATTTGCTTTCAGACTGAGATATCAATGATTCTCTAGCTACTTTTGCACCACCTGTAAAAACAAATCAGAACTCAATGCTAACAGAAATTGAACGTATCTATCATTTACTGATGGTCAAACCCTCAAAAGTACTGAAATTGAATCGAAGTAACTTCCGGTGGAAATAGCCTTCCCACAAAAACACTCTTGGGACAATCAACACATACTGAAAGCTAGTTCTGTTCCTATTTATAAAAAGTTCCATTCTGACTGAAACAATAACAGACTGTTGAAGCAACTGATTGCCATAGTTCATGCAAACCAACAAAGAATATAGCTGGCTTCAACGCATTCCGATAAATGAGGATCTATCTTAACTCTCAAGAAGCAACATAATGTATCACAATACTACATAAGCATGAATGCATGACATACTAAATGAAGAAGTATAAATAATTAATTATGTGCGAAGAGCAATAAATCAGATGTTTCAGGCAAGTGGGAATTTGGACTACTAGATAATAAACAGCATGTATGTGCCTGTTGCATGCAATAAAGCATTGTTACATCCTCAAGTTTAGTAACCTAATGTAAATAGGAGAAAATGCATAAAGCCTCACCTGGATTCACTACAGAGAATTCAAATCCCATCCTTTTTGCTTCTAGATGAAATATCTTATTAACTGCGTCTGCTTTAGGAAATGGTACTGGAACAGCCTATGCAAGAAATTTAGTGGATTACCATGTAGTGCAACATGAAAAAAGAAAATCACTACAGATACAAGCTTTATCTGGTGAAAGGTATCCTTACCTGAAGGTTTGCATGGCGGGAGTTCTGTGAAACCCACTCAAAGAATACTGTTGTCTTTCCTTGCTTCTCAAAGTACTTAACCAGAGCATTTTTATACCTCCCAAGTTCTACCTTTGCTTCCGAGGGCATCATTAATGTACTTGGGCAGAGTTCAACAGGTATCATCAGAACATGATTTGGAACAAGTGGCCCCTTTGCAAGTGTGCAGTAGTAAGCTTCTCCGATACTGATGACAGGATGTGACTCAACATCTGGACTTTGACAAGCAGAACCAGCAACTGCTCTCCACGCGCCTTCATTCACAAGAGTTAAAAATATAGAATGAGGTCAATCCAAGCACTAAGGGAATGACCCACAAAATCAGACTGACAGAAAGAGAGATTTGGCTCACCTACGAGGTCTTGAATCTCTTACACAAGTGTCCCCAGGTAGGCTGTGAGCAAACTTACACTCTGGGCCCCTCTCGCATTTTCCTTTGTTTAGAAAATCAAAACAGACATTTCTCTGGTAATGCTCCACTGCCTCCTCATCATGCCTAAAATTGCATTTACTCCCTCGTGGACAGGACCCTGAGGATGTAAATTTGAAACACAATCTACCCCCCTCAGCTTCCCCTTGCCTTTGCCGCTTGACATCATAACGCCAATATTGCGCATCAGTGTTGTCAGCTGGATGTTTTGGAGCTTCTTCAATAGGGACAGATTTTGCTGGAGCAGCATAAGGTGATAAAGTAGAATTTGGAGGCTTGGCATGGATATCAGCACTGGACATGGTAGATGCTGGAGTAGGAGAAATCGCATGAATAAATTTCTGAAAAGTATATGCAATAAGGAGTAGCCAATTAATGACTTAAAATTCTCAGCAGTTGCAACATATCAGTGAAGCAGCACATTTAAAGAACTATTTTACCAGTAGGTAACAATATAAATGGAAAGTAAATAGTGCTTTGAGACACGGTGATGATAAGGAAAACCAAGTGTTTTTTTATAGCTCAGAAATAAGTGATATTTTGGGTTGTCTGCAGTCAACTATTTCAAACTTTGATTGAATTTACTTTTTATGTGTTCAACTTGGATACATTTGAAATGATGTGGTTTATCTTCAAAAGTAGTTTTGAAACAGTATTACTTGTGTTGTGCTCTATAAATACATTACAACAAAAAAATGGCTAGTCAAAGTTGCACTTTAGTGACTGGATAGAATAGTGTACAATTTACAATAGAGGACAAAGGTAGTATAAAAATGAAATGAACAGATTTTTTATACCTGCTTTTCTTTGTTTCCAACAATAGCAAGTCCAATAAAGCAGGTAAATGTGCGGAAGAATCATTGACATATTGTTCCCTTGAATAAAAGACACCTTTGGTACCGGCAATATGATATCTGCATGAAACAAAAAATGTCACAATTCTGGACCAATTGATCAAACAGTGTCGCAATTCCGGATTAGCATACATTCTGTCTTCTGCTACATACTACACAAACTACTGATCTGGTTAGTTAGTAGTCAGTAGTAGTAATTAGTGATCTCATTGTACAAAATCAGCATACAACCATTCAGAAACTATGTGTAATTAGTGCTTTAAGGTGATTTTCTCAAAAATCATTTTTCTTTTGTGTATGAGGTCAGAAATCAAACCTTGGCTTGATCTCGGCAACCAATTCAGCAACAACAGGATCATACCCATGAGGATCCAAAACCTGATTAGGCACATTAGAAGTGTCAGCCCCATTCACCACTCCAGTTGGCCATTCGTTAGTGCAATCACATTTACAGTCAAGGGAACCCAATGTGTAAGTAAGCATCCAGAATAGATGTTAAATCAAAGCAACTCAATATTAATACTAGCGGCAGCGGAACAAACAATATAACAAAAAAAAAGGATATGTCAAGAACAGATCAACAATCCCTGGCTCTTCTGTAAGAGCCCGCAGGGCATCGACATCATCCTGGCTGTAGCAGCCAGGCCCTCCTGGTCCCTTCTTCCCCGACAAATAAACCACCGACAAACCTACAAACATTGATGTATGGAAGCGCTGGAGTAAGGTGACACTAAATCAGCTCGCGTTCAGCCTTTCATCCATTGCTAAAGGAATGTTTAGTGAAATTTTGTATTGGCTTAAGAATGCAGCATATGACTAGGTATAAATTTCGAACTTAGGGAAGGCAGAGGTTGCATTAGTTCAGCATAGTGAAAGATTTTGATGATCACTACAGCGATCCATGCCAGATTTTAACTAATGGAGTAATGGAGCAGCAAATCTCTTGATCCTGTTGGCTAACGAAATTAATTGGCCGTAGAATAGGAGAGCACACCATGGAGGGTGAAGCGATTGCTGCCCCTGAGCCAGAAGAGGTTGGGGCATATCTCGATGCCGCCCGGTGCGAACCCGCGCGCACCAGCGGCTGCCTTCGACAGCAGCCGCGGCGCCGTCTGGCCGTAGTCGCCGGTGAAGTAGTCGGGATGGGCACGGCGGCGCGCCCCTCGAGATAGTCCGCGACGTCCCCCGGCGCCCCCTCGGCGTCAGCTTCGGGGGAGAAGAACTGCCCCACGCAGAGCAGCGCGTGGAACGGACCCGTCGACTGGTTCACCTGCGTGGCGGGCAGCGCACGGAGTAACGGACCGGCGGCAGCGGCGAGGGGAGGGAGAGGAGAGAGGTGCGGTGAGGGAATGGTGGTGGTCACCGATTTTTCGGATGTTCGGACGTCCAAACAGGCCGTTCGGACGTCCGAAAGTATAGCCAGGCCGTTTGGACGCCCGAACATACTCTAGGGCAGACTGTAGAGGCGGGTTGGAATATCACGAACCTCTAAAAATTATTTTTAATTTTATTTCAAAAATTTATTTAATACAAAGAAAAAGTAAAACATACAAACCATAAGCACATATATATATGACCAGTGAAACTAGAAAAAAAAATACAACAAACATATTTCAATACATATAATAATTAAGAGTGTTAAAAACATAAATTGATCCTTGTGTAGTATGAGATAGTAGTATGGGTTAGCTATACATTATAGTTTCGATACTTTTAACCTTTATATACATTTAAGTGTGGTTTTGAATTTTTTTAAGTTCTAAGGTTACAATATGCTTATGGTAAAAATTTCACTTATTTTTATGTATTTTCCTATTTTTTGAATTAAATCAATTTTTAAAATAAATTAAAAATTATTTGTAGGTGCGGGTGGTGGTATCACCCGCCCCTACAAATGGATCCCCCGTATAAATGAGTGGACTCTCGGGACTTAGCCAATTTTCGGCTCTTCGCGCGGGACGCCGGCAGGCTGCCAAAATTTTGAGTGGATCCTCCCGAGCTCCGGCCCCTCCTCGCGCTGCCGTTGCGGCTCCTCCCTCCCGTGGCGCTGCTCCTCCTCCCCACTCCCGCTCCGCGCCGCCGCTCCTCCTCCTCCGTGCCGCATCGCAGCGCCCGCCCTGCGCGGCCGCTCCTCCTCCCCACTCCCACGTCGCCGCTCCTCCTCCCCGCCCCGCACCATCGCTCCTCCTCCCCGTGCCGGCCCTCCTCCCTGTTGACATTTATTAACGCCGCTACTAGGTTTTGTGTTCCTAGAAACGCCGTCAGGAAACGCCAGGAAATCCGCAAGCGCACGTATATATCGTTGTAGCATTTTACCCGAATTCAGGGTATCGTATTTCGATGAGGAACGGAGGTGTAACGGTCTTCTAGCTAGTTCACCCAGGAAAAGGAAGAGATAGGATGGTCCTGGTAGTGTGGTTGTCTAAGAGAAGAGATACTTAAGAGAGATAAACCAGCTCTCACTTGCTTACTTCGGGCATCGGCTTACTCCTGGTCTGCCAAGAATATCTGTCTATTAGCTCTACGCCCAACCCGAACGTGGAGGACTACGAAGGACGGACAGGGCTATCACCACCTGCTACCTACCTCCCAGACCATAGGGAAGGGTAGCAAACAAAGGTGACTTCAAACCTAAACACCACGTCTACGCTATCGATCACTACTTCTAACCCCGGCCAGACTCTGTCTTAAGACTCAAGTCCTTAGGCTAGAAGCAAACGTCCGAGGACGAACGATGATCCCGTAAGCGAATGATAATGAAAGCTTAACTCCGATAAGAACTCACCAAGTAGACGATAACCCGGATACTTACTCCAAAGAGGTTCGTATCCGCCGAGGTACAAGTGGAGCGAGGCCGACAACTCCGGCTCTCCTCCTAAGCTTCTCCTTCGCACACTCCCTAACCTACTCTACAAGGTAGCACTAGAGGGTGGAGTCCCCCTATATCTTCTCTTCTCCAAGTGGTGTTCTCTCTCTTGGTGTGTGTTGGTATGCATGAGAGGGGCTCTTCTCCTCTTTATATAGCCCTCCAGGGTCGGTTTCTGGTGGAGTTATATAAGGAAACCTTGTGAACCGCCTTGGGGGGAGGGCATGAGACCTTCCCGCCAAAGCTAGGCCTGAGAGGAGTCTTCCGGGGGTCAGCCGCACCGCTAGTTCGGCCGCACCCCAGGTAGCACCTCCCTCGACGCCCTTTCGCCTGGTATCTAATGAGTTTATCCCTAGAATATTCCCTGGGTGCTCGGGGTCGGTTGAGCAGGCTTTGACTGCCATGTGGGGCCCTTGAATCCATGTGTCAGTCCTTGATAGGTCGGAGGTATGTTTCTTGTCCTCTTGGGTTGATTTGCTTAGGGATGTGGGCCCCTCCGATCCTCATGCTCGTACAGAATGCTCTGAAGTGTACATTTCCCATTCTTTGAGTACAGTTTTCCTCCGTATGCTGACACGATCTCCTCCTGTAAACAGCAATTCACCAAAGTTTGTGCAAATGGTTAGCTTAAGGCTCCTATTTTCTACTTTGGTGATTATTTATCTTTGAAAGCAGCAAGAGTTGACGGTTCGATTTTTAACTTAAGGACCGTCAACACTCCCCGCAGTGCACCGCTTGTCCTCCTCCTCCGCCTTTCCGAGCTCCTCCTCCTCCCCGTACTTCCCTCGCCCCCGGCCGCGCGCCCAGCCCGACCTCCTCTGCTCCTCATCCTCGGATCCACACGGCGCAAGCGGCCAGCACCGCCTCCTCCTCCGTCCCGAGCTCCCTGCGCTGCCGGCCGCCGCGCTTCCCGGCTCCGCCCACCCTTAGCTCCCTGCGCCTCCTCCACGCTCGCCCAGCCAACCGCGCCAACCTTGCGCAGCGCCTGCTCCACCTCACTGCCCCGGTGGCGCCACCCCTTCACAGCCACGGCCGCGCCTCCACCTTCTCCCCGAGCTGAGGAAAAAGTTATTTTCTTGATTTTAGTTTTATTCTTTTTTCCATTGGAACTCTAAATATGAATGTTCTGCAATATATTTATCAAGTAGTTTAGTTAGCAAATAATTCAGTGAATGTAAATGTAATTTCATGTCCATGTGAATATAAATTGAATGTGAAATTTAAATATATCAATGTAATTTGAATATGAATGTAACTTGAATGTGAAATTTGATAAGTCAGTGTGACAACCCTGGTAATTACATTTCCAAAATCAATGTCATTAGCCTAACTCTATGATTAAACCAACTAATGAAAGGGTGGAAAGAATTAAAACGAGTTCAGTTGGAATTCAAATTTAATTTGAGCACATTTGGTTACTTTTGAACTCTTAAATTTAACTTTCAAACCATAAGCCAAATGAGATTTTGCCTGAAACCAAAGTTGTAGAACTTTTTATTTTGAACAACTTTCGGTATCAAAAGTTTTTGAAATTCAAATCAGAAAGAGGAGAAAACGCCCTGTTTGCACCCAGCCCCCTGAAACTTTTCGAATTCTTGCATCCAGGCCCCTCGCCCCCCCCCCCCCCCCCCCCCTCTCTCTCCTCCGCGCCCGACCGCCGCGCGCCACGTGGCCGGCATCGCCTGACCGGCGCGAGGCGCCAGGCCATAGGCCGCCGCACCACCCCCGCCACGGCCGGATTTGCCCCGCCCCCATGCCGCGCGGCCAGTGAGCGCCCGCGCGTGCACGCGACGCAGCCGCGGCCAGCCCCGCCGCACGGCCGCCCAGTCGCCTCGCTCCGCCGTGCCGCCCCGGCCCCCGCGCCCCGCCAGTCGCCGCGCCCGCCCTCCGCCCGAGCCGCTGCCGCTGCTGCTCCACCACTCCGCGCCCCGCGCTATCCCACCGCGCCCACGCCATATCTCCGGCCGCCCAGTCACCGCGCCCGCGCTGCCGCACGTCGCGCCGGCGTTCTGCCGCCGCCCGCCGCGCCCAGTGCGCGTTGTGCTGTGCCCCCGCTCCGCGCGCTGCCCAGGCCTCTCCGCACCCCCTCCGGCCCCTATAAAAGCCCCGCCCGGCCACGCGCGCGAGCTCCAGCACCCCGAACGCCCTCACCGTCGCCATTGCCGCCGCCGAGCGCCGCCCGCCTGTGGACAGCCCTCCGCCGCCGCCCACTGCCCAAACTAAGCCCCCAGCCACCACTGCATCATCCCCCTGAAGCTCGCCGACCCGCCCAACGCCGCCCAGAGCCACCGGAGCGCCGCCGCCCGCGCTGCCGCCGCCGCCGCCGCCCCTGCTCGCCGTGGACAGCACGACCTCGACCCCCTCCGTCCAAGCCGAGCCCCTGTGCAGCTTCCCCACGCGCTACTGAAGCTCGCCGACCGGACCACACCACCCCAAGCCCGCCGGAGCACCGCCGTTGACGCGTGCCGCGTCGCCGCCGCCTCTGCTCCAACGCCGGCGAGCCCTTCCTGGCCGTCCCCCACCTGAACAACACCCCCACAAGGTAGCCCTCGCACCCCTGAACCTTCCCCGACCCTCGCCCCTCGCCGCCGGCGAGCCCCCTCGCCGGAATTTCGGCCGGCCGCCGTACCCGAGCCGCCCGAGGACCCAATTGCAAGAATTTAAATCTTTAGAAGGGTCTGCGCGTAAGATTCAAGGACCTAGATGTAAAAGAAAGTTTCAAATCTAGATTCAAATTCAGTGAACTTGTAAAATTCGAATAAAATCGTAGAAAATTCAGAAAAATGCAAACTCAACTGTTCTGGAATCCTTAGAACAAACTCTACCACTTTTGTTACAGAAAGTTTCTCAGAATCTCAACATATTTTTCTCTACATTAAATGGAAGCTTTAATGGACTTATTTTGTATCCACTGTTGTAGAACAATGCTGACCCTAAATTTTGGGCAGTAAGTTAGTTGCTTGATGTTTAGGACTGTGTAAAAAGATCAAGCCCAAATTCCAACTCTAGCTTAACTGTTTATTAAACTTAGTTTCATACCATGTTTAAGTAGAATGTTTTATCCCTGCAGTTAGGTGGTGAATCACCCAATGAAACGTTTTCTATGCTAATGTATGGGTACCTAGAAGCCAGAGAAAAATTAGGAGACTTTTTATCTCACAGTAACCTACTTATTTGATTTATGTGCTAATAACATACATTAAATCAAGAAAATAGTATCTTAGCTTGGAAAATTCTCAAATTTTTTACTGGGAGATACACTATGGTAGAGGTTGCTGTGTAAAAAGTTCCAGGGACAAACACCCTGTGTAGGGTCCTGTAAAAATGAATCCTTGAATAGCCTAGGTGTAGAATGTCATATTTTCTATGCTCTGAATACTGCATGATAAATCCTACAAAAATTACAGTAGCTTCTGCATGCTTAAGTGAAAGATCTGTAAAAATCTTAGACTCATTTGTTGCACCAATTGTTCTGTACAAAAAGAACAAAGATCTAACAGCAACTATGTAATGTATTTTTTTCATAATTAACCTGTTACATAAAATTGGCTGAAAATTTTACAGTAAGCACATCTTTCCTTGATGTGCCTAAATCCAAAATTTCATGACCAGAAACTATCCATTGTAGTAATTACTCTCAAATCGTAATCAAGCACCATTACCACGACTTAAACTTGTGCATTCATGTAAAATCGACGACTCTCGCCGACGGAACTTACGAGCTGGTGCCCGCGTCCGAGAGTGAGCAGCGTGAAGCTCAAGCGAATCTAACTGAAGCTCTTGAAGACCCGAGCCCAAGTTCGGAAGATCCCCAAGCGAACTGCGAAGGCAAGCCCCGGAGCATAACCCATTCTTTCCGAAATTATGCAACTCATCACTCTTTGCTTGTGCATTAAGTTTATAGGAGTTGGATGAAAACTTAGTTGCATGAATCAGGAACCCTTGCTTGAAAACTAGACGTAAGGTTCGATAGAATGCCGTGCTAATAGGACTCCGGTAAAAGTCGAGTGATTTCCTGTCACTCGCGAGAAAATAGGAGTTGAATGACTACTACACGCTGCAATCATAAGGACACGGACGGGCTATGAAACGATGGTTACGATTGAGGCCCGTCTGTCTAGTGAAAACTGCTAAGGCCGCAGGGTGTGGTAGTGATGGTTAAGTCTTTGAACGTACTAAACACATGCTGAGATTATGGGAATCGGTAAGCTTAAGTACCTGATTGACCCGGCAAGGGGACGGCATCCTACCCTTTGAACTTCGGTCCCATATGCATATGGCGAGTGCAGAGAGTGGTCACGACCCGGCGCCGAACCGTGGCGTGGGGCTCTTGTACTCTCGGAGGGTAGCCCCGATCCACGACCCGGAAAGAAAGGGGAAAAGTTGCACGTGTGACTCTAGGGAGTAACCACGTGACGTGTGTTTGGCTTTCCCTTGCAAGGTTAAGAAATTCGATTCGAATCGTCCGTTTCTCACGGCTATTGAGACTGCTTAACCATTTTTACCCACAGAGTAAGAAGAGGAACTATGATGATGAATGAACTGGTTGGATGAAAAATTTAATGCTTCACCATGTATGCTTTAGATAGCTGCTTATCTAGAATGGTTAATGAAACTAGAATCTGGAGCTAAAAGTTGAAAGTAAGGACCCACTTGTAGATGCTTTTCGGCAAAACAAACCCCTGAGCCAAAAAGCCTTGCATGTCTAGAGTCGGTGGAGTAGTTTCCACTACACGGGTAAGTCTTGCTGAGTATTAGTATACTCAGTCTTGCTTGTGACTCGTTTTCAGGTGAGACCTTCGAAGATATGATTGCTAGCTTGACTTGGCCCTGCACTCTTCCCCCTGGTTGGTCGGTGGAATGGGATGCGCCCCCGTCCAACGGAGATAAGGCCGAGTGATGTCTCGTACGGGCTTCATCGAGACATCCTGTATCGTCGAGTAGTTTCCGTTGTTTATTTCCGCTGCAACTTAAAACTCTGAAGAACTTATTTGTGATCATTGAAGTACTTGATTTCTAAACTCAAAACTTGGTCTGTAATATTTACTTATGCTAATGTTGTAATATTTGCTGGAATGTGGTATTCTCTGGGCTCATCGTCGCATGAGCGTTTGTATGTATGTATGGCGCTCGATCCAATTACCGTGGTTGTATCGGGAGGTTATACTCGACAGACCAGTGGATTACTCCGTTTGAAGTGTAAGGTTAACCGAAATTGCCCTAATGGTGATGGTTAATACACTTGAGCCGGATTAATTCAGGTGGTTCTGCCACAGTCAGTGTGAGTATGTGAGTGTAGTTATTTATTTTTATCCATTGTAATATACATGTGAATTAGTGAAATTTAATTTTCTATTTTGATGTAGTCTATTAATATTTTATACATGTGATATTGGAAATGTCAATGAAATTTGACTATGGTCCCTTTTTTTAATTTGAATGTGAAATGTGAATGGTATTTTCATTATTGTAATTATTTCAATTTTTCATTTGATGTCAAGTGAATGTGAATGCTATTTTGTATCTATTGTAATATTTTTATCTGTTGTAATATTAGCAAGTGAATGTGAATGTTATTTTGTATTATGAATGAAAAAAGATGTCAAATATGAAAATATGCATGTTATTCATTTGAATGATGGTTAGTAAAATTATGTTTGAATTATATTTCAATTCATTTTAGTTCAACTTTAAGTATGAGAAGTGTATATTTCAATGTACCAAGGTTTTTTTATTTTGTTCAGTAAATGAATATTATTCATTTATATGAAGACTGTTGGATGACATTTTATTTGAATTTATGAGGAATATATTGCTTTATTGAAATTTAATTATCCATGTATTGTCATTTAGAATGTGAGTTAGTGAATGTCAATGTGAATGTGAAATAGTTTATGTGAATTCATTTGTGTTGGCGCTAAAAATCGGCCAGCAATCGGCCGATGACCTTCAGCGTCGGACACACGACCCGGGAGAATTTGCTTAGCTCCTGTTTGGATTATTGCCGTGGTGCAGTTCGCACGGCGTGCCAGTCAATCTGACCTGTTGATTGACAAGGAAATAAAAGTATTAAATTCCGGGCGCTCTGATCGGCTGGGGTTCCGATCTGTCCCGAAAAGCGTATCAGCGAATCGGCCGATTTGCTATGAAGATGACCGGCTATGGATCACCCGATAATCACGTAATAATTGCAAAGAAAACTGCTGGAGCAACATAAACAATTATTACAGATGCAACACTTCAAATAGATCTAATCGGTTGTATGACAATGAATGAGGGAAAGCGATGATAAAGCCGATAGTTTCAATCTCAAGCTGGATAACTGGTGATAATACTAGAACAACAGGTAAAACCTATAGTTCTAATAAATATCGATAACTAGTGAATAAATCCAAATGAAACCACAGCGATGCGCCCGAGGTTAAAGCTCAGATATTATTCAATAAGCGGAACCTACCAATTGGCCGGAGATCGAGTCGATGCAGCCCTGCCAATCCGTACGAACTCGTGAAAGAAGAAAAAGTATTGGCGAAGTCGCCGACTTGAAAGTAAAGTACTATGAAAAAGTAGATTGTATTGTTGATTGATTGGTTATTTTTTTCTACAAAGTCCTGACGACTCCTATTTATACCCTAGAACCAGGACTCCTGATCGATTACGACTTGTTACAATCTTATTTTAAACAGAAAAACTACTATATCTATAATATTTTTATAAAGGAAACGGACTCCCGCAGAATCTTCCGCCGCCGTCTCCTAATCCAATCAGGACTTTTTCCATTGCTTCTCGACCGAATCAGCATCGCTTCGCTGACCAACATTAGGCCACTTTTGACCGGGATCCTCTGTTGTGTTTCCAATAGTCTCACTCCCCTTATCTGTTGGCGCAAGTTGCGTCGCCAATCGGCCGATCCCAACTGTAACCTCAATCGGCCGATTCTTTACTGTAGCCTTTAGATTTGCCGCCTCGGCCAATCTCTTCTCCTGACGTCGATTCAACACGTGTCAAAATCTGGCGTCAACACATGCCCCCCAGTTTCGGAGTAAAACATAATTTTTACTTCGAAACTCTTTTCTTTAATCTTTTTCTCCGAAACGGGCGCAGTAAAAATCTCCTTCTGTTTCGCGGTCTTCTACATAATGATTGCAATTTTCTTGGACCGGGCGTTCGAGACAACTGTTCCCCTGGAATTCGTGTAGACGGCGCTGCAAAAATCCCGCCTTTGCCCTTTCTCTTTCGGATTGTCCTTAAGTACCGGCATTCTCCGCCTTCCTTTCTCCACGAGCCTTATAATCTCCTCCAGCGAACCACTGTTCATCTTCTTCCTGTGCCCTCTCGATCTCTAACCGCTCCCCCCAGCAATCTTGCCTGCGACCTGCTCCACCCTTCCAATGGCGGCGCCATCAGCAACTTCTCCAACCACGGAGGTTCCATCGGCAACCCCCTCAGCGACGACGGCCCCATCGGCGGCTCCATCGGCGACGATGAGCTTCATCCCGGAGGTAATCATCCGAAACTTTCCTCTTTTATTCTTTTACGGCTCAAGTATTTTCTAGACCCATTCTCAGTTTTTTCCCTTTTTTTTCCCCTCTTTTTTAGGCATTTAGGCACCAGATTACTATTCCTCTTTCCGAATCCTCCGAACTCATCTGCTTAGGTCCTATGGGGAATCCAGATCCAACCGATTTGATCAACCTAGAGACCCACAGAATTCCGTTCAAGCAATCGCCCATGGATTTAGGTCAGTGGGCAGGTGCCTTTAGGTCTTGGCCGAATGAGACCCCTGGCTGGAAAGAATGGTACCATAGAGTAGCCAAGTCTAAGAGAGTTCAGTGGGATGAACTGAAAATCGGCCAGTGCATTGATCTCTCTCTGTCCCAAATGGAGAAAAACGAGCCCTTAGTAATAGCGGCCTCTTACTTCTGGTCCGACGCGCTCAACGCGTTCCTTTTTGGGCATGGACCCATGACTCCAACCTTGGCCGATGTTCTGGTGTTGACCGGCCTTGATATCTCCTCTCCTGACACCCCCTTTGATTATCTGATTAAACCATCTCATCGGCTAGAAACCAAAGGAATCGGCGGATGGAAGGGGTATATCAGCAAGAATATGAGGACTGGGACGATTTCAGAGAGAGAACATACGGCGTTTCTAATGATGTGGCTAGAGAAACATTTTTTCTGTGGCAGAGCAGTTAGTCCTTCATCTAATACCCAAGCCCTAGCAGAAGCTCTGTCACTAGGATCGGTCGTCCCCCTTGGGAAGCATCTGTTAGGATTGGCCTGTCATATGATGCATCAAATCGGCGTCAGACTGTCAAAAGGGGAGCCGATTGGCAATCCTGGTGGTCCCTGGTGGTTTATCACCCTCTGGCTCAACTTATATATGAGCAAGGTCTCCCAGCAACAAATAGAGACCAAGACTTTTCCCAATATTTAGTCAGAAGAAAACCCCACCATTCGACGACGTTGTACATCTTTTGGAGAAGCGGCATCGGCCTTCCCTGGCTGTCAATTCACTGCCACCCGAACGGCCGAATACTTCAGATGTTTCTACAACGGCTTCAGTGAAGAGACTATCAGTTGGTATCCCCTCAGACAGTAGGGCCGATTTTCGAGCTTCCCGTCTGCTACGATTCATCCTCCCATACTTTTGATAGTGATCTTATGGATATCCTGATCAAGCCAGGGATTTTACCGGCCAATTTCTTTTCTGGAAAGGATTCCCCCACCTACGAGTTTTATAATCCATCGGCCGCAGCAAGGCAACTGGGCTTTGGTCAACTGCCGATTCAGGTTTACTTTGCCGGCCAAGCAAAATTTCGAGATGAACTGACCAAGAGCCTCGACTACAATCGGCTGTGCAACATGGTGCCAGATTCCAGTACCATCGACCTGAACAACTGGACGGTGGCCCCTTTTGCCGTCCAACAATTCAAACTGTGGTGGGCAGAATGGAAGCAATATCTCTTCTGCCTATCTCCATCAACATATTGCAACAGTTTGGATCCAGAAAACATCGATTCAAGTGCAGCGGTATGACCTTTCTCCCAGCCGATTTCAATATTGTCTCTTTCCATGCTACAATATTACCGTTAACTTGTGTTTATCTTTTCAGTCTGAAAGCCAAGTTCCTCCAATGCGGAGCCGAAGTGGTAGGCCGATAGAGAGAGATCGTCCATATACATCATTTCCACTTATCGGCTATCACGCTCCGACCATCAAGGACATCACTAGCGGCCGATGGAAACGAACGCCGAAAAGGCCAACCTTGAAGAAGACAAGCAGTCGAGTGCGTGCCCACATAGGACCGACTGACCAATCGGCGGTAGTATCGGCTGAAACCCCAACTCCTCTAGCCTTGCCGACTACCGAGATGGTCGATCCCCAAACTGCCGCAAAAGTCGGAGCGGCCGCTGCATCACTGCTGGTGGAAGTTGTTCAGGTAACCTCGCATACTTTATATATCTTTAAGTACTCTTATCAATATTAACTTCTCCCTTCTGCCAGGCTGCACAGACTGCTCCAGCGCAATCCACACAGCAATCGGCCACATCCCAAGCGGAAGCCGAAACACCAGCGACCCTCCTCATCGAGGTAGATAATCTCTTAACTCAATTTCTCGATATTCAGAAAACTAACCGATTCTGATGCAGACCGATCTGGGTGCGTCGACTGTACCCCCTCAACAAACATCGGCCGGAAGGCTCACAGAGGTATGGCAAGTATCTCATATCATCCTATTCAATTATCCACAGTATACTTATAGAATCTATTTCCCATACCTTTTCAGGAAGCTGGCCCAAGCAGAGCATTGATAGTTGTTGAGTCCTCTTCTTCTGATGAGCCGATTGCACCGGTTCCTGAGACGGGTGGCACTCCCATCAGCGCAAGCCAGAGAGATCTGCTTCAAGGAGGTAATAAACTTATCACCGGAATCGGCCGATTCCCCTTTACTGCTTGCTAATCCTTGTTTTTATTCTTTCGTAGGAACAAGACACTCCCAATAACAGCCTTTTCTCCTTCGCAGTTTCCTTGCCTGACGATGAAGAAGTCGCTTCACGCCAAGGTCCGTCGAGCTCAATTCCTGATGATGTCCGCGCCAAGCTCGAGAGTATGCGGATCCTCCTCCAAGATGATATCGGCCGATTAGTGGGAGATGCCTCACCGATTCGGCGGCTTCTTAATGACATTAGAGGCCGAATTCCGGAGGAAGCGACAGAGACTCTACAACCTGCTGCATTCATAGAGTGGATGCAGATTCCGGTGTTCAGGGCTCTGCGTCATGTGGCCGATCGTGCCCAGCTAGCAAAGACCCGGGAGGAAGCCGATTCCTACAAACACCGAGCCCAAGAAGTACACCAACGGATCAACTTCCTCGAGAGCTCCCACCCGAATATTGTTGGCACAATAGATCGCCTCAAACGGAGGAGAGCAGAGCTAGCCAAAGAGATGGAGCAGGTAACCAAAGACATAGCTGCTGAAGAAAAGAAACTTCAAGAGCTTCCAACCGTCATCGCCGGGCTGAAACAAGAAAGACAGAACCTGGCCCGTGAAGCGATAAGACTTCATCGTCATATGCCGGAAATTCCCGGATCGGCCGACGAAGATCAAAGAGTACTGGACTCGGCCGATCAGATTAGGCAACGAGCTATTGCGACTATAGATGCCCTCCTTGGGTTGTAAAGAATCTTGTAAACATTTAATGCTCTCTTAATGTTGATGCGCCGATTCGAACTCGGACCGCTTCCTTTGGCAGCTTTGCATTTATGAACGCTTTACTCTAATAGGACGTGTCCCACTATCTCTTTACCTCCTTCTCTCTATAAGTAAGAGATCCCACACCATCTCCAGAGGCATCTGCATTACCCATCTTCTCCCCCTCCAATAACTGGATCTCTATCCTCCCAAGCTGGACATCAAGATGTCTTCTTCATCTTCCTCCTCCTCTGTCAACCAGGTACGAACCCCTCTCTATTTCTCCCCTTGACATTTCAATCGCTCTGATGTTGGGTAGCTGTTTATCTCTCTTTAGCCAAAACGTCTCAGTCCCAGTCTGACAACTCCTATTTATACCCTAGAACCAGGACTCCTGATCGATTACGACTTGTTACAATCTTATTTTAAACAGAAAAACTACTATATCTATAATATTTTTATAAAGGAAATGGACTCCCGCAGAATCTTCTGCCGCCGTCTCCTAATCCAATCAGGACTTTTTCCATTGCTTCTCGACCGAATCAGCATCGCTTCATTGACCAACATTAGGCCACTTTTGATCGGGATCCTCTGTTGTGGTTCCAATAGTCTCACTCCCCTTATCTGTTGGTGCAAGTTGCTTCGCCAATCGGCCGATTCTTTATTGTAGCCTTTAGATCTGCCGCATCGGCCAATCTCTTCTCCTGATGCCGATTCAACACGTGTCAAAATCTGGCATCAACAATTTGAAGGATGGTTAGTGAAATTATGTTTGAATTATGTTTCAATTCATTTTAGTTAGTTGTAAGCTCAGTTTAATTTTGTAATATGAATGAATTATTATGACACTCTAACGATGTAATATAAGGAATCATTTTGTGCTTCTACCAAACATGTCCCTAGGAACATTAAAATCTTTCTAGCTGCCACATTGAAATTTTGTATTCAAATATGTTTCTAATGAAATTTGTAGAACTTGTAAATGAATCAACCGTCGTCATCATCCCCGGAAAGAATCTTGCAGCACCGGAAATCAATGAAGTTGACCAAATTACATCCCAGGTGTCGTGGGACGACCTGGCCGACATCGGTGTGCAATCCGGTAAGGATGATGCCGATGACGGTATGCAATCAGGGGATGATGATGCCGACGAATTGGAAAATGAAGGACCTGGGATTGGACACAGGGGTTGGTTAGACGACGTGTGACATGATCCGTTAGATCCACACCCTATCGCTCCAAGTTAACGTCGTTCAAGGTCAGAGTTTGATCCAAACTACATTCCAAATCCAGTTCAGGTAGTGACTACACATGATTAACTACCATTTAGCTTATATGTTTTTCATAGACTACCTGTAATGACTAGCCAAAATCCTATGATTTGTATAGGCGGCTCCCACAGGAAGGAGTAAATGCCGCTGCCGGCCCCCAAGCCCCACAGAGGAAGAACTTGAATGTAGGTCCGGAACCTCAAATACGACCTCTGGCAGCCAAAGTAAGAGAAAACAAGGTCAACGAGGAAGGAACCAATACCCCGAAGACCAATGGACGGTCAATGCAGTTAACACAGCAGGTGAGCCCATAGAGCCTCTTGAGGTGCGTGCAAAGCTTCGGAACACAATTGGTTCTATAATTAGAACAAAGATGGTTTCGGATCCAATGATATCTGATTGGCTAACGGTTCTTGAGGGAAGAAATAAGCGATGTGGGCACTGTTGAGCAAAACATTTATTTTGCAGCGAGGAACTCAGGAAAGACTTAAGCATTATGCTAAGAAGATGCTAGGTGAAACTTTCCACCGCTGGAAGAGTGATCTGAATAACAAGTATGTCCAGAAGGACTGAGAGCCATTTGCAGATTACGGGGAAATCACACGAGCACAATGGGAGGAGTTTGTTCGGTAGAAGACCTCTGAGGAAGCTCTAGAATAGAAAACATGCATAGAGAAACATACATAGAGTTCGTCTTGGGCCAGGTGGATACCAGAGGAAGGTCGATTAGTGGCGGCGTGAAAGAGAGGCAGCAATTGCCGCTGGGCAACCCAACCCTTTTGAAGGCTTAGACGAACGTGGCTGGCGGTGGCTTCTAGCAAGGAAGCCTACGATAGTGGATGACAAGCTTAAGTTTGACCAACCCAAGACTGAAGCCGTGGTAGAAAAAATGTACAAACATGCCGAGCTCCAAAAGCAAGGAAAGTTTAAAGTCAAGAGGGACAAGGACCTGCTCAGTACAGTCATTGGGTTCAAAGAGCATGGAGGCCGTGTTAGAGGCTTGTCCTCTAAGTTGACCATCAAGGATGGGTTCCAGCAGGACCGGGCTAGCTATAGGAAGCATGACCTCTACAAGGAAGAATTGCACGAAGCGGCAGAGAAAGCCCTGGAAAGTAAGTTTAGGCAATATTTTCGGACAGCAGTTGCAGAGGAGCAACAGTTCGGGCTGTTACAAATTAACCCATCGAAACAGGTGGGGCAACAACATATGGTGGTGATGCCCCCTCCTGTATTGAGCCAAGTGAATACGACAGGTGCTCAGAGCAGTGTCGCATCTAGCACAGCACAGCCATACCCGATAGATTGCATATCCGTGGCTACTCCCTGCTTGTTGTTGTACCCGATCGGCAGAGCTGGGAAGACAAAGAAAGTTGCTAAACGAGATATTGTACTGCTTGGTGCACAACCTATTGCTGCTTCGGATCATACCTCGCCACCACCACCACAAAAACAAGAGTAGGCCATTGAAGGATAGCCCATGTGCAAAGCCAGTGCGTAGTGGAGTAGATAACCTAAAAGAAGAAGAATGTTTGTTCTAAAAACAACAGTGTTTCTACAGATCCAGATAGACCAACACAAGGCTGCTGTCCCTACAAGGACTAGAGATTTGAAATCTTTTGGTATTTCATTAAGCCAACTCTCGAAAAATATTTGATATGTTGCGAGGTTTGGGTAGGCCCCATGCTACATACACTGTAGCCCAAGCCATTCGCGTAAAACGGCGGTCAAAAAACGGATGCTGTATCGTTTTATTTTTCATGATAAAAATAACACTGTTGATTACCTTGCTAATTTCTTCGCAGATTATCCTTTGTGAGAATAACACCGCGCCTAAGCAACCAAAGAGCAGATGAAATAAATGATAAGGTCTGCTGCTATTACTCTGGATCCTAGCAGTGTACAGAAACATTCAGTAAGAACAAGTAAACGCCAATCTACAAATCACTGTCCTCAATAGCATTCAGTTATCCATAATGAAACGTTTCAGACGAATAGGACCCTCAGGCTATAGCCTATAGGCACTTACATCAGTGTCACCAGCTCACTCACACAGAAAAGAAACTATCAAGACAAATGCATGCCAAAGCAGCTAGTAACCATACCAAAACAGGCACTAAAGACTTCCAATGTACTATCTCCTACACTTGCAGCACAGGGTACACTCCGACGCTGCACTTGAATGTATCATATATGTCTCAGTCCCCCTGGACATGATGATTCTGGTTGGACATGTTCTAGTTTTAGGGCACCATCACAGGAACAGTTATAAAATCAGCTATAGTTCTGATTCTTGAGAAATAGTAGCATACAAAAGAGTGTTTTATGGATAACCTGATTACTTAAAGAGAAACATTCGGATACTAGATTAGTGTGTATTGAAGTGCTTCAGCTTTGTTAGTGTCAGATACGACTAGCGCTGCAGCCTGCAGGTAACACATGCTGTGGTTATCTCCCAACAAAACCTTTTGAAGACCACCTCGAGTTTCTTGTCAGAGTCTTACAGCTATGTACCACTAGAGTCTCCAGCAGCAGCCTAGATTTAAAAGAGGCAACAAAACAATATCACAGCAGCAATCAATCAACATTTCCACATGCATCTACCAATACAGACCAAAGAATCACACTTCACGCGGTTCCAATCCTTGGGTTGAATGCCAAATCCAGGATTCAATGCAATGGTCAGTGAAGCCGCCGTGCTCGTCTTCAACCACGACATGGATAAATAGAAATATACCATCGCCTGATTGCCCCTCAAAAGCCTACCCTAGCTCTTCCAAGACCACGCCATCAATGGCAGCATCCTCCTCGTCTAGTTCCATCGTCTTGGACCTCATGAAGGCAGTGGAGAGCACCGAAGGGATGCAACCCTCTTCTTCTCTTCATCTGCAGCGCCAGCAGCAGGGGCAGGCAGAGCAGCTATAGCACGGCTAGATGCATGACCGCGCTCCTGGTTGCAGCGCCTCTTCCTATTGCTCCTCTCTGCGGCATCACCAACCTCGTGATCAAAAGCTGGCGTCTAATTAGAATCATCTTCATCGCTGCCTGTTGTTCCTGTTTTTGGTGGAGGAGGAGTGGCAAGCCTTAATACTTTCCTCTTATTCTTCAACTTCATTTTATCGTTGCTCTTCTCCTTATTCTGCGCTTAAAAATGAGGAGAAGAACGAACAATAGGCCGATCTATCGGTGAATTATCACTGGCCTGGGAGCCTGAGACATCCCCCTGGGTATCCATTATAAGCACTGCCATTGAAAAAGCACACAAAAAAGACATAAATTGCTAAAAGAAACGGTGATATAATTACAGGAAGAGGGAACAAAAAAATCTCATACTGCAGTACAATTGCAACCCTGTAAGCAGATATAGATTGCCAGTAAACACACAAAAGTAAAAAAAAAAAAGCAGCTCCCCCCGGTTGCTAAAACCTGTAACCACAACATGAGTACAAATTGCACCGCATGTACATAAGCAATTGCAAAAAAAGGACTACAATGGTACAATTATATCAACAACATATACATGCCGGAGAGATTGGCAGTCAAAACACAAAGTAAAAACTAGCCCCCCCCCCCCCCCCCCCCCCCCTCAATTGCTAAAAAACTGTAACTGTAACCACAAACATAAAGCTATTGGCAAAAACAGGGGGCAAACGCAAAATTGCAAGGATCTGCAGTGATGCAATTACTACATGAGAGCAAACCAAATTACTAGTACTACAAATATTACAGTCAACACAAAGTGAAGTAGCCCCCCAATTGCTAAAAAACTGTAACTTCAAACACAAACATAAAGTCAATTGCACACAGGAGCAAAAAGGGGCAACCGCAAGATCTACAGTGATGTGATTACTACTTGATAGCAAACAAATTTCCATACTGCAAACATTACAGTAATCACAGAGTAAGTAGCCCCCCAATTGCTAAAAATTGTAACAGTAAACACAAACATAACGCCAATTGCAAATAGGAGCAATAATCAATTGCAAGATCTACAGCGATGCAATTGCTACAAGAGAGCAAACTGATTCCTGTGCTACAAACATTACTCTAAAAAAATCACCGAGCATGCGAGATCGCTAGGAAACTCTACAACCCTACAAATAAACACCGTATGGGCGAAAATGCGTGTCACTGGAACCCTAGAATATGCAACCGGGGATAAAATTAAGCGAGAGGGGGGGATCGGGGGGTGAGCAAAAGGGGATCATAGCAAGATTGAAGTCGACTTACATCGACGTGGATCAGGAGCGAGCGGCGAGACGACAAATGCTCTCCCCTTTCAATAAATATGATTGAAGTGTGTTCCGAAGCCTCCAAACGAGTTGCACATAGTTAATTAGTGAATGAATTACATAACAAGGCAGAGAATTTGAACTCTTGTGAAACATGGAAAAATTACAACTAATGTATAGTGCGTGGAAACTAAGCAGCTGGACCTAGTATTACCCTGATATACTTGGAAAATAAAATAAAAGAATAAAACCAAATTACAGAGGGGTGCACATGACCAACATACACCGTCTCGCCGAAGCGGCAAAAAAAAATGGGTGCAGGAGGGGCTGTAAAGCTGCCACTGTGCAGCCCTGCCTCGATGTGTGCCACGTGGATGAAGAAGTATGAGAATATCTTTGTTTCATAACTCTTCTACAACCAATATGGACTCGAGTAAAATATCAGCTACTAGCTAGTAAAAACAACCAGAGTTTCATAACTCTTCTACAACCAACATGGACTCGGTAAAATATCAGCTACTAGTAGCTATAGTACAAACAAGGACTAGTACTATATTCTGCAGCTCGTTTACTTCACTCTTTTGAGTTTGATGGACAGATAGAAATCCCATCCCTGGTTGCCCCCAAATTCCAAGACCACGCCGTCAATGGCAGCATCCTCCTCGTCTAGTTCCGTCGTCTTGGACCTCGGGAAGGCAGCGGATGGCGACACGACCACCTCTGCAATTTTCTTCAGCGACAGCGACGCCGCTGGAGCCGCGTCGTCATGGCCAGCGGCCGAGGCGATCACGTCCACACTGACCTCCGAAGGAACCCTCCGCGACCTACTCGACAGGTACGGGGTTCCGAGGGAGTTCAAGCCGGTCTGGTGCGCCAGCAACCAGGGATGGACAGCCTGCACGCCGCCGCCGCCAGGCTCCAACGCGATCAGCCTCTACACAGCCGCGCTCGACGCCGGCCTGAGATTCCCCCTCCACGACTTCTACGGGAAGATCCTTCGGCACTACGGCCTGGCGCCGAGCCAGCTCGCGCCCGAACGCGTGGGCGTACATGGCCGCCTTCGTCCTGCTCTGCGAGGAAGCCGGCGTGGAGCCGCTGGTGTCCGTGTTCAGGCACTTCTTCTCCATATACACCCACAGGCACCAGCACGGCGGCCCCTCGGGGTGGCACCACTTCCAGCACCACAGCGACAGCATCGGCCCACGCCTCTTCACGGGCAAGCTGCACACCAGGATGGGATGGAAGTCGAGGTTCTTCTTCCTCCAGGCCCCGGCGTCGACCCCGTGGAAGTGCCCGGTGAAGTGGGGCAAGCCGAGGAGGGAGGACGCACGCAAGCAGCAGATCACGCACACGGCAATAAAAAAGCTGAAGCTGATGGCCGGCACGGACGTGAGGTCTCTCCTTTCCCTGCGCGATCTGCCCGTCGCCCGACAAACCGATCTCACCGCGGTGAAAGTGGAGGTGAAAGTGGAGGCCGGAACCGCTGCGGCCGCCGCTGGAGGGAGCTCGCCGGTGACGGCGAGGAAGCGCACGTTGCCGGAATCCGTCGGCCATCCGCCACAGCAAAGATTGACCGTGAGGTCAACATCGATGGACCTCTTTCCGTCGCAGCAAGCACCAGTCTCGTTCCCGGCGCCGACACCAACACAGCCGGCGGGCTTCGTTCCGGATGAGAGGCAGGCATTTAGCGCCGAAGGCGGCAGCAACATGCCGACTACTGAAGCGTCAAAGGTCTGGGAGACAAACAAAGAGAACGCCAAACTGAAGAAGGATTGGCAGGACGCCAACACCAACGTCGACGAGCTTAGAGGAAAGCTGCGGGAGGCAAAACTCTGGATCACCCAGTACATGGAGAACTTATCAGCGGCCAATGCCGAGATCGCACGGATGAAGGCAGAGCGCGGCGTGGAGGTCGCCAAGCTCAAGGAGGATCACGCAGCCGATGTCGCAAAGATCAATGAGGAGCACGCCGCCGGCGTCGCGAAGCTTGAGAAGGAGCATGCTGCCAACATCGCCTGGGTGAAGGACGCCGCGGTGAAGGAGGTGCATGATGCCAAGGCCAATGCCAAGTTGGAGATTATGGTTGCCGAGAATCAGAACTTCAAGAGGCTCGCCATGTTCCACACCAAGGGCGCGATGGACACGAAAAGTTGGTGCTCGCCCGCTTCCCAAACCTTGATGCTTCTATGCTGCAGCTCCCAGAGCTGGAGGGAGGCTCATCATAGGGCCCTTCATTTAATTCACTGATAGCCATCAAATACCTGTTACGAACTCCATCTGAGATGATTCCTTTTGCATAATTAACCTAGTCCTAGTACAATCATGATCTTTCATATTCTATGAATGAATGCATTTGTGGTTTCATATTGCTTCTGAATTGTTTTTTTTCTGATTTATTTGTATATTTGGTGCTACTGGCTAGTTGACATGTCTGTGAAAAAAATCAACTTGGATAAAATCCGGGATGCTCATCAAGAGCAACACAAGAGTAAAGCAAGCACCCCTTGAACATATCGATCATATTGTGTTTTCACTGCGTGGGTTTATCGCAGAAGTATCCCAAATAATGCTATAGTAGATTATTAGTGTCCATGTGAGAGGCACGATCGTATTACATCTCTCCTTGTCAGTGCCACGTGTTCTTTGGATCACCCTCTATGTCATCTTCTCCAACTCCGGCCAGGGCACCGCTGCCAGCAGCCGGTCTTCACACGTCCAGCGCCAAAGCTACGTCACTGCAGCCGCAGGGTGTCCGTCTATCTACAACCGAGAGCACTTGGTGAGGCTGCAGGGTCCTGTCTCTAAAACCTTGTGGAGCAGTGTTCGTTAAGATGGCCGCTGCTGTAACTCAGCAGCAGCCAGGAGAAGAACTGTGCTTCATGTCGGATCGGTACCGACCCACGGTCTCCCTGGACCCATCTAAGCACGTAAGCGGCACGCTCATTTGACAGATATCACAGCACCCAAAATTTCTACATCCTGTGACTACTCAACATATGTCCAATTTCCAGGCGTACATGTCTGACCGACTCTGATATTACACCGAAAACAATGCAGATGTGCATTCAGTTATAATCAAATGCAAGTTCCCGTTAGAAACTCAGTGAGGCCCCTGCCTCGGACAGAAACGGGGGCATGTTCTTTCACTCCGCGGGATCAAACTCGCGGAAATCTTGTTTGAAATCATCCACCATTTGAATCTCTTCTTCCTTCGAAAGCTTGCAGTTTCTCCAATCTGCACGATCTGCCATGCTTAGCAATCCCGCTAAAACCTGTTAGAGATGACAAAAGGGGAGACAGCCAACGTTTAGTTCATTGCAGTCTCACTACTTTCTTTCTGATCTCAACTAGTCTTTCCTATTAAGCTGAAAAGGTACGGTGCTGGTGAGGCTCATATCTCATACCTCACGTCCAAACTGGGCAGGGAACTTCTCATTACTGTCAATGTTATGCAAGAGTATTTTGCCTTCCGGGAGCTCAACATAAAACAGGCTTGATTTACTTTCAGACTGAGATATCAATGATTCTCTAGCTACTTTTGCACCACCATCTGTAAAAACCAATCAGAACTCAATGCTAATAGAAATTGAATGTATCTATCATTTACTGATGGTCAAACCTTCAAAAGTACTGAAATTGAATCGAAGTAACTTCGATGGAAATAGCCTCCCCACAAAAAACACTCTTGGGACAACCGGACAATCAACACTTACTGAAAGCTAGTTCTGTTCCTATTTATAACAAGTTTCATTCTGACTGAAACAATAACACAGTGTTGAAGCAACTGATTACCATAGTTCATGCAAACCAACAAAGAATATAGCTGGCTTCAACGCATTCCGATAAATGAGGGTCTATCTTAACTCTCACGAAGCAACATCATGTATCACAATAGTACATAAGCATGGATGCATGACATACTAAATAAAGAAGTATAAATAATTAATTATTTGCGAAGAGCTATAAATCAGATGTTTCAGAAAACTGGGAATCTGGACTACTAGATGATAAAGAGCATGTATGTGCCTATTGCATGCAATAAAGCATTGTTCCTTCCTCAAGTTTAGTCAACTAATGTAAATAAGGGGGAAATGCATAAAGCCTCACCTGGATTCACCACAGAGAATTCAAATCCCAGTTTTTTTGCTGCTAGATGAAATATCTTATCAACTGCGTCTGCTTTAGGAAATGGTACTGGAACAACCTATGCAAGAAATTTAGTGGATTACCATGTAGCGCAACATGGAAAAAAATCACTAGTTCACTACAGACACAAGCTTTATCTAGCGAAAGGTATCCTTACCTGAAGGTTTGCATGGCGGGAGTTCTGTGAAACCCACTCAAAGAATACTGTTGTCTTTCCTTGCTTCTCAAAGTACTTACACAGAGCATTTTTATACCTCGCAAGTTCTACCTCTGCTTCCGAGGGCATCATTAATGTACTGGGGCAGTGTTCAACAGGTATCATCAGAACATGATTTGGAACAAGTGGCCCCTTTGCAAGTGCGCAGTAGTAAGCTTCTCCGATACTAATGACAAGATGTGACTCAACATCTGGACTCGACAAGCAGAACCAGCAACTGCTCTCCACACGCCTTCGTTCACAGAATTGAAAAATATAGAATGATGTAAATCCCAGCACTAAGGGAATGACCCGCAGAATTAGACTGACAGAAAGAGAGATTTGGCTCACCTACGAGGTCTTGAATCTCTTATAGAAGTGTCCCCTGATAGACTGTGAGCAAACTTACACTCTGGGCCCCTCTCGCATTTTCCTTTGTTTAGAAAATCAAAACAGACATTTCTATGGTAATGCTCCACTGCCTCCTCATCATGCCTAAAATTGCATTTACTCCCTCGTGGACAGGACCCTGAGGATGTAAATTTGAAACACAATCTACCCCCCTCAGCTTCCCCTTGCCTTTGCCGCTTGACATCATAACGCCAATATTGTGCATCAGTGTTGTCAGCTGGACGTTTTGGAGCTTCTTCAATAGGGATTGATTGTGCTGGAGCAGCATAAGGTGATAAAGTAGAATTTGGAGGCTTGGCATGGATATCAGCACTTGACATGGCAGATGCTGGAGTAGGAGAAATCGCATGAATAAATTTCTGAAAAGTATATGCAATAAGGAGTAGCCAATTAATGACTTAAAATTCTCAGCAGTTGCAACATATCAGTGAAGCAGCACATTTAAACAACTATTTTACCAGTAGGTAACAATATAACTGGAAAGTAAATGGTGCTTTGAGACATAATGATGATAAGAAAAACCGAATGTTCTTTTTATAGCTCAGAAGGAACAAGGAAATTCTTCAAACATACTCCCTCTAGTCATAAATAAGTGATATTTTGGGTTGTCTGCAGTCAACTATTTAAAAATGATTAAATTTACTTTTTATGTGTTCAACTTGGATACATTTGAAAATGATGTGGTTTATCTTGAAATGTAGTTTTGGAACAGTATTACTATTGCTGTGCTCTATAAATACATTACAACAAAAAAAATGGCTAGTCAAAGTTGCACTTTAGTGACTTGATAGAGTAGTGTACCATTTACAATAGAGGACAAAAGTCATATAAAAATGAAACGAACAGATTTTATTTTTTTAAGAAGTTGACTTGACAAGTATATGTATACCTGCTTTTCTTTGTTTCCAACATTAGCAAGTCCAATAAAGCGGGTAACATGTGCAGCAGAATCATTGACATAGGGTTCCCTTGAATAAAAGACACCTTTGGTACCGGCAATATGATATCTGCATGAAACAAACAATGCCACAATTCTGGATCAAACAGTGTCGCAATTCCGGATCAGCATACATTCTTTCTTCTGCTACATACTACACAAACTACTGATCCGGTTAAGTTAGTAGTCTAGTAACTACATAGTAATTAGTTTTATCTCACTGTACAAAATCAGCATACAGCCATTCAGAAACTATGTGTAATTAGGGTGCTTTAAGGTGACTTTCTCAAAAATCATTTTCCTTTGGTGTATGAGGTCAGAAATCAAACCTTGGCTTAATCTCAGCAACCAATTCAGCAACAACAGGATCATACCCATGAGGATCCAAAACCTGATTAGGCACATTAGAAGTGTCAGCCCCATTCACCACTCCAGTTGGCCATTCGTTAGTGCAATCACATTTACAGTCAAGGGAACCCAATGTGTAAGTAAGCATCCAGAATAGATGTTAAATCAAAGCAACTCAATATTAATACTAGCGGCAGCGGAACAAACAATATAACAAAAAAAAAAGGATATGTCAAGAACAGATCAACAATCCCTGGCTCTTCTGCAAGAGCCCGCAGGGCATCGACATCATCCTGGCTGTAGCAGCCAGGCCCTCCTGGTCCCTTCTTCCCCGACAAATAAACCACCGACAAACCTACAAACATTGATGTATGGAAGCGCTGGAGTAAGGTGACACTAAATCAGCTCGCGTTCAGCCTTTCATCCATTGCTAAAGGAATGTTTAGTGAAATTTTGTATTGGCTTAAGAATGCAGCATATGACTAGGTATAAATTTCGAACTTAGGGAAGGCAGAGGTTGCATTAGTTCAGCATAGTGAAAGATTTTGATGATCACTACAGCGATCCATGCCAGATTTTAACTAATGGAGTAATGGAGCAGCAAATCTCTTGATCCTGTTGGCTAACGAAATTAATTGGCCGTAGAATAGGAGAGCACACCATGGAGGGTGAAGCGATTGCTGCCCCTGAGCCAGAAGAGGTTGGGGCATATCTCGATGCCGCCCGGTGCGAACCCGCGCGCACCAGCGGCGGCCTTCGACAGCAGCCGCGGCGCCGTCGGGCCGTAGTCGCCGGTGAAGTAGGTCGGGATGGGCACGGCGGCGCGCCCCTCGAGGTAGTCCGCGACGTCCCCCGGAGCCCCCTCGGCGTCAGCTTCGGGGGAGAAGAACTGCCCCACGCAGAGCAGCGCGTGGAAGGGTCCCGTCGACTGGTTCACCTGCGGGGCGGGCAGCGCACGAAGTCACGGACCGGCGGCAGCGGCGAGGGGAGGGAGAGGAGAGAGGTGCGGTGAGGGAATGGCGGTGGTTACCGATTTGACGCGTTTGAAGAGCTGGTGGAGGCGGCCGTGGGGGTCACCGGCGAGGAGGACGCGCGGCGGCGCCGGGGCCGGCGGGGTGGCGGCCATTGGGGCTGCTGGGTTTTGGGCACGGCGGTGGGATTGAGAGACTTTTGGATCTGCAAGGACTATGAATCCATTGGGCCTCGTCTTGGGCCTGTGACTGTTAGTGTAACTGGACCAGGCTTCCAACATTTCACCCGACTGGACCTGGGTGAACTTGTTTTTAATTTATAAAAGTATAGGGAGAACTTTTTATTAATTTATAAAAATGTTAGTTCATCTCGTATATTCCCTGCACGGAATGATGAAATGAATAAAATTAAGTATCCAGGTGGGACAGTTATTTGCTATGCAGTCCGCAATTATAGTTAATATATATTTTGTTTAAAAATCATATATACTACTATGATTCATTCGCATCTAGTATTTTTATAAAGAAAAAAATCTAAATTACTCCTCTCAACTAAAGTCCGGTAACCCATAAAATATCGTTTGGTTTATTTTACCCCTAAATTATGCACTTTCGTTCAAATAGCTCCTAATATAATTTAATTTTTTATTTCTCCATGCATATGTTAAATTTTACAAGATGATAGTACACATGATAACACATGTTAGAAAAAAAAATTATATTTTTTATTATTATTTTTATAGATTAAGATATTTAGCAATAAATTAATCATTGGAGTTCAAAAATATAAAAATAACGATGAAACAATCACTACTAAAAAAAATGATTAACCGCGACCTTTTTTAAACACATCGGAGGCTAGCAGGAACACCAACCGTCTCGGTTAATGCCTGACATTAACCGAGTCAGTCATTTTTTATTAACCGAGGCGGTTACCACAACCATATCGCAAAGTAGATTAACCGAGGCGCGCATTATTACACAACCGCCTCGGTAAATCAAGCTCAGCCCGCTAGCCCAAAGGCCCATTTGCGAGCGCACATATATATACAAGATTTTAGGGTTCACCCTCATTTCTCTCCTTCCTATTCCTCCCCCTCTTCCTCAGCCCATCCTCCCTCCTCCACGAGGAGCGCCCCTATCTCTCTCCCCCCTCCCTCCACCTCTCTCTCCCACCCACGGGCCCAACAGGCCGGCGCGCGGCGGGGCCACAGCAGCGCTGCGAGGCGGAGCTGCGGCCGAGCCACAGCGCGGCGGAGCGGAGTGGCGACAGCGACGGCGCGGCCTCCCCTCCCTCCCTCCCTCCCTCCCTCCCTTCCTCGACAGCTGCTGGCCGAGGGCGCGACCTCCCTCGACAGCGGCGGCGCGGCCTCCCAACCTTCCCTGATCTCTCTCTCTCTCTCTCTCTCTCTCTCTCTCTCTCTCTCTCTCTCTCTCGTCCAGCGGTCGCGCGGTCTGGCGAGGCTACAGGCACCGGCGGCGTGGATGCAGGGCACCGGGCACCCGTGGCGGCGCACTGCGGGACCGCAGAGCGGGAGCAGGGGTGCGGGGCACGGCGGCGCGGGGGCAGCAGCGCGGGCCATCGGCGGGCTCGGCGGGCTCGGCGGCGGGCTTTTTTTCTTTTTCTTTTATTTTTTTATTTGATTAACCGAGGCGGGCAGCAAACCGCCTCGAAAAATACTCCATTTAATGTGACCTTCGCTCCGAGGCGTTTTGGTTGCCCGCCTCGGAAAATCAAATTTGCACGCCTCGCAAAATTATTTTTATAGTAGTGAATTATAATAATTTTTTAATATGCATTGTGATGTCCACTACGATCCTGCAAAATTTGAAATTAAAATTCAACTTGTGTATGGAGAAAAAAAAGATAAATTGTATTATGGGGTAAAATGAACTAAATGGCATAGTTTAGGGGGTAAACTAAACCAACATATAGTTTAGAGGGTTATTTGAACTTTAGTAAATTGAACTCTTTCGATTAGGAAACCCCGCCTATTGAAGTCCCGCTCTTTTAAAATTTTGATGTTCACTTGTAAAAAGGCATATTTTTATCCTAATATTTCATTGTGTTCTATCAATCCAGTGCCAGCCACGACACCCTCGTTCTAACATACGGTTCCATTTGAAACCTTCGCATGGCTACCTGCCTTGTTGGCCTTTCTATTTTTTTTTCTTTTCGCGAAATACAATATAGATGCAAACGTTTATAAACACGCACGCATACTCATCTCTATAAATACATGCATGCACCCTATCTCTATGAGCACATCCGAGAGACTGATCCGGCAAATCCTTAAAATTGACGAAGTCACCTTACGTGTCTCGTTGTCGAGGGGCACGTCACTTACCATTGAAAAGAATAAAGCCGGATAAATGCTGGAATAAATCCAGAAAAATGCGAGCATCCGTACCAAGTCTAGGACTCGAATCTGAGTGGAGGTGGGTAGGTTCCACCATAAGGAACCCCTTTTTTTTAGAAACACAGTACAGGTGCAGACGCTCGCAACACACATGCACACTCACCCCTATGAACACACGCACGCAACCCTACCCCTATGAGTACCTCCGAAAGACTAAGCCGGCAAATCCTCGAGATTGATGAAGTCACCACAGGCGTCTCGTTGTCGATGGGAACGTTGCCTACCACTGAAAGCACAATGCCATTAAATCCTAGAAAATTCGCTCCCACGAAAATCGAACTCAGAACCTCATGTGCTACTGAGGCTCTTGTGAACACTAAGCTACAAGCCCTTTCGCACCATAAGGAACCCTACCAGCGAAGTTACGCTCAGTTCGCCGTTAGCCCTTCTAAACTACCCCTTCCTCCCACGAAAATTTTCAGTCTACTTAAAGAAAAATAGTTCGACCACTGACATATGTGATATGTTTAAAAGCATGCTCATATCATTTTAAATTTCCAGCGACAGTATATACCAAACAAAATCATAGTTTTAGGGAGTCCACTAATAATTAGGATGAACTCTAAAATATTATTTTAATTTCTGGAACAAGAAGGTGAGTCCACTAATAATCCGTAGCTCCAATCTAGCTCTTTCATCCAAAATTATTAGTTATTTTAATTTTTCTAGATACATAGAGTTTACTATACATCTAGACACAATATATGCATAGATGCATAACAAAAATTATATGTAGGTAAAAAATTCAAAACAACTAATAATTTAGGATGGAGGAAGTATTTAAATTTACTTGATTTCTATGTGCACTTTGGCAGATCTCATTGACCGAAGTTACCACTGCAGCACTGCTCATCCGCGATCTTCTCAGTTAAACTGGGCAACCAATTCACCGGAGAGTTCATGGCTCATCGTCATGGACCATGGCACAGCCGTCCCCGTGTGGTCCATGCATGTCCACCACTGGCGCCGCCACCAAATAGGCAAATAGCAGTGAATTTCCACTACCAGTAGTCCACTGCTACTCCACTTGGATGTCCATTGATCATTCTAAGAGACATGCTAAGCAGGGAGGATTAATGGAGTGAAAGTAGCGACAGATGGTTCAGCCACAAGAATATCATTGAATAATCATCGTGTTGTCATAGCTTAAAGTACCACGCTAACAAGTTGTTTGTGACTTCATATGTTTATAAGTATGTGAATCTACGACGATTTGCAATCTTTTGATCGCCGAGAGAGTTAACGACATCTTTGGCTAATATAACAAGGGATACAGGATATAAATATTACCTAGAAACTTGGTAAAACGAACTAGAATGATAATCGCGTAATTGTTGTAGGAGAAGAAAAGGTGTCATATTATTATAATTAATCATCTAACTCAAAATATTATTGGTTATCCATTTGCATCCTTAAACATAACTCATTATTACGGTGGTAAACACTTGGTAAATTAGAACTTTAGAAGTGACATGAAAGATTGAAAGCAAAAAAAAAATATGGGGATCGGAGTGTAAAAATCGTCATAGTGTGTGTAATTCGAAATGGAAAAGAGCCTTGAGCTCCAAGAACCAGTGGGCCGCTGTCGTCTCTGTTTGGAAGCATGAGCCCCTGCCGGGAGCGAACTGCCAGCGCTGGGGGCACACGGCTTGAACGGCTCTCCCATGTGGCCTTCCTGCCGCTCATTTAAGGGCCGGGACACACGGTCCGTAACCCCACTTGCACAAGCTGCCTGCGCACGCACGAGCAAGATGACAAGATCAGCAGCTCGATCACTGTTTAAGCTGATCCGTGTAACCGATCAACCATGATAGCAGTGTCATGAAAAATTCCATCAACTAAATAAAGCTGCACCAATTTGTATAAGGAGAAAAAAGAGAGGAAATTCATATTGTGACTAGCTAGTACCTGTTTCTGAATAACTGAACATTCTATTTTGTTGTCTCCTTGTACATGTTTGTTGCTTGAGATCAAATTCTGGGAGATGGTAGATCATAGAATGCTCTAGTACACTGTGTCACTGTCGTATTTTTGTTAGAATTTTTCATGACCCGTAGCATGGAGTTTTGGCTGGCTGGTTGGTTATTGTGCAGCAGTTGCACATGAAAATTTCTTGTTGCAGAGTGTGAACCATTTGCTATATTTGCCTATTTGTTGGCGCATTGCTTAAACGGCCTACATTTATTATGACTTCGTAATGATGGATGGTACTTCAGTGCACAACTCATGCAGTGACTAGAATAAAACTATTTCTTTATTATTATTGAAAAAAGTCTTATATATGTGCCTTTGTATCGTGCTATCTTATTTGAATTTATCGTGAACTTAAGCAATCTTTAGACGTGCATGCTGCCGCAGTGCAATAGGCCAGTATATATCTAGTTATAAATATGCAGTAACTGATCGAGATGCCGTTGGTAGATTGATACTTGAAATGACGTAGCCGACAGCCGTTGCACCATTTAAGTTTGTTTCTATACTTGAGCATGTACCACAACACGTGCATGGTACAAATTGAATTTCCTGAACTCGGACAAGAGAGAAGAACAAATGCGCGGGTTCGCTGTGATGTTGAAAAAAAGTACACAAGACAAACGTTTTCGGAATTTGTTGTTGGAAACTTATTTTGCAAGTATTGAGTAGACTATGACGATCAAATGAAAAAAAATTTTGGCAATACGATCAAATGAGATAAGTATTTAGTGTGGAAATGTGAAAATTGGGCCAGAATATAATTTTTGTTAGAAATGTGAAAATTATTAGATATTTAGTGTCAGAGTATTTGAAGAAAGGTTCCAGGTGGGATAATCAGTAACTCTCGTTTACACAAAGTTATTATGATTCAATGGCCGTTTGGGTACGTATTTTCATCAGTGGGATTTTCAAACTTACAAAAAAAATCATTGCCTTACAATGAAAGACACAAATACATTGAAAGATTATTTTTGTTTTACGAATAGACACCAAAATCATGCATGGCACGCGAGACGTACCTGAAGACAGTAGCTGGGCAAACGTCTGCACTGTTGATCTACGACTTCCTCCTCAGCGAAGCTAAACCTTCATTCATGTCATCGGTAATCAATGAGGGGCTAGAGCGAGAGAGAGAAAGAGTCGCCGGCTAATGGCCGTGGACTCGTGGCCCAGCCGGCGTGCGTGGTCCATGGATGCGGACATGCATGTATGCATACACCATAGCCATAGGCGGCGTCACCACTAGGGCAGCTACAGCTACTAGCGAGTCATTGAGTGCCACCGCTCATCGATCAGCTTAATGATTGGGGCAGGCGGTGCCTAATATAAGACATTCGAATAATAAGGTAGCACACCTCGCGGATTAAATTAATGGAGCAGTGGCAGAGACAAACCGGTGGCTAGTTTGGTGCCATCAAATCGATCGATCTGCGCATTAAGCTCCACGCAAAGCTGATATATATCTTGACTCAAATATGCACAGGAGCAGCTAGGTTTTAAATCTCCCACTACAGCTTCCTCTCTAACCCGCTATAGCTATTTGAGGCAGAGTACAGCTATTTGAACTCATGTGTAATTTAGCCGTTGTAGCCCACCATAGTCTCATTTAACCCGCTATTAGCTGTTTTTAGAGTCCAACTAATCAACCCCCTTAGTCCGCTATTTAGAACCATAAGCAGCAGCCGATCGTGTGCTCGCTCTAAACGACCCGAAGAAAACATCTTAAAAAATTGGAGCACGCTGCTACCACTGTAATAAAACATCCTAAAAAGTTACTCTACAACGGATGAAAAAGGAACCATTAGCAGCAGCTCCAAGCAGCACAAGTGTAAAGCATCGGAGAGACGGAGAGCTCGAGCGTCCGCCGGGAGCAAAGCGAACCGGTGGCACCGCTGCTGGGGGCACACACCACAGACCACACCGCACGGCGTCGAGGTCCAGCTCGCGCCCCTATCACGGCCCCTCATTTACGCGCATCGCCGTGACCAAGCCGGCCATAGCCCGGGCTCTGCTCTGCCCCCTGCGTGGTGCGTGCTGCACGCGGCCGCATTTACAAGCCCCAGCCGCCGCCTGCGCGAGCACGAGCGTTCGGCCGGAGAGCGCAGCTAGCGTGTACGACCGGCCGGCCCGCCTTATGAGACACCGTCGGGAACCGCGTCTCTATCCGCGCCCAGGCCTCGGCGGCGGAGGATCGGAACCACTTACCTACCGGCCCGGATCCGCCGCCCGTTCGCCGCCGCGGTCTTCATCTTATTGCGATCGATCGACTTGGTAGTTGGTAGCAGTATCCGTTTCATGAGACCGGCCGGCCGCCGTGAACAGTCGCCGTCGCACCGTGCGTGCTGTCTACCCTCGTGACCGGCCGAGGACAACCCCCACCTAAAAAGATCGAGCCCGGGTCCGGGGCCGGCCGGCTGCTGTTCACGCTCCCATAAACCAGTCGTCCGCCACCAGCTCAGCCGGCACGGCAGTGTGCGGCGACGAGGTTCTTCGATCCGGAGCTCGATCACGAGCGCACAACGCAAGCAGGACCTAGAAGTTTCGTGGCTTTTCAGTTTGACCATTGTTGGCCATTGAATTCCGTGTCAGGGTGGGGGGGTTGCGGTTGGTTTACCCCACGCGGAGTTAACATCGCCGGTGCCAATGCCGGATCCCCAACTGGCACTGCCACTGGCAACCGGCAGCGAATTCAAGCCGCGCTGGCGCTGGGTCCTTGCTGAGACGAGGAGGGAGGGCCATGCCCATGCCAGCGGGTTTTAAAGCCCCAAATCTACTCCCCCTCGTTCCTGTCGCGCGCATGCCAGTGGCATCAATGTGGGGGCGACGCCGCCGGCCCTCGGAGCGGAAGAGGCTGCTCTGGTGCCTGAGCCAAGCGATGCATGGGCAGATCGTCACCAGAACGCAGAGATGGCTGCCCGTTCTCTGCAGGGGCTTTGCATTGAGGCAGCGGCGCCCCAACAACCGGAGAGGACAGGAGGCAGTAACTTGCAACTGCAACGGGGTGGATGCAAACTCTACTAGAACTCCTTTCCTCCAGAGGAGGATCGTCTCAGCAGCAGGGCTTCACGCATTACTGAGTAGTGACCGAATTGATCGGCACGAAAAGTTTGCCGCTACCGGAAACCCGCTTTTTGCCGAGTGCCCAACTCTTTGCCGAGTGTATTCCATCTGGCACTCGACAAAGAGCACCTTTACCAAGCGCAGCAAGAAAACCCTCAGCAAAATCATAGCACTCGGCAAAAACGTTTGTTTGCCGAGTGCTAAATAAAAAACACTCGGCAAAGAGTGTGACAACACTCGACAAAGAGAAAACACACAGTAAACACCCCTCATGTGACATCCGCGTGCGACGGCCACGACGGCCATTGGGGGGGGACTTGACGATGTTAGTTCTTTGCCGAGTGCCCTGTAGAGACACTCGGTAAAATTGTGGTTTTGCCGAGTGTTTTTCCTGGCACTCGGCAAACCTACATATTTTTTTCCCTCTCCTACCCTCCAAAATTTTTCTACTCCCCACATACTGTACATTATAATAAATGTTCAAATATGGTACATTCCCGATCTATTTTCTATATTTAGTTAATTTATTTTATTAAAAGAATTTTTTGAAGATTAGTTAAATTTGAACTGCAAGTGCCTCGAATAATGAAATATAATGAATGGAAACATGATATTCATGTTAGTTAGTCCATTGTGAGGTCTTATCGAGGAAATGAAATAAAATTTCAAACATCTTGTTCACAAAACATGACCACGACGTGTGATTGAATTGTTTTTAAATTCTACAAAAAGCAAATAAAGTCTGAAAATCATGAGATTTGTCATGATATCATGATATTATACGAGGAGGCTGTGGTAAAAAATTGAGAAAGTTTCATACAAGTTGCCACGTACGTTGCTTACAAATCGAAGTATCTCGGAAGAAGATTCATAGAGTTGAGAATGATTCGTTGAGATTTAGAGACAGAGTGACGATGGAATTGGGATTTGACTTCTAAACTTTTTGTATAAGCAATAGACACCATAAATTGTTTCATGTGAAACTTTGGTATTTTTCCGGATCCGTTTGATAATTTTTAATATTTTTGCAATTATCGAACTTTAATTGATATAAATTGAAATTTAGCTAATACTGCATGACATAGTTGAATATTTTTTGTTGAAGCGTCAAATATGAACTGTTGAGTGAATTTGGAAAGGTATTTTCAAAGTACATTCGCACAACACGTAATGGAAAAGAGTTAGTTGATATAAATTGAATTTGAACTCTAACTGCGTAAAATAATAGATTTTTTTGGTCGAAGCATCAAATATGAATTGAATTGTTGAGTGGATTTCGCAAGGTATTTTCAAAGTAAGTTTGAACAACTTTAGTAACTCACGTTTGAGAAAAAATAGGCTTTATTTAGCAAGGAGGGGAAAAATAGATAAAATACTATTGCCGAGTGCTGAGTGGCGGCACTCGGCAAATCAGGCCTTTGCCGAGTGCCCTGATCTGGCACTCGGCAAACACCTCGGGGCGGGGACTTAGTCAATCACTCCTTTACTCTCACACACACACCACACTCACACGCCGCTGCATCCGGCCGCTGCTGGTGCCCCCCCTGCGCCGCCGCCCCTCCACGCCGGAGCCGGGCCGCCGCCGCCCCGCCACGCCACCGCAGGCCCCCTGCGCCGCCGCCCCTCCACGCCGAAGCTGGGCCGCCGCTGCTCCGGGCCCCCCGACGCCGCCGCCCCACCACGTTGGAGCTGGGCTGCCCCTGCACCTGGCCACCGCCGGGGTGCCCCATCGCCGCCACCCCTCCACGCCGCCGCCGGGCCTCCTGCGCCGCCGCTCCCCCACGCCGTCGCCGGGGCCCTCCCTGCGGCGCCGCCCCGCCACACCGCCGCCGGGGCCCCCTGCGCCGCCGGTCCCCGCCACGCCGCCGCCAATTTGAAAAGGTATGCCTCATTTCAAAATTTTCTTCTAATTGCAATGTTTATATTTGATGAAAGGCATGGATGATGAATTCAGGGGGACCATTAGAGCAACAACAACTAGTGAATTCATTTTAGGAAAGTGATGCAAGGGCTGCACTAAATTTGGCACTTTTAGACTGGAATTTATCTTGGTGGTCTTCATGGTTGGTCAAGTTAGGTGCCACTAGCATGCACAGCAAAGAGCACACCATATATCCTTTCTGTTTGTCTCTTGCAAAGCAGCTAGTTGAAGTGTTTGTTTAGGTAAAATCCTAGTTAAAGTCTTTTGCTAATTGAGTAGAATAGGATTTTGCGATCTATAAGATCATAACAATATGGTCTGTTTCTGTTAGCTATACCTGCACCATTGTGGTACACTGGCAGTGTGGCATGATTTGCCTTTCATTAATATTTCAGTGGCTGAACATGTCTGGTATATTCATACATTTGCTCCATGTATTGATAATGTATCTTGGTTTTGCTAATTCCAATTTCATGGATTTGAAAAGGTATCTTGGAGCCCTCCGACGACCATGACGACCAGTACCGCGAGCCGTAGCCCGACCTCGACTAGAACCGTGAGTCCACACCACGCCGGCCACGCCTACTCCGCCGACCCACGGTAAGCACCACCGCCGTCGCCTCCCTCGCAGCTCGTTTAGGCGTATCATGTTCGTAGATCATGTAACCTAGTTAGGTGTCTCCCATTCGAAATAGATATGATTAGAAATATATAGATCTTTGCATATCCATAACCGTATCTGTTTCGAATTGTCCACGTTTTTTGGACAGCCCGATGATGCGTAGATGGGTTAGTTTCCTATGGTCTACTCCGATACGAGATAGAGTTTTGACATCATCTCCCTATTGTTCTCCGGATACACAATCTCCCTGTCGGGACATGTATTTGGAGAACAACAGGGAGGTGCTGCCGAAATTCTGTCTCGTATCGGAGTGGACCATAGGAGATTAACCCATCTACGCATCATTGGGTGGGATTAGGATCTATCTTCACCTATTAGACAATATAGACAACATTTAGATGCAATTAATTTTTATATTACTCGCTGATATGTTAGAGGATGGATGACCATGAGTGGATGTATACTGGCCGCTCAAGTTAGGGTTTCTTGACCGATGAATGGATTGAGAATACTGATGCTTTCTTGGAACAAACATTTGCCAAGGTTAAAGGAGAGCGTGCCACTCGGTGTCCCTGCAGCAAATGTGCAAACATGCATCGACAAACGAAGGAGGTCATGGGTAAACATCTTTGCAAGAACGGATTTACGACAGACTATACCTAGTGGATCTACCACGGTGAAGCCGATCGTATGAGAGATGAGGTTGTGAGACAACGCGTCAGGGATTACGATGCCGATGTCGGGGTAGAAGATATGTTGAATGATTATCATGGCGCACACTTCAATGAAGGATGTAGGGAGGAGGAGCCAGAGGCAACCGCAAAGTCATATTACGACATGTCTACGGCACAACAACCCCTTCACAGGCATATCCAGTTTTCTCAACTGGATGCCATTGCGCGTCTCATGGCCGTAAAGTCCCAGTTTAGCCTGAGTCGAGACGCCTTTGATGTTGTGTTGACACTTTTTGGCAGTCTGCTTCTGAAAGGTCATATTCTGCCAAAGAGCATGTATGAGGCATAAAAACTACTTCGTGCACTTAAGATGCCATTTGAGCAGATACATACTTGTCCGAAGGGATGTATCTTATTTAGGAAAGAACATGCGGAAGAAAATTATTGTGTAAAGTGTGAATCATCTAGGTTCCTGGAGATAGACTCTGGTGATGGTCAAAAGAGGCAGCTCACGATCCCCGTGAAAATTCTACGGTACCTTCCATTCATTCAGAGGATCCGGCGGCTTTACATGACCGAAGAATCCGCGAAACAGATGACATGGCACAAAAATGGTCGTTGATACAATCCTGACAAACTTGTACATCCATCCGATGCTGAATCATGGACCCATTTTGATGGGATTCATCGTGAGAAAGCTCGAGAGGCTCGTAATATACGTGTTGCACTGGCAACAGATGGGTTCAATCCTTATGGAATGTCAGCTGCCCCGTACACTTGTTGGCCCGTGTTCGTTATCCCCCTCAATCTCCCCCCAGCGTCCTCTTTCAACGGAAAAACACTTTTTTGCCGTTGGTAATTCCTGAACACCCGGGGAATAATATGAGTGTGTACATGGAGCCTCTAATTGATGATTTGGTCCGTGCTTGGGAGGAAAGTGTGTGGACATACGACCGAGCTACAAAGACGAACTTCAAAATGCATATTTGGTACCACTACTCCCTCCAAGACTTGCCGACGTATGGGCTATTCTGTGGCTGGTGTGTTCACGGGAAGTTCCCATGCCCAGTATGCAAGGCAGCTGTGAAGTTCATTTGGCTGAGAAAGGGTGGCAAGTATTCTTCGTTCGATAAACATCAACAATTCCTTCCTCTTGACCATCCATTCAGACGAAACATCAAGAACTTTATGAAAGGTGTCGCAGTGAAAGACCCTGCACCGCAGATTATGATAGGTGTCGCGGTTCATGCTCAGTTAGACGCTCTCCAGGTCAATGAAAAAGAAGTTGGTTTTGTGGGATATGGCGAGCAACATGCATGGACTCAAAAGTCGGGATTGTGGATGCTCCCATATATGGATGACCTTCTTCTTCCACATAATATTGATGCAATGCACACTGAAAAGAATATGGGCGAGGCACTTTTGGGAACAATCATGGACATTCTTGATAAGACAAAGGATAACGTTAAGGCTAGAGTGGATCAAGCGACGTTATGCAATAGACCAAAGCTAGATATGGCACCTCCCAGAGCCGGCAAGTCATGGAGGAAGCCTAAGGCCGAATTCGTACTGACGAGGGCCCAAAGGAGAGAGGTACTAGAATGGTTCCAAACGTTAATGTTCCCTTATGGGTATGCAGCGAATCTGAGGAGGGGAGTGAACTTATCTACTATGCGAATCAACGGGCTCAAGAGTCATGACTACGACATATGACTTGAGCGGCTTCTTCCGGTGATGGTTCGAGGCTATGTCCCTGATCATGTCTGGTTAGTGCTGGCAGAGTTGATCAATTTCTTCCCACAGCTTTGTGCTAAGGAAACATCTCGAACCGTAATTGCAGATATGGAAAGATTGGCGCCTATGTTGCTCTGTAAGTTGGAGAAGATCTTTCCACCCGACTTCTTCAATCCGATGCAGCATATGATTTTGCACCTCCCAAGCGAGGCACGAATTGGTGCTATTCAATTGAGAGATGTCAAAAGTTTCTTCGAACTAAATGCAAAAATAAAGCAAAATTGAAGCTTCCATTGTAGAGGCATACATTCTAGAGGAGGTCTCAAACTTCACAACAAAATACTATGCTGATAACCTTCCTAGTGTGCATAATCCACCCCCTCACTACAATCCTGGCGAAAATGAATCGAACCTCAGCATTTTTTGAGGTCAGCTCGGAAGTGCAAGTGATGCGACCTACAAGACCTTGAAACACGAAGAGTGGCGCACCATCATGCTATATGTGTTGACCAATCTTTTCGAAGTTGAGCCCTATATGCAGTAAGTTCTCAACAAACTTGTTCTCTAGTAGTCACTCTTCTGCATCCAACCCTCTTGTTTTGCCATTGGTACATGGAGTTTCGTCATCAATTCTGGCGTAAATCAAGGGAACCTACCCCGCAGGAAGCTGAGACCCTTCTCAAACATGGTGCGGGAAATGGAATGCCCGATTTCATTTCTTGGTTCAAACAGAAGGTACTATCAACTTAAGCTCGTACTTAGTTTGACATTGCAAGTTGCTCCTACTTAGCTTGAACTATATCCTGCTTGAACATGCAGGGCCAAACCGATGCAGCTATGAGTGCCGAGTTGAGATAGGTTGCTGATGGCTGTGCCTAAAGGGTCAGGTCATTTAACGGTTATGACGTGAATGGATATCGCTTTCACACAACGAGACACGAGCAGAGTCGGCCCAATCGAAGAACAACAAATACTGGAGTTTTTACTCCAGGTCTTGATGGCGTTGAGTATTATGGAAAAATTGAAGAAATATACGAACTCATATTTCATGGTTGCAAACCTCTTAATCCTATCATTTTCAAATGCCACTGGTTTGTTCCGCAAGTGGTGAGACGGATGCCCAATCTTGGGCTAGTCGAAATTCGACAGTCATCCGTCTTACCCGGAGATGATGTCTATATTGTGGCTCAATAGGCCACGCAAGTTTATTATCTCTCATATCCGTGCCAAACCGACGACCATCTCAAGGGTTGGGATGTTGTGTACAAGGTATCGCCACACGGGAAACTACCTGTCCCAAACAATGAAGATTACAACATAGATCCAAACACATATGACGGAGAGTTCCTTCAAGAAGGGCTAGAAGGGAATTCTGAGATAGATTTAACCGAAGCGATCGGAATGGTGGTTGATGATGAAAGAGTTGTGGATGAGGATGTTGGAGATGAGGTTCATAATGTGAAGGACTTAGAATTACTTGAGCGATTACATTTGGGCAATGACAGTGATGACGACATTCCTCCTTCGGAGCACGGGCATGATTATATCGACACGCGTGATAGTGATGATGAGACTTATGATCCAGCTAATCCCGATCATGATGATTATTTCTAATACATGTATGTTCAACACTAATTTATTTACTATTTGTAATTCTATGTTATATTCGAATTATGTTTTGTTTATTTTGCATCTCTTTAAAAGTACATCTTGTTCATCTGTGCTGATTGGTTTACTCTTTTTAATTGCAGGTGATTGAACAAAGATGGTGGGCAGTTTGAGGTCGGTCTCAGTGTTTTACGCCGGGTCCGATGCAGCTCAGGGCTCCTCGAGGGGTCGAGGGAGAGGTAGGGGCCCGGGTCGACGGAGAGGTGGAGGCAGGGGTCGAGGGAAAGGGAGACCGAGGTCACCGTTGCCTGTACCTTAGTTGTCGTCTGAGGAGGATGAGGAGGCAAAGGTGGAGCAGGAGCAGGAGGACAACCAGGAGGGGGAGGAGTCGACAGGTGGTTCGGTTCCTCTAGTTCGTCAGCTCTCTGGTTGAGAGGTCCCTCGACCCTCCCGAGGCGACCGATACCCTTTGAGAGACGCCCGCTGATTCGGCCCTCTGGGTCTAAGTAAGTAACTTTAGATGCTATTACTAACTTTTCATTTGATATGTTGAAACTCACAATACAAACTAATAATTTTTCTTAATCACTTCTGCAGGGGTTGGGTGAAAGTCGCTCCCGGTGATCACAATCACCATGTCAATGGCATCCTGGGTTGTTTGTGCAAGCTACACTTCCCTGGCCTGGTTCACTATGGCGGTGTGATGGAGCTGGCCTACACGTGGGAGCACTACATCGCCTTTCCTGATTTACCGGATCGAGAAGGCAGGCAATTCAACAACAAGGCGGCGCGGGTGGTGGCCGAGCTCTGGGTAAGTCCTCGCACTGTATTGCTCAATACATCATATTAATTGGACATTTTTGAAATAATGACGGGATACATCACATCTATATACAAGATTTCTTCAGATGTGAGGAGGGATACGAGACTAGGGCGGCGGCTGTGGCTGAGAAAGCGTGTCATAAACTCATGAAGGACATACATTACGAGGCGCGCATCCAGGCCGTCGTTACGTATAACACTTACTACCTTCAGACGAAGATCAGCAAAGCTCGGGCAAGAGAACTCAACATGAAGCTGACTCGGGAGCAGTACCTATGGGTAAATATAGAACATTAATATTGTTTTGTCCTGAGTTTAAGTACGCTTAATTATATCTTCTTATATATATATATATATATATGTCATGTACTTGATGACGAATAGGTACCTCCGTGGTGGTGTGCCCAACATCTCCAGTGCTGGGAGGTTATGGTGAACAACTGGTGCACCCACGAATGGGAGGAGATGCACGAGGTTTGCCGGGAGCAGCGTTTGTTGATGCCAGGTGCACCGCACCATCAAGGCAAGCTTACTCTTGATGAATACGCAGCTAGATGGGTACGCAATTTCATTTCTTTATTCTAACTGTCAATACTGCATCATTTCAAATCATTCTTGTTTTCTTCGCAGTTGTCGGCGCATGGTGGCCAGCCTTGGTCCCAGTTCAAGGCATGGGCTTTGTCCCACAAGGGTAGGGCGACGTCCGACCTGGACTACAACCCGGAGGACCCGCCCTCGGCCTACAGCAATGCGAGAGTCCACAACCGCCTCAACAATTACACTTCGGTGGCAAGAGAGGTCCACGGGCCAGACTACGATCCGATCACCCAGAACCTGGATGGAGAAGTCGTCATGAGGGTCGGAGGAGGCAAGAGGCATGGGCATTACTTTATGGGCAACAGCGTTATCGACACGGCCACTACTCCCACCCTCTCCCAGCTTCGAGCGAGGAGCACGAGCTCAAGCCTGGCCATACGGACTCGGCCGGACACTACACAGTCCCCCGATGGAGGTACTCCAGGTTATTTCAGTTTCAATCGTCGTTCATTGATTTCTACATACGTTTGTTCTGCATTGTAACATAAAGGTGAAATATTGTAGGTCCGATTGGAGGAAGAGACGAGGCGACGTGAGGCGATGGAACAGAGGATGGAGGCCGAGCGAGAAGCTGAGCGGCAGAGGATGGAGCAGATGTTTCGGTGGATGCAAGGTCTTGGTGAGAGGATGGGTCAACCTATGCCACCGATGCTATTCCCACATCCACCACCTCCTACAATTACTCCTTTGAGTATGAATGATTTAGTTTGTATATGTTTCTACCTTAAATCTTGTCTAACACATGCGATCTTTTCTTCTTTGTGCAGAATCAATCGGCAGCGTCAAATGAGGAGCCACGTGATCAAGATTTGTCGTCGCCTCGGTCGCAGTGGCCACCTCAGTGAGTATTTGTATCGTGGATGACTTTGCCGTGTGGAGGAATTGCTTGTATGGACGACATGCTTGTATGGACTTGCGTTGTATGGACGACTCGCTTGTATTTGAACTTGTGGACTAGTTGTGGTTGTGAATTACTTATGATGCTTATTATGTGATATATATGTGATGCTTGTGATGATTATCATGATATATATATGATGCTATTAAATTTTTATTTGAGGGGTACCATATACGCGAAAAAATAATACAAACAGAAAGAAAATAAGAGGTTTGTCGTGTGCTGAACTCGGCAAAGGGGGGTTTTGCCGAGTGTTTTTACCCTAACACTCGGCAAACCAGTGTTCCAGAACTGCCTGGGATTGAGTGTTTGCCGAGTGTTTTTACCACAGCACTCAGCAAACCTTGGCTGTTTTCCGAGTGTTTTTACCACGACACTCGGCAAAGACCCAACACTTTACCGAGTGCCAGGCAGTCAAGGCACTCAGCAAAGCTGCCGTTAACGGCTGGCTGCCATCGGCCCTCCGTGACGCCACCTTTTTTTTTGCCGAGAGCCCCTCGGCAAATAGCCCTTTGCCGTCGGAAGCTATGCCGTGTCGCGGTTGCCGTGGGCGGCTCACGGTAGAAGCTTTGCCGAGTGCTTTTATGGATTTGCCACAAAGAACCTGGATCCCGTAGTGCCCGAGGCTATCCGCACCGGCAACCTGTATCGCGTCCTCCAGTACCAATTTAGCGGATGGAGAGCTGCACCGGGTCCGGTATCGCTAACGTTAAAACAAGCATACGTGAGTCCGTCTGCCAAATCTAGTGCGGTAGCGGATATCCGCTCTCGGGGCCCGCGCGTCCGCACGCCATCCATCATCGTCGGTGCCCTGCTCCTCTGCTGTTGTCGCGTCCTCCGCCAACGTAGCGTCCTCTGCTCCTCCCACGTCCGCCTCCTAGCCCTGTCCTGGCCGGAACGGCAGTGGCGCCGCGAGCTCCGCTTGGCCCCGAGCCGCCCCTGCTCCTAGCCCCGCTCGGGCCTCCTCCTCCTCTCAGCCATCCTTGCCAACCCGCCACGGCGGGTCGTCGTCGACTGCCCGGGCCTACAGTCGGCCCACTACATGTCGCTCGCCCGCGGCCGGTGCGCCGACGCTTCCGGAGTCGATCGGGGAGCAAATCCGTCCGGGTGCCGGCGCCGGCAAGGTGAACACGACCGTGAGGACCGCGGGGCCCGCGTGGTAGTGCAAAAGGCCGGGGGACGCGAGGTCGGGGGCAGGAGAGGAGGAGGGAGTCGGTGGCCTCGCACCCCTGGACCTCCCCACGCCAGCCTCGTCGCCGGCAAGCCCTCACCGGTGTGCGTGTGGGAGCGCCGCTGCTCCGCGGGCGACTGCCGGCGTCGCGCGGGTGGGAGCTCGACTGCCGCGTGGGCAAACGAAATCGGCCCAGCGCCGCCCCCAGCGCGTGCGAGAGCTCCGCCGCCACGGCAGGCTTCGGCGAGCTCCACCGGCCGGAGGGGAGAGAGCTCCGCCGCGTGCGGCCGGAGGGAAGAAGCAGGGGAGGAGAGGGAAGGGAGAGGGCGGAGAAAGAGAGAGAAAGACGGCGTGGGGAGAGGGGGGTGGGAGATAAGGTTGGGTGGATCCCACTCGTCAGCCGCTAGAGAAGGGGTGGGTAGAGGAGATTTAAGTAGAAAATGTTGATGACTAGGATATAAAGTATGACGAGTGTGGGATAAATTGGTATAGAGTAAAGAATTTTGATGAACAGGATAGAATATTCATTTTAGAGGATAAATATAGAGTATGACTAGTGCGGACAGCCTGATATCTTGTGCCATACTGCCCACGATTACAGTTCTCACGGGGGAAACAGATCGAGCTACCCCCTCCCTGGGACTGCCGGGCTGGGAACAAACAGAACCGGACGGGACGGGTAGCTACCAGCAAACCGCAGCTCAAATCCTGCTGTCAGGGAGCTCTGCTTCTGTGTGACCTGAAACATCGGCACCAGTGCTGCTGCTTCTACTACTTCTTCTTCTTTTCTTTTCTCCCGTTTCACCTAATTTTGCCGGCAGCATGAATGTAAACCGCATGGCGAGCGGCTCTTCTGCCGGGTCGTGGTTCATTCACATGCCCTTGTGCCCCATACACTTCCTCCGGTGAAAAAAATGACCCCGTAAAACACGAGCCTAGCTGCCCAAGGAGCCACGTAGCAGCTGCAGTTACATGACAAGTCTGCTTTGCGTGAGCCTGGCCTGAATCAGCGGACAGCAGGTAGGTGATGCCGTGACACACACCCAGCCGTTCTTCCTAGTAGAGTACCATTTTAAAATCCCTGTCGTCAAGCTTTTTCAAGCCCAAAATAGTACACTCTATCACAATCGCAAGGGAGATATGACGAGAACCGGCACCGTAGCACATCCCGGGAGCAACTACCAGTATTTTGCACCATGACTACTGTATTATACTATCAGTTTTTTTGTTATGATTTATTAGAATCACTACAATATATTATCCACTTTATAAAAAATAATACTATGATAAGAGATATCGTGAAAAATAAAAACAATCAAGTAACAAAGATCGTCAACACACTGAGGAAAAAAAGAGCATCAAATGGGAAAGAACACACTGAGCACCTTTCTGGTCCTTGCACGGGTCTTAGTGGGCCTTCCGTACTTAAAAGAGCAGGACAGATGCCATGTCTCTTTCGCCCCAAATCTGCAGACACGTAAACATCCAATTAAACCCCACAGTTGCAAAGGAATCAAAAAGATGGCTGCATCCTACACTTTGTTTGTGATAGCTGTAACACTCGAGGCTTCACGCTCATCTATCTGTTCATAAGTTTCACGGATGACGCAGGAAAAAGATAGAAAGCAAGTGTAGCTGGCGTTGCTAAAAATAATACTAAGTACTTCAAATGTTTTACTCTTTATTTACAACTCGAAGAAAGGTTCCATGGTTGCAGGGGAAATGAAAAGAGAGCAGCCTGATTCGGTTAAGGTAGCTGTAATACTTTAGGGTTTCACTCGTTTCTTGCGCATCAATTGTTAGCTGCAAAATGGATGCCGGCAGTTGATGATGGTGCTTTTGGTACTGTTCACTTTTACTTTGTTGCATCCCAGTCTGATCTAGAGTTAATACGTATTTCTAACTTTTAGTTATGTTTTCAGGTACTACTGCTGAAAAGTCAGAGCCGTTGAATGGACAGGAGACGCCCAACACCGGCATTGTACCTGTCTTTGATGGGCCTGAGTTTGGGTGAGTGACAAATATGATGATGCTCACTCCCTAACCAAATGAAAGCATATAACATTGAATGTCACTTATTGTCTTTGCTATGGCCATCAATACATTAGTTGTATTTAAAGATTCTAGTGACATGAATCCATATATATACATTCCAGTTTGAACAAATTAAATATAACATAGGTTTGGTATGAATCAATCATAGGATATCATCACTTAAATTTCTGTTCCCGTTTCCATGTTTTGCAAAAACAGGATGGATTCTAATTTGTTTATTTGCATCATATTGACCATACCCTTGTAAGGTGCACCATATGTCGTCTAGTCTTTCTTTTTTCCTTTCTTAGATGACCATATCATCCATATGTCTAGCCTTAGCTTCTAGAGAGACTTGCATGAATGAACTCAAGCACTAGTAGCAGAGAATGAGCCACATGGCCTTGATTTGAGCCATGATCTACGGATGCAAACTCCCATGAGATTTGCCACCACACATTTCCTCCTGCAAATGATGCTCTCTGATGGCAGGACACATTTTCTATAAACTGGCGCGGAAAACAGCACCACGCATTTCCTGCTGCTGGCACCATTCATGGTCTCGTGGATGGCGGCAGTACCTACACTGTATATCCATTTGAAAAACGGAGCAAACAGGTGAGGTAAAAAAAGAAACAATATTAACTCGTTGGCTCAACCAATTGGCGAAAACACAGGTACCAGAAACCAATAAAGAAAAGGCAGGAGAGAGAGAAGAGAGAGAGCTGTGCTGCCCGTCATTCTTGTAATTTAGGGAGGGGCGCCATCGCCGCAGCTTTGTGATGGTTGGTTGGTTGATGAAGCCCATAAATCCCGGTTGTACCAGGGCAGTGCTCCCTCGGCATTGAATGGCCCTTACTGCAGCGGGTGAGCTCTCTTCAATGCGCCCTCAGCCAGCACTCTAGTGTTGCCTTCCTTCAAGCACTCCAAGTCTCCAACGCGCCACGCCGGCTGCCTACATAAACCAGCTCGAACGCGGGTTGAGAGGTGGGGAGCAGAGGGTTGAGGGAGGGAGACAGGTCGAGCAGCTGGCCTGTTGCTGGTGAAGAGCTCTTCTTGGCTTGCTCGGTGGGGGCTTCTCAAGGTTCAGTCCAATGGCATTGAGCAGGGGAGCGGTGCTCTTCTTCAAGCTCCTGGCGTGCCTCCTCTGCATCTTCGAGCTGTCCCATGGTGAGCGCCTCCGTTTCGCATTCCGATACTGCAATGCTGAAAGATTGTCTCTCTTAGAAGCGCTGAAGATATGTTTCCCAGCTTCTGCTTTCTTCTTTCCTTCAGAGTTCTTCAGAATCACTCTCTTTCCGCCATCTTCTGTCATTGCAGTGGCTTCTGTTTTCGGCTACCACCTGTTGGCTTCTGCCACTATCGTTTCAGAATGCTGAAGTGGCAGACCATCTGTTAGGCTATCATTCGCATATTTATATATATTGAATAAAGCAATGTTTAGGTAGAGATAGCAACAGATAAGAATATAAAAAGATACGCACCTGATATGCCATCCAGGGTGGCACAATGTCAGAGCCTGATGTCATGAGCTCATGTAAGCTCAATCAGATCAAAAACATATTCTGCCAAAAAGTGATAGGCTCAGTTTCAGTTAACGGAAACAGCGTAACCGCCTGTCCTTGTAGCCAAGAAGCAGTTCACCTTGAAGAACCTCCCTCCTCTCCGGAAGGCCAGCAGCTACCCCACGGGGTGCCCGGCGACGTACGACTACATTGTCATCGGTGGGGGCACTGCCGGCTGCCCACTGGCGGCGACGCTGTCGCTCAAGTACAAGGTGCTGCTGCTGGAGAGAGGAGGTTCCCCGTACGGCAACCGCAACGTCTCCTACATGGAGAACTTCCACATCGGGCTGATGAATATGGCGCCGGACTCGCCGGCGCAGGCCTTCATCTCCACTGACGGCGTCATCAATGCCCGGGCGAGGGTGTTGGGCGGTGGCACCTGTATCAATGCCGGCTTCTACAGCCGGGCCAGCTCAAGGTATGCAATGCATTGGATGCATGATAATACAGCAGCATTATGGTCTATACTGGGTGTGATAGCTCCCCCTGTGCATGCCAAACAAGAAGATTTTTACCCCAAAAACGAATTCACTTTTTTTTAGCTGCCAATGCATACAATGGGCAGCATTAGTTTCACAGACAAGACTACACACACAAGCACAAGATAGCAAGCGCACAGGTTGAAATCAAAGGTTAGCTTATTAGCTTAAGCACTATATTTATGGCATTGCCATCAATCAGTCTATATGTAGCCAGCCAGCCAGCCAGCAGCACACTGACCAATCACTTTCACGACTGTAGAGTCAGTTTTACGGTAAATGGAGAGCAGTGATAGCGACAGGATGAAATAAATTGTGAGGTCTGCCTGACTGCTAGCATACTGCTACTATCTGCTGCTATTACTCACTCTGCATCCTAGCAGTGTACAGAAACATTCAGCAAGAACAAGTAAACGCTTATCTACAAATCACTGTCCTCAATAGCATTCAGTTATCCATAATGAAACGTTTCAGGCGAATAGGACCCTCAGGCTATAGCCTATAGGCACTTACATCAACGTCATCAGCTCACCCACACAGAAAAGAAACTATCAAGTAAGCCAAATGCATGCCAAAACAGCTAGCAACCATACCAAAACAGGCACTAAAGACAGCACAGGGGATACTCAAACGCTGCACTTGAATGTATCATATATGTCTCGGTCCCCCTGGACATGATGATTCTGGTTGGACATGTTCTAGTTTTAGGGCACCATCACAGGAACGGTTCTAAAATCAGCTATAGTTCTGATTCTTGAGAAATAGCATACAAAAGAGTGTTTCATGGATAACCTGATTACTTAAAGAGAAACATTCAGATACTAGATTAGTGTGTATTGAAGTGCTTCAGCTTTGTTAGTGTCAGATGCGACTAGCGCTGCAGGTAACACATGCTGTGGTTCTCTCCCAACAAAACCTTTTAAAGACCACCTCATGTTTCTTGTCAGAGTCTTACAGCTATGTACCACTACAGTCTACAGCAGCAACCTAGATTTAAAAGAGGCAGCAAAACAATATCACATGGGGTCATAATTGCTTTGATGCTAGACTGGACAGCCTGAGAAATAACCTAGCCCCTGTACAGCTCAGGCCAACTACGACTAGAATCAAGATCAACCTACCAAAAAAAAAACCTCGACCCGCTGGGGTAAGACCTCCCCAAAGGCATTGTGATTAAGGTAGAAGACAACCTCTCATGCAGGCCGAGAAAACCCCCGAACCCCCACTCCACCCATACACAGCGGCACCGCAGCCAACGTGAAACTGGACTAGGCCTTAGACCTGTGCTTTGTGTGGAGTGGGTGAGGGGATTTTTTTTCAACGCGCAGATAAACTGCGCCACCTCCGGCCGACAAATCCACCCGAGGGGGAATTTCTGGCCAGCAGGATGCGACACCAGGTGCAAGCGCAAGCGCTCGAATGCTGGCAGGTAGCGCTCCACCGAGCGGACCTACCATCGAGCTAGAAGCTCGTTCGCGATCAACCTACCAAGACATCACTTCTCTTTAAATAGTTTTTATGAACCTAAATTAAGAAAATTCAATGATCAAAAGGTGCAATATTTCTTTTCCAATAATTCTATTATGTCAATATTCCTGTTGGTAATTCAGTTGCTGTGACTGACATACCTGTGTTACTGTACCAACAGCTTCATCCAAGAGGTCGGCTGGGATGAAGACCTGGTGAACAAGTCCTTCCCTTGGGTTGAGGAGAAGATTGTCCAGTGGCCTAAGATCGCGCCTTGGCAGGCTGCATTACGGGATGGGCTTCTACAAGCAGGTGTAGCCCCTTTCAATGGGTATACCTATGATCATGTTTCGGGGACAAAAGTGGGTGGCACCATTTTTGACGAGACTGGGTACCGCCACACGGCTGCCGACTTACTTGCAGCTGGAGATCCTAACAACCTGAGGGTGCTGCTCCATGCTAGCGTGCACAGGATAGTGTTCAACTCACGGCAAGGTAATAATTACCCATGTCCATATGCATCCAACCTTCCTAAGCTGTGTCATGTTACAAAGCAGTAGAGTTATTGAAATACATAGAATAGAAAGAGTAGAAACTGCAGTCAGTACGTACCATTCTCAGAAACATCATTTCTGATGCAGGACGCCTGAAGCCAAGGGCCATTGGAGTCCAATTCACTGATGAAAATGGGAGACACCACCATGCATTTCTGAACAACAACAAAGATAGTGAAATAATTGTGTCTGCTGGTGCGATCGGTACCCCACAGTTGCTTCTGCTCAGCGGAATTGGACCAAAGAACCACCTCAAGAGTCATAACATTCCTGTGGTTCTCCATAACAAATACGTTGGTAAAGGGATGGCTGACAACCCCATGAACTCCATCTTCATACCCACAAGAAGCCCTCCACGGCAGTCCCTCATTGAAACTGTTGGAATAACTGAAGAAGGTGTGTTTATTGAGGCTAGCAGCGGTTTTGGCCAGTCATCAGAGAGTGTCCACTGCCACCATGGAATCATGTCCGCCGAGGTCTGTCATCTATCACTTGCGTACCAGTTTCAAATTGCACAATTTTTCCACAAGCTTCACGCTACACTATGATGCTTTTTATGCAGAGTAGAGCACAAAAGGTAGTTTCGGACCAATGCCACCCACAATTAGGGATGCTTCTTTGAGCTAAAGCATGCATAAAAACTAGGCAATGCCCGAGGTGCATGTAGCAATACGTATTTTGCTACTCCCTCTATTCCAAATTGTAGGTCGTTTTGGCAAATCTAGATATATAGATTTTGCTATGTATCTAGACACAATTGTATATCTAAGTGCATAGCAAAATCTATGTATTTAGATTTGTCAAAACGACCTACAATTTGGAACGGAGGGAGTACATGAAGAACATAATTTAGGAGTAAGATCCATCCATTAATTGCCAATGGATATGCATCTGTATGTTATTGCACATTCTAATAATAGTTGTAGTAAGCATTGTTTAAGGCACGCCTTATGTTTAGACTTTCTTTTTTATGTGCTAGGATTTCTGCTTGGAGCAAAACAAAGAAAAGAAAAGCTCAATTTAATGCATGGGCTGAACTCTTGCAATGCAATTATAGCTGACACCATACCTGTCATGATTATGTGAAATCTGTTATCACTTTGGTCTCATCAATCTAATGCACTACCACACTGCATGCCTGCAAATGCAGATTGGACAGCTGTCTACAATTCCTCCAAAGCAAAGAACCCTGGAAGCAGCCCAGAAATACGCTCAGAACAAACTTAACCTACCCAAAGAGGTATTCCATGGCGGTTTTATACTCGAGAAGATCGATGGTCCTCTGTCCACAGGTCATCTGGTCCTCACAGACACTGATGTCCGGAACAACCCAGCAGTTACCTTCAACTACTTCAGTCATCCACAGGATCTAAATCGTTGTGTCTATGGCATCAAGACCATTGAAAGGATACTCAAGACAAACCGTTTCTCTGAACTGTCTGCTGATGGCACCGGATTTTCAATGGAAAGGGTGCTCAATATGAGTGTGCAGGCTAATGTGAACCTGATACCCAAGCATACAAATGACACAGAATCCCTGGAGCAGTTTTGCAAGGACACAGTGATCACCATCTGGCACTACCATGGTGGATGCCATGTAGGGAAGGTGGTTGACCAGCATTACTGGGTGCTTGGAGTCTCAGGTCTCCGTGTAGTAGATGGCTCAATATTTTCTAGATCACCAGGAACAAACCCTCAAGCTACTGTCATGATGATGGGCAGGTAGGTATCTCACACAGATGAAGCTTGTTTTGCTACCAAATAAATTGCAACTAAATTCCAATTTTAGAGTCTGAATCTCTTTTTGTCATGTTTCTTGCTCAGATACATGGGAGTCAAGATCCTAAGGGAAAGGCTGGGACGTGAAGCTGGAGTGTAGTCGATTCCAGGACATTAGCCTTTTATTATGTGTGGCCTAGGACAGAAATTACTAATTTTTTGTGGGATCCAGAATGAATCGCCGAAGAAAAACAAGCTACGAGTTTCATCTGTACCCAGTCATTTGTCTAATATGATATTGCAGACCGAATGGTTGATTGACCCCTTCTTTTTTCTTGTTTTAATGGATTTCAGGAAACAAGCTCACATGAACTGCTCCCTCATATGCTCCCTGATCTTACAGGGAAGTTTGAGCTTGTTTAACAATACTACATCATATGCTACCCGATCCATGGCATAGTGCAGTATATCATGAAAGAGAAAAAGACTCAAGAAATCAATAATCTGACTTTATTCCACTGGATAACAATGGTATAACTTTGCTACATAAGTTTCCTCTTTTGAGGGGGGAGAATGAAAAGTTAACTCTGAAAGAACCAAGCTCAACATATTACATTTGGTAATCATTTTACTCAACTGGAAGTAAAGAAACTCCGCAATCATTAATTAGCAGCACCTAACTGATAAAACAATGGGTGTGTTCCAAATAAAATAACAATTCTAGAGCCTTACAGGTATCCTGAGACCGTCATAACTAAGCTGGATGTCAAGACCCTCTGTCTCCATCAGCCTGGCAAGATCATTATTTACTTTCTCATGGTCCATTAAATGCATCATTCCTGCAGATACCATTTGATTCAACTAAATGAATGGCAAGCACAGGTCACTATAAACAATGAAATATGGGGCATCAGACATGTAATGAAATCTGATCAGATTAAGCACTATAGACTTCCATGCCTATAGACAAGAAGGGAATATCATTTGAGTTTCTAATGCTTCAATGCTGGAGAAAAGGGGGGAAATAGTCCGTTTCTAACGTTTCTAACAATAGTAATTCTAAATGGTGACAGAACATATATTTAGTCTTTTGTTTCAGAAGTATTGAAAGACATAATATCAAATAAGGGTCAACAAATAATATTAACCTCAATCTGAGTTAGAACTATGCATGCAGGACATCTCCGCATTTTTGCTCTGGCATATATAAGGTCATAAAACTGTAGTTTGATGGTTCATTTGTTCAACTACCTTGACCATTTTTCTTTTTCTTTTGAAATGGGACCCCAACCACCTAATCAGAAGGCATGCACATTTTGAACGAGCCGTTGGTTCAGTGGTTGGGTTCGGTCAGTGGAGCGCCCACCACCCACGTTCAAGCATCGCCTCAGTGTGGGATTTGCACCGGGGATTTGTTCCCCAGTTTCTTCTTCTGTAGCAGCCTCACACATGGATGCACCACAATGATCAGGGTGACTTACGTGACCATTACGTGCGAAGCTTGTTGGTGACACGTGTGCGTGTGGTGGTGTGAGTTTGTGCGTGAGTTCCAATACTATAGCTTCTACTTGAAGGGTTGAGGCATGAAAAAAGGCATGTATATTTTTGTGCTGTTAACTGTGTAAAACAATCATGCAAGCTTTTGTGTAGCAAACTAAGCAGTCTGTTCAAGAATGAGTTTTATTCTGTGCATCCACAGGGAAACCAAAACGCAATGGTATTGAAAACTGAAAAACTAGTTTGATGCAATTCTCTATAAACTTATAACAGAAACATGCATATGAGTGGTCAATGAGTTCCTACCGGTAAACAGTGCTTTCTTTGGTTTGATTTTCCTAACTTCGTCGATGGCCTGCACGGTTGAAGTATATATTAAAAAAGGATTAGTGCAATAGGAAGAAGCTAAGAGCTGCTATACTAGAGCTTTAGAACTAACCCTGGGTAGTCCAAAGTGCGTTGACGAAGAACGATCAGGTCTTAGAGCATCCTGTACAAAGTTATCCAGCAAACATAGATCCAATCAGAAATTAATACTTAAGAAGTCTGCACATGAAGTCAATGAGAAAAGCTTTACAGCTTTGCAGAAAACCCAATAACTTTATGATTTAATAATTAGAGATAAAAATTAAAATATATGATACCATTATAAGAAGTTCACAGTTTTCCAGAAGCTTGTAGGTTTCTTCAGGTATATCACTGACATCACTGCATACATCATAGTAATTCAGACAAGTGACCTTACATCAACATAGTTCATTGTTGTAAATTAGCCTTGCACTGAACTCAGTTTACCTTATGTAGCATATGTCAGCAAAACGAAAACCAAGAGAACGGTAACCCTGACCATGCCAAACAGGTAAAGGAATCACCTGAGATGGAAAAACCATAGATTCAGAAAATAAGATGAAGCACCTCTATGTTTATATCTCTAACCATCAAAATACTGTTAGCATCCACTGATGTAGAAACAAAAACAAATCAATGGGCACTTGCAGATAATTGAAAGAACAAATGATCATGACAGATTTACTAAAATTCAAATGCTGGCAAGTTTTGCCAGTTTGCTTTGGGCAGTCATTATAACCCAAATCACTGAAACTGTGGAGCTTCAAATTGGCCAATTACTAAAGGGAAATGCTTCACATACAACACATTTGTACAACTCCTCTACAACCAAGTGGTTATGAGCCCTTGGTTGTAAAGGAGCTGTAAGGACACATTGTGTTACTAAAATAATCTCAATCAATTAAGTGAAGCTATCCATGGTAGTTGACCAAAATAAGGTAATACAAACAAATTTATAATTGTGGCCCATACATCATTCCATTAGTTATAGTTTGCTATTACAAACCTCAAGATTGTGAACCATGAATGGTTCCTCTTTTATAATGTTGAATTGCAATGCTGAAACTGCCGCTCCAGGTATAACTACACTTGTGTCGATCAAATAATAGTGGGTCATCTTCATCACCTGTCACAGAAAATCGCGGGGGGGGGGGGGGGGGGGGGGGGGGGGGGTGCAGTTTTATGATCAGGACGAAAACAAATTGAAGAAATTAATCACTGTTTTAAAAGTACCGCTTAACAGGCTAGGATAGTTCTCTGTCTAATCCTAACCATAATCTGTTGCCTAAGTTGCAGTAGTATTACAAGTTATCCCAACCTCATAATCACGCTCTGCCACATAAATTGGGATCGATGGCTGCACATTGTTCGTCCAATCACGAAGACAATCAAGCCCTGCACCACAGTAGAAATTATCTTCCTTTTCCCCCTTTTTTTCGAAAAGGACGAGCTAAAAAGTAACAAGGATTATGTCCCAGCTAATACAGTCACCCTTGCTTTGAGTTAAGCAGTTACAACATGATAAGAAAGGGTTAGCAAAGGTGGCAAACCTCCAATGGCATCAGCATGAGAGTGGGTAATGATGACAGCGTCGACCGTCCTCAACCTGAAAAGTAGCAGTAACTTTCGCATGACCAACTTTGCAAGCACAAAGAACACTGAACAGTTTATCAGATCACATCAGGGACAGTACCCAAATGCAGGGAACCACTGGAGCGCGGAGTGGTAGAAGAATCTGAAAGAGATAAACAAAGCATAAGCTAGTTATTTGGGTCAGCGAAGAAATAAAGCAATTTGTAAGGCTCATCGATAGCACATACTTGCCGGCATCGACGAGGATGTTAGCGGTACCAGAAGGGGTGGCGTGGCGCAGGAGGATAGAGGTGTTGCGCCTCCTGTTTGGGTTCCCCGGCTCCGCCGCCTTGGTGCAAACCTGCACGCAGGACAGGACAAGGAAAGCTACATTGAGCAACGACAATGTGCTGCGGACAATGCAATGCTGCTGAGATTGATATAGAGATGGCGAATGAGGGTAATGTGGCATACAGGGCAAGTCTTGGTGGGGTGTGTGAGGCAGCTGACACGTGGGATGCCCTCGCTGGTGCCCGTGCCGATGAAGATGAGCTCCGACTGCAGCGGCTGGTCCCCCTCCTCCACCGAGGAGCCAGTGGCCGCGCCGCCGGGAGACGAGCGGGCGACGCCGCAGAATGAGCGCGCTGGAAGAGGAGCAAACAAGCAATCAGCGGGGCGAGGCGTTACGTCGAGCAGCTCATACGCAGCGGAGAGGGCGGTAAGTTCCGTGCAGCTCGGCGCACGCGACGCACCGAGGCCGAGGCGGGGGAGGTGGGGAAGCCGCGTCGAGGACGAGAATGAGGAGGGAGCGAAGCGCGTCGCGGCGGCGGCGAGGCCCGGGAACGCGCGCGACGCCGCCGGCGCCATGGGAGGGACCTTCCCGCGCAGGATCGCCGCGGCGATCGCGCCCGTAGCAGCGCGCGTCATCGTCGGCGGCGGCGGCGGCGGCGGCCGGCGGGCGATCCGGGGGCGAGTCTCTCTCTTGCCGGCGGCCGCTTGTCGCGGGGCGAGGAAGGGACGCTGGCAGGTAGGGCCCCCGATCCCCGTGCGCGTCTGGTGGCAGAGAAAGCTTCCAAGCTTTCCGTACTTAGTCCGGGAAAGGTGTACGTCCACTGACAGGTAGGTCCAAAGGTTTGCGGTCCCGCATGTCGGTGAAAGGTGTTGACGTCTCGTTGATAACAGTTTTCTTTTGGAGGGAGTTTGGGCTTTGGACTCTGGTTGGGCCGGGCCGAGGAATATACCACCGCTTCCTCCTCCCTTTCCCCCGGTGTGCGCTGTTCCGAACTTGCATCTCTTCTGCCCCACCCGGAGACGATCGACTTCGCCGGCGACGCCATCTAGCCACAGGCACGCCCGCCCCCCTCTCCCTCCCACCACCCTCTCTCTCACTCTCTGAATTTACTAACCCTTTTCTGTATGTCGGTTGGCATCGGCGTGAGGAGCAACTGAGGCATGGTGTTCGCCTGATCCTCGGATGTTTGAGTTTTAGGAACCGTTGGTTCTTAGCAGCGCCCATGTTTCGATTCACAAGACATAGAAGCTTACGGGTTATTTAATTAGCGAATAGCATTCACAGTACATTCTTGCTCCCCTAATAGAGCGATAGATCGGTTTATGCTACTGAAAGGGGAAATGGCAATTCGTAGGGCTCCCAAATTCTTTTTCTGGAGAACGTATGCACCCTAGCCAGTTCTTAAATATCCTCCCCGCAACAGACCTCTTCTATGCTTCTGTTCCCCAGGCAATGTCTTGAGGCCACGACAAGATAATCATGCATATATGTTGCATCTTAGCTTGAATAGTATGCTGCTAGTTTGGTGAACATCACTACCAGATGGGTTGCCTTCTTCAGCACTCCCAGTATAGTATTAGTAAGATCCTTAACACTTTCGAGGCGGACTACATAATTCACGCGATGCAAGCTAGCCACTCGCCATCTTTTTTCCCGTTGAAATGAGCTGTAACAGGAGTTTAATGTTATGTTGTGTTGTTCGCTCGTCCCTTCTCTAAGTGAAGGTCCCAGGTTTTTGTAGCAAATAAATGTCCCAAGTTTTTCCTTGTTTTTTCTGATGTGCTGAAAGCTCTTGCATTTTCAGGCACAGCGGAGTGCTGAGGTGGAAGCACTCTGCTGTGAATGGGGAATGCTATGAATAAAGACAAAGCTCATAACAAGGAGACTCACGGAATAAGCAGCGATATAAACGAGAATACATCTGTGGATCAGGTGAAGGGTCCTAATCTGCTTGAGCGAGCAAAGGAAGAGATCGAAGCACTCGCCGGAGCTGTTCATACTAAGATGGAACACCATTCCAGTCCCCATGAAAAGGAGGATGGTAATTTACCTAATCTGATGATACTTCACCTTTGCTACTATGATTCTTTTTAATATAGAGAAGGGAATATGAAAATTTTGAGGATAAGGAAGAAAGAACAATAGTGGCACTGAGAAACAATTAACATCTTACTGCTTTTTACAGTATGACTTATAGTATACTATTAACTCTGGTATTGTTCATCTATACCAATTTGAGCTATGTACAATTGGGCTACTTAGCGGTTAATAAGAGGATGGGTGATCGATCCTTCCTACCCAAGTACATTTTAGGTAGTTCACATAAAAACCATTTGGCCCATCTACTGCAGATCTACAGCTGAGCCTTCCTACTCAGTGTAGTGATTAAGTTAATTGCAGAAGGTTTACCCTGTCATTTGTTCACACTATTCAGACTTTAATGTGATTCATGACAAAAGCCAGTGATTTAGGCCAAAGACCACTTCAGCCTTGCTTTATATTGGAAGCAAAAGATGGTTCATGCTGGGGTTGCCAGCTATTACAGAGTTTACTGTGCACAGTTTAACAAAGACCAAGAGCTTACACAAAGTATGATAAGCTAAGGGAAATTCTCTCTAAACTAACTCCCTCTAGATGAACAAGTGATTTTATAGTAAAAAACTATTTTAAAATGTGAAACTTAGGCTTCCTGCTCTACTAAACTATTTGCAAATGTGAAAATTCAGCTTCCTGCTCCCTTCTAGAGCATGTGCAGTCCCTTTGTTTGTATTGATGAAAAGCATGTATTATGCATTTGTCCTAATTCTTTCACCTTTTGGGAAGAGTAGGTTTGTCCAATTTTTCCTGTGAGATCAAAAAAATAAATAAATCGGAGAGCATTAGCATGCTGACTTTTTCTTAATTGTAGAAAGGACTTATTGAACGTACTGAGTTCATAATGATTGTCATTTTCTAAATATTAAAATTTACTGCTGCTTGGTCTTGGAAAGTTGTGGATAGTCTTTCGAGCATAAAAGTTCTCTGGACTACTTACTGAGGTGCTGCTTTTCTAGATACTAATGCAAAAACTGGGGCAGAGTTCCAAGTTTTTAATTCTGTTTACATATTACTAGCAGCACTTAAATTCAGAACTTATGTTACTTCAGTATGATGCAGACCTCTGAAATCTGAATGCATGCAGAATCGCACAAGGAAGACAAAGAGGGGAGCCTACAGAAAATAAAAACCCACACAAATGAAACTCATGGAACAAGTACTGACATAAGCGAGAACACACCAGTTGACAAAGTCAAAGGCCCAAATGTGTTTGAGCGTGCCAAGGAAGAGATCGAAGCTATTGCCGAAGCTATCCATCCCAAGAAGGGACCAGACAGTAAGTGAGTGGGCCGGGGGAAATCTTCGCCTTCACTGGCTGCGAAAACATTAACATGAGCTATAACCAGATGAATGCATATACTTTCCAAGATATCCACCTAGTGGTCTTTTGTATACGCGCTCTGGAGCTGTAAGAGCTTTGTTTGTATGCTACTCTGTTTTTCGTTGTGCCATTGAGGTTTTTCTGCCTAACACGGAGGCATGTAAAAATACGGAATGTGGAATTGTGATGCGGAAATTATGTAACAATACTGAATGTGGAATTGTGATGCAGAAATTATTGTGCTCGACCATGTGTTGTTTCACCAATTCACCATGCTCGTAAGCTCTAATATGTGTGATTATGAAACTCCACACAGCACAGATCTGTTTCTTTTTTCTAGACCATTACTTTCTCTCTTTTTGTTTGAAAAGGGATGGTGGCAAAATTGGACGCTTGTAGTTTTTAGTTTTTATTTTTGGAGTGTGCTTGTAGTTTTTAGGTAGGCCAGGATACAGAGTCCTGGTTGAAAGAAGCCCAACCCAGCCACGCCCAGCTCGCCCCAGCCGCCGCTGCATTCCACTCTCCGTTCTCCCTTCGCTTCCCCGAAGCAACGGCGCAGCAGCAAAGGCAGCCATGGCGACGGCGGCGGCGCAGGCGCTCCCGGCATCGATGGACGCGCGCGGGTGGGACGAGGCATCGTATCGCCGTGGCATCCTACGTGCCCGCGACTTCTCGTCGCGCACCCTCTTCCGCGCCGTCTTCTTCGACCACAGCGACGACTCGGACTCCGACGTTCTCCTCGCCGGCGCCTCCAGCGATGGCTCCCTCGCCTCCTTCTCCCTTTCATCCTGCATATCCGCCGCTTCCGCCTCCTTCCAGGTTCGCCCGCCCCCGCCCCCCCCCCCCCCCCCCCCCCCCCCTTCCCCAAACACACACACACACACACCCGTTCCGTGGCAACGATTTTGGGGGAGACTGGGCCGGAGATTGAGTTTTTTTTCTCGCTCGTTCGCAGGCGGAGGCCGCCGTCACGCTGGTTGATCCCGTCTGCATCGTGCAGGCGCACAGCGGCCCTGCCTACGATGTCAGGTTCTACCCCGATCCGCAGCAACCGCTGCTCTTCAGGTAACTGACTGCTGTGGCAATGTTATTCATCTGGATGGAGATGGTGATGAGGTAATGGCAACTAACATGGTTCATTGGTTGTTTGTCGCAGCTGTGGGGATGACGGACACATCCGGGGCTGGAGATGGCACGAGATGCAGAGCTGCCTTGTCCCGCTGTCCCTGCAAGGTGCTGCATTGGAGCTTCAATTCTTGTTCATATGCTTTACTAGACCTACAGGGCACTGAGATGTGACTAAAACACAGGCACACAAAGAAAAAAGAATCACATATTTTGATAAAGGTGTTGGATTTATGCATGATCTCACCTTATCTAGTAGAATTGTGCTAGTTGAATAAAATCTACAATCTTGCTAGTGGAGGGCATGATTTTGGTGAAAATGATCGATAGTTGCTACTCAATTCATCTATGAATATGCATCCAGATCTTATATAGCTTTATGTGAGTGGTGCCCCTTGAACCAATGCACAAGCTGGTATCCTTTTAATGCATAATCAATACAGAGTGAAACAAAGCAACTGCTCTTTTCTTAAAAAAAAAAAGAAACAAAGTATCTGTGTACACTCTTTTACCAATTTTTCTGTACATTTTACCCAGGAGATCATCTAGAACCAGCACTTGACTTGGTCAACCCTCAGCATGAGTAAGATTCTATAATGAGATTTGCAAATCACAGACCTTTCAGTGTACACCCTTTCTCACAGACGCTGCACGAGTTGTCCATCTACCATATTTTTATTGTTGTTGCTGGTAATTTTGTAGGGGTCCTTGGGGTGCTCGCTCTCCAATACCTGAAAACAATGCCATTGCAATTAATAAACAGGTTAATAACTGTAGCTTTTTCATATTTTCCATCATTTCGGGTCATGCATATTGATTGATTCAACATATCTTGTCTACTGTTATCATCATTCTTCCAAACAGGATGGATCCATTTTTGCAGCAGCGGGTGATGCGTGTGCTTACTGCTGGGATGTGGTATGTATTTTCTTAAGGTAAATGCTACATATAGGATTCTTGAACCATTTAGAAGGAACTGCTGTTCTGCTTTAGAGTCAGCATTGCAAGCTTTCGATAATATCATTGTTCTGTGCTTGAGAAGTTATCTGACACTTTTGTCTTGGCTGCTTCTCTCAGGAGACTGGTAAATGTAAATTGACATTCAAGGGGCATACTGACTATTTGCACAGTGTTGCAATTCGTGAGTCAAACCGCCAGGTTATTTAATTGTGCTGTCTTTCCATCATTTCATGTTGATTTTACCTATATTTTGTACCATATGCCACTCAGTGCTTTATTTTTCTTTCAGGTGGTAACAGGATCAGAGGATGGAACAGCCCGTATCTGGGGTGAGCGATGATTTCAAATTAGTGATTTTTTTTCTTGTCTCATGCTTCACATGTAGCTTGATGAATTTCTTCCTAACTCTATAACAGACTTTTTGCAATTTAGGTGGCAGCGCCGTGTTGAGAAATAGAAGAATCATGTACCTATTTATCCCATAATAAGGGAAAAAACCTGCACAACAATCTCTAACAGTCTCCGTTCCTACTGATTATTTATTTTTTTTCTTATTTTCCTGCATTATTGTTGGTCGTAGGTTGTAGCACATAGGATGTTCATTTACCCATATTACAGTGTGATTTAAACTCTTTCTTGCCATTTAAAGGCTTGTGGTCATGCCTGTTCATGCTCTTTTTGGACATCGCAGATTGCAGAGGTGGGAAGTGTACTCAGGTTGTACATCCAGTAAAGAAGAAGGCATTTGAAAGCACATGGGTCAGTTGTGTTGCCATTGATGCAAGTGAAAGTTGGCTGGTATAACCCGCCTTTAAAATTTTTAAACTGCATTAAACTTATATACATAAAGTACCTTGTTGCTTATAACTAGGTCTGTTTAGCATTATATTCTGTTTATCTTACACGTTCTTTATTCTTGTCTGTATGGTCATCAGGCTTGTGGCACGTCTAGTGGTATATCAGTTTGGAGTCTTCTCTCAAATGAGTGCATCTTTAATTTGGATTGCCATGCCCCTGTTCAAGACTTATTGTTTGATAAGAACCAAGTGAGTGCTTGTCCCTCCATCTCCATCTACTTCCTGTCTAAACTAGTGTCCATAAACTAGTAAACTGACCACTATTTGACAGCAAAACATGTTTAGACAGATCATTTCATCATTTGTGTTGGTTGTAGCAATTTTGCTGATCCGCCTATTTAACTACTTCAGTTATTTTCATGATCTCATTTGATTAAGGTGTATGGTACTTGCGCCAGTGCATGATATGATAATGTTTTAGTGCCCTTTTCCAAGCTTTTGTCAGTTGTTTTGTTTGAATGCAAATCCAATTAGGTTCATGCAATTAGGTATTGATAGTGCATGTTCTTAGGAAAAAAACAATTTACATTTGTGCAGAAAGAAAAAGCAAACAAAAGGGGGAAACTGATCATGATACCCTTTAGCCTGCAGCCTGCCAACTTTTCAAGCTTTGCAATTTTGCTGGATTAGAACAATGGAAACAAAAGCTAACGATCATGATAGGATTTAACTTGTAACTCAATAGGTTAACAGCCCTTATTCTTCTAAAGAATACCAAGGTTTCGATATGTTATATTTTGTTGAGATTTAGCTATGATGCATAGCATCTATTATTACTCGAACTCTCCTGTGATCCAGAAAGCATTCTAACTATGCTTTTTCCCTTTCATTTCGTTTGCATCCTTTCAGATTTTGGCAGTTGGTGCTGAACCTGTGCTCTCCCGTTTCACAATAAACGGGAGAGTTCTTTCGCAAATAAAATGTGCTCCTCAGTCGGCATTCTCTGTCTCCATCCATTCATCTGGGGTATGTACCTATCTTCCTGCTGATCCTCATTTGAACTTCTCGGTAGTGTTCTCCCCAAATTTTTGTTCTGCACAATCTGCTCATGATCGCAACCCTTGCCGTTCAGATGGCAGCTGTTGCTGGATACGGAGGCCTGGTGGATGTGATCTCGGAAGTTGGGAGCCATCTGTGCACATTCGGTAGCAAGGGCCTTGACAAGTAAATTATGCGTGAGCAACGACCCTCTCCGAACGTTGCGAGAATGCAACTTCCACTATCAGATTGAGCTTTGCTGTGGAATGTGATGGCTGTATTTTTTTTTTTTTTTGCGCTGTTCTTGCACTTGTTTTGTTCAATGTTGTCTGACAATATGCACTACTGACCAAGATGGTTCCTAGACGGTAAATAGATGCTAGTAGCTCGTGGAAATGCAGAAAAGATCCATTCTGATTCTCACTGGCCTAAAAACAGGTGAACGTTTTATTAGAACACCGCTTGTTCATCACCGTACGTAGCTACGTTTTGAATTGGTGCCCCAGGCGTTCCCTCTGTTTCTCATGTATTCAGTGATACCCAACCAAGAACTTCCAACATTTATGCAGGTAACATCGGTATACGCTACCACGACCCAGTTGCGAATCTTATGCGTCTTGACTTTGGGTGCCAGTTTCCATATAAAAACAAACCTTGTACCTAGAAAAAGGAAACACAAAAAAAGAATGCACAAAATGATGAATAGCTGCCGAATGCACAGAAAAGAAGACATGCAAATACGTTCAAGACAATTTACAGCAAGCTGATTTTAATACAATAACTCCTGCTAGATTAAGCAGATAAAAGCTACAGATTTACAGTACTAGACTACTGGTGCATACACTGTTGAAGTCGACTGATTTCATCTTTCCACCAGACCACCACTGACCCCTACGTACAGCACGCAGATGAACACCCCATCCTGCTACCAACGCAGGTACCCAGTTTTCTGGCAATATGTACACCAAATCCCTTCCTATATATACAGGAACCAACATAAGGTATCAAGCTATCGTCACTGTTGCTTAACTGAATCAACAGACTAGCATGAATGCATTCTAAGAGTAACTTCACCCTCTTGCTTCCTTCACTGATTCATTTTTCATGTGCACAGAAGGTATTTATCTCATCACAGCTTGGGCAGCAGCCATCCGAGAGTCCAGCCAAGAAGCAATCCAGCACCAACAATCCCAACACCAACCGCAAACGCAACAGTGTTGCGGAGACCGCCCCTCCTGTTTGGCCTCCTGCCTCTCTTCCTAGTACCATCTTTGTGCTCTTGACCTGGTGCCACCTTTTCCTTCACCATCATCCAGGGAAGTTCTGGGAACATGGCTGCTATCTGGTGATCTTTGAACCTGAGCTGGAGGCAAATGTTCTCCAGCTGCAGCATTTTCAGCCACTGCTTGCACGCAAAGAGGTGCGAGGCCTGACGAAACAACAGCTTAATGACGTGTTCTTTCTCATCATAGGCTTTCTTGGCAGCAATCTCGGCTTCCCTAGCACGTGTTTGTGAATGACGAAGAGCATCTAGCAACTTCGCCCTCTCAGAGGCATTCTGGTATGTCGGCTTGCTACCTGGAGTACTGTTAGTGGAACTATAAGAATCCTGTGCACCCCTGCATTCAAATATGATGACATTACTACATGCAAGGGGCATGGACAAAACGTAAGGGTTTTCCAGTGCTGGAAAAACACATGTATCCGAGATGTGACACCTTAAGTGTTAAGAAAAACACCTTAAGTGTTGACAATAGAAACTAAATCAAATTTTGTATTTACAATAGGAAACCAGAGGATTAGGAAGAAGTTATATTCTTCATATTTAGCCGCACTAGATATTCTATGTCAAACACAATATATCGAAATGACGATCTATCTAAATTTTTCTCTTTTAGTGAGGAAAAAAACATAAAAAAAAGATCCATGCAAATTCACAAAACAGGATTTTTGGTGATTGACTGATTGTGAAACAAGATGACTGAAGAACACTTACCCAGGTACGTTATTTCTCCGTTGCTGTTCCCAACCTCCCCCATCAGATGAATTTGTCTCGATGGTGGTGCTTCGAACACTGTAGCTGCATGCCATAGTGTCATGTACGGGATTTAGCTCTTTACGTGAGGGCAATGGCAGTTCATAATCAACCTTGTTTCCAGGGCTGTTCAGCTCAGCTCCATGAAACCATACTGACTTAGCCGGTCTTGGCAGATCATTGTTCACAATGTTCTCCATTGCTCTTTCAGCGACGAGGGACGCCAAACCATCAACATCAGCAACTTGCCACCATGGCTGGGACTTCTTGTTATCTTCCCAAGGTGCATTCATCTCACAATATTCCTTTTGCGGCTTCTTCGTAAACAGAGGATCGAAAGCTTTGAACTCCGTAAACTCTTTATCCTCATGAATACAGTTGTTTGCATTTCCTTTGCACTTGAGACTTGTCGGAGAATGGCCAGCAAGAGTCTTCAGCTCTTCCAAACATGTTTCAGATGATTGCTTCATAAAAGCCGTTGAAACGATCCACGGAGGTTCGAAAGGATCGGCATCCTTCTTGGCTCCAACATGATCAGGTTTAGACAATGGCACTGAACCTTCCATTTTCTTCTCTCCAGCCTCCCCATTGATATAGTTGAGGTGCTCCCTAGCAAGAGCCATCTGGCACCCAAAGTTGGGCTGCAACTGGAGCCACCACTGGGTGTCTGTCGGCAAGTTGGAGCTCATCAGATTCCAGTTTATGGGCATAAAGTTAGGGATATGGGGATCTTGCGGGTTCGTAGGGTTTCCACCGCTCGTGTCATGCTGTTGCGCAGACTGAGGACAGCAGGCCAGCTTCGGGGCTCTCTTTGCGTCCTCCTGAACCAAGCAGCGATTCGCAGCGCGTTGCCAGGCAGCTCTTGCTTCAGCGGCCGCCATCTTTCTCACATGCTAACAACCTGGCCATCGCAAAATTGGTCAGGATCAATTCAGTATGCAATTTGTTCCAGAAAAGAACAGCTACAATTGCTTTAAACTGGAGGTCCAGAACAAGATGCACTACCCATAAATGTTCAAGTTATTATTGGGTAGACGTAGCATCACTCTGCCCATCAATAATTGGTTAGCATCGTAGGAGTAGCAGATGCTACCAGGAGCTTATATAATCTCAATCAATAAGTAGAGGACAGGTGTCCTAAAAAACTAAAGGCAGCTTGTTTCCAAGAGGCGCAAGCAACGTTGAAGTACACGGTATGTCCGCACTCCACAACCAATCAATCAATTGGCCAATTTTGGTGTCGAACCTTCCAGAACGAGGAAATCGAAAAAAAAAAGCAGAGATTGCGCAATCCGAAATGATGCAGAAACCACATCAGTCGGATACTCGGATCTGATCTGTCTGAGTTCTTTCAACTTCACAATAGACGAACCAAAACCAAGATGTGTGGCCGTAAATAAGATGATCGTCAAACAGGCCAAGGATGATGAACCAAGGTGTTCATCCGTCCGTGCCCAAGATCACACGCAAAAGAAAGAAAGAAAGAAAGAAAGAAAGAAAGAAAGAAAGAAACAGAGCTAGGGAGAGAGAGAGAGAAATCAGGCGAAGGGAAGTGGGCTCACCTGGAACCCCGGACCAGCGAGACGGCAGCACGCGGGAGGCTCTTGGGCGCAGGAAGCTCGCGCTGCGCAGCCGCACGACGGTGGTTAAAGCCGCTGGATCATGGGCGCTGACTGAATCTAGACGCGTATCCCAGCGCGAGGGAGGAGGGAGAAGGCGACGAGCGGGACGGGAAAGGGCGAGGAGTAAAAGGGAGGTGGCAGGTGGGGGGATCTTGGTCCGTCCCTCCCAGCTTCCTACCCCTCGCTGCTCTTCCGGATAACGACGTCGAGGATGGAAGCCCAAGCCGAGACTCGAGCGGCAGCAGAAGAAACCGCCGAGTAAAATGATATTTTTCTCGGCCCCGCCCACACTCTCCCTGACAGCGCCATTTTTACCATTTTCTTTTCTGTCGAGTTTTGCTCCTCATTATCATTTCCCCTAGGGTTTACTAGTCCAAGAAAGGGTGCCACAGATTTTTTTTATACTAGTCAGGGAAAAAAAGGTGCGAAGAATCCGTGCCGTCTCGTGGGAGTGGGAGCATGAGAGCGAGCGTCCCTTTCATGGATCTGGGGAGAGCCCATCCTATCCGTTCGGTGCTGCCGGAACTGCGCCGCGATCTGCTGACACACTGACGGTGAGGTGGGGGTGAGCGTGGGGGCTGGATGTCTGCACGGCGGTGGGGGCAGGTGTCCCGGCGGTGGAACCGCCACGGCGCCACCTCGCTCGGTCGCTCTCCTCTCCTCTCTCCCCCCGCTGCTGATTCAGATGGATGAGTGAGAGTGATGGGATGCCAGACAAGCAGTATTTTTTTATTTTTGGTTGCAAAGAGATGACTAGTATTTTTAAGTAGGACTCGCTCCTATCCTAGGCAGGAGCAGTGTGAACTATTATAGCTACGTTGCACGCGGCAACTTAAAAACATCTACGCTCCAGAATCTATAAACGAGGGTACCAATTACCGAAGGACCAAAACCTTTTTTTTATTGTTGCGAAACCTTCTCGTACCAGCATGAACGAACTCTTTTTCTCCTTTTAAAAAATCGAAAAATTGCATTGCTGGCTCGTCACAAGCGCGGAATGAATCTGCTTCGCACTCAAGCAACCACCTGCCCCCACTCGTGTCGAGCAAAGGCAAAGCCTTCAAAAGCGACCACTCATTTACCAAAGGAAAACCGGCGGAAACAAAGAAAGAAAAAATAGGAGAAAAAACTAGAAAAGAAACTGAGCAGGCTTGAGCACGCACGCAAAGCAAGATCCCCTCCCCCCACTATCTGCGTCAGTCCATCACTTCGCCCGCCAAACCCGCTCATTCCTTCACGAAACCGCCGCGATTTGGCCTAATCCTGCCCAACCGCTCGTGGATCAGATGTTCAGAACCCTGGCCTGGATCAGAAGCAGAAACCTACAGAACCCACAGGGCTCCGGAGGCGAAGAGAAACCGCAGGAACTGGCACTTCCCTCGCGTGGATATTTTACCCTGTGCAACTCACTTTTGTCAAACCAAGCAACCAGTTTCGGGACGTGGAACGGATACGTCTGTTTCCGAGACTTCCCGCACGCAGGCCGGTCTCGCGCGAGCGGGTGACGCGGACAGAGGGATCCTTGTCGCGCGCGAGCAGCATGCTTCGCGCTCAGGAGTGGAAATCCAGGTCAGCTGGGGCTTTCGCCTAACAGCTGCCGGTCCACGACAGGGACACACGGACGAGCCCCTTTCACCGTCACGTGATGAAAAGAAGGCCATGAATCTAAACGTCGAACGAGCAATCCTGGGAGAATTATTCTTCCCGTGGATGAATGATAGGTATGCTTGCAAAGTTGCATGTAACGGACCGATGGATCGTGCTTGGCTCATGCCCTGAGGCTGGTATGCTTGCATGAATGCCAGAATTTTATACCCTGGACAAGGCGTTCCATGCCAGACTGATCCACCTGTTACTGTAGACCGCAAGACAGGACTCGGTAAATCAAGACAGATTTTGGGGTATGCTGCACGGATGCCATGAGCCAAACATCACAGGCTATTCCTACCTCGTTCATCAGTTATTACTGACTCTAGCATGTCGTCAACAGTTCCATGGGGCAATTCGAATTTCAAACTGCAGGGGAAAGGGAATTAGGAACGATTTAAATCATACTTAGCTGACTGGAAACCATATATGATGCGAACAGCCAGGCCATGCTATGTGATTGTACCATCTGCTAACTGTATTATATACATATATTCAGCGAGCTGCTATTTCTCCGCTCCTTTCGGTTCCTGCTATCACCATCGAGTATAAAGATAAAAGGCAATACCTTATGCTTAGAAGCCAAGGTCGAACGAAGGGCAGTCATCCACTAGTTCCTGAATCTTGGGATCCTTACATGTCAGGGTGTATGAAGATGTAGGCGTGGGGCCATCACGTTTCCCATCCGCTGTACTGTTCTGTGTGCTTAGCTGCAAATGCACAGATACACAAATCAAATGACTAGAATAGCAACCGATATGAATTCCTGCAATCACTAAATGAACGTCCTCGTGTCAGTCTGCGAAGTCAAATTTTGAAATTTTGGACTTCGGTATATGTAAAAATATGTACATCTACAAAAGTAAAACAATATCATAAGATTTGTCTTGCAAAATACTTTCCCAAGTCGAACCTAGTTGTGAAAGAGTTGCACTGAAGGACTGAAATGTTAAAATTGGCCAATATCTAATGGCATAGCCTAATACTACACACCAATACTGCCCTATCCTGATCTCACAACAAAGATACCACATCTGTGGGCAGCACCTATAAAGCCTAAGAAGTTGTTGCTCATGAAGCTACTACTTCCAAAGGTTATACTTCTTGATTCAAAGGGGGAAAAAATGCATACCTGGTTTGCTGATCGACTCTTGTCGTCTTGTAAGACTGGGTCGGTACTACTATCTGTCAAATATGATCAACATAAGCAACATTTATCATTTCTTCAGTGGCATGAGAACTTTGCAAACTGCAATTGTACAGGTTTGTTACAAAGTTGTACAGAAACTTAATAAAACAGCTTTCTGTACCACTAGAACTTCCAGTGTGCTGACTGCTTGAGTCTAGTTTCTGTTCCTTTGCATTGGACATATCAGATGCTGGGATATCGAACATGGCCAAATCCTGATTCTCAAAAGCTGCCGGTCTCCTAAAAAGCATCATTAAAGTAAAGATTCATCAGTTATTCTATGTGTCATGTTGGAGCTTAAAGTCCAAAAAGGCAACATTCCAGGATACGTATATTAAACAAAAAAAAAATCTTACATGAAGGTCTGATGATCATAAGTTGGATGACTGTCCCCTGATGATTTGCCCCACTGATGACCCCTTACTGAGTTCATTCGTGGCAGAGTTTCTAAATTCAAGCATGATTGTACCGATGTACGAAGCTGGGTAGCAAAGTGAGACATTCCAGAGGTCCCACTACCATTAAAATTTCTGTTTGAATCATCGACCACTGAGTTCCTTCTACAACTTGCATCCAAAGCTATCCTTGCCTCAGAAGATGCTAAAGAATAATGTGCTTGTCCAGATTGAGAGCTTTGGGAAATTCTTGCTTCTGATGGGGGCTGCATGATGGACAGTATTTGGGATGCTACAGATAAAGATGGCATGTGGTTAGTATAAAATACATGAGTCTAAACATGTAAGAGTAGTTATACATCTCATCCAAGTTGGTTCTGAAATCCACTAGAATCAGCAACAGACAACTTCTAGGGGAAAATGAGTATTGTAATTCATACATGATTAGTACAGCAGCATACCAAGGAAACTGCCAATTAAATACAAGAAAGACTGTTCTATTGTACATGTTTATATGGCGTGTTCAATTTTGATCTTAATTATCATTCTGTAAAGCTAAATGAGCATCATGAACGCATAACAGCAGGGTTTCCAATTTTAACGAAAATCTTTACTGTGCAAAACATCACTAGATTAACTATTTACTCATGCACCTACGGAATAAATTAACTATTTACCTACCCAGTGGATTGAACTTTAATTAGTTGTAACTAAATCAGGGATTCTCAGTAATATGGAACGTCCATTTTTTCCATATCAGATATTACAAAGATACCATAGAACCATATTTGTCCATAAGGAAGTAAACATCTTGAAACCTAAACTGCTAATAGAAACATATATAGAAGACTGATTTGAACTCTGCAGTTCATACTGTGGAGCTATTGAAGCAATCTTAGCACACCCAAATATTAGACTTAACAACAATTTAAATAGTTCAAAACTAACCTTGGAATTATGCATGAACATTACTGAAAGTCTTTAGTAGAAAACATGTCTTGTATTCTCTAAACTGTAAATACATGGAGACAGTTAACTAATTTTACTAAGTAGTCCCATTACAAACATTGTGTAACAAAAGCTTATTGGCAGGTGATGTTGAAGGTTCTTATTAGTAGCACCTCTGCCAGCCTACTTGACCACTCTAGCACTCTAGCATCAATCATAGGGTACAATGGGAAATCAGTCTACACGACACTTATCAAATGTGACTTGGTCTACATAATACTGTTAAAATAAATTGTCTGCAGGACAGACAAAAAAAAAGTTTCCTGCAGACAAAATTCCACTGGCAAAATCATAAAAACTCAGTGTCACATGGACAAATATCTCAGCTACTTATCTATTGTTCTTCCCAATTTTCTTACACAGGAGGAACTGTGCAACAGATATTCAAGCTAGAAATAATTAAAGGTGTACAAACCAGTTCGCAAAGAATCATCCATGTCGCTAAAAGTTGATTTGCCAACCTCTCTCCTGATAACACTATTGGAGCATCCTGATTTACCATCCTGAACATCTGCATATGGGGGGGGGGGGGGGGGGGGGGGGGGGGGGGGGCGGTATGTACACTGCATTAGACATTTTAGAATATAGCATAACCAGGAAGCAGAACCAAATGAATGTAAGCTTGTCCAATTAAATTCCACTACCACGAAATTGTAGTGGATCACCATTTCTGCTAGAAGTTGATTTCCCTAAGTCAGGCAAAAAGTTGGTAGCTGAACCCCTATGGATATCTGCAAAATCTGTAACACATGTGAGGATAATAGTTAGAAATTGTATGTGAAAATAATCCTCCGGTACCATTAAACTTAAGTGGATCATCCACAATACCAAATGTCGATTCTCTGTAGTCAGACCCTCTATTGACATTGCAGCCTGATTTTCTCCTTTGAAGATCTGAATGTACTGGAAACAAATAGTAGTTGTACTGTGTTAAGCTATATGAGAAGCAGAGAATAGAACTAACTGGGTGTAGGTATAACATTTAGCTTAGCTACCATGGAAATTTTGTGGTGCATCCAAGTTACTGCAGCTTGTTTTGCCAACCTGTGGCCTATTAGAGCTTGCAGTGCTTTCCCAGTTACTCTTCTGGGCATCTGCAGATTGTGCAGGCAAATGGATCGCTGTAAGATAGCAAGTGGTAAGCAGGAATGTACCTTGGGACTTAAATGGACTAACAGACTTTGGAGATCTACTTTTTTCACTCGTTTTGTCACTTGTATTCTTTTGATTCCTCGGTCCTGTTTGATGCAAAGCATCCTTTGAAGAGTGCTTAGTCTCTATAAATGGCATCAAATAATGTCCAAGTAAACAGTCCATATATTTCATAGTGCAAAATCATTTAAGCTACATATTGGATATGAAACGACAATGCTTGGCTGGGAATATAACTAACCGTTTGTCTGATTTCTGAGCTCACAAACTTCAACTAGATAATTAGGCAGCTGGCATTTCGTCCCACTTTCTATAGATTCAACAGATTTGAGATATCTGTTGCCAAGCACTTCACCATATTCATCCAACAAAACAATCTAAACATGCATAACAGCAGTAAGATTTTTTACTACCACATGTCCGCAGTATGCAAATGTTTCATCAAATATATCTAACAGGCAACAGCATACTCTGATACAACTGTTGGACACCAATATAGCATTAGCAACTTCATTAATCATTATATCAATTTTGGTGAGAATTTGTTCTCTCAGTGTTGTTATTATAAGAATGCAAATAAAGTAATGGCACCAGTTCCTAACCTGCCTTGCATGGGAACCAATTTGCACGAGCCTCAAGATGCCATCATGGTACTTCTTTGCTTTTTGAGTAAATTGAGTGGTGTATAAGGCATTCCATTCTACAAAGAGCACACATTTCGTATAAAACTACATAAGTATCTAAGCTTAAAAAAACATTGTACGTACAAAATACAGATATCTGATGGAACTTTCCACACAAACCTTTGAAACCTGAGTCTGCTTCCATGAGGCTCCCCAGGTGGCCAGCAGCCACTGCTTCAACCTTGTCGGTCTCTGGCTTACCATAGCTAGCAGTTACTTTTGATTTAGTGTCATCAAGACCTACAAATTACGGAAACAAACAAAGATTCTCATGGCATTTTGAAGGAAGATGTGGCACATAGCTAGGTATTCTATAGCTTTAAGACAGGTACCATGAAACTTTTGTGGACTGACAAATTTTTGAGATGTACTGGATGCACCCAGTCCCATCTTGTTACATGTATTTCCTCCATTCTTTTGTCTTGATTGCACCATAGATTCCTCTGAAGTATGTTCACCACCCGCATATCAGTCAGCACAACAGTAGCACCAGCTCAGTGAGATAGCATTGAAATACTTTCTAATTTCTATACATTATTCCAGAATTCACAAAATTAGACTCAAAGACCTCAAACTGAGCTTGACAAAATCATTATGACACACTATGGTATGCACACTGACCTTGTTTCTGATTTTTGGCCTCACAAATCTCAATCAGATAATTAGGAAAATGGCATTTCTTCCCACTTTCAATGGATTCCCCGGACTTGAGGTGCCTGCTGCCTAGCACTTGGCCATCCTCATCGAGCAAAACAATCTGAACATTCAGTTACAACATGTCAACACTTGATTTTTAAGCAACCTATAGTTACTCATTAGCAACATAATGACTGCACCATCTCTAATATTGGAAACAACCATCAAACGCATAGTGCTTCTTACCTGCTGCACATGTGGACCGGCCTGCACAAGCCTCACGAAGCCATCGTGGTACTTCTTTGCCTTCTGAGTCAGCTGGGCGCTGTACAGCGCGGTCCACTCTACAAAACAAAAGCACATACAATTCGTTCACCACATGAACATCCACAGGCTGCTGGACACACGTCGAACAGCTGGCGCGCAAACCTTGGAAATTCGAGTCCACCACCTCCGAGCCTCCAGAGCCCGCGGCTTCACCGTCACCCCCGCCCCCGCCCCCGCGGCTCTTCGACGGGTTCACGAACGCGCGGGACGCACGAGGCGGGAACACCCTCCCGGAGCTCGCGGGACGCGCCATGGCGCCACCGCCGCGGCGCGCGGTCCTGGAACCAGCAGAGGCTGAGGCGGAAGAGGAGGTGTACCTGGCGGGGCCGTCCTTGGGCTCGCCGACGTCGACGAGGTGCGCCTGGAAGGAGAGCGCGGCCCCCGGGGAGACCTCCTCGCTGGAGCGGAGGAACCTGGACTCGAGGGTGTCGCCGGCGTCGTCGAGGAGGACGAGGCGGCCCGAGGGGGGATAGAGGAGGAGGGCGCCGTCGTGGTAGGCCTTGCGCTTCTGCTTCACGTGCTTCGTGTACGTCGCTGCCCACCGCTGCGGCGGCTCCGCCTCCATCGCGTGAGCTCGGCTTGCCCCTCGCGCACTGGAGCAATCGGGGGGAATTGGGAAATTCGAAAATTCGAAATGGGGAAGAGGACGAGGATGGGGAAGGAAGAAACGAGTGGTAGTCTGGTAGAGGCGGGAGGGGGGGTTCGTATTTGGGCTGGGCCTGAAATAGCAAGGAAAGTACGGCCTCGAAACTAGACGGGCTTGAAACGCCCGGGAGCCGGGACTGTCCTGTGCGGCTGTGCCCCTGTGCAGGCAAGACCAAATTATTGTTTTTTGCAAAACACAGTACACGCAGACTCTCACATACGCTAACTCACTCCTACAAATATAAAATTATTCATCTCAAAGAAAAGATTACCATCAGATCAAGACAATTACTAAGCTACATTTTGTATTTTTGCAATATTTTTCTTCGTGAATTAAGTATATGCATTACCATTGCAAGCCATGCCTCAAGGCGGAGAACCTAGAGAGCATACTTAGACATCACTGAATGACTTACAGGAGGTGCTAAGTAAGATACAGGCAAGAGGAAAAGGAACATCAAGGAAGATTTACAACTCGACAATCACCGCTTCCACCAGCATAGACAGCTTGGGCATGTTTGATGGAGACCATATCTAAATTGTAGAATGTGATGCCGGCAATAGCCAACACAACCAGGGCAACTGCTTGCAAACAATGCCAGAGTGAAGTTCCAGCTTCATTTGGTTCCATCAAAGCAAGGTTGCTGTCAGGACTTAGGAGTCACCATGTCTGGCTGAGTTATAAGATGGACCCTAGATTTCACCTCACATTTAGGACCCGATGCTTTACCTGGATTGCAGCATTGCAGCCATGCACAGGTATATCTTCCTTGAATTTGCAGTCATGCACAGGTACATCTTCCTTGAATTTTGCCTTCTCCCGGTCACGCTTTCTCACGAATAGATTAAAACCACACTGGTTCAAATATATTCATTGGAATCATCATCAGCATCCTCTTCTTCGTCGCTGCTGTAAGTTTGTAAATAGGCCTCCTCCCCTTCATCCTGGAATCGAAGCATCTCCTATCAACTTTCAGTGGCAAGTAAAAGACCTTGAGATAGATATCTCAAGGAACATCTTAATTAAAAATAAAGCTATAACAAAATATCTTGCTGGTGGAAAAAGCAATCTCCGAGCTCATGCAAGAGGTTGTTTCTGCAATCTAAGTATTTGATGCTCTTGCCTCATATATTAGCCTTACCTCTACATCATCATCGTCCGATGACAGGTCATCCTCAACTGTTTGAAGTAGCTTGGAATCCTCTTTTTCCTTGGCCGCCTTCATCTGTACCTGATGATGGTAAACATAGAAAAGGTATCATCACAAGTGAGTTGAACAAGAAAGTATAAGAGAACTCAGATCCAAGGAAGTGAATGCCCTACAAGTTGCGTATTCAACTTCCAGATCTTGTTTTGCAGACTTGAGATATGATGCTTTAACGCCTGAAAATTCAACCCATCCAGTGGATAAGAGGTAAATACAACTTACACAAAAAGGAAAAACGGAAGAGCAGAGTTCACAGTGCACTGAAGCTACCTCCCGCCTTTGGAGCTCTATAGAGCGCGCCAATGCTTGTCTCCTTGTTAATAGATTCCTAGGCTTCATGATTTGCGGTCGCCTGTAGTTTTTACCCCGGTAGAAAATGATTGCATATCCTTTAGTTGTCTTGTCAAGTGAAATGAGAACACCTTCACTCTCAGCTTCTAGAGAGATTGCAATATGTTTCACTTGTGCAAAGCTCTTTCCCCTGACAATAATTTTAACCAATTCTCGATGCTTCCAATGCAAGTGCATATTTTGCACAGTTCCATCAAAAACTTCTCGTCTGCCTGTGAAATTTTAGTAAATAGATGTGGATCACCAGATGTTCATCTCATGAATTCTAGTATATTGCAACTGTATAGTGAAAAGCATCAGCAATACCAAGCATCAAAAAGGCCCTCATTTTGAGGCCGATTCTACGAAATAGGAAACGCTCCTCATCTGTAACTGTTTCCAAATCAGTTGGAAGCTCTGCCGGAGAGAGAAATTCCTGAACTTTCGCTAAAGCCCTCTCTGCTTTTGCAACTTTTGTTTTTGCCTAAAAGTACAAAGGAACTAATATAAATATATACTTATTATGCACAATGGTTGCAATAACATCTTCTAAATAGAGAGTGGTTAATATATGAACGATGAAAATTGAAATAAGGAAACTTTGTTCCAGTTAGAGATTTTGAAAAACATACTAAAATCAGTTTTCTCTTCAAGTTATTCAAAAGAGAGGTGTGCTTCATCAAAGCCAAACGCTTCATCTCCTCTTCCCTCTGCTTCTCATTAAGTGAGTCTCCCCATCGAGATTTTGCTTCTGTGGTTTCTGCAAGAGTGCCAGCAACTAGAGGGCCCTTCAATTCATTGGGGATGGTTGTAATGGAGGCTGATGCTTTAAGTCGAGCCAGCTCTTCCTCGTCCTGTTGAGTAATGGCTTGTTCTTGCTTCTCCACCAAGACCTGCCTTACTTTAGGTGTTATGAAATCATTGCCCCTGTAGAAGATAATGTATTCCTTATTCCTCGACAAGAGTACTCCTCCTGTCAATTTCTGCAAGTATTTTATTACAGAGACTCAAAAAACGCACGGGGTGCAATATGCAGCACGAATTCAATGACCAAAATTTGCAAGTTTATCATCAGCCATGTGTGGCAATCAATCTAAGTAGGTAATTAAATGATTCAGACAAACCAGAGAGAAAATTTACCATGGAACAGCAAAAGATCAATTAATGGATGGCCTACAGTGCTCTGTGCAAAATTGTGTCTCATTGCTTCCTCAGCATCCATACTTTCATGGCTAAGCATGAGACAAATCCTATGATGCAATGGCCAGATGTTGGACCATGCAGAGCAAGAGTAGAATATATGCATATAAACAAACTTATATGATTGTAAGCAGGTTATCCTCATATACAGTTATTAGATTCAGAAGTTACTTAATCATACAATAAGCATGCAGTTGAGCTAACAGATAAATGTGACATGTACTGAAATTTTCTACAGCTTTACCTTGATTTCTTCGGCCATTCTGTCATTGCATGTGTTTGGGACCCCTCTCTTGATGGCAATCTTTGCAATAGCACTTTTCTCCCATAATTTAACCATAGCAGCAGCTAAGCCTTGGTGCTCTCTGTTTCTCCCTGTCCACCAACAAGTACATACAAAGGGTTTCAAATTAATTGAAGATTGAGTAATATTTGTAGAAGCAAGCAATTCAGATACAACTCCAATACCTAGAGCAAAATGAGGAGAAGTTTGCCTTGCAAGCCTACGTAGAGCTGTCATTTCCTTATCTCTTAGAGTGCTCTTAATCTTGTAGGGAAGTACTCTAAATGGTGGTTTGTAACCAGGTACTACACCGGGAAGCAAGTCAGCATCAACAGGGATAGGGCTGCGACCAGACCAATCCTTGTACCGTGGTCCCAACTGATCCAAGAAGGCATCAATATCAAATGCTTGAGTGGCTTCTAGTTCTAGAGAGAAATTGCCACTAGATGTTGAGCGCTTCACACCATCTGCCCTTGACTTATGCAAGTTGTGACCTCCATGGACCGGTACAGCACTATTAGCATCAGCAACTTCCTTATCAGAATCAATTTCTGTAAATTTCGCATATGACTGCACACATTGAAGGTTGTAGTTCATTCCCCTATACAGCACAACTGATCTCCCTGACCTCCATATAACAATTCCTCCAGTCCTATCCTGATTGACAAAAGCAAGATCATAAATGCAAACCATTTTTTATTGGATTGAAAAAATTGCACATAAACATGAATGAACCATAAAATTAGGTACCTCTAGTAAATCATGAGTTCTCTTCATGTTCAGGCTCGGAGGGCCTTCAAACCTCATCTTGACCACCTCATCCACTTTCCATTTCCTGTGGATGTTCTCCACAATGTCCTGAGTAACGCCTCCTGATCCAACCTTTATCCTCTCCTTCATCCTCAATGCCGCATCCCTGAGCCTCCGCAGCTCGTGCTCTGGGATAGTCCTCTCTGCCAGCTCGGTATTGCTGCGCCTCCCCGCCTTGCCACCACTAAACGCCTCATCATCTTCCTCCTCCCTTTCCCATGGTAGGAGCACAGGACCCAGCTTCTGGACAAAATCTTCCGCATTAGACTGTTCAATTGTGACATTTGGACTATTTTCCTCCATTGAACTCCTCAAGGTTTTAACGATGCTGTTTACACTGCCCCGCCTCATACTCCTATCAGACCCACAAACATTATAACCTCTGTCCACTACCAAATCTATCCCATAGGAAGAATTCGCAGTCGGTACGGCATAATCCTCATACCATTCCTCTTCTGAACTCCCATTAAGGAGCTCATCACCACGGTCCAGTTCCTCATCATCTCCTTCTGCCAAGCCCAGTTCATCATCAGAAATGTCATCCATGTCCACCCCTTCCTCCCCTTCGGCCACCGAACCAGAAACCCACTGCTCATTGCCTGATTCCTCACCGTGCATCCACGGCGCAGAGACTGGCTTGTTCTCAAGCAGATAGCTCGGCCGGAAATGTGGTCCATCGTCCTGGTCCCGCGCCGCTTCAGCGCGGACCGCGGCGGTGTCGCCCGCTCCTTTCTCTTCTCGCTCGCTGTCATCGCCGGAGGAGCCGCCAGCGAAGTAGTCCACGATGGACCGCAACGTCGCGCTTGAGCCTCTTTCCCCGCCAGCCCGGTGCGGCGGCGGCGGCGACTGCTGCTGAGGCTGCTCCCAGGGGACGGAGGCACGCGGGGAGGGCGCCCTGGCGGACCAGCGTCGGAGGGCCTGCTCCTCGAAGCTCGGCTTGAGGGGCCTCCTCTTCTTCTTACCCTTCCCTCCAACAGCACCGTCCGACGCCGCCGGCGAGGAGGTCGAGGGAGAAGACGCCGAAGCCGAAGGAGGGGAGGATAAGCTTGCGGAGTCGGTTGTGATCCTGGTGCATCTTACGCGGGGCGGCCTAGCTGATCGTGGAGCGGAGGGGAAGGGGGGCTTGGGCGAGAGGGCGGGAGGTGGCAACAGCAGCGCCATGGGAGGGGAGATGAGCTTGCGAGGAAGGGAAGGAGATGCCGCCGAAGGCCGAAGGGATAGGGAGGGCTTATCTGGCGGGCCTTGGGCTTTTTTGGGCCTTTATTGTGCTCTTGGGCTAGCCGTCCCCGGTTAAACTTTGTAAACCTAGAAGGCCAGAATCAGCCTGTCATGTTTTATTGCTTCTCAGAACAGAAACCTATAATCTTCTGGAAAAATTAACTTAATTATCCAGATTTACTCCTCGATTGAAATTTTCTTAACCATCCATCACCAACCAAAAAAGCTAATGCTTCTTCTCCCCATCTTCCCTTTCTTCTCCAACTCTAACGAGATTCCGGCCAGATTAGGGTTTGGGGTTAGGATTTTGGGGTTGTCGGCGGGTGGGTGCTCACCACCGGTCTTAGAAGAAGGTCCGGCAGCGGCAGGCTGGCCCGGCGGAGGAGGCGGGCGCATGGGTGGCAGAGGTGCCAGAGGTGCTCTTGTCTAAAATGGTGGGCGTCAACTGTCGGTATTTTTACCACCAGCCTACCTAGAGATACCCTAAGGTAGGTGATTATTTGGTGAAGGATCGCCGGATCTGAAACTTGAAGGTAAACGCGAGGACACAAGATACAGATTTAGACAAGTTCGGACCGCCATAATAGTGTAATATCCTATATCCTATTTGGGGTGTTGTATATTGCATCCTGCGCTTGGGTGTTGAGTTGCCTATTGGCTGCTCTTGCCGATCTAGGTGCCCCCGCCCTCCTTTATATACTCCAAGGGGTGGGGTTCTTAATGTGTTACAAGGTAGGAGTCCTAGTAGGATTACACGGTACGAGTCCTAGTAGGATTATACAGGAATCCTAACAGGAGTCCGACTTCTTCCTTCCTTGCGGGTACCTGGGGATCTAGAGGAGGTAGATCTTTAGGAGCAACTCCAACAAACTAGTAAAACAGATCTGGCTAGGTAAAAAATAGAAACATCCTTAAAACAGGATTCCAAGAGTCTCACCAACCTCCTCCCTAATCTATCTTGCTCGCCATCCCCACCCGGTCGCTCGGCAACTTTGAAGAGCCACGACGCCTCGCCATCTCCGAAATCCGTTGCTCGTGCACCTCTTTCCCGCGCCCCTCCCGCTCTCCCACGCGGCCTCCGGCACTCGCGCGCGCGGCGTCGTCCTCTCACGGCGCCGCCAACTTCCACGACGGGTGCAGGTCCACGCAGTTGGGGCAGAGCCGGAGCAGCCGGTCGCGAGGCAGCACACTTCGCCGCGGGATCCCGCGCCCTTCCACCCTCGCGCCGCTGCTCCGACGCCCTCCTGCCCCGACCACACCGGCTGCTGGACAGTGCCGCTGGAACGGTGCGCGCGTCGCCTTGCTCGAGGCCGCCACGCCCGCGCCTGAGACTCGGGCGCCGACGCCGGTTCCGCTTGGCTGTCGGGCTGGACCTCGGCCACCTGGCAGGGGTCGCCACGCGCTGGCCCGCACGAGGAAGGGATGCCCTACCTCGCCACAGCAATGCCGCACCTCTGAAAGTGCATTTGCCCCCTAAATAGGTTTTGGTGTCGATGATATGCATAATTAAGGAGCTAATAATTTAATCGAGTTTTGAACAGATTAAAGTGTAATAAAATGAAATATTCGCGTAAAGAGACGTCTATTTTCTTGATAGATGGTGATGGAGCTCAAAAGAAGATCTTTATTAAATTTCTATTTTGAATTCGAGTATAGAAAACACCGTACTATTAAGAGGGATATGAAAAGATGACACGAAGATGTTAAAGTGAGATGCTAACAACCTATGGGGGACACAAAGCATGCACTTGAGCACTAAATCCTGCAAAATAGCAGGTGTCGGAAGTTCCGACCAAGGTCGGAACTGCCTGGAGAGTTCCGACCATGGGTTCTCGGGCAGCTGATTTAATTTGGTCGGAAGTTCCGACCCAGTGTCGGAAGTTCCGACAAGTCACTTTCCTGCACAACAACGACTAGTTTTTGGGCTCGGGTATTTATACTTCTTCAACCTCTGCTTCATTTGCTGCTGACCTAACCCGAGACAAACACCTCCTTAAGCATTCACTCCACTCCCCCGCTCCCTCCTTGAGCTAACCTTTGAGTTGATTTGAACTAGGGCTTGTGTGAGAGAGAGATTGAGGTGTGAGACTTGAGCATTTGGGTTGTGAGTGCAGCCATCTTCATCTCAAGAGCACTTGAAGCATCTACATTCGTTGATTCGCGTTTGTTACTCTTGGAGCTTGCTTCTAGACGGTTCGGCGTCACCCGTGGAGCGTCCTCTCGTGTGTGTGCGCCCCGGGAAGTTTGTATTACCATCTTTTTGGAGTGACTCAATCCTCCTTTGTGGTTGATTGAGTAAGGTAAAGAGTTAGAGGAAGATCCGCCTCTTTGTGAGCTCCTCAACAGAGGCGTAGCTTTCTTTGTGGAAGTGAACTTCGGGAACAAATCACTTGTCTCTTGTTCTTATTGCATTTATCTGGTTCTTGTTGACCTAGAGCTTGTTTTATTTCGATCTACGTTCTTGTGTTGTTGTGCTTGCAAAGGTCACTTGCAGGGTTCTCTAAGCATCATTGGTGAACTTTTGCCAAGTTCTTCAGTTTCGAGCTTAATTTTGAATCTCGTATTAGAACATTCTTATTTGTCGGAAGTTCCTATACAGCGTCGAAAGTTCTGATCCATCGGAACTTCCTACACTGTGTCGGAAGTTCCGACAGGTTTAATTTCTACGAAAATTTTTCAGATTTTATAGGTTCACCTATTCACCCTTCTCTAGCCATCACCAAGATCCTTTCAACCTCGTCACCACCACCATCCCGAGCTGCTGCACCGCCGACAGCCCCCTCCCGACCACCTCCGGCCCTAGATCTTGCATCAAACCGGTCGCAGGTGAGCCCCCTAATGCTCTCATGCCACCCCTCGTCGCCGACCAAGCCCTCCATCGCCGGGAATTTCATCCACACCGCCTCAGCCATGTCTGGGACTATATTGCAAGCCCAAGTTCTTTCTAGGGTGTTTAGTGCAAAATCTAGGGATCTCATTTGAACTTTACATTCTTAAGATTTACCTAGTCTGTTGGTTTCCTCACCATTTAAAAGGCTCTCTATTTTTTATAGAGTTGGAAAAACTCTCAATTTAGCTAGAAGGATAGCTATTCTTTTGAAGTTACTCTAATTATCTTCCAATATTTGAGATTCTTGCTGATCAAAATAAACGGACGGGACGAAACCTGGTGAAAGAGTGGCTTCCGCGCGCGGCTTGATGAGAGATGGAGATGTGGACAGGTGTCAAAGCATGGATGGCTTACTGTGGATGGGTGAATCGGATGGATTTCCTTAGAGCATTGATTTCAATTTTCTTCTAAACCGTAAATGTATTTTGGATTCTGTTTGAACCATGATATAATTTAAGATTTATACAACAAAACAAGATCCAACATGAATATATTTTATTTTTTAAATATTTTTTAGAAATAACATTTGCATTATTGTTTCAACATTTTCCAATAAAATGTTGATCAAGTTTATTAAAACTGTTGAACTAAGTTTTCATAAATATTGACACTTATAAATTCAGAGTGTTGACTAGTTTAATATTTTGAACATACCATGTCACATAATCTTTAGTCAAAATAATAGTTTGATACAGAGATTAATAGAAAAACAAAAAACTAACCTGCCACCTGCCGTTGTATAGGTAATATGGGCCACATGCACTACATAACGGCTCGTTGTTTTGCCACTGCATGCTGATGCGTGCACATTGGTTGGGTGTCAGCCGGAGGAGTTGTAGGCCGTGAGTGGAATTCGATACATAGTTACGCATCTTCCCGAATATACTCTCTCCATCTTAAAAAGAATGCAATTCTCGATTCTTGAGGAGTCAAACAATTTAAAGTTTGACCAAATTTATACAAAATAATATTAATATTTATATTACAAAATAAATATCATTAGATTAATCATGTAATATATTTTTATACTAAATCTATTTGAAGACATACATGTTAGTAATTTTTATATAAATTTGGTTAAATTTAAAATTATTTAACTTCTAGAGAATCGAGAGTTGCATTTGTTTGGATGGAAGGGGTAGATAGGAGCCCCCTTCTCAAAGGCGGCTGTGCTAGGTTCAGTCATTTCCCTGATCCCCAGACCCTCCTGTTACCAATTCTGATTTGAATGTTTCCGTAACATAATATACCATGCATTCATCCACGGCTACGCAGCTTGCTTGTTGCAAAAACTTGCTGCAAGTCTGGATGAAGATTTAGTGCAAGTCCGCATAAGGTTATATGCCATTGCATTTTCCTGCATTTTAGCCTGCCAGTGCACTCTGGCCCTTGGAATCAAACCTTTTTTTTTCATATTTAATTGCCTGAAGTGAATTTCTTCCACTGTTGCCTGCTGAATATTCAGAAAGAAATGTTCAATTGTTGCCTGTCTTACCTTGGTCAACTGTTGCTTTCTGAAGGTAGCGTAAGGTTCAGGTGAAGCAGTTCTTGTGTATATTCAGTTGAAATTATTGTCAGGTAGACCATCAGGACTAGCCTGCTATATGGTTGATTCGTGAAATGATGATATTGCGATTATTTTTTTAAAAAATACTATCCACAGAACACTATCAGTGTTCCCTACAAAAGGACAGGAGAAACCATGCTGCAGGACCACTAGAAACTTTCAGCTTGCCTAAGCTTCTTGATAATCATGCTGCAAGGCCACTAGAAGTCGTGGGAGAGCTTTGGCATGTTCATGAAGCTTGGTTGCATTTATAAGGAAGGAAATTGCCAAGTGTCTTGCTTACTACTCCCTATGTCTCAAATTATTAGTTGTTTTAACTTTTCTAGATACATAGATTTTACTATGCACTTAGATATAGCAAAAACTATATATCTAGAAAAGCTAAAACGATAATAATTTGGGACAGAGGGAGAACTTTTCTGTATATAGGAAAGATATGTTCAGGACGTGAAAATGATGCAAGTGACATACTGACATGTATTGGAATTGAGTTGCGAGTCCATGTACCAAGCAAAGATTGCTTCACCTGGTGGTACTATATTTCTTCAGAAGATTGACAAAAATTGGTTTGATTTTAACATCGCACATGCAGTTAAGATAATAGTTTTTTTCTCGAACGCGTAGGAGAAATACGCATCAATATATTAAAAAGAATAAAGAGGGGACAAGAACCCCCGAGTATTACAGAATTATGAGCCTGTAATCCACCCAAAAACTCCTAGACAACTCTTATACGAATAAAAAGACTAGACCAAAACAAGACCAGTGCCCCTCAAGGTGGCAGGAGCTGCTGGGGCGAGAAGGTGAGAAACTTCTCGAGCCCCAGCATAGACCACTGTGTCGCCTCCTCTTTGATGGTTGTAACAACACATGTCGATTAGGAGAGATTCCATCAAATACACATCACCCATCAGTTCTATGAAAGACTTGCAATACCACCCATCAGTTCTATGAAAAGACAACATTACAGCATGTTTACATCACCCGTCACTGCACAATTCTACCATGCATCATGTTATTGAATATTTCAGACAGCATGCTTCATTGCATGTAAACTTCATTAAATGTTTAAAACCCAGTACAATGGACCTAAATATTTTCTAGAAGATGAGAGCGAGAGCAAATGCAGCTCGATCTCTACAAAATTCGTCTCATCTTTATCTATGGGATACTTGTAAACATTACAAAGCCCACAAGTACAAGATAAATGATGAATAAAGGGTACAGCGGTGCCATGGCACAAGTGTTCGCCACATAAAAATAATACGCTAACAGCAGCCTGTCTCAGTAGAGCCTGCCACAGCAATCAGAAGCGCCACAATAGCAATGTTTAACCTTCTCCTTGCCATTCTCGTCGAGGACCTGACCTACTGTATAATTATAATGGTAGGTCAGCTCTTGCAGTGGTGGGATATTCTCAACAGCAAAAAGCATGACATGCGGCATCCTCATGTCATCATGGTCCCAGAGAATATTTTGGGCATAGAGGTTCGGTGAACAACTATGGTTGATGAATCGTCCAACATTGCCACACTCAGCTGCATCTATTGTAAAGCCCTCCATCGTCTTGGAGGACAAGGTAGAAGACTGTACACCAACGACCGACTTTAGCCCCTCCCAAAGTTCTTCATCATGGTAGTTACTACCAATATCAAATAGATACTCATCATTCTGTCTCTTTTCAGCTTCTTTATCTTCCAAGAGCTCGCCGGCATACTCTCATATGAAGCTGCCTGAAGATATAGAACTGAGGGATCTTACACCCCAACCTGTCTTACCTGTCTTGAATATTTCTAGTGGAATTTTGACACCATGCTGACTCACCCTATTGTGGCATGTTGGCGGGCACCTGCAAGTAGTGGTTGGTTAGCTCACTTGCATATAAAGCTGGAGTATTAACTCAGTTTGAAGCTAACTGTCTGGCATGCATCAATACATTTGCTTGTTGTCAATATCTAGCTAACTTCAGCAGAACAACTAAACTTCGTGAGAGAATCTTTCATATGTTCACCTTCTGCTGTTCCTAATGTTTCATAATGTGTCTCATTATCATCTGGAACTAAAACAAGCCGCCAGCCTTAATGTAACATCACATAGAAGTTTCAAGTGAATGGGAAAATTTCTCCTTGCTTGAAATTTTAAATGTGGTAGGTTCAAAACTCAATAGAACTAAATGATAACAAATAAATATTATGTCAGGTTGACAGTTATTTAGGTTAATTAAGTATTTGCACAGCCATACCTGCATGACGGACCACACTCATATATGAGAGGGCTGGCCTCGACGATCGCACCATTGGAATTGAACAGGATTTCCCCTCCAGTCTTTACCACACAAGCACATGTAATAGAGTCTGAGCAGCCGTTTATGCAGTCACAACCCTTTGGAGGTTCTTTCTCATACCAAGTTGGATATATGACTTTGGTGATGTATTTAAATGGTGCTGGCCTCATGTCATCAATTGTGTTGATGACACATATGGGTATCCTCTTGCTTCCTTCAGATATATCAGGCAAACAAAGACCTTCACGAACTTTGGACTTTCTTGTCGCCTTGACTGCGTGTACGGCTAATTCTGGTTGCCCTGCAATCCTCTGTAACTTGTACTTGAAGACCCTCTCGCCTTTAAGGCCTTCTTGCCAGCATTCTACCACCTGATACAACCCATCATAAATAAATGTCAAAGTTTGCTTGCCTTTAGAAGGACCAACTTCACTTCTACTTTGACCTTTGAACCCATGAATCACTCTAACCAGGGTCTTGGTATCTATGCAATTCTTCAGGGCGAGATTACCCCTCTCAAGCTTTTAATCGTCTCCTTGTTTATTGCCGCCAACCTTCCTTCCAGAGCCAGTGTATATTAGTTCATCCGAGCTAGACAATTCGTCAGGATAGCCTCCAGATGCAACAATACTTATAGCAATAGGAACACCATTCACCTTCGTAGTGTCAATACCTCCTTGATATGGGCGATGGAGACCAACCATCGACAACTCAACTCTAAAGTGAAATTCATCTCCAACTTCGACACCAGGAATATTGCCAACAGTGGCCTCAGGCTTGTTATAGATAGGGTCTTTCTTTAAAGCTTTAATTGCTTCAAGGTCAACCCTTCCGAGATCGCGATTACCTTGTTCCACAAGTTGCGTGAACTTTCGGTATGCCGCCTGGAATAATTGGAGCAACATTCTAACTTTGCTTCGAGCATCTACATCATGGTCCCCAAGTTGCCTGTGGTGTGACCCGGAAGGAACAGACAGAGGAACCATGACACATATTTCTCGCTTTTCTCCACACACAACTAGCGCCTTGGAGTTGTCATCATCTTCCAAGTTAGGGTCATCATCTTCCAAGATAGGGTCGTCATTGTCCTCCATTATCTCATCGCTGATCGATTCACAGGAGGCCACTTTTCCTGTAAGTAATTTTCTCGAAATAACATCCTTTCCATTAAGCTTGTTCCTAGGAGCAAGTGACTTGGAAGCACTAGCAATAGATCTCCATCCTCGTGTCCAAGGGCATCTGTCAGGAGCCATCAATGCTTGTACAATTAGTTGGTCAGGGATAAGGTTCATATCACCACTTCCTTCAGGTTCATTGGTTGCAGCTTTTCCAAACTTGTTCAACTTACGAGCAGATTTATTTTTCTTTATGTTCACACTTGAGCACACAACTTCTTTCTTAGTGCTCAAAGTCTTACTTTGCATCTCCCCCCCTGCATTACCAAGCAATGCCACATTCAACATGTCACTCTCCAACCTCTTTCCTTTTGTCTTTGCATCAATGGGATCGCTCAAAGGTGTCTTAGGGGTACTTCCATGCAAGCTTCCTTCATTTTTATTTTTCATCTTATCATCCACCACTACTCGTGCTACCTGCCGCCCTTCATGTCCTGAGAGTTTCCCCTTCATCTTCTCATTGGAACTATTCCTCGGTGTAGATTTTGCATCAACATTTCGCTGCATGTTGCCATCTTGTTCAGTACCTACAAAATCATCTGGAACTTGGTCCCTACTATGAGAATTGCTATTTCCTTCATCCACCATTCTCTTCCTTTCCATTTTCTCATGAGAGACATCTAGTGCTAATGTCTGAGAAGTAGCCCCTCCTGAAACTGGAATTGCCGCCAAGGCATCACCATTGGTATCCTCATCTCCACTGCCTATGGTAGTAAGAGCAGACCTCCCACAGCTAGGAGGAAATGTGCGTATGGGTTGGATATCCAAAACTTCACTGTCTATGGCAGTAAGAGTGGTCCTCCCACAACCAGGACGAAATGCGCATACAGGTGAGACCTCCAAAACTCCACTTTTTTTTGTGGTAACAGCAGTCCTCTCGTAGCCAGGTGGAATTTTGCATACACCTGCGACTGCCCTCTTCTTAGGCTGCGGATTCGCCTCAGATGTCAAGCATCTCTTCGTTCTGCTACCTGCAAATCCATTTTCCTTCCTCTCTGACTCACCATCACCCGCTCTGTTTCCCATCTCCATGACATTACCATCACCAGCAACCTCCTCACTCCTCATCTCTCCCTCTGCCACCAACAAACCACACCTCTCACCACCGTTTTGCGCGGAACTACCAGAACCAACAATATAACAACCATCCGGTATCCCCACCGCTGGTGCACTACCTTGACCAACCTGTTCCCCTCCTGACCATCCAATGCCGGCACGCCTGCATCATCCAGCAACTGTGCCTCTCCATTCTCCCCCTTGTCTCCATCTTCCCCTGCCTTCTCCAGGCCTGATTCAGGCAGGGTACGCTGGAGGCCGCCGTTGGACGCCACAGGCGAAACAGCTGCAGGAGCAACCGTCTCACCCATCTTATCATGGCCCTGCCAAGGAGGGACGCCGTTTTGCACGGGGCCGAGCGCCGTTTCCACCTTATCCAGACCCTGCTGCCGAGGAAGAGCGCCGTTCCGCGCCACAGGTGAAACGGCGGCGCGGGCGGCCGCCTCGTCCGCCGCATCCGAGCCCTGCTGCCGAAGTAGGGAGCCGTTCTGAGCCAGAGGCGAAACGGCGGCGGGGCCAGCGACTACCTCGTCCGCTCCGCCGCCGAGGACGCGGGCGCCGCCAACTGCGCCATTCAAACCATCGCCTGCCGCGGGCGGGGGCGCGGGGGAACGGCCGCACCCGGGCGGCCAGGACCGCTTGGCGGAGGCCCTCCTAGGCCTCAACCTGCGCGGCAACAGACCCGCCGCGGCCTCCGTGGGAGACGCCGGCGGCTCCACGCCGCCCCCCACCATCCTCAAAACCTGCAAAAATCCGGATCAAATCAGGCGAGGGCAATGCCAATCGAACCGACGCGGCACCGATGATTGCCGCAACCAAACCCTAGAATCCCCACCCGAACTAACAACAACTCCGCACCGGCCACGCCGGCGAACGCGGCGGGAGACCCCCGACAGGAAGACCAGACCAGGAGGAGGGGCGCGCCAGGGTCTAACCTTTTTCCTTCCGAGACGCGCGGGGCGGCCCGGGCGTATGCCGCGGCGGCTGCCGGGGGGCGGAGCGGACCTGTTCGGGGAGGGAGGTTGGAGTGGAGACGGAGAGCAGGGGAAGAGGCGACGAACGGTGACGAGAGCGCGGGGGAGGTGTGCGCGGTGCGCCACGCCCCCACGCGGGCGCGGGCGCGGGCGCTTCGGTTTCGTGGGGATCGTGCAGTTGCTGCAGCACAGAGGGGGAGAGCTCGCGCTCCCTGTGTGTCTTTCCCCGAGGAAACTGGGAGCCTGGGAATCTGAAAAAAAAACACGCGTCACACATCAGTCTGATCTCTTAACGAAGGTAATATTCAATAATCTAGAGGGTGCATGTGCACATGCAATTTTTTTATACTCAGCCCTTCAAGTACTTTTTTTTAAAACTACCCTTTAATCACAAGATATGTGAACTCAAGCACAAACTCACACCACCACGGGCACGCACCCACTCACACAAACACAGTACGGAAGCTAAACCTATACATATACACATAGGATGCACATGGTTGAGATGTATCCGAAGCCAACGACCGGCTTCGTCCGCGACGGGCACATCACCCTGATCATTGTGGCGCATTCACATATGAAGAAGTTGCGGAATAAATCCCAATACGAAAAGTCACATCGAGCGGCTCGAACACGGGTGACGGATGATCCACTGAGCGCGGATATGATTATATGTCACTGGAGGTGTCAATTTTACCAACCATCACCTGAAGACTCCTCCACCAACTAGATTTAGATTTAATGAGTTGTCAACTCATGGGCTATTTATGTGTGGAGCACATTCCGCGGTAAAAAGATCTACCCACCGTACTGTAATTATGACCACATGCAGCGCATGCACAGTCTAATGAAAGCGGCGTGTTAGCAAAGTTAAAAATATAAAATCATGACTCCACATGACGTTCAACATAAAAAAGTCATAAATCTCAAACCAAGTACCTAAATTAAATTTCGATTTCACCATAATATTTCTTACAACGAGATCTTCAAATCAATATCACACTTGACAATATTTAGAATAACATTTTTTAAAAAATACTTTTTAATACAAGATAATTGATTTTAACTATTGTGAACAAATGACTAGAGCAAATGATTCCTTTATACGAACAAAATGATTAAACAAAAGAAATAAAATGGTTGCACATTATGAACATTTGAAAACTAAATATCACAAACAAATGAGTTCGCATCACAGAAAAATTTAGTCTACAAATCGAACAAATAATTTAATATCATAAAAAAATTAGTCTAAAAAATTAATAAAATATTATTTTTACATAGAGAATAAATATGTGGACAACACGAACAAATTATCCTTACACATATCCTTACACATGAACAAATTATTCTTATAAACGAACAAAAGAAAAAATAATAAAAATTAGTAAAGAGAAAAGTATAGAATATTTAAACAGAAAAGTAGAATAGAATAAAGCAGGAAGTATAGAAATGAAAAGAAAAAGGGAAAGAAAGAAAAAATAAGAAATAAATGAAAAAGGAACATTAAGTAGCAAAGTTACAAATAAAAGTAAAATGGAAACAATAAAATAAAACATTATTATCACCAAACCGAGGATTAATAAATAAAATAAAAATAAAGGAAATTTCATATTAACAAAAAATAGAAAATGAAGAAAAGATAAGAAGAGAAAAAAGACACAAAATTGTTAAAAAATAAAAGGAAAATAAATGTAAAATAATCAAATGAATATAAAGAAGAAATATTAAAAATATATAAAAAAAGCTGTATAAAAAGGAAAATAAATAAATAGGAAAATGACAAAGAAAATGAAAAATACAAAAGATAAACTACAAAAGAAGAGTAAATAAAAAATGATAAAAGATAAAAATAGAATAATAATAATAATAATAATAATAATAAATTTAAAAAGAATGATAAAGTAAGGTAAAAGGAAAAATGAAAAAATTTACAAATAGGCTATAACCAGATGCGTCCCTCACCGCATACAAAAAGATAAAAATCTACTAATGGGTTGAATTCAATTTAACCTGCGCGTTTCTCTTCATCCGTATGGGCCGAAAGCTAAACAAGCCACATTACTTCTTCAAATGATGACGGGCCAATTTGTCACGCACGTGGTATATAGCTCCCTGACCGAGCAGTCCCGACCACCGAGCCATCAGCTCGTTCGCTGTGCATGCATATGTATTTTTGGAATGGTGAAATCTGCTTACTTCTTTTTTCCTTAGGAAGATTTGGATTTTTTGCAGATCGTTTACCATCTGTTCATAGGATTTTTGGAAAGAAGAAAGATCTGTTTTCTTTTGGGTTTTAACTTTTTTATTGAGGAAGAGTCAAGAGTGTGTCATACCCATAATACACTAGCAAGAATTTGTTAAATCCATAGGAGGCAAGAGAATGTGTGTGATATCCATAAAATTATCTTGCAGATCCAAACTTCAACGACAAGCCCGCAAATAGGCAAAAAGTGAAAAAATAAACTAAGGTCTTCACCTCAACGGAAAACAAAGAAAAAACACAACTCATTAGAAGAGGAATAAGGAGATTGTTGAACTACCAGATCGATCGAGATGTCACATGCCCACCCGAGTTGATGAACGATCTCATGTATTAGTCAAAGAAAACTCCTATAAAAACACAAGCTAAGGTCAGATCACACATACCGGATAGGCAAAGTTTCTCCAACAAGCTCGGATGTCAGACCTCGTGCATTGAAAACTCTAACAAGATCCACCGATTGGAGATCAGATTTGTCGCACCAAGCACCGGATGAACAATGCCCTAAAATATACCACGAGCTAGAGGTGAGATCTTGTGTACAAGACGGATAAAACTCTTCTAAAAACACCACAATCAATAAGTCAAATATCTCGTACCAGATAGACAAAGTTACTCCAACAAGCACCATCGTTGTAAGCCCTCCTAGAGCAAGCATCAACTGTTGAAGGTCAGATCTTGTGCACCAAATCTTCCGAAAAGCACCACAAATCAAAAGTTAAATCTCGTGCACCAGGTCAAAGACGGGAACGAGAGGAAAAGACTATTAGGAACGGAGGCGGCGCAAATGCGGAGGGTGAGAGGTAACCCTAATACGGTGGGGGTTACATATATGACGAGAATGAGAGGAGAAGACTATTGAGAACGGAGGCGGCACAAATGCGGAGGATGAGAGGTAACCCTAATACGGTGGGGTTACATATATAGAAGAGCGAACTGAGGTATGGGGCCAGGTACGCATGGTCCGTGTACATGTCACTTTCATGGGCTGATCTGACACACCTAGTTTAGTTTTCCTAAATTGTGTGGTGCTCCCTATTTTAAATGTATGAGACATATATTTGGAAGGTCATATCCTTTTTCTTCTTTAATTTTTAGAACTCCATTCATGTCTTCTCCCCGGTGCCTTTTTTTTTGTGTTTGCCAAAGATCTTTGTTCCCGACTGAAACATTAAAGATGGTAGCAAGCAGAAAACTATAACTCGGTGTCTAGATGAGTAAATGTTTATATCTATATGTTTTTCTATTTAATTTCTTGAAACAAATCCAGGTAAGTGGAAAAGCATTGACACATAAAACTCTGGTTGAGACAGTTTTTTTACCTGCGTTCTATTTTTCTGAAGCATTATTATTGGTACATCAATCAATAGTATTTGCCAAAAACAAATGGCATCTACACACTATCACACATTCTAAGTTAAATACGGGACATAGTGTTATTTATTATCTAAAACTGTAAATATTTGTGGAGTAGACACTCCATGGAACTGTTGATCTGTGAATGTATCCACGGAGCCACTTGACTATTGGAACAACCGACGCGTCTTTATCCAGTTTCTTTATAAACTGGATTAATTCTTGTCTTCTTCTTACGTGAACAGCAGGAATTCCCTATATATTCTGCTTGTAAAGGGTATCTTCGGAAAAGAAATCAACGTTTTCTAGAACCTGACTTCATGCTAAAAAGTAGGGGGAAGGTTGCACTGTTGACTGTACGTACAGTACTATGCAATACAACACATCTACGGCAAACTGAACATTTGTAGTAACATGAATGTGGGAGGATGATTTCAAAATAGGTTACCTTCGCATACTAAGCATGGGCGCTCCAAATGTACAGCCAGAGAGGCCGCAAGCATGCAACAGCCAAGAGATCATCCCCTTCCATCCAACAGCCACTAGTTTCTAGTGATGGACACCCAAGAAACACTCTGGTGTACCGCAGATCAACTCTGTAACTTTTGCAAATTCCAAACCCTTACTACCAAGCGCCTATGATTTGCAAAACTTTTCTTAAAGAGTAAAAATACATGAATAGCCATTGTAATTTCAGCCTGTTTCAGTTCAGCCACTATACTAATGTAAATCATAGGCATTAAATTTGCCCAACTATATCATCATGGTCATTGGCTCGTAAACGGTTAACCACACATATTTAGATTTAGAGTAGACTTGCGTGTCTTATCATGTGTTAGATCACAGCTTACACGTTTCGATTGATAATCTGTTTTTTTTCTTTTGTGCCATCCTCTTCCCTGCTTCTTTTTAATTTCACTCCATAACATTTCTCTATAGCCCCTTATAGTGATTGTGGAAGGAGGGCGATAACAGAGGCGGTTGTGTTGTTGGTGGTGTTTGGCAAGCGTTGAGATTGACGAGTAGGGACACACATCCACATGCAGAATAGGCGATGTGGGGGCAAGGTTCAATGCTTCATGATTCCATGTTAACACCACTCTAATATTGATGCGGAAATGAATGGAAAATAGATGGATCGATAGAATATTTAAATAGAAATAAGACAGCAGGGCAATGAATTTTTTTTGGAAAAGGAAAACTTTATTGATTTCAAGGAAAGATATCAAGGTGATACATCGTCTTGAAATTTTTTCGGTCTCTGCCCAAACAGGACTCAGCCTAAAATAGTTTAAACAAAAAGCCTGACACACTAATGACGGTCAATCCTAAGACTAGACCGCCACCCATGCGCCCGGGCAAAAAAATCCTTGGCCACCTGTGCCAAAAAAAAAGATACGCCGCTACAAGCACGTTCTGCAATGTAGGCTGCTCAAGGATAGCTCACGTATGAAGCCAGTGTGTAGTCGAGAAGATGACCTGCGAAAAGGAAGATTATTTGTTATCGAAAACCATAGCGTTTCTGCAGAGCTAGACAGACCAACACAAGGCTGCCACACCCACAAGGACTAATGATTTGAAATCTTTTAGTAAACCGTTAAGCCAGCTCCCAAACATATTGGATACACTACGAGGTTTAGGTAAGCCCCAGGCCATGTACACCATAGCCCAAGCCAGTCGCGTAAAACGGCGGTCGAAAAACAAATATTATATCGTTTCATTTTTATGATAGAAACAACACTGTTGATTTCCCTTGCAGTTCTATTTCGCTAAATTATCTTTTGTAAGAATGACACCCCACCTAAGGTACTGTTGGCGCTAAAATCGGCCGGGTAGGAATCGGCCGATGGGTCTTCAGCGTCGGACACACGACCCGGGAGAATCTGCTTAGCTCCTGTTCGGGTTATCGCCCTGGTGCGGTTCGCGCGGCGTGCCAGTCAATCTGACCTGTTGATTGACAAGGAAATAGAGTATTAAATTCCAGGCGCGTCGATCGGCTGGATTTCCGATCTGTCCTGAGGAGCGCGTCGGCGGCAAATCGGCCGATTTGCTGTAGAGATGATCGGCTATGAGTCAGCCGATGATCGTATAGTAATTGTAAAGAGAACTGCTGGAGCAATCTAAACAATTACTGTAGAAGCAACACTTGAGACAGATCTAATCGGCTATATGGCGATGAATCGAAGGAGAACAATGACGAAGCCGATTACCCTGATCTCAAGCTGGATAACTGGTGATAATACTAGAATAACAGGTAAAACTTGCAATTCTAGTAAATATCGACAACTTGTGAATAAATCCAAACGAAACCACAGCGATGCGCCCGTAGTTAAAGCTCGGATATTACTCGATAAGCGGAACCTACCAATTGGCCGGAGATCAGGTTGATGCAGCCCTGCCAATCCGTACGAACTCGTGAAAGAAAAAGATATTGGCGAAGTCGCCGACTTGAAAAGTAAAGTACTGGTAAAAAGTAGAAGTATTTTGTTGATTGATGTTGGTTGTTTTTTGCAAAACCCTAGCGACTCCTATTTATACCCTGAAACTAGGACTCCTGGTCGATTACGACTTGTTACAACCTTATTTAAAACAGGAAAACTACTATATCTATAATAACTTTAAAAAGGAAACGGACTCCCGCAGAATCTTCCGCCGCCGCTTCCTAATCCAGTCAGAACTTCTTTAATTGCTTTTCGGCCGTCTTAGCATACCTCGTTGACCAGCTTTTGACCAGGATCTTCTGGAATAATCCTATCCTATCGGTGTGGGCTGCGCCACCAATCGGCCGATTTTCGACTGTTACCCCGATCGGCCGATTCCTTACTGTAGCTCTCAGATCTCCTGCATCGGCCAATCTTCTTCCCCTGACGCCGATTCAATACGTGTCAAAATCTGGCGTCAACACATGCCCCCCAGTTTCGGAGTAAAATATAACTTTTTCTTCGAAACTTTTTCTTTAATCCTTCTCTCTAAGCTTCCCCATTGCGACAGGAGTAAACCTCGGAATCAGTTGTGTTACCTTTCCCTCTGCATCTGATCTTTTTCTAGAATCAGCTCTATGACATGGAATCCGGTAACAGGATTTATGTTGGCGTGTAGACTCAGACTTTGACCGTCTCCCCTGGCAGCTTTACATTTACTGATGTCTTTACTCCGACGGTACACGTCTTGCCAACCCTCTGTCTCTTCCTTTCTATAAATACGATTCTTCGTATTATTTCCAAAAATGTTCATCTGGCTTGTCTTCTTTTCCCTCTGAAACCCGCCGCTCGCCGTCTCTGGTCAAGCATTAAAATGTCTTCTCGATCCTCCTCCTCCGTTAATCAGGTATCAATTTCCTCTCCATCCCTTCCTGAGACATCTCACTTTGTTCCAACATATTTGCCTATTCCTTCTTTCAGCCGAACCGTCTCAGCCCTGTTTTGGAAAGAGCGATCGAAATCATGCATTCAGGCAAGCCTTTGTCGCAAGCTGATATAGATCTGATAAAAGCTCACTCTGAAGAACTCAAAGATCATGTTCCTGCCAGTGTCCGATCAATCTTGGACCATATGGATCTCGTCTGCTTTGAACAAATGCCATCCTCTGACGAGAGTTCCTCATCTTCACACCGACTTGCTGAAGCTAAGACTGAAGCCACCATGAAAGATTTGGAAGAGGAGAAAGCCCGCCTGCTGAAAGAACTCTGCGACCAAGCTGAAGCTGGAGTCACTGCAAAGGACTTGAAAGATGAAAGGCTCTCCCTCATGATAAGATTAGGTCGCGTCGAAAGAGAAATCCAACGCAGGCGTAACCAGTAGTGTTTTTATTCTAAGGGCGACTTACACCATGTCGGCCATGTAATCTTGATATATCTTGCTGTAAGTTATGCATCTACCCAAATGCTTGGATAGTACCTTTTCAAATATCGTCCATTCAGAGCTCTTGGGAATTCCTCCCCTTCTATTGTCTCCAGAATGTATGCATTTCCGGGAGCACATCGGCCGATTCTATACGGCCCTTCCCAAGTGGGTGACCACTTACCGAATTTGGGATCCTTAGATCCTATCGGCAGCACCAGCTTCCATGCCAGATCTCCCTGAGAGAACTGCTTGACTTTGACCTTCTTGTCATACCATCTGGCCACCCTTTTCTTGTTCTCCTCTATGCTGATTAGAGCTCTTAACCGCAAACCCGCCGAATCGTCAAGTTCATCTTTCATGAGAAAGGAATAATCATCGGCCGTTAACTGATCCTGTAGCGATATGCGTCTTGACCCTGTTCTTATCTCCCATGGTAAGACTGCTTCATGGCCATAAACCAAATGATAAGGGGATATTTTAGTGGCCCCATGACAAGCCATCCTGTACGCCCATAAAGATTCAGCCAAAGACATATGCCACTTCTTGGGTTGTTCTTCTATCTTCCTCTTAATTAGCTTGATTATCCCCTTGTTAGATGACTCCGCTTGGCCATTGGCTTGAGCATAGTATGGAGAGGAATTTAATAATTTAATCCCCATATCGGCGGCGAACTCTCCGAATTCTCCAGAAGTGAACATTGTCCCTTGATCAGTTGTGATGGTTTGAGGAATACCAAATCGATATATAATATGGCTTTTAACAAACTCAATCATATCGGCTGATGTCACGTTCCTCAAAGGAACTGCCTCCACCCATTTGGTAAAGTAATCTGTAGCCACCAATATGAACTTATGCCTTTGCTAGACGGAGGATGAATCTGTCCGATGAGATCTATTCCCCAACCTCTGAACGGCCACGGCTTAATTATCGGATTCATAGCCGATGCTGGTGCGCGCTGCACATCGCCAAACCTCTGACAGTCTTGGCATCCTTTGTAATACTTGAAACAATCTTCCAGGATGGTCGGCCAGTAATATCCATTGTTCCTGATCATCTACTTCATTTTATGGGCCGATTGATGAGCTCCACACACGCCTTCATGGATTTCTCCCATTAGGACCTTTGCGTCTTCTGTTCCCAGGCATTTGAGAAGAACTCCATCAATCGTTCGAAAAAATAAGTCATCCTCAAGCAACACATACTTTGTAGCCTGAAAACGTGTTCGCCGATCCACCTTTTGGGATGGATTTTTCAAATAATCGGTGATCCCCTTCCGCCAATCATCGGCCGCAAGTTCTAGCGTCATCGCTCCCTGAATCGGCCAATACCCAGAAGCATGTTGAGCCAGTCTGTTGGCTTCTTCATTATAATTTCTGGGGATGTGCTCATTTGTTGCAGATTTGAAGCCTTTCAAAAGTTGAAGACAATCTTCATAATAAATCCTCAAGATGTCGTCCTTGCATTCGGATCGTCCTGTTAACTGATCCATAATGAGCATGGAGTCCCCAAAGATTTCAACTGCATCCGCCCTGACTTCCCTTAACAATTGGATGCCTTTCAGAACAGCTCGATACTCCGCCTGGTTGTTGGTTGCAGAAGCTTCTATCGGCAGAGAGAAATCATAAGTTGTCCCCCGAGGCGACACAAGAACGATGCGGATTCCTGATCCGACCCCACACGAAGAACCATCAAAATATAGAGTCCATGGAACTGGTTCAACGGTGGCAATTTCTGGTCCACAATGCTGAACTATGAAATCGGCCATCACTTGACCTTTGACGGCTTTGGCCGATTCGTACCTTAGATCGAATTCTGACAAAGCCAGGATCCATTTTCCAATCCGCCCCTTCAAAATCGGCAATGATAGCATATACTTCACCACATCATCCTTGCATACGACTATACATTCTGCCGATAGCAAATAGTGCCTGAGCTTAGTACATGAAAAGTACAAGCACAAGCATAATCGCTCCACCGAAGAATATCTTGTTTCGGCGTCTAAAAGTCTTCTGCTGACGTAGTACACCACTCGTTCTTTCCCCTCAAACTCCTGTACCAACGCCGATCCAATAGCCTGCTCGTCAGCCGATAAATATAACTTGAACGGCTTACCAGGCTGTGGCGGGGCTAACACCGGAGGTGAGACCAGATACTGCTTGATACTCTGCAGTGCCTTGCGTTGCTCTTCTCCCCATGTGAACTCTTGGTCGGGCTTTAATTTCAACAGAGGAGTAAAAGCCTGAATACGTCCCGATAGATTGGATATGAATCTTCTGATGAAATTGACCTTGCCGATGAGGGACTGCAGTTCAGTTTTATTCTGTGGGGCCACTACTTTATTGATGGCGTCTATAGTCTTGCAGCTGACCTCTATCCCACGCTCATGGACCATAAATCCCAAGAATTGTCCGGCCGATACGCCAAACGCACACTTGTTTGGGTTCATCTTCAGCCCAGGCTTCCTTGTGCACTCCAGCACTTCCTGTAAATCGGCCAGATGATCCTGGTGACCTTTTGACTTGACCACGACGTCATCTATATAAATTTCCACTGATGAACCAATGAGTTTGTGGAAGATGTAGTTCATGGCCCGTTGATATGTAGCACCGGCGTTTTTCAAACCAAAAGTCATAACTACCCATTCAAATAAACCAAGATGGCCTGGGCACCTAAAAGCCGTTTTCGAAATATCTTCTTCGGCCATTAATATCTGATTGTACCCGACATTCCCATCCATGAAACTTATGACTTTGTGGCCTGCGGCAGCATCCACCAAGATATCGGCCGTTGGCATCGGATAACCATCCATTGGCGTCGCCTGATTTAAGTTCCTGAAATCGATGCACACACGCAACTTTCCATTCTTCTTGTATACAGGCACAATGTTAGAAATCCATTCGGCGTAGCGGCACTGCCGAATAAATCCTGCCTCAATCAACTTTGTAATCTCGGCCTTTATGTCAGGTAGAATTTTGGGGTTACACCGTCGTGCGGGCTGCTGATACGGCCGATATCCTGATTTTATAGGTAACCGGTGTTCAACAATAGACCGGTCTAGTCCTGGCATCTCGTGGTATTCCCAAGCAAAGCAATCCTTGAACTCTTTCAATAAACTTATCAATTTCAATTTATACTCAGAATCCAAATTGGCACTAATGTACGTCGGCCTCGGTTTGCTGCCATCTCCCAAATCTACCATCTCTAACAGATCGGCCGACGTGAATCCGTGCCCCAGCTTCCCATCTTTTCGGATGAGCTGATCCATTTACTCTGAATCTTCGGAGCCGACTGCTTGGATCGGCTGTAGACCGAAATCGGACACTCTCAGGAAGTCAGTGTCCCAAGTCCTGCCAGATATATACTTGACGTGCTCGCAGCTCCACTGTTGCGTATCGGCCGCTGCAACACTGTAGACAGAATCGGCTGCGACTATCTCGGTACTGTCGCCGATCCATTGCACAAGGCATTGATGCATAGTAGATGGGACGCAGCAGTTTGCATGTATCCAGTCACGACCAAGCAGCATATTATAGGACCCTTTGCCATTAATAACAAAGAAAGTGGTCGGAAGGGTCTTACTGCCGGTGGTGAGATCGACGCAGAGTGCCCCGCGGGCAGGCGACACGTTGCCTTCGAAATCCTTCAGCATCATGTCCGTCTTGGTGAGGTCGTCATCGCCCTTGCCCAGCTTGCGGAACATGGCATACGGCATGATGTTAACCGCCGCTCCTCCATCTACCAACAATCTGGTGACGGGTCTCCCGTTGACATAGCCCTTGAGAAACAGCGCTTTGAGATGTTGCCGTTTTTCTTCTTCTGGCTTCTCAAACATAGCCGTCATCGGCTCTAATACCAGTTGTGCCATTTGCTCTTCCTCTGTATTTATCATTTTGTCCCGATCGCTTGGCGCCATGAACTCCATCGGCAGTATGAAAACCATATCGATCTCGGCCGCCGATTCTTGGCTGTTTGCTTCCTGATCATTCTTCTTTGGGCGCCAAATGCGAGATCTCATATTCCTTCTTTCTGGCACATGTCTTCGTTCTTCTTCTTGATGCTCCCACTGGCGTAGGCGTTGGATCCTCCGCTTTTGGGATCTGGATAGGCCGTCAGAACACCACTTGGGATTCACTAGTTTGGCCGATGGTTTAGCGTGTCCCCAATCTGGTTCCCTTCCTAGGGGATCTTCGTCTGACACCCTATCATCGGCCATCTGTTCCAGCTGATTGTGTACGCTGATCCTGCCCCCCAGTCCATCTTGCTGGTCGATCTTGGTTTTTGACCTGCCGTACTGGTCAACTCTGCCCCCCAGCCGATCATGCACCGAAACGCGCCGTTCTTCGCGCCGATTTCTGTTGATCGGCTCTGATCCTCTGTCCCTAGAGTGTGGCTTCGGGCGATCGTTGCGGTTTGATCCATTGCACTCCGGACAGTTATCGGCAGAGGGCAGTCTGATTTCGTTCTCCCAGCAGTGGATGAAGAAGGGACACTGCCAGTGAATCTTCACGCCGGCGTATCATCTCTTCCTGGTGTTGTGCTTGTTCTTGCTGCCGCCGATATTTACTGAGTAGAAATCGGGAGGTGACAGGCCTGTGTGGTTGTTCTGGTCCTCGCCTGTTCCTTCTGATTTCTTCCGTCGTGATTTGCCTCCTGGGGTCGACAACGCCGTCTTTTCTCGCCGATTCTGACGTCAGCACCCTGGTTTGACTTGATTCTTCTCCAGCGTTGACCGTGTTGGCCGGGAAGGGGTGCTGGTCTATCTTCATCGGTATTGCCGATTTGGTTGGAGTCTCAAATCTGAGCCGCCCCTGTTCAATGGCCGATTGTATCTGCTGACGGAAGACTTTACATTCATTGGTGTCATGAGAAGTAGCGTTGTGCCACTTGCAGTACTTCATCTTCTTCAGCTGATCGGCCGTAGGGATGGTGTGATGTTGCGACAGCTTGATCTGTCCCTCCTGAAGCAGTAGATCAAAAATTTTATCGGCCTTGGACGTGTCAAAGCCGAATGTCTCTGGCTCCTTCTTGCCAAAGGGGCAGGATATTGGTTCTTTTCCTTTCACCCATTCCGCCAGGCCGATTTCCTCCTCTGCGTCAGATTCAGATCCCTCCAAGTACGCCACCTTCCTCTGAAAGCTCCTCCGCTGTTCAAGTGGTCGGATCTCCTGCCCTGACAATCGGTGGACGATTTGACTCAGGCTCTCAAACTCTTGGGCGGCATACCTCTCTCTGATTTGCGGCAAGAGACCTTGGAAAGCGATATCGGCCAACTGTGCATCGGTCAGAGCCAGACTGTAGCACCTGTTCTTGATTTCTCTGAACCTCTGTATGTATCCTGTCACCGGCTCATCGCTTCTCTGCCTGAGGCTGGTTAAGTCCGAAATCTTCATCTCGTGTACCCCTGCATAGAAGTACTTGTGGAATTGTTTCTCCAGATCGGCCCACGTGACGATAGAATTTGGCGGTAAAGTGGTGAACCACTGGAAGGCCGATCCGGATAGAGATGATGAAAATAACCGTACCCTCAGAGCGTCTTGTGTGGCAGCTTCACCGCACTGGATGATGAATCTGTTGATGTGTTCCACAGTGGATGTGTCATCCGTCCCTGAGAACTTGGTGAAATCAGGAACCTTGTAGCGGTGTCGGAACGGCAACGAGTCAGAGGCCGATGGATACGGCGTCTTGTAAGTATAAGTTTGAACTTTCGGCTTCAGCCCAAACTGATCTTGAATTACTTCTGCTATTCTTGCCGTCCAATCCACCTGCTGCTGATGAACAGTTGTTCGCGGCGCGGGCACGTGTTGAAGGGCTGGTTCGGCCAGGTGATGAATCGGCGAAGTTTGCTGAACGGCAGATAACTGCTGGCGAAACGCGTCCGCACCCCCTTCGTACGTTGCTGCTGGCGCCATGCCTCTGAATGCCTCCACAGTGCTTGCCCCCCTACCGATTTCTGGTAAAATCGGCTGGTACTGAGAGACCACCGGCTTGGCGGCCGATTGGTATGGCACCTGGAACGGATGAGTGCCATGTCCGTTTGCTGGCTCGGGAGAATGCGTCATGGCTGATGCCCCCCTGCCGATCTCTGGTAAAATCGGCTGGTACTGGGAGACCGTCGGCCGGGCGGCCGATTGGTACGGCACCTGGAACGGGTAAGTGCGATGCCCGTTCGCTGGCTCGGGTAAATACGTCGTGGCTGATGCCCCCCAAGGCACTGAGCTCGTAGGCGGTGTTTGCACAGAAGCCATCTGAACGGGTTGAAGCGGCGTTCGCGATGGGAGACATGGTGCACCGCTGTATCTTGGAGACGCCGGAAGTGGTGGAGAGCTGTATCCTTCGCGCTGCGTCAATATCGGCTGAGAAGCCGATTGGGATGTGTAGGGTAAGCTTCTGGCCGGCAGAGTATTTGGAGGGGCATACGCCGGTCCCTGATAACCTTGAACGGCTCCGCTGGCCAGAGAGTTGACGACGGCGTTGTACACCGTGTTGCTCATCACCGAGGATTGGTCAATGAACGCTTGATACACGGACTGCTGAATCATCTCTGACATCTTGCCCGAGTCTTCAGCAATGGTGATGTGGCGAGGTGCTGGAATAGGTGCTTTCTTAACTGCTTCCCCGCTTCTGGTATGACTGAACGACTGGAGGTATATCTTCTTGTAATCTTCTAGATGTTTGGCCAATTCCTCCCTCTGGTCGTCCTTGAGATCAGCTTCTGTGACCCCAATGATGTTGCTGTCAGAGATTTCTGCGTTGTTCGACATATCAGGTCTTGGATGGTCCCACCGGGCGTGCCAAAAGTGTGTTGGCGCTAAAATCGGCTGGGTAGGAATCGGCCGATGGGTCTTCAGCGTCGGACACACGACCCGGGAGAATCTGCTTAGCTCCTGTTCGGGTTATCACCCTGGTGCGGTTCGCGCGGCGTGCCAGTCAATCTGACCTGTTGATTGACAAGGAAATAGAGTATTAAATTCCAGGCGCGTCGATCGGCTGGATTTCCGATCTGTCCTGAGGAGCGCGTCGGCGGCAAATCGGCCGATTTGCTGTAGAGATGATCGGCTATGAGTCAGCCAATGATCGTATAGTAATTGTAAAGAGAACTGCTGGAGCAATCTAAACAATTACTGTAGAAGCAACACTTGAGACAGATCTAATCGGCTATATGGCGATGAATCGAAGGAGAACAATGACGAAGCCGATTACCCTGATCTCAAGCTGGATAACTGGTGATAATACTAGAATAACAGGTAAAACTTGCAATTCTAGTAAATATCGATAACTTGTGAATAAATCCAAACGAAACCACAGCGATGCGCCCGTAGTTAAAGCTCGGATATTACTCGATAAGCGGAACCTACCAATTGGCCGGAGATCAGGTTGATGCAGCCCTGCCAATCCGTACGAACTCGTGAAAGAAAAAGATATTGGCGAAGTCGCCGACTTGAAAAGTAAAGTACTGGTAAAAAGTAGAAGTATTTTGTTGATTGATGTTGGTTGTTTTTTGCAAAACCCTAGCGACTCCTATTTATACCCTGAAACTAGGACTCCTGGTCGATTACGACTTGTTACAACCTTATTTAAAACAGGAAAACTACTATATCTATAATAACTTTAAAAAGGAAACGGACTCCCGCAGAATCTTCCGCCGCCGCTTCCTAATCCAGTCAGAACTTCTTTAATTGCTTTTCGGCCGTCTTAGCATACCTCGTTGACCAGCTTTTGACCAGGATCTTCTGGAATAATCCTATCCTATCGGTGTGGGCTGCGCCACCAATCGGCCAATTTTCGACTGTTACCCCGATCGGCCGATTCCTTACTGTAGCTCTCAGATCTCCTGCATCGGCCAATCTTCTTCCCCTGACGCCGATTCAATACGTGTCAAAATCTGGCGTCAACAGGTACCAAAGGAAGATTTTTATCTTGTGTGAGGCTTTCAATTTCCAAAGTCTCTTGTTTAGATTAGGGACATTTTGATTAATTAGGCCCAGATAATGTGATTTTACCGAAAAATAACTATCTGTTCTAGGTTCCATTTGAATTCATCCTATTCGTGGCTTAAAATAACAGTTGCAAGACGTGAGATAAGATTGTTCCACATCACCAACTTGCTGCCAATTAGGTCTCTTCTCCAGGATAGATTAGGCATTGGTGTACGGAGTACTTCAACCACCGTATCCTGCTTTTTCCTAACTATGTTGTAGAGTTGAGGGTATTGCTCACGAAGAGATCTATTGCCTAACCATATATCCTCCCAGAATCTTACTTGAGACACATCTTTTATGATAAAAAATCCAAATTTTAAGAATTCCCGTTTTACCTTAATCAAGCTTGCCTAGAAATGAGAATCTCCGCTCTTCCATTGGACTTGCACTAGAGGCTTAGTCCCTAGATATTTGTTGCGTATGATCTGCTGCCATGTACCGTCTGTCGTTAACAAGTGATATAGCCATTTGCTGAGCAAGTCTATGCTCTTTAATTCTAAATTATGTATCCCTAGTCCCTTTGATCTTTCAGTTAACACAGGATATCCTATTTTGCTAGCCGATATTTCCTTTTATGTTCATCGCGCTGCCAGAAAAATCTCGAATGGAAGTAATCCAACTTTTTACAAACCCCTTTTGGGATTTCGAAGAAAAGGACATCATGTACATGGGTAAATTGCTAAGAATAGAGTTGATCAGTGTCAGATGACCTCCAGTTGAAAGATTTTTACCCTTCCAGCTACTGAGGCGTTTCTCAAATCTTTCTTGCACCCTTATCCAATCGTTATTAGATAACTTCCTATAATGAATCGGAATACCTAAATAACGGATTAGGAAAGTGCCTGGGTTGCACCCAAACAGCTCCATGTACTGACTTTTGTAGTCCTTTGCTTCACCAAAGCAGAAAATTTCACTCTTATGGAAATTAATTTTTAGACCGGATAGCTGCTCAAAAGCACAAAGAATTGTATTCATGTTATGAGCCTGCTCCAGGTTATGTTCCAAGAAGAGAATTGTGTGTAGCATACTGAAGTATGGAGAGTCCACCTTCTATTAGATGAGGCACCACACAACTCAACTGATCATCTGCTTTTGCTCTGTTGATAAAAAGTGTGAGCATATCGGCGACTATATTGAGCAGGATAGGTGACAATGGGTCACCTTGTCTAAGTCCTTTTTTTTTGTTTGGAAGAAAGGACCTACCTCATTGTTCACGTTTACCGCTACGCGCCTGAAATGAAGGATTTAATCCACTCAATCAACTTGGGTGAAAATCCTTTCATCCGAAGCGTTTGAAATAGGAAGTTCCACCTCACCTTATCATAAGCCTTTTTGAAACCTATTTTAAAGGTTACCCACTCTGATTTTTGCGATGCAGTTCGTGTACTGTTTCATGGAGAATTACAACCCCTTCTAATATATTTCGTCCTCGCATAAACGTTGTCTGTGTAGGGCTTATTAGATGGTCTGCTACCGAGTTGATACAAATTGTCGCCACTTTTGTAAAAATCTTGAAGCTCACATTTAGTAAGCAAATCGGTTTGAATTGCTGGATTTTGCTGGCTTCTTGTGTTTTTGGCAATAATGTTATGACACCGAAATTCAAGCTAAAAAGTGGAAGGTCACCTTTATGTAGATCATGAAACATGAGCATCATTATTATGTTCCATGTCGAAAATTGCATCCCGAATCTCCTTTTCAGTAAATGGAGCTGTAAGAATTCATTTTCAAGCTTGCTGACTTGAGGAATATCATCTATCCTATTATTTATGGAAAAATGGTTCTCCTCAGAAGGGCTGAATAATTCTTTATAGAATTGGGTGATATAATCTTTCAAGTTATGCTGCCCCTCAATTTTACCATCTTCATGTTCCAGGGAAAAGATACGTTTCTTTCGATGTTTACCATTAGCAATCATCTGAAAGTACCTAGTATTATTATCCCCTAGAAGAATATCAGTCGCTTTGGCACGTTGATAAAACTTGAGTTCTTCTTCGCGCAAGAGTTTTATCAAGTCATCTCGTGCATTTTCCAGTTGTTCCTTTTCGCCAGCTATGAGCAACCTAGTTTCAACCAAAGTATCTAGGTTTGTTACAACTGTTTGGAGGTTCTCCTTTTGAGCTTTATACACCCCTTGATGATGACGAGCCCACCCCCGCAAGTGTTTTCTTAATGCCCCCATTTTCCTATTCCAACGTTGCACTAAATTATCTCCACTAGTCGGTTTATTCCAAATTTCTGTGACACGTTCCCGGAAATCCTCATAAGAAAGCCAACTGAGTTCCATTTTGAACTGTTCGCAATCCCCGTGTAGGATGGGTTGCCAGTGTCTAGCAGCAAGGCAATGAATGGAGTATACAATTAATAGATTGAGCATTTACGATTGCTTAGGGTTCTTAGGCCTACAACTATTCGTCTAACAAGAAAATGATGTCCCAATCTATGTCACCATTTGGTCATGCTAGATGATGCGATATGGTCAAACCTAATCCACATCATCTAAATGCGTAGTATTGAGAAGCTTGTTATATTAGATTAGTCAAGGAAAATGTAGTGGTCTAGATTTACAACTTAGTAAGTAGAAGTCTAATGGGTACGATTTACACTTTTTTAAGTCTGATGGTCGAATTGAAACACATTGACGAGTACAATGGCTATTCATATATTTTACTCTTTCTTAGTCATCTATGTTCTTCTTTCACGAAAGCCACTCCATTATTGCTACATATTTGGACTAAACATTGAATAAATCAATATTTCTATCTAAATTATTAAAAATTATTCATTTACCCCCCTCAACTATATAACTAACTGGTATGAACACTTGTCCTACTCAAAATCTTCTAAATCACCATTCTAACTAGTTGTAAAGGTGCTTTCGGTGACATGGATCACTACTCGAAGAGAAGACGATGCAGCCTTGACCCCACGGCCCCACTTTCAGTGTCTCCAAATTTATTCTCTCTTCTGCCCCCCACACTTCCCCTCCTCCTTTTCTTTTCTGCGATCCATCCAAGCACTAATGTCTAACCACCTGTTAGGATTGAGGGAGGTGGAAGGAAGAGTAGACTCGTAGAAATCGTGAGTTAGAGATTGTTTCTACCAAAATCCGATTGTTTTTCTCACTGATCCCTCGCTTACCCGTCCGCCCTCTCTTAACTCCCCCCATCCGCGCTCATGGAAGAACTCAGACTCTCCTCGTTCGTGCCCTGTCCACGCGCATGAAAGAGCACGACATCCCCTAACCGCGGCAGAGTATCATCCTGCACGTAGCGGCGCCTCAAGGAGCGTGGCGGCAAGAAGCGCCGCGGCGCCCGACGTGGACGAGGAAGCGGCGGAGGCAGGGGGCCGCGAAGTGGGCAGGGGAGCCGCTGAGAAGCGTCAAAGCACGCGACGTGGACGAGGAAGCGGCAGAGGCTGGGGCCGTGGAGTGGGAAGGGGAGCCGCTGGGGTTCGAGGTGTCGATGGAGCCCATGCTGGAGTTGCTGGACCCGAAGACGCCAGACTTCTAGGAGGGGCCCCAGTGGGAGGCCCTTGGCTTCTTCGTCCAATATATGTAGGTGTTCGGTGTGTGTACACCCTCCTCTGTTGGTTCTTTCTTGTTGATTCTGTGTTATCCATGCTTATTTGTCAAGCGCTCAACCAAGTTAAATCTTATGCTATTGGACTCCTCCATGGCTCCACGTCGAATTGCTCTGCATATATTGATCTGTTGTACGCGTAGGAGCTCACGACGGGGATGTGCTGCACCCGTTCGTCGTCGGCGCCCTCGTGAACTATGGTATTGCGCAGAGAAGGTGGAGGCTGCGGGCATCGGCGGTGGTGGAGATTTGCTGGGTCAGCTGTCGGCGCGTGGCAGCGGAGAGGGGCAGTGGCAAGAGGGCAACCCGACAGCGAGGGGAGGAGAGCGACAGGGAGCATGGAGATTGGCGGGCGGAGTGAAGCCACGGCGAGTGTGTGCATGCCCGGATTAGGACGTCAGGTTGGGCACCGGTGCAGGAGGAAGGGTGGCCACAGGGCACGACACACTGCCTTGTACAGTACCTTCAGAAACTGATGTTCAGAATTGGAGCAAACAACGCTGGCACTTGATGTTGATTTGAGATTCTAAATTGGTGTCAATTTGGGATTGTAAATTGAATGTGTTGCTCAATTTAAACTGACTATTGTGTCAATTTGAGAATGTGAAGATTGTAAACTTAATGTCTTGCTCAATTCTGCCGAAGCTACTTCTTTGAAACTGTGAGCGGTTCTGCTATCACATACTTTTGAAGTTGTTGTCGCCCTCGCCCTATGTCCGACGATGGTGGAGGCTTGACAAGAGCGGACATCTGTAGCTGGAAACACGAAGTCGATGACAATCACCTCGCACCAGGAGTCACAAAAGCCATTGTCGTCGACTCAGACCACGACCTCCGTGCCGGCAGCACCAAAACTCTTACAAGGGGGAGAACACAATAGCTAGCCAGGGATGAGGAGGAGGAGTGCGGCGGCATTCGACCTGCTCGCAGGTTGCCCGTTCCCGCGCCAGCGTCAGGGGACTAGGAGAGGCAACAAGCATTAGCGAGCAATCGGCGGCCATGGAGCCTTGGGGTTTCACAAGCAGGCAAGTAGGGAGGCTACTGCGAAAATGGGCTGAAACAAACAGGCTTGGCATGTTTTTTGGGGCCTATCAAAGGGAGGCGTGTTTCACCGAACTCGCCATCGGATACGCAATGAAGGGCGCGGTAGCTCCGACATCCCTCTTACATAGAAGAGAAGAATTGTTGGTTCTGTGTGCAGGTGCAAGAGAGATCTGAGTGATAATAGAGTAATATTCTTCTATGAGAAAGTGAAAGGACCTTTGATGTCGCCTAAAGGGGAGGTGAATAGGCGGTTCTAAAATTTTACACAAAAACTTGCAGCGAAATTAATAACTTTTGGACTCTCCGGAGATTTCTCCGGAATCACCGAAACTCTCGGAGTTTCCGCAGAAATCTTCGGAGTCTCCGGAAATAGCACAAACTGCAAAACACGCCTATGGAAACCATAACCAAAAGTAGATCGACGATTTACCATACAAGGGTGAGTTGTTTTCAAGCTATTTCACTAGATACTTGCAGCTCAAACCTTCTCAAATGATAGATCAAGGTAAACCTAAAAAGGAGCTAGCACAAGCAACAAGTAGTAAAATCAACAAATCAAGTGACTCAAGAATTTGTTTACCGAAGTTCGGAGCCCTTCACGAGTTCCTACGTCTCCATTGGGTGCTTCCAAAGAAGCTGTGTCGCTCTCAACCCTTTTCCCACTTCAGTTCTTGATTTCTTCCCTTGCAGAGGCGAAATCACACCTTCACAAACTTTCCGCGGCACACCACAATCCTTGGGTGCTCACCGGGCAACTCCTTGCTGTCTAGGGGATTGAATCCCCAAGAGTAACAAATGCCACGAAGATTTCTCTCTATGAACTCGGGTGCTCAAGAATGAATTTGCTCACTTTCACTCAATCTTCCTCCCAATCTCTCTCTCAACCCCAACCCACTTCTCTTCTCAAATCTCTTGCAAGTCTAGAGTGGGGGGAGCTTCGTAGTGCTGTGGATATGTGTATTTCGTGTGGGAACCCAGCAGCAACAAATGGGAGGGGGTGAGGGGTATAAATAAACATCCCCAAAAACTAGCCGTTATGTTCAAAATAGGTCCGGAGAATCTGGATATATGTCTGAAAACTCCGGACAAAGTTAGCATTGCACGTTTCTCAAAAATATCCGGAATTTCCGAAACCTCCGGAGTTTCGGCAATTATCTCCGGAGTTTCCGGAGCTCCACCAGACAGCGTAGGTAACCTAAGAGAAAAAGCCGTAACTTTTTACTCTGGACTCTGAATCTGATGATCTTGGACTCTATGGAAAGCTTATTCAGAGGACTACCCATTCCAACTATCAATGACCAAGACAATTAGGTGCATATTTTTTGACAAGTGTTTCTCTCATGTTAGCACTTGAAAGGTTAGGTTTGAGCACTTAGTCATAAGAAAAGCTATCAACGTCGCATCGCTCTTGATAGTACAACATTACCTATACTTAAGATCAAATAATAAACACAATATCATCCTCTTGAGCTTGAATACTTTCACCATGCCGCTTTTCTTCAATATCACACTTTGAGGGCTTGCAAACATTTTCTTTGCCTCTTTCTTGAGCATTATCTTTCTTGAGCTAGTGCCTTGAGTTTCTTCATCATATATGATCAATAATCAAGTTGACATCCTCAAGACACCTAAATCCATATGATTCAACAATGATTGATGCTTAGCAACTTGTGGCTATCCATGGCCTTAATTGGTCCATAAATGCTAGCACTAACTTGCTTCTTCACCCTAGCATGGGTTCATCGACGCCAAGCCCTTTGCTTGCCCTTCTCCCTTGCTTAGTACCTCGTAGGCAAGTTCTTACTAACCCATAACCATTTTGCCATCTTCAATCATATGTAGCCTTGCATCACAATATATACTCATTGAATTCCATTCCTTCAACAAATTTATCCATATAGCAACTTTATGGTCAATCAACCATGAATCTTCACTTCTATTGAAATATTAATCTCTTGATCATATTTCTTCCTTTTTGTGATCAAGCAACCAAGAATGTTCACTTCTATTGAATTATTAAGCTCTCGATCACATTTATTCCTTCTTAATCAAAATACCAATTCATATCAATCTTTACTCATTCATACAAGCAAGCCATCATTGGGACTAAACAATAACCCTTGCAATTATGTCTCTTTTGCCTTTTCAATCTACTTGCCCTTTCTCCAATTGGAGATATTATAATTTTGGTACACTTATTTGCATTGAAGCCTATCCAAAGCCCATCAAACTTATTAGTTCTTTAATTGTGTTGTCATTCAACCACCAAAACCCACAAGAGGGCCTAGATGCACTTTCAGAAAGGGAGAAGATAGGTGTGAAAGATTGAGCGAGACTGGTAGTGACACATTATGTGTGAGATGGTAATTAGCTCTATTTTTTCTTCAAAGCTGAAACCATCAAAGTAGAAACTATTTAGATTTTATCTGGAGAATCTTGTAATAATCATTAAGTTTACGTTATGTTATGAAAGATATTTTTGACTTATTCACCACAGCTCATTATATTAGATTTTAATTGTTATCAAAAGCACGTGTGCGCCGCACGGGCCACCTTCTAGTTGTATTTAAAAGATGACTAGGTTTATGCCCGTGCTTTCCCACATGAGGCAAAAAATTTCAACGTAATGGAGGAGCATGCAAAATCATATTATGCAACATTTGCATTTTTCAGTAAAATCCATACCATGAATAGATCCCATTAGATGAATCAGTAAGTGCAAACACTCAATATTTTATTTCAAGTCCAACATGGAGAATGACCTACTTACCCCGTGATTGGCACCCTGGATCTTGTTCGGTTCCAGGAGTCTCCTCAACATTATTAGGATGGGGTTTAGCGTTTCCCAATGACCATATTGTGCCAAATATTTTATCATATACTTGGGTTAAAAAGTGGTGCTCTTTTGAAAAAAATATAAAAACTAATGCGTAAACCACAAAAACAAAGTGTTATTCTAGCATGTCATTTTTGAGACCATATTGATGTCTAGAATCTTACTATTTTGTCGTTGACGGGAAAGGATCATACAATCTGCTCCTAAGTCGAGATTGGATTCACACTAATTGTTGCATTCCATCTACAATGCATCAATGTCTTATCCGATGGCTGGAAAATAATTCGGTTGAAGTGGTACCCGCGGACTCATCACTTAGCGTTGCATCGGCCGATCCTCCAGTCTGTGGTTTTGATGGCGTGGAATGCATCTCTGGCAAAGTATGGGAAGGCGACTTCTTGAAGATGGCTGACTTCGGACTCGATCCGGTTCAAGGAGATGATTTTGAAGATCCTGCTCCATGAAGGGATTAGAAAAAGGCTCCCATCGGCCAAGGGGAAACAACGCGAGAAATCTCTGGTCAATGGAATAATCTTGTAAAAGCCGATCGTGTTGATAAATGATCAGGCTTGAATGACCGATACGATATGCATCGCCCTTACTGCAAAAATACACAACTAAATATTGTCTTTGGTTGTTGTACGAGATGAAGATTGATATGAAGCCGATGATTCTTTATCGGTTGTATTCTAAGTTATAATTAAAAGTTCTTTGGCTGATTTTTGGAAGCAAGGTTTAATTTGCGACGTTCGTCAGCAAAATTATGATATGATCAACTAGTACTGAAACATCGGTGGATTAGAACATGCACATACTGATAGATGCAAGAAATTCAGAGACGGTCGGAGAATAGAAGGCATTAGCACAAAGTCATCAGGGGATACTTTGTTTCTTCATCATCATGATAGAAGACTTTGTTGATTACACCATCGGTGCTAATTCCATCGCTGATGGCCGCTACTGCCCCGTCAAGATAATCAATGATTTCTTGAAAATCGTTGATTTCATCTTCTCCCTTGGGGACGACGGGCTGAAGATTGTTGAGATCGAAGTTGAGCCGGGTCAGGACCGTTGCCAGGGCAGTAGCCGCGCCTTCATGAGCGCCGTGTCCGGTGATCTCACGGACGCGATTGGGGACGTCTTGGAGACAGTCTACGAGCAGGGTGCCCCGGGCATTCACATCATTGGCGACTTTGTTCGCCGCCAACTGGAGGGAGTGGAGTTGAGCCTCCAGGGCTAGGAAAAGCAAGAATAAGAGGAAGGTGAAGACAATCAAATCGGCTGAAAAAATAATGGGATGAATCACGAAAGTACCTGCAACCTTGGCATCGACGGAGGTCAACTGTGCACGAACGACGGCGATTTTGTCGTTGGCGGAAGGAACCGTGAGACGGGGATTTCTCGAGGAGCCCGCAACGGAGGTGCTTGGCGTGGGCCTTGACGGCGTGTCGGCGTGGTACACACTGTCGGCCATCGAGATGGCCTTGAAGCAATGAAAGGAAAAAAATTAAAACTAAAAGCCGAAAAAGGAGCGCGCAAGACCAAGAGACTCTTACCCTTGTTGGCGTAGGAGGGTTCGCAGACGTCGAGTCGGCCTGGAGGAGTTGTCTGCGGGGATGTTGAGGCGAGGAGCAGATGAGATGGAAAGACGAGGGAAGAAGAAGAACAAGATTGGGGTTTTTCCTCTAGTGATCTGTAGTGCCTCTTGATTTATAGCAATGATTAGAGGATTCCGGAAGCTAGACGACTGCAGTTAAAAGGGAAGTTGAAGGGTAAGAAACGTGTTCCAGTCACCGTTCCGAGAATCGAGGAGTTGTGGAGTTACTTGACGAGATGGGGGTTGTTGATGGATGACCGATCGTACTTTCCAACAGAGGAGTAATGGCAAGAAGGGCCGAGAAGTCAAAGGTTAAACAATATTTGTCTATTGGCTATTTGTTTTTGGCTATTTGTTTTTGAGCTATAGGAGTCGGATTGCTGCACAAAGAACGAAGAGCTACAATAATTTAGAGGGATGCAGAAGAAGAATTTTGACTGGAATTTCGGAATAATGCATTTTTATTCCGAAATTGGGGGGCACGTGTTGACACCAGTTTTTGCACAGCTGGTCAAAATCTGAGTGAAAGATTCTAGGCTGATCGGAGGACTTAGCGTCGGCATGAGTGACTGGTTGTCAAGGAGAAAGCCGATGAGAATAGGTAATTGCTGATGGAAAAGGAGGCCGATACCCGTGGAGATGGCATCGTGGCTAATGGGCCAAAAATGGGTCAAAAATGGGCTGACGTGCAATGTCAGCAAGTTGTCTTAGGGTTTTTTCTAAGTATAGTTAGAAAGTTTTGTTTCTTTTTTATCAAGTAATTTGTAAGTCGTAACCGACTAGGATTTGTACCTCAGGCTATAAATAGTTGCCCTCGGGCATGTATTAAAGACATCCAATGATCAATACACAAACCCTTTTTTCAGTTTTTTCTTCTTTTTCCTTTTCGGCGATTTCGCCTTAGTTGAAGTAGATTTTTCTTTTACGAGTTCTTTCCCGCACGTGGGGCTACATCGACTTCGATCTCCGGCTTGCTGGTGAGTTCCGTGTCGAACGACGCAGATAGGCTCAAAGTTGATGGCGCATCGCTTCTAAGGCTGGGGAGATTACTCGAAATCCGAACCTGAGAAACCCGAGCCCGATCCCGAAAAATCCGACAACTATTACGGGTAGCAAGTTCAGAAACCCGAAATTATTACGGGTAAATCGGGTTTAGGACCCCGGTACCCGAACACCTTAAAAAAGCCCGAACCTCAGCACAGCAGCTCAAGTACCCAACATTTCAGCCCAAGGCCCAACGTTTCCTCCAGCAGCCCAAGTGCCCAACGTTTCAGCCCAGCCCACCAAATAACCTTTATCTGCTGCCCCGCCCACTACCCAGTAACCCTAGCCCCCACACAGCACCACCGTGCAAGGGCCGCAGGAGCAGCCGCCCCTTGAAAGCGCATCTCATCGGCGTCGTCACGGACGCCAAAGCCAGCGCCCATCGCCCACCGGCAGCGCCGCAGCGAGAGCTCGCGACGGCTGACGTCGTCGCCTTAGCTCCGTCCTCCTCGTCAAGCTGCAGGCCTGCAGCGGCTCGTCTTCCCTGTCGGCGCCGCCATGCGAGCAGATGCAGCCGTGCGGCTTGCTGTGTACAGGCGTGCGGGCGGGGAGCTTCTCCGGCCACTGATCAGGAAGCTGGAACGGCACCAACGACGGAGGAACACTACACGAGCTAATCCAAGCTTTCTTTCTTTACTAGCATTAGATAGAGTAGATAAATTCAGGAACGAAGAGTTTGTTGTTTCATTCTAAAGCGCTTATTCCTCTTCTTGTCCTCCCCAGATTTCTCTTTGGCATTCTTTAGCTGTGAGATTAGAGCAACAACAGGTAGGAAGTCGGGTAGTACGGGTAACCCGAACCCGAAATGCCAGGTTTTGTTTTACAAATTTCGGGTTTCAATTTTCAAAATCCGAAATTTAAAATACCTGAAAAACCCGACCCGAAGTTATTGGGTAACCCGAACGTCCAGGCCTAATCGCTTTTTTTTCAAGTTACCGAGCATTCTCATCTCGGTCTGGTAAGTTAAGTTATTGATATCAGCTTAATTACTTCTGATTAGTCTATCTTGTTGCTTGTTGTTATCATGAAGTTATCGGTATTTGCTAGATTTGATACAGTTAGATCCGTTTAATCTTATTTTCATTTAGCTTTTACTATATTTTATCCAGCCTAGATTTAAATACCATCGGCCAATCCACAACTTGCCTATTGCACGTCGTTACGCTGATAGGATTTGGATACAGGTGTTGCATACCAAAGCTTCGCTATCCCGTTTAGCGTTGCCTCCCTTGCACAATCGGTCAGGACTTAGGCCGATTGATCTGTTGCTTTATAGGACTCTTGGCCGATACCTCCTGCGGAACGATTCGGAATCTCAGCCGATACATTTCGAGTAATTAACGTTTTTATGTCCCTTATCAATTGTAGGTCAAATTGAATGGCACGTCCTACAACACCGCGCAGCTGAGTTGGACTCTGCAATGGAGCGAAGCAGAATCTTCCAGGTCCTCGCGTGTGCCGGCGCTGAAGATCGACCTCCGACTTTTTGCGTTAACACACAGTATTTCTCACCTATTTGTTCTATGAAACCTTGATGCAAACATGTTTCTCACAATCCTTGCTCACCTATTTCTCACAAAAGTATACAAAACGTTAGGTCAAGCTTTTGAGAAAATTAACATATTTGGCTCATACCTAACTTATCTGATTTTTTCTTGTTAGGACAAATATATCATTATCACCACAAGAGGTATTAACCAAATATCTAAATAATTCTCTAATCACCACCGAAAGACAAACTCATGGTGTGACTCAAGGTTTTGCATACACATGCACACACTAGCATGTTAAGGTCTAGATGCACAAAATTATTACGAGAGTTCATGGAGCGATATACCTTTACTCTAAGCCTTCCATTCTTCATATACATTATGTTGTCCAATAATTAGAATTATTGTCTTCATGAGCTTGGCATACTTGATGTCAAATGTTTTGAGCATATCCTTGAGTTTGATTTGAAATCCAATAAGAATCTCCAACTTCACTTGGATCTTTTGAGGCTTGATTTCATAAATGATCATTTTCTTCACCACAATTTTCTCAAAGCTTGCACTTGATAACATTGAGTTGCAATTGCTAGTTCTTGTTGTCACCGTCATAATGCACAAAGACAATAGAAAGTTTCAATAGCACAAGCTTGAGTTTCACACATATACTGACCCTTTGGATTTGGAAGGCATGTGGATCACTAAGGGTCGAACATCATAACATAGATTAAATTCCCTCCCTTTTTGATAGTGCATACACATTTATGTGGAAGACAAATACATATGCACCATTGGTCAATCCATTCCAACAAGGGAATTTAATCCTTAAAAAGCTCATTCTCACTAAGTGACTACATATATGATCACTAGAAGAAATGGTTAGTCTCAAAGACACAAGACATAGGATAGGGCTCCCCCTTGATATGTGCATCAAGTGTTCGAATTCCTTGTCTTATGCACTCGGTTTTATTAAGAATTTAGGGGACTCCACCCTATATCTCGGTCAAGGCACAAAAAATTTGCAACAATGGAAATTATGCCAACGAATACGTACCACTGCCAAGTTAGGTAGATTACAAGACAAACTTATATTGAACTGACAACCAAATCATCAATGGTTTGAATAAGTGAAGTCCAATTCATTTGAATGATAATAGCTCTCAATTGTTGTATTATGGTGAATGAGCTCTTGTGACCATCCAAGATCCATGTTGTGTTCCTAGTTTTTTCTTTACCTAAAGCAACTCACAGAGATGCCAAAAGGTAAAATTCATAACATTTGTAAATTGAGAACTAGGAGTTACCACCTGTTGTTGAATTGATCATAGATTTTCACAATGGAGAGCTAATCACTGAAATCCATTATTTAATTCATTTCATTCACCAATTCACTCAAGGCCCAAGTGCCAAAAAGAGTGGAACCTCCCGGAATAATCCTTGATCATCCAAAAAACCTTGGAAACCATTCAACTTCCTTGGAGATATTTATTTTTTCATCAAGTGAGACTCTCGACAAAGGAGATCAAATGATTTTATCTTTCTTCATCCTCATTGTTTGATTCTCATTAAACTTTTGCTCCTCCTTGATCCATTATTATCTCTTTTCTTCTTTTGATTTCATTCAACCAAGAGAGCTTGTCCTTCTTTCGAATTACTTGCTTCAGACGCAATTAAAGTCTCAAGTAGAAACAATAGAATGTGAAACCAACTGAGAAGAAAGGCACTTGAAGAGACCAAATTGCAACCACTTGGAAGAACCTTCAAAGATTTTTTTTAATGAAACTAGAGGGGGGTAAATGGGAGATTTTAAACATTTTTCTCAAGAATAAGCTATGTATTCTGAAATTCAAACCCCAATCCCTCTCTTCTAGCAAGATCAAGTTCGCTTAGCTATGAATAAGCTAATGAGTCTAGAAATGTTGCTAGGAAGCACCGATCAATGGAAGCAAAAACACAAACACACAAAGTGTTGGAGCCAAGATTTCCAAAAATAGCACTAAAGTCCGGAGACTCCGTAAAATTGTCCGGAGTTTTCGCAGCTTCCAAAACAGCCTGCGTGAAGAGGATAGAAAAATCCGAAACTTGATCAAACAACCTCCAAAAATTACAAAATTTGAACCATAGGTTCACAACAACATGGTGAATCTTTCCACCAAATATATTCACAAAAAGATCAATGATTCACCACCAGATTGATTGGATTGGAAAGAGACAATATGGGCTAAATGAAAAGATCATGAACTCAAACTTGAAAACAAGCTAGTCTCATTGATGTAGACTAGGCCCGATCTTCCGAGAGGTAAGGATAATTCGATTGGTGGAGGACTTGACGTTGACGATCCGGTTTCAAATCAACACGATTCGAACCCTGCAACCGCTACACCACTGCTCCGTTGGTTGTCAACCAAGCGACAACTTGATTGACCTCGCCGAGAAGGCTTTTCCTGCAAACGAATCGGGAACGCAAGCAAGAAAGTATAAGCGCGCAATCTGAAATTGCAAGTATGAATGAAGCGAATCACAAAGAGAGTTTCAAGCACTCGGTTCGAACGGACTAATCGACATAGTCGAGGAGAGCAAGAACAGGGGCCCTGGATCAATGTATAAGGACTTGTCGCCATAGATACAACGATGCAATCTCTGTTTCTCGAAGGAAAACACAAGAACTAAACAAAACCCGAGTCTAATGGCGGTGGCTACTGAGTTTATGAAGAGTCTCACGACCTAGGGTTGGGGGCGACGTCCAGGGGGGCGCCCACAACTTGGGCTGAAGGCCCGACATGATACAAAGCCTGAAAGGTCCAAAATAGGTGACGCTGCACCTTGTCGTGGTCACACAGAATGATCCACAAACCTTCTGGAGCTTGGACCAGAATCAAACGAAGTGTCTCGTCGTCATAAATCCAACGAATTGAAGAGCACCTCATTTGGACGCCGGATGAGGGAGATATCGCCGTTTTTGTGCAGGATGGTCGGCTGAATCCGAACTGAACTCGCAATCCATGTTGGCGACGACTTGTAGCTTGGAGATGCGGCCGTCTCGTGCATGTCTAGCGTGGTAATGACCTCATCATCCTCCCCTTCTTGAATTGGAGTCGTCCTCGACTCCATCCCACCATCAAACTTCTCAGAATTTTCAGCAAGCATCTTGTCATGTTTCCTAATATCAGCAGGCGATAAAGGAAGCAAAGTAATCTTTTTATTCTTATGCATGAGAGTATATGTATTTGTTCCACCATGGTGTACAACATTAGAATCATATTCCTATGGACGGCCTAACAAATAAGAGCATGCTTCCATAGGTACAACATCAAAATCAGCATGATCATGATAGGAACCAATAGAAAAATGCATTCGAGCAGATTTAGTTAACTATGCCTTATCACTATTATTTAACCATCGAAGATGATAAGGTTGGGAATGCGCATGTGTAGTCAAGCCAAACTTCTTGACTAGATCTGAACTCACCAAATTATTGCAACTTCCATTATCAATTATGGTGCAAACACGACAATCCTTCGTGATTAGAAACATGTGGAACAAATTATGGCGTTGTATCTTCTCCGGTTATTGTTCCACTTGAGTACTCAGCACACGCTACACAAGAATGTTTTTGTAACCCGCCGTTGCAGCAATGGAGTCAATAGCCTCGCCCTCATCTTTTGAATCCGCAACAACGTTAGCAGCAAGGACTAATTCATCTTCAACATCACTAGAACTTACATATCCTTCATCGGCAGTAGCAATGTATACACGTTGACTTGGGCAATCTTTCATAACATGTTCCATGCCCTTGCAGCGGTGGCACGCAATGTTGGAGGAGCGGCTAGTGGAAGCACCAGGAGAATCATCCTTCTTCTTCTGCGGTGGTGCCTGCAATTTAGCAACAATACCTTTCTCTGGAGCACCAGCAGGTGGTGGCGATGTTGCTGGGGGTTTAACAACAGGCGCCTTGGGCTTCTCAACTTCAGAACACTGCTGAAACGATCTCCTAGTGTTAGACCTGAAAGAAAGTTGTTCTTTGCGGCGTCCCTGTACTTCCCATTCTACCTTAAGACAAAGATGATACAATTGGGAAAAACGAGTCCATTCTTTGTAATCAAGAATATTTTGTATATCACGATTTAAACCACCAAAGAATCTAGCACTACTTTCATCATCATCCTCACAAATAAGCAATTCTTGATAATATTCCTCTACACTCTTATCACCTTGTGTTAAAGTTTGCAATTTCAAACATAAATCACATTGGTAATAAGGAGGAACAAAACGAGACTTCATGCGCTGTTTTAAAACAGTCGAAGTTTAAGGCACAACAACAGCATTACCAGTATTTCAAAGATCATTCCACCAAAACAGAGCAAAGCTAGTAAATTCACTAGTAGCAAGTCTAACTCTATGCTCAGCAGGAACCAAATGAGACTTAAACTTTTGTTCTACAGCAAATTCCCAATTTAAATATTCCTCAGGATCAGCACTACTGGCAAAAGGAATCATGGAAAATTTAGCTTTACTAAAAGGATCATTGTTACCATGATTATGATTACTTCCCATACCGTAACAATTACGATGCAGGCGGTCTTCGTCGCGGTCAGCAGCTGGTGGAGGTCGTTGTTCAACGTGCTCAACCCGGGTCACCAGGCCGGTTATGTGGCGCATCATCTCATCAAACTTCTCGGTCATGAAGTTGCGTTGTTCATCCGTAAGCTTCTGAAGTTCGGCCTTGGACACACAATCATTGAAGTCCGTGGGGGACTCCGTCTCTTTCCCTGACATGGTTAGAGGATAGCAAAAGACAACACAAAAGTATTATCCTTATCAACTACCACTACTGGGTAGTGGTGAAAGTGGAAAGCAAAATCTCAAGCGGCTTACCACCGTCTTGCAAGTGTTCTTACCAAAGCCAACGGGACGGTACAATCAGCTGTTGGGCTGGGTGTAACAGTTGCAAGATGAACCTGTGCTGACAGAAGTATATATGTGAAGTTTTTGGACAGGCACAATATGAAGCAAGGGTAAGCAAATAATGAATGCAGATTAGCAAAGTTCAATAAGTATCCAAAGTACAAGTCACAATTTCTGGCTAAGACGTGTCCTAGATGTAGCACAATAAGATGGAACAAAGAACGATAGAAAAAGCTCAAAGAACAAGCACACAACAACTCTGCCAAAGGGGTTTATCTTTTTCCCGATTTTCCTCTAAATTTCCAAAAAGGCACTAGTACGAATCAAGATTTTTTTCTCCACTATTTTTTTATATTTTTCTCTAAACAAGGATCACAAAAGATGGAACCACAAAAATTGGGACCTTAAACAGAGATCGGATGTGGTCTACAGAAAAACAAACACGTTCTCTGAAAACCTAAAATCAACTTGAATGAATTTTTTCTTTCGATTCTTCTTGAATTTTTTGACAATCCTAGTACGATTTGGGTATGTTCCAAATGGAGTCATGAATCTGCTGTAAAATATTGAGCTCAAATGGAGCACCGAGCAAAAAATTATGCCTGTTTTACTGAAGGTACCTCAAGTCAGGGTTTTGAGGGGACACAACTCGGCAAAAAGAACGACAACGGCTAGGGCAAAGCTTCCCTATCCGTCTCATACTGGTCACGGCTGAGCCAAGCTTCTCAGCAAACAATCCAGGAGTAGCAAGCAATAGGATATGCAAGATGAATCAAGAGGGGCTGCGGTGCAAGGCGATGAAAACAAGGCGGCTCGCAACCTATGTAGGGCTTGCACGGCGAGAGTTCACGCAAGGCGGCTAGCGAGGGCAAGTCGACTAAAGGGTGGATCGACTTGTAATCTGGGTAATGGTGGATGGGATAGCGGCGGAAACAAAACAAACAGTGACGGGCACGTTGACTACAATGACGAACACAACCTAAACTAGAAACAAGACTCGACCACGGACACAAACTCAACAAAGCGAATCAAAAATGAAATTGCAAAGGCTAAGAAGCTTCTAGGATAGCGGAATTTTTTGTGTAGACTTTTTGTGGACTCTAGGTATATGACACGTAACTAATCTAAAGGGGAAAACGAAGGATAATACCTCACGGGAAAACTGAAATCTGATACCACTTGATGTAGACTAGGCCCGATCTTCCGAGAGGTAAGGACAACTAGATTGGTGGAGGACTCGACGTTGATGATCCGCCTTCAAATCAACACAATTCGAACCCTGCAACCGCTACACCACTGCTCCGTTGGTTACCAACCAAGCGACAGCTTGATTGACCTCGCCGAGAAGGCTTTTCCTACAGACGAATCAAGAACGCAAGCAAGAAAGTATAAGCGCGCAATCTGAAATTGCAAGTATGAATGAAATGAATCATAAAGAGAGGTTCAAGCAATCGGTTCGAAAGAACTAATCGACATAGTCGAGGAGAGCAAGAATAGGGGCCCTGGATCAATGTATAAGGACTTGTCGCCACAGATACAACGATGCAATCTTTGTTTCTCAAAGGAAAACACAAGAACTAAACAAAACCAGAGTCTAATGGTGGCGGCTACTGAGTTTATGAAGAGTTTCATGACCTAGGGTTGGGGGCGAAGTCCAGTGGGGGCGCCCACAACTTGGGCTGAAGTCCCGACACGATACAAAGCCCGAAAGGCCCAAAATAGGTGATGTAGCACCTTGTCATGGTCACGCAGAATGATCCACGAACCTTCTGGAGCTGGTACCAGAAGCAAACGAAGCGTCTCGTCGTCACAAATCCAACACATCGAAGAGCACCTCATTTGAATGCCGGATGAGGGAGATATCGCTGTTTTGGTGCAGGGTGGTCGGCTGAATCCGAACCAAACTCACGGTCTATGTTGGCGATGACTTGTAGCTTGGAGATGAGGCCGGCTCGTGCATGTCCAGCGTGGTGATGTCCTCATCACTCATAACCACAAAACATTGGATGAGCTCCCCCTAAATAACTGCATCCAAGTATTTGAATTACAAGAGACGTGCACGAGTTCATCAAAGACTCAAGAGGAGCAAATCTTATATCTTGGGTTAAGTCACAAATAAATTTGCAAAGAAAGATACTTGTGCCAAAAAAATACTTACAACTATAATATCATGTAGATTGTTTATTATATAACAATGATACCCTTGAATTCTACCATATGTTGTTGTTGTTGAAGGGAAGCTTCTAGAATGTGAATGATGAGTGAATCCACTAGAATTGAGATTGATTCTTCATACTTGTCTCTTGATATTCCATTATATCTTCATATGTGAGCCAAGTAATCAAATTGCTCAAGTCAACTCTTCATATACACATATGTAGCCATAGATTAGGTCCATCAACTTGCTTGGTTTGAATTCACAAATGAATCCCAATTCAATGATCTTGCTTGTAGTGGGCTGAGAGACTCATTTGATTTCTCATTGCTTCATCTACATAGTTAGTCTCCATAGAGCATATAGATGAATAAACATAGACCAAAGCAACATGTAAAGGAGATTGCATATCCTTACTAACAACACCGATGATTTGATTACTGTGATACTTGGGACTAGTTGAATGAGCTTTCACCGAGGATTTGAGGTTACATATAAGAAACTTTCCTCCAAGATTGAGAAATCCAGTATGTGCATTTTCTAGCATCTCGATGAGTATGAATTTCCAAATATCAACATCTTTGATTCATCCAAATTGCCAATCTTGTTAGCCATTGTCAAGCATTTATCCTCTACATTCATCAAAAGAGCATGCTCTACGCGAGAGCCATTAAAAGCATCACATGGCATAATGTAGAAATTTTAACTAAGACTTATCTAGCCACCCAACAAGTGTTTACCACTAAAAAAAACCTACACAAGGCTAGGGGCTTGATATTCCAAGTGAAGTACTTGTTACTGAGATGACAATGATTCTTTAAGTAGAGCAATGATATCCATACTTGGCTCCCTTACCACACATGATGAGAAAAGCCAATCGAAAGGATCTTGACATAAGATGTGAAATATAATTCATCTCAAGTGAGCCAAGTATTCAATGCATCTCCAAGTACCTATTGAGCAATTTAAGATCTTAGTGGCACCCAATCCGTGTTGGGTCCTTGAAGATTAGTCACAAGATACTTAGGCACCCAAATGGCCTTTGTGCTACCATAAGATGAGCGAGTCACCTTAGAAGCACAAGTTCCATGGTTGGCCTTCCCTAGGCAAAGAATAATCAATGGAAGAGTTAGGCTTAGAAATTTTACCCATGGGATAATTCTTACTAATATGTCCCTTTCTCCGGCAAGTGTAGAAAATGTGTTGCTTGTCATTGCAAGATATCTTCTTCTTCTTCTCTCTTCTTCTTCTTCTTCTTCTTCTTCTTCTTCTTCTTCTTCTTCTTCTTCTTCTTCTTCGTCTTCTTCTTCTTCTTCTTCTTCTTCCTTCTTCTTCTTCTTCTTCTTCTTCTTCTTCTTCTTCTTCTTCTTCTTCTTCTTCTTCTTCTTCTTCTTCTTCTTCTTCTTCTTCTTCTTCTTCTTCTTCTTCTTCTTCAT